>JBBBDQ010028397.1:435000-1060000 GCA_037127315.1 Ascarosepion bandense | reverse complement strand
ATTAACAAAACTTTATCTAACAAATTCGAATAATATTACAGAGTTAAATTATTAATTTCGACAAACTGAAATCGAATTTTAAATATATCTTTTTAATCAAAATATATTTTAAAAACAACAAAAATTTCAGAAAATAAACATTCCTTCTAAGAAAAGGTGAATGCCTGACAGTACTTTGAAAAGTGTTTGGTTTTGGGAATGGATTATAATGTAGGTATAAAGTCACCGAAGGGTCTAGTCTGGTGAAGAACATTAAAGTAGAATTAAAGTCATCAGAATATCTGACAGAGAAAAGGAGAAAAAAATAAGGAGATGTAACAAGTAAATAATTCGCTTACCTAAATTTTAGTTGATCCCTCCGACGAAAGTGAATCTAGTAGAAAAGTATCCAATTCATAACAAGACATGCTACTTTCATTTTACCTCCCGCTGTTAGGACATCATCCATGCTTCTCGGTTGGTTAGTTGGATGGTTGGTCACGTGAACAATGACGTAGCAAAGCAAGTAGAATTAGTTGATGGCTACATCAACGCCACTACCACCTTCCATTAAAGATTTTAGACCGCGTTCCGCGTCAGCCTCTTATTATCGAATGCCCAGTCACATAACAAGGGCAAGGTGGACATGTTCACTTCACCTAATGATTTTTGTCAGTGTTATTAATCGACTTTTCCCCGTTTAGCTTTGCAAGTCAATTCTAGTTTTTGCCATGTTTAAAATCCATCTTGATTGATTTTTACCAATCAATCAGACTTTTGTTATCGGCTCACTTCGATTATCATATAACTTCGATTATTACATAAATTCTTTAGTTTTACAGCAGTTTAAATATAGGATTTACGTATAAAAAAGCTAGATACCTGCTCATACACTTTAACCTAGTAACGTTGTTCTTATGAAAGTGAACTCGTTACTAGTATCGGGTTTTATGAATTCGTGACTTCGGAAAATGTAAGTCATTTGTTCAAATTGATATCAGCTTGTGAAAATGCTTTCATTGAATTTTCGTCCTTTTAAGTTAGTTAAAAAGTTTACTTTTACGATCAGAAATGTGAAGCTTTCCACATGTGAAATATTTTTTGTCTGAAATTATTCGCACTGATCTGTTTAGGATGTGTTTGAACAAACTTTTTAAAAAATGGAGAAAGTATATTTTACTCGTGTGGTATCCAATGCAAATTAGCTGAGTTATATTTAAGTGCTAAGCCGCTAACTATTAGCACTCTCGATTACGTCACGTGTAACGGTTTACTACGTAGCGAGTACTGAAACTGCGAGATATATATGACATAACAACTAGACTAAATTAAGTTTGGTTTAAAAAATATTCAAAATGAGAGGGTTTTTAATAATCACCTTCCACTTAATTATATTTTGATTTTATTTTACACTTGTCTACCGTTTGCTGGGCCAAAGGTCATGAAGCAATACAATGGCTTGAATAAAACAGTTTATAAGTGAATTAATATCCATACATGCAGTGTTGATAATTATGGTGGTAAAGAAAAAATTCAAATAAAACGTAAGAATAACACCAAAATAATATAAATAAAATGTGGTGCAGTGGATATCGGCTCGGAACGAGAACTCGGGGAGCCGAGTTCGAATTCCAGCTGAATTCATTGCATTCACTTACGCGCAAATACCCTTGGGAAAGGCATTAATCCGTCTCTTCCTTCCAGTTATGGGTTAAATAACAGAACAGATTGGGTTCTATAGCCTTGGCCGGCAACCAGTCTACCGCAGAAAGCAATGGCAACCTACTGCGGGAAAATCTTCTGCCCAGTCAGTCATCGCCCAAGTGTGTATCACGTATGGCACTTAACTGACTGACTGACTGAACCTTCAATAAGCAATTATATTCAACCTAATTAGAATTAACAATAGATCAGTAGTAACTATAGTTTCAATTACGGTGATCAGATTATTCAATGAGGCCTAAAGTACACTTGACAAAATATTTTAATGAGATTGAATCACTATTTTACTCAATTAGACTAATTTAATTTAGTCGACTTTTTTTTCAATTCGTTATCTATTTCCAGGATCGTGGGCCCAATAAACGGACGTCAAGCACCAATTTTATGTCATGATCGTGCGAGCGTATGTGTTGAGAAATATTTTATAACAGTGTTGCACCGAGTGATTGCCAAACGTCCATCAGAAAGGTTGTATTTCATTTTATTTCATAAAGTCTTTGAATTTTTCGACGATTCACCAAACCTACAAACAGCCTGGAGACTGGGATAAAGCTGCCATTATTATTGATCCCCAGTAACCTAAACAAATTATCCACAACAAACTAGTGAGTGCATTAAAAAGACCATTATATATTGATGAAAGAAAAACATTATTTTTACATATTTGTTTTTAATATAAGTATTTAATATTATTTTCTTTTTGTTGGAGATACAGTTTTCAGAGGTGGGGGCGACGAGAATTCATAGACATAAATATAGAACAAGTGAGAAAATATTTACAAATTTAACGTTTCGCTATATATTTAGTTTTATCAGAAATATTTCAAGTAAAATAATGTGGACTTACTTTAAATTTTTAAATTTCATGTTTTCATTGGTTGTGTGGACATCACATGTACACCACGTGATGTCTGCGCGCATGCACAATTCTTCAAATGTTCAGCATAATTCAAGTGTGTATTAAAACATTAGGTATATTAGTCTATTTTAATGGCATGATAAATAATAACAGAAATTATGAAAATAAATGTATCATACTAAGTGACATTAGCAGTAGATTTTTAAATCTTATATTCTTTGAGTAAAGGTATATATTTTACGAGTATTGATGATATAAAGAAATGTGTTTAATAGGTATCTATCAGATATATCATAACGTATATATTTACATGTTCATATATATTAAACTAGCAGTATAGCAGTATAGCCTGGCGTTGCTTTGGTGTAATGAAAGCTTTAAAACTAATCCATGGTCCTGGAGCTCAGACTCTTTGGACATTGGCACGAAAGACTAAAAAGCAATAGTTGTTTCCAGTTAAAGCGAAACCGTAGACTGAAAGAAAAATGTATGGATGTAAGTCAAATTTTGATTTCCTGCTATCGATATCAAATAAGGTTTTTTTCGTCGTAAACTGAATTTTGAAGGCTAAATAAGTCTTCTGAGTAAATGGTATCATGACTGAAACTAAGAACTACAATTATACCTAGTTAGAGCCAAACCTGAACCAAAAACTAAAATAAAAAGGCCGAAAAAATACAGACATACAGGCAGATAAACAGACACACACACAAACATCTTGCCTTATATATATATATATATATATATATATCGATTTTCTGCACTATTGTAAGAACTGCAACCTTGAAACCCCTGAATATCGTTTTTTATGTCTTTGTCTATGAATGTATCAAATTTGATTAAAATCAGACCACTCCTTCTATAACCCGATTTTTTCGATTATCGATTTTCGATATTTATCGGAGGTACCTTGACACAAAACCTAGCTAAGAACACTCGCAGACGCTTATAGTACAACTGTGTAAATTTTCAAGAAAATCGGTTCAGCCGTTTCGGAGTCTATAGGTAACGGACACACACCCAGACACATACACACAAAGTTTCATTTATAACTAAGTTTAGATTTGGGAACATCTTTTACGTCTGTTGCTGGTTCTCGGATGGTTAATGAAACACGTGCGGTAAAAACTTGCTTTGCTGTACCAACAGCCGGTGAACGTAAAGTAGCCAGTGTAAACGCTGTCCTTATGTATTTGCATTATTTTAATTCCGTTACTGTCATATGATATCTCTCCTCCTATATGGCAGCGAATGCTGGAAAATCTCATCAAAGATTAAGGAAAAACTTGAAGCAACCGAAATGTGGTTCTACAGAAGGATGCTGAGGATAGCATGGGCTGAACATGTGAGCGACAACAAGGTTTGGGGGAGGATGGAAACGGAAAGAAAACCTACTTAACATCAGGAAAAGATAGTTGGAGTTTTTGGGACACGTAATAAGGAAAGAAGGCTTAGAGAATCTGATATTCATAAGAAGGATAGAGAGACTGACAGGCAAGGGAAAGCAACGCGTGACATACTCCATGGGTTTGAGCAAGTGGATGGCGGAACGGGGTTTGGCAGAAATGCCGAGAGAAAAGTTGGTAAGCGCTACAAGAGATAGGAGAATGTGGAAGGCCACGATCACCTACGTCCTGAATGGACAGGGCACATAAAAGCAGAAGAATTTTTTTGCAGCTTGATTCTTTGAGTAACGTTGTCTGATGCATGTTCTGCTTTGTTACCTCATCGGTTGCTTGATAACCAATGACGGCATGAGGGATTTTATTTTTTTATTATATTTTTTTTTCAGAAAGCTCTTTTATCCCTTTGGTAGTGAGGAGGCACATTCTCCCCAAGCCAGAAGCTACTTCCCGAACAGGAGTGTTTTTGAAAGATGACAGATACTTAGAGAGATATAGAGAGAGAGAATGAGGGAGAAAGAGATGGGAGGAGATAAGGAAAAGAGGGAGGTGGAGGATAAAATAGCTGAAAGGAAAGGGCCAAAACTACCCCTACCAATACCAAGCCTATTTAAAAAGAGCAAAAAAATTAAATTCGCCCCAAGCAAGGCGATAATGCTCATTAAGACTCAAGGGATGCTGAGATTGAACATTAACTATTTTTATTATAAATGTTTATAATAAAAACTTAAGTTGCTGTAACACAAGAGCTGTCGTGTTTAGGTACTACTTGTTAGTACCTCATCAGGCAGTGAAATATTTAACTGTTGAGAATTGATATTGATTTCTTAAAAATTTAAAAACAACACATTTGTTACCATATCCAGTCAATAAAGGGTTGGATTAGGTTAACCATTAGAAAGTAAGTCAATGAGGTGTTGGGGAATGAGTTAAGATGGTAGAGAAAGAGGAGATAATTAAGATGTCAATTTAAGGATAAATGGTAGATTTATAAATGTGCAAGATGGATTCTGACGAGAAAAATTTTCTGACTCGACACAGAGACCCAGCCGTAGATGCAGCTATAGATCTGAAATATTCATTCTACTTCAGGTCGATCAAAAATGTCAGGAAAGTTTGTCTATAATGGTTAAAAGAGAGCAGTTTTGTTTTGGAGGCATTAAAATTTACAAGCTATTTCCTACCTCAGTTAACCAGTGATCGGCGGTCCATTTCAAGAGCAATATCCAGGTTTACTTTGTCATTCTTGGCAGATTTCCTACTGTGACAGGAGTAAATGGTGGTGTCATCTGCATAGGAAACTCGTGACATCAGGAAGATCATTGCTGAAAACTAGAAACAGCGTAGAACCTAGGCTAGAGCCTTGAAGAACACCTGCGTTCGGGTGAAAGGATCTGAAAGCCTACTTGTTCAAAACAACCTTCATTTTAAGATTCGATAGGAACTATTGGACTAAATCAAGCAATCATCTAGAAATACCTAGCCCTGGAGCTTGCACAGAAGACCAGCATGCCAAATCCTGTCACATGCTTTCGAGATATCTAGAGTAACAGCTCGAGCTTCACCATTACTATCAAGAGCCTGATATACATATTCAGTGATGGCCGTTAGCACACCAGCGGTAGACCTGGCAAAGCAAAATCCATATTGTTTGTCAGAGAGTAGGTTGTAAGAGGTGAGATGTTTAACTACGTCAGCATTTATTGGAGCCTCAAATAGTTTACCGAAAAGGGTAAGAGGCTAATAGGGCGATAGTCAGAAGGTTCACCAAAGTTCTTAAAACAGGAACTACAAAAGTCCTCTTCCAACAACCAGGAAGCAGAATGACAATAGCTGTAGAGTTTAGAGACGACTGGAGACAACACAGGGGCACATTTCTTTATTTCAATAACAGGGTTGTCACTACCCCCGCTTGCCTTAAGGAAGTCTAATTTATAAATGATGTCCTAAGCCAGAGACGAGGTTATGTATATATCACTCAGTTGAGCCTCTGTTCTTGGTGGGAAAACGGGTGTGGGTACTCCAGACGAGTCAAGTGTGGATTTGGAAGAGAATTTGACAGTGCTACCGTCGGTCGAAATTGATAAAATCATTTTATATAATTGTTCATGAAAATAAGTTTCTCAACTCCACTGTTATCACACTTTCCAGTATTGATGGTGGTTTCCTTACTAACCTTTTCTTTGAAGTAGCGTGGTATGTCTACTTCTTGATTTTGTCATTATTTTCTCTTCGAGTCACATATAATATCCATTTTAGTTGTGACGTGGTTTCTATTATTTGATATAGTTCTTTCATTTTTGTGATTCTGTAGCGCCAGTCCACAAGCTTCAAAGAAGGATGATCTTTGCCAAGACCTTCAAACGCTTTAACTATTGATCTTAGAAAGCGGTTCTATACAGATGACAATTTAAAAGATTGGAAGACTTCTACAGAGATGTAGTGCGTGACGCTTCAATAGCTCTTCACTATTCCCTGATATATGTAGGTAGAAACTTTTAGGCGTAAATATAGCTCCCCACCACCTCGTTTGAACTCATATCAGATGAATATTGGGTAAATTATTAGTCCATATTATCTGACAAAAGTTTCTGAAATGCCCCTCAAACCAAATGTAGGCAATTTGGGCAACCAATGATAATGACGAATTATCCGGATCCTGAACAATAATTATTAAGAACTGTTTTTTTACTTTTTTCAACAGCGAAGAAAGAATTCTTAAGATGTCTTACTCTTTATCATGAAACCGATAAAATGCAGCCGTAACTTCTACTCCAACAGTTTCTTTCCTCGCACTTCCCGACTGTGGAATTCTCTTCCAAACGATTGCTTCCCCCACGGCTACAATCTCCAGGAGTTTAAATGTAAGGTCAATAGACACCCCCTAACACACTAACCTGCTCCCATTCTATCAAACACTCTTCCCATCTGCCCAACCCTCATCCTCGCTATCCTTACTCATCTGTCACCTTCCTCCTGACATTCCCTATGTCTAACCACTCCTTCTCTTTACCTTCCCCTATGTAGCCCCATGCGCAATAGTGGCAGTGGAATGCCTTGCTTGGGGTGAGATGATTAAAAAAAACAAAAAAAAAAACATACAACTGACAATGTGCAAATATTTTTTTTCTGGGGCCACATTTCAACTTTTTTAAGCATTTGGCCTCGTGATTTCTTTATAGTTCTCACAAATGGAGGAGGAACTGGATTCTTGTATATCTAAAAACTTTTCAAAATATCTGCAAAAAACAATATTGCATCCTTATTAAATATGCATTTTTTATTTTAATCAGTAAATTGTTTTTTAAATAGTAATAGTAATAGCATGTTAAATAATAAAACTTAATTTTTTCAAAAAATATGATGAAAAGCTATTGTTCTAAGCTACATACCCTAGTAAAACCAATTGAACTTTGTATCCGTTTATTTGTTTGCATTTCTCTCTAAAATTTGTTTTCAATCAGTTAATGCATTATTTATCAGCAAAAAGGGCAGCCCAAAATGCCAAATACAGGCGAGGGACACTAAAATGAAGCAGGTACAAAAATTTAAATACCTGGAAGTGTTCTAACAGAAGACGGAAAGTGCGACATTGTGATCCGACGGCGAATTGGCATGGCAAAGGAAGCATTCCAGAAGTTGAGTAAAGTATTAAGAAACAGGACAATTTCGGTAGAAACAAAGAGGAGAGTACTGGATTGTTATGCGATGTCGGTTCTTCAATATGGCAGTGACTGTTGGACAATATCTTTGAAGATAAAGGAAAAACTTAAAGCAGCTGAAATGTGGTTCTACAGAAGGATGCTGCGGATATCATGGAACGAGCATGTGAGCAATGAAAAGGTTTTGGAAAAGATGGAAACGAAAAGGAAATTAATACTGAGCATCAGAAAGAAACAACTAAAGTTCCTGGGACAAGCAATGAGGAAGAAGGGCTTGGAGAACCTGATACTAACAGACCAGATAGAGGGGAAAAGAGACAGGAGAAAGCAGCGGATAACATGTTTGAAGGACCGGATCAGGTGGATGACGGAACGAGGGTTGCATGGTGCAACAGGAATAAGGGTGCTAAGAGCCACCAGGGATAGGGAGATGTGGAGAATCATGATCGCCTATGTCCTGAAAAGTCATGGCACATAAAAGAAGAAGAATGCATTCTATTTTAAAGGTTGTGAGGAACGGTGGACTAACGGAAGGCAGAGAATTATATATTGATAGTTTATAGCTATTTATGTGCTCTAGAATTACGTCCATGATTTAGAATTCTAAGCATCACGATTTTTTAAACCAGCGCTCTTTTTCTTTTCGACCACATTAGCGTCAACACGTCACATTTTCTACCTTTGTGTGGTTTGTTTTATACTTTTAGAAACATCAACTGAAGATTATGCATAAATATTCAACAACTTCAAACGATGAAGTTCTCCTCCACTTTTTTTATATATAATTCTGTAAACATGTTTTTTACTTAATTTATTTGTTTAAAATTCATGGCCTGTTCTTTCTTTTTGTTGTCAAATATAATATTAAATTTTCTGTAAAATTGTAATCAAGGTTGTCCATTCTGATAAAAAAACTTTTTACCTGAACTAACAAGGCAGATAATATCATGAGTCGTCAAAATGATTATTCAGTCTGTCTTGCAACAACTCTCAATGATTGCAGAGAATCAATATTAAATATGGGCTATGACATTGAAAACATTGTCTGACGTTGTATGCAGGTAAGCTCGGATAATATTACGTTCGTTTCTTGTATTGTCCTTTTGATATTACGTTAAAAGTACGTTTGAGATTCTAGCTATAAAGTTTCCAGAAAACTGGTCTTCTATCAGAATTTCGCCATGTTCATTAAAAACCTTCAGTGTGTGACCTATTGAGGTATAGATACTGCTGAGAATAAAAATCTGTGGCAGAAAAGGTTGTAAACCATAACTCTAATTTTCACTTCGTCAATACCATAAAATAATTGTGCTTTTACCTCTCTTCTTTAATTCCTTAGTTAGTTCACACGACTGTTACGCCTTGCCAATACCTCATAAGTAATGAATTGTTACGTTTTGATCGCGGAAGAAGAAGGGAAAAACGTTACTTGGTTTCAGTGTGTTAAACAAAGAAGGAAAATATGTCAAGACGTGTTTAACGTCTCTTGCCAATATCTTATAAAAATGAATTATCCCGTTTTGATTGCATAAAAAAAGGCATATCAACTACTTAGTTTCAGTGAGAAAAGAAAGAAAGAAAGAAAGAAAGAAAGAAAGATGTCATGCATGGTGCTACACTTGTTCAGAAATATCTAAACTGTCAGTCGTATATATACGTTTTCTCACATCGATGCTTAAAATGATTTTGAGCGAATAAAGCTTTTATGTCTCAGCGAATTCCTTATTTCTTCGAACACCATGAACTGAGGCTACGAAATCACAAAAAACAAAGAACTGTCCCATATAACATAAACTTGAGGACTTTCAAGAACAGCGACAACTAAAATGGACAGCACATGTCACACGAAAACAAAATAATGACATAATCAAGATGTTGACGTTCCACGCTACTTCAAACAAAAAATTAAGAAGTAAGCCCCATCATTACTGGAAAGCGCGATAATAGTTAATGGACTTGAGAACCTAATTTCATGAACAATTATGTAAAATGATTTTATAAATTTCAGCCGACGGTAGCACTGCTTGATTAGACAATGACGCTAAATGTTTCCTTATAATACTATAATTACCATGAGATAAGAGAACACTTGATCCCGGTCAATTGCTATGGAATGAAGAAAAGTGTAACACTACCAGCTTAGTCAGTGAGTGCCAAATGTTTCCTTATAAGAGAACCTCCGATATATTTTAGCATAGAAGAAGAAGAAGAAGAAGAAGAAGAAGAAGAAGAAGAAGAAGAAGAAGAAGAAGAAGAAGAACTGAAAAGAGGAGAGGAGAGAAATGATGAAAGGTTGTAGAGAAAATAGCGATAATACAAGAACCAAGACCCAATCAAAGTAGCGGGGTTACTGAATAATATTGTTATATGAGCATAAGAAGAGGAAGTAAGAAGAGCAGTTCATGAAAATATGTATGGAAACTAACGATTAACCATATACTTGAAGAGGTTAAGTTTGTAGTGATCGGGAAAGAACCATCTCAAGAGTTTATTCCACAAGATTGCGGTTCTTGGAAAGAAGTCGTCTGAGTGGAACTTCTTTATTATTACTAGAATACAAAGGAAAGAGATAGTTCATTTCAATGTATGTGACATAGCGAGCTTTATCTGCAATAGTTAGAACTGATTAAACTAACGAATAAAGCTAGTCAGAAAAATTGCCACGGAAATAGCAATAGAATAGTGAAAGGTTTGTGGCCTTTTGCTTGTGGGAAAGATGTAGTGTGGAAAATAATGGATTACCTACAAGGTTGCGTAGACTGTTCTAAACTTTTACAAGGCTATAAAATAAAGACTGGATAGCTCAGGGCTAAATACTGCAACGGTACCCTGTTTTCGGTCTGATTTGGCTCTTGTAAAGATAGACTATGGTCGTATTTGTCCGTACATATTGAAGGGGTACAAGGAACCGACAATTTTTCACTGTATCTTTAACAATGGTTCGTACATATGAGTTTCACTTGTGATCTGGGGTGAACCTAGAAACAATTA
Source organism: Ascarosepion bandense (assembly GCA_037127315.1). Classification (NCBI taxonomy): domain Eukaryota; kingdom Metazoa; phylum Mollusca; class Cephalopoda; order Sepiida; family Sepiidae; genus Ascarosepion; species Ascarosepion bandense. The sequence goes on along the minus strand of JBBBDQ010028397.1, from coordinate 1,049,384 downwards.
TTTAAAAAAAAACGGAAGATTAGATATAAATAATGATGGAAGATTGTAGAAAGAAAAAAAAAGAAAGAAAAAAGAATTCTGAGGCTAAAAGAAGAGGCATAGTCAAGTCGTTAAAAATCCATATAAAAAAACGAAGGTGTGAAAGAAGTATTTTATTCATTTGTTTTAAAACCTCTATGGTCTGTTTTGTTACACCTAGGTAATAATTTGGTATCGATTTTGGATCGATCAGCCGAGAGCTAGGTACAGATGGCATATCTAAATAGTGAAACGGAACTCGTACAGTCTGGAATAGGGATGTAGGCGCCCCGGTTGGTTAGACTTATACACCGAAATCAATTTTAAAACAATGGCCGTTGACGTGAATACTACGGTCAAGGAACTGGGAATACTGTATACGTTATTGGTCAAAATAAAACTTTCAACATTGGACAAAATGCATTTAGTAATACTAAAACACTTTTTCTAATAATACTGATTCAGCTACTAAAATTCATAAGAAATAATAATCATTATGATGGTAAAATTCTGTATGTAATAATAATAATAAATGAATGCAGCAAATTATTTTGACTAAGTACGTCTATTGTACAGATGTAGAGGCTCATCCCTTGTTCCCTGTTTAGGATGTGGTTTCCAGCTTTCTCTTTTCCAAATCTTTTCACTCTCACGTAGGCCCTTGCACATCAGTGGCGTTACTGCCTTGCTCGGGGTGATATGATTAAAAAAAATGATCGATAATCTCCAGAGAATAGTGAAAACGAATGGGATTTGACCATGTTTATAAACCGGCATCATAATTTATACCGCAATCTTTGATAAGGGGAATTCGCATTATCTTCTACTATAATTTTGCTTGTTCTTCCGTTATCTACTAAGTTAGCTGTGCTCTACCATTACTTAAAAAAAATAATGAACCATTCCGTTTTGATTGCGAGAAAAGATGAAAGATAAGGGCATATCAGAGATGCTGTTTGGTTTTAACGTGAAAAATAAAATATACATAAGAAGAAAGAAAGAAAGTCACAAAGATACGAGGTAAAGTTGTTAAATGTTTAACGTCTGCTCCAATGAAATGGCAAACCTTCGCAAATTTGAATCCTCATTTGTATCTATTTACTTCTTTAGAAATGACATGTATTATACATTTTGATTGTTATAGCAATGTATTGTAAAGTTGAGAAGCTTAAATATTTAGCGATGCAATAAAGGAAATTTCTACTGGTATTTTATAGTTGTGTAACTCGTAAGGAGCTTATTCAATCATTAAATTAAAAATTTTGGTTCATCAGTGTTGTGTACGTGAGTTCGAATCTTCGTCGCTAAGTTGTTGTGGATTTCGGGTGAGGAACCACACAAAATAATGAACAACAAAACAGATATTTGAGATAGAAAAATAGGTTATATTGAACGTGAATATACAAACTGGAACGCAGTTTAGTAATCCAGGAATACAGTTAGTAAGGAATATATATTGACAAGTCTTTGAAGTGAAGCCGTGCTCGAAATAGTATATCCGTGTAATATTATTCTGGCTGAGTGGAGCTCAGAGTTACTATGCCAACTGACGCGGTATTCTCTGTGTAACTTCGGTATATCTCGGTAACTTACGGATCAGTCACCGTTCTCTCTATGGCAGGAGTATATGTATACTCAAGTCGAGTCCATTATCATAGAAAAAGGGAAGATCCCACAACAATCAGAAACTTAAAATAAGAACACTGTGAAATTTATACAGGAACTTCTAGTACGCTTTATTATTAAACAAGTATGCTCATCTTCATTGTTATAGTTCCGCTTTTCAGCGTTTGAATGCTGGACAATCTATCTACGGGTGGGGAGAAAAACTAAAAGCAGCTGAATGTGGTCCTACAGAAGGATACTGAAACATCCATGAATAGTGCGAATAAGAAACAAGGAAGAAAATAGAACAACGTGTATTCAGAATGCAGAAGAGACAACTGAAATTCCTTGGCAATTAATGAGGAAGGAAGACTTGGAAAAGTTAACCTCCACGATGCATATTTCAGGTTAAGAGATATAGGGGAAGGTAGTGAACTACGTACCTGACGACCTTTTGGGAATGGATGGCAGAACGGAGGAGGAATAGCCTTAACAAAAGGAGAAAAATTACTAAGGACTACAAGCGATAGGAAGTTGTAGAGAGCCATGATAGCCTATGCGACACATAGAAAAAGTTACTTGCCCGACTCTGAGATTGGACTTGTGGTGCTGAAAAATCATGTACACTGGTTCAGTTGAAGAAATGGACAAGCAATAGAAACAGATATAAAACTAGCGAGTATTAAGTAATATGTGAACAATCTGTCTCCGTTGATTGAATAAAGAGTTCAGGTTAAAATTCCGACGTAAGGCACATGAAGAAAGCCAGAAGCAACAATAGACGAAACATTGTGAATATAACAGCCAAGAGGTTTCTGGTTCCAATGATAAGGCATATAAACTAGAAACAGTCCAAGAAAACAGAAAAATTACAAATCTCGGACATTTTGAAATTCATAGGGAAGAACCTGTCCAATCCAGAAAAACAGATCGTTATCATAAACAAATAGAAGAAAATTTTAACATTAGAAAAATCACGAGAAAAGGATAATTTATCTCCATATATTGAAGCAAGAATCAGACTAAACAAACAAGCCCTTTATGATAACCAAGATATTAATAATAAGAGAGACGAGAGAGAGAAATTTTGTAGATATGTATATAGAGAATTACCAACTTTGAAACTTGATTTAGTCTTGGGTAGATGAATGGTATTGTGATGTTGCATTCAGCTGCTGAAGGATGAAGTTTTTTTTTTTAATCATATCACCCCGAGCAAGGCGGTAACGCCACTGATGTGCAGGGGGCTACGTAAGAGTGAAAAGATTGGAAAAGAGAAAGCTGGAAACCACATCCTAAACAGGGAACAAGGGATGAGCCTCTTCACCTGCTCAATAGACGTGGGTGGAGTATGAACCAGGTGATAGTTTAGTCTAAGTGTATAAATATCGGTAGCTGAATGATGTCCGCTCGATTTGATGAGTCAAATTAAAGTTAAAATCGTTGCGAATGACACATAGTGCTAGGTACCTAAAAAAACCCAAAAAACATATGCGTTGTGCATGTATGCGTAGGTAATAGGTGAATAGAATGTCTAAGGTTCATGAAAAAAAAAACTGTAACGTTCGCTGAACTAAACCCCAGCCACGAAAAAAATATATCACAATTCTCCGTGGCAAAAAAAGAGTTTTTAAGGTAATCTTTTCGTCTTGTGAGGCTTACGAATAGCCAGGAGTGAAATAAACTTGCATGTTTACCGACCTATAATACCGATCTCATTCATTAAAGTGGCTTTTCTTTTTTTTTTATATATATATAATAATTAACTGCATTCAAAGCGCGAACGTTTTTTATCGACATGGTAAATCATCATTTTCTTTTGTATAGTGTATCTGTGCCTTTATAGACACTTTCTTGTTATTTCAAAACCTTTTTCATTGAGTAGTAAGAGAAGCAGTATGAAACAGCGGGTAGTCTACTTGATGAATTTAGGTGAATGAGTGGCAGAACAAGGACCATAAAGATAAAGAACGGGAGTCAAGGAGCAAAAGCGCTACTTAGAAAAATAAAAGCCAGTAAGTTGAAGAGAGTCCTAACTGTTCACGCTTCAAAAGGACATGGCATGATAAAAGAAAATGATGTAAAGACAAAACAATTCAATGTGACTTCACTTAGCAATTGTTCGAGTACTACGAGTATTTTTTTATTATACACATTTGTCCAGTGTTAACAGCATTCAGATCCGACTGTATTGCCGATATACAAATGAAATGGAAGCACTAATTATAATTTGACAGAATATAGATGCAAATTAATAAAACTCTTTTCTGAATGGAGGTGAAACAGTGGCAAAATTATTCGGTTAACAACAAATTTACCAGATTATCAATGGATGTCATAGAAATCCTTTATTTTGTTTATTTTATTTATTCATTCATTTTTGCTGTCGCTACCTGGACAGGTTAATCAATTACAAAGTAGTGTATTACATATGTACTTGAACAACATTTTCTTTATCTACCATGGAGGAGTGCCAATGACACGACCACAATTAAAATAAGTGGTGCTGGGACGTCATTCAGAAAAGATTGGATTTATATATAACGGGTATTAATGAGGAAGCCACATTTAAAAAGTTTCAACAAGATTTCGAACTCGGTACGCTGATTTTGCTCAACCAGCTTGTACTTCATTGTTATGATTTTCCAACAGGATCAAAACCTAAAATGAATGGTACATATAACAAAAAAGGAAAAAATAATATCCACTTTCCCCACTACATTAAACAAATGGTTAGGAAGGAATCTCTCATCTGTAGACGAAAGAGCGATAACAAGAGGTGTGCGATAGAAACATCTCCCTACGAAGCATTCCGAAAACTGTCATCTTTCTCCCTGACTAAATTTCATCCTCGGTTCGTTAATGCTTTAACGATATAACCTAATCACATATAATGTTTAATTTAAGTTGATTTTTAATAGGATAGACGATATTGCGGTGAAAGTGCTGAGGTTTATACCATATTAGACAGATTTCGACTGCAACCAATGCGTGTCTAAACAAATAAGTGATTATCTTTTGAAAATATGTATTTTTTGGTAAAGTTAGAACTACATTAGTAAAGGAACTTGTGACATTAAAAACGCAATTATCTAACGTCTTCTATAATTCCAGTCTATCAAAACCATGAAAGTGAGTATTAGTTATGAACTGCATACAAAGACAGATAAAATGAAAACGTAATTTCGTAATCTAACTCGAACTGTTTATATAGCAGTGTCTTTCTGTTTATTTCAGTCAAATCATTTGTGGTCACAAACATAGATAGATAGATAGATAGATAGATAGATAGATAGATAGATAGATAGATAGATAGATCCTTATTTATAAATGTACTATCAGTATAGCCCGGCGTTGCTCGGATGTAATGAAAGCTTTAAAACTCATCCATGGTCCTGGAGCTCAGACTCTTTGGACGTTGGCACAAAAGACTAAAAAGCAATAGTTGTTTCCAGTTAAAGCGAAACCGTAGACGGAAAGAAAAATGAATGGATGTAAGTCAAATTTTCATTTCCTGGTATCGATATCAAATTTTCTGCACTATTGTAAGAACTGCAACCTTGAAACTTCTGAATATCGTTTCTTATGTCTTTGTCTATGAGTGTATCAAATGTGATTAAAATCAGACAACTCCTTCTATAACCTGATTTTTTCGATTATCGATTTTCGATATTTATCGGGTGTACCTCGACACAAACTCTAGCTAAGAACACTCGCAGACGCTTATAGTACAACTGTGTAAATTTTCAAGAAAATCGGTTCAACCGTTTCGGAGTCTATAGGTAACGGACACACACACACATACACACATACACACACAGAGACACACAGAGACAAAGTTCCATTTATAAATAACTTTAGCTTAGATCATATGTGGACGAAATAAAGTTTTCAGTTCGAAATTCAAATCACCTGAAGAAGTCCAGAGCGTATAACGACCGAAACGGTCGTGAATAGGACAAGGATGATGAGGACAGCAGTCCGGACAATGTAAAATGTGTAAATAATTACAATACCTCATCTCAGAAATTTAGATAAATATATCATATGTATGTTCATATCTTTCTCAATATATATATATATATATATATATATATATATATATATATATTAGGTCAATAGACACCTCCTAACACACTAACTCGCACCCATTCTCTCAAACACTCTTCCTATGTGCCTCCTCACTCGTCTATCACCCTCCTTCTGATATTTCCTATATGCAATCGCTCTCTTAGCACCTTCCCCTATTTAACCCCCTGCGCTATAGTGGCAGTGGAATGCCTTGCTTGGGGTGAAATGATTAAAATATATATATATATATATATATATATATATATATATAGTGATCCTCAGACTGATATATATATATATATATATATATATATATATATATACGTATGCATACCCCGTATATATATATATGTATATACATATGATATATATCTATATTAATATAGTCATGATAGATAAATACGAACTCATTTTATATATATATATGTGTGTATGTGTGTGTGTATGATTTTATATATGTGTATGCAAGTGTGTGCGTGTAATTGTATTTTTTATTTATCTATCGCTCAATCACTTCGTATTTGTTTATTCACTTGATGACTTAAATATTTTAGGAAACCCACCTAGTGAAGTGAGAATGACAAAGAAAAGAAACATAATGTTTATTATTCTTTCATGGGTGATGTCTATAAATATTACAAAGAATGTTTCATAAATGAATTTCAAGTTATTTATAAAACTTTTTTGAACCTACTCATTTTTGTCCCAGTAATCCTAAAACATGGAAAACTGTCGAACATATCCCAAACTTCCCAACTGACATTTTGGGATTTTATTGGCCTCTTTTTTTTTCTCTCTCTTTTTTTTTTCTTAAAGCATTTTATTAACATTTTCAAGTCATAGAGAATATCGGCCCGGAACGAGAAATCGGAGAGCCGAGTTCAAATTTCAGTTAAATTCGTTGCATTCCCTTACACGCATATACTTGAAAAAGATATTTATTAATCTCTCGTCCCTCCAGCTATCGGCTGAATAGCAGGACAGATTGTGTTCTATTGCCTTGGTTGACAACCAGTCTACCACAGAAAGAAATGGTAACTTACTGTGGGATAAATCGCTGTCCAAATGGTGAAGGCCAGCCTTTAAAATCCACATTCTAAATTCTATCATTTACCTCAGTTTAAACATCGTCTGTTGGCATTAGTGGAAAATACAGGATTACTTAAAACACGAAACTACATAATTATTCATTTGTTTAGGATATATTTTCCTAACAAAATTTCTTAAAAATATTCAAGCTAGTAAAGATATATATATATATATATATATATATATATATATATATATATGTGTGTGTGTGTGTGTGTGTGTGTGTGTGTGTGTGTGTGTGTGTTTAATTAAATCAGAGTATCTACTCAAATACGATTAAAAATAATGCTCAAACGAATTAAAATGTCGGTTGTTAATCCATTTCGCAAATTTTCTGAACTTTCAGTAATAAAATAATTATTTATGTTCCAATAACAGGGTATCTTATCACAGTAGCTTCAGAGTTTAGTCTTCTAGTTTTTCGGAAGACAGAGTTAGACGATTTCGTATTGGGCGAAATTTTGTGGGTTTACATTTGGAAGCACTATAAAATTTTGAATTTCGCTACTAGATATTTTTGAGAAACAAAAAAAGAGTGCTGGACACTTATGAAATATCTAATCTCATAAATAGCCGTGAATATTAGATAATCTCCCCAACAGATGAAGACGGATCTTAAAATTACAAATTGTGGTTCTACCAACTAATGTTGAGAATACCATGAGCAGAACATATGAGTAATAAGAAAGTTTTAAGAAAAATGGAAACTATAAGGAAACTGATGCTAACCATTAATAGGTAACAACTGGAATTTCTGGGACACATAATGAGGAAAGAAGTTTTGGAGAATTCAACACACACAGGACATACAGAAGGCGAGAGATGCTGAGTAAAGCAGCGGTAAACTACTTAACTTGGTTTGTGTATTCTATTGTGGCAAACCTAAATTCATGTGGACGGTGAACCAAGGAAAGAAGTACATCAGACCAGTTGTCATGAAAATAGTCGTAGAAAAGACAGAGGAAAACAACATCATGTTGATGAGAAAGTAACTGATGGCGGGCTGCCAAGTCAGGATCTATTATATTGCAGATCCTCCTTTGGATTTTGTCGGTACCTCTATATAAATAGCAGGAGCACCCGACCAAATATGATAACATTATTCAATGCACGGACAAATGGTAGATTTATAAATGTGCAAGATAGATTCTGATGAGAAAAAACTTTAGTGAGCCAACCATCCTACCAGTATATGCAGCTATAGACTCAATGTAGTCGTTCCATTTCAGGTTGGTTGAGAGAGTGGGGCCAAGGAGGCGCAGTGTGTTGCTCTCTAGGAGACTAGCGTCATTTATTCTGATGGTAGGTAGGAAAGTTTCTCTATGGTGATTAAAGGAGAGCAGATTCGTTTTGGGGACATTAAAATTTACGAACAATTTCCTACCCCATTCCATCACAGATTGGAGACAAGTTTACTTTGTCGGCCTTTTCAGATTTCCAATCGAAAGGGGAATAAATGGTGGTGTCATCGGCATAAATGCAACTTCGGAACTGATAACATCAGGATAACATCAGGAAGATCATTGATGAAGATCAGAAAAAATGTGTAGAACTTAAGATAGAGCCTTGAGGAACATTCGCGTTCGTATGAAAGGAGCTGGAAGCTTACCCATTCAAAACAACTTTCATTTCACGATTTGCTAGAAACGATTTGATTAAACAATTGTTCAGAAATATCGTTCCCCTGGAGCTTGCGCAGAAGTCCAGCATGCCAAACCTATCAAACGCCTTCGAGATATCTAGAACGACGGCACGTGCTTCACCGTTCTTGTCGAGAGCGTGATATATATTTGATGGCTTTATACACTGATATTTAACCTGTACAAGGCCCAAGAGTCAGTTTTACTGAGTAAGAGGCACTGTTTATGAAATAGTGGGGGAAAGACTGATGTTGATACTTAAGATGAATAGATTGTAGTGATCGGGGAAGCATCCTTGGGACTCGGTTCCACAAAACAGGGTTTGTGGGAAAAAGCTTCTCGAGTGGAATATTCTACCAATGGAATATGAAGAGAATGAGCGTGGTTCGCTATCATCTGCGTAGTATGACAGGTGAAGCTTAGAACTGGTGACACTAAGGAATGTGGTTCGTCAGAACATTTTCTGTGGAAATAGCGATAGACCAGGGAGAGGCTTGCAATATTTCGTATGTGAAAAATGGATTGTAAGAGGAATAAGAATTCGTTACCTACAAGGACGCGGTGATGCTTTTGGATTCTATCGGAATTAGGAAGTAAAAGCCGAGTAGCTTCTACCCATATATAGCAATAATATTCAATTTTAGGCGTGATCTGGCTCTTTAAAAGGTAGAGAATAGCAGGAGGAGTCAGGTAACCAACCCTTTTTCCAGCATCTTTAGCGATGGATCGTATGTACAAGTCCTACTTAAGGTCTGTGTTGAATTTTAGTTTTAATATTTATTCAAGGCTTAGATCTTCACTTAGAAAACACCCGTTCTTTGTGATCGGTGAAAGTTCTGGGTTTGCTCAGTGATGTTGTAACGTCACTAGTTTGGTTTTTGTGGAATTGAATGTGATCAGCCATTTTTCCTACAATAAAATGCTAGAGTTATGGAGGTGCGATTATATACCAGTGTATCATCACCATAGATATTCACAAATCATTGGAGTATACTCTTGGGCAGATCATCTGTGTAAAGTAGAAATAGTTAGACCGAGAAGCGAACTTTGAGGGACGCCTGAGTTGATTACTAGGGCCTCGGATGTTTTAGCGGCTACCTTCAATGACCTACCCGTTAGGAAGGACTTCTTAATAGTGAACACTTTTCAAGTGATTCCATAGCTATATAGCTTGGGCAGTAACACTTTATACCAAACTTTATCAAAGGTCTTTGAAATGTCTAATGCGATCGTTTTTAAAATGTATTTGTTGTCGATTGGATCATTTATTGCCAACTAAATTTTATTTTATTGCTAGCAATACCTTTTTCTTTCAACAATTTATTGTTGTTTTATATAAGTTTTGCGTCTAGTAATACTTTTTTTCTTTTCGAGTATCAAGATTCATTGGGATTTGTTTTTAAGGGCAGGGTCCCCAAGTCCTACCCTTGTTATTTAACCCATAACTGGAGGGAAAGGACAGATTAATACCTTTCCCAAGAGTACCAATGCTTAAGTGAATGCAGGGTATTCAACTGGAATTCGAACTCGGCTCACCGATTTCTCTTTCCGAGCCGATATCCACTGCACCACAACGCACATCCGTCACTAAACGCTAACAGCACCTGGTATTCCCAAGCGGTCACCCATCTAAGTACTGACCAGTTTCAACGGACGGAATCCCAATCATAGTCTTAAAGAAATGTGCCCCCGAACTTTCCTCTGTACTTTCTAAGCTCTACAACTCCTGCCTATCTGCTTCCTGCTTTCCTGCCTGTTGGAAATCTTCCTCTGTAGTTCCTATATTTAAAAACACTGGAGAACCATCGGACCTCGCAAATTACCGACCTATCAGCCTTCTTTCAATCTTCGGCAAAGTGTTCGAAGCCATTATCAAGGCCGAGGTCGTTCAGCATCTCACGGCCCACGGGCTCCTCTCAGACAAACAGTATGGCTTCCGCTTCACCAGGTCTACTGCTGATATGCTAACGACCATCACCGAGTACATATATCAGGCACTCGATAGGAATGGTGAAGCCCGAACCGTTGCCTTGGATATCTCTAAAGCGTTCGACAGAGTTTGGCATGCTGGCCTTCTATGCAAACTGCGGAGCTATGGTATAGCTGGACAATTGCTTGAACTAATCCAGTCATTCCTATCTAACCGCACATTGAAAGTGGTATTAAACGGACATGCCTCCCAGAACTACCATACAAACGCGGGTGTCCCTCAAGGCTCTATCCTAGGTCCTACGCTCTTTCTGATCTACATTAATGATCTCCCTGATACCATAAGTTCCCAAGTTGGTATGTACGCCGATAACACCACAGTTTATTCTCGCCTCGATCAAAAATCTGGTGCGGGCGACAAAGCTAACCTTGCAGCCGAGCTTGGAAAGGACCTCCAATCCGTAGTGGACTGGGGTAAGAAATGGTTCGTAAATTTTAATGCTTCTAAAACGAAGCTACTATCAATTAATCATCATAGACAATCGCACCTACCTCCTATTAGCATGGACGAGGCTTGCCTCCCAGAGAGTAAAACACTACGCTCCTTGGTCTCATACTCTCAGTGGACCTCAAGTAGAATGACTATATCGAATCCATTGCTAAATCCGCTGCTATGAAAGTCGGTTCTCTGTGCAGGGCCCGGAGGTTTTTTCCGTCTGAATCTATCCTGCACATTTATAAATCTACCATCCGCCCGTGCATTGAATACTGTTGCCATATCTGGTCGGGTGCCCCTGCTATTCTCCTTGGGCTTCTCGACAAGGTACAGCGGAGGGTCTGTAATGTGATCGATACCGACTTAGCAGACCGCCTGCAGTTTCTCTCTCACCGGCGCGATGTGGATTCCCTGTGTCTCTTCTATAAATACTTTCACGGCTTCTGCTCCGATGAACTTGGATCACTGGTGCCCCTTAGGTTCGAATTTGCACGAGATACTAGATTAGCAAGTAGATCCCACCCTTTTACAATGAAACCGATAAAATGCAACCGCAACCTCTACTCCAACAGTTTCTTTTCTCGCACTTCCCGACTGTGGAATTCCCTTCCACATGACTGCTTCCCCGACTGCTACAATCTCCAGGAGTTTAAATGTAAGGTCAATAGACACCTCCTAACAAACTAACTTCCATTCTTTCAAACACTCTTCCCACCCACCCAACTATCTATCACCCCCCCTTCTGACATTTCCTATATCTATCCACTCTTCCTATTTACCTCCCCCTATGTAGCCCCAAGCGCAATAATGGCAGTGGAATGCCTTGGTTGGGGTGAAATGATAAAAAAAAAAACGTTGCTTAACTTCGGTGATCGAGCGAGAACCGGTGTATTCAACTTGATATGGCCATAAGCCTGCTGTCTAGTGTTTATCTTATTGATTCGGTGAGTGTTGATTTCTTTTTTAATGTCAGGTTTATGCTTGGTTTTATACACAAAAAATTGTAGTTTTGTATATGTGTATGTAATCTCCTTCGTGAATTTTACCTCTCTGCAGAGAATGCATCTAATGTATTCTAAACCTCGTCGACAGAGAATATATATGCTTGGTTTCACGCGGAAACCTGAACCAGATTTAGCTTCCGTCTATAGCTAAACATAAGTTTAGGCTTGAGGTGACACACAAACGTAGGCAATGTTTAAGCTTGAGTATACGTCCATATAGGCTCAAGTTTTGAGTCTATACGTAAAATAGGTCAGGTTTAAGCTTTCTGTACTCAAACATAGAGCAGGCAAGCTTGAATCTATACTCAAAAATAGGTCGGGTGTAAGCTTGAGTTCTTACGCAAATATAGGTCAGGCTTGAGTATACGTCCACATAGGCTTATGTTTTGAGTCTGTACGTAAAAATAAGTCAGGTTTAAGCTTTCTATATCCAAACATAGATTAGGCAAGCTTGAATCTATACTCAAACATAGGTCAGGTGTAAGCTTGAGTCCATACGCAAATACTGAGTCTATAAGCAACCCAGTTAAAACTTCAGTCTATACGCAAGCACAGGTCAAGTTTATGCTTGAGTCTGCAAATATTCACTTTTGTATTTTTTTCTCACTGCTGGGTTCGCAACCAGCGTGTTTTAGTATTTATAAACCCCACCAACAGAGCATTCAAGTACACTTAACATTATCTTCCACAGTTGCAATAGCAATAAGTAATCGGTGAGAATCAAACTCTCTTTATTAGGAAGTTATTCTACAAGAGAAGCATATAAACCATCAGGATATTCAGTTAGTCAATTAGGGGCCATACGTGATACAGGCCTTGGTGATCATGTCTCGAAAAGACATCACTAATGGGGCAGAAAATTTTCCTGCGGTAGGTTGTCATTTCTTTCTACAGTAGACAGATTGCCAACCAAGGTGATAGAACTCGATCTGTTCTGCTATTTAGCCCATATCTGGAAGGAGAAGGGTCGGATTCATACTTGAGTACGTGAATACAACGAATTCGCCTAGAATTCGAACTCTGCTCTCCTATGTATCATTTCGAGCCGATCTCCACTATATCACAACGTATATTCACTAAGCTTAATTTAGTATGTCTCAAAGTTCCTAAGAAATTAGTACCATAAGACTGTGCTGCGCCAACTTTCATGGAAAGAAAATTTGAATGTTTGGTATTTGTCTTTATCTCTTATTAAGTAATCCTGTATCTGTAGATGCAGGTTATAATTCCTAAAAGTTAGGAACATGGACTTAAAACAGACACAAATAACTTGGAAAATGCATCACCTGTGGTTTGTTCAATCAGGCTAGAGATATATGATTTCTTTTACACCTGTGTATGTTGTTTGCAAATTTAAAATGTTACAAACGCAATGCATACTAGAAAGTACATCTGGTTTGACAACTGAGGAAGCAAGGATGACTCCTTATTTTCTCTACCTCCCCCGCAGAATAGATCTTTGTATTACAAATGTTTCAAAATAAGCAGTGGTCAAACAGGAAACAACGAAAAGGAAATACTTATAGCACTAACCATTTGCAATCACTTCTTTTCTTTATTTTATTTAAGCGACAAATAAGCATTGAAGAAGAGACTAATTGCATCTGGATAAAAAAGAAACAAACACTAAACGAATATTTTTTGATTCTTTAAAACAGGAAAAGCAATTATATTTTTTCGTTATTTCAATATTTCAGCATTGTTTAACGGGACGGAACAAATGTAAGTAAACTTCTTTGACTAATTTATTTACTTATTTTATTCTTATGTGTTATTACCTCTGCTCTATAATAGTCATTATGTTTAGTGTATGAAATTTGTACCTAAACAGTTGAGTTGGGTTGGTCAAAAAGTTCATTCAGTTGATTATGTACATTTTTCTACTTAAATAGCGAAGCGAAGGATCTTTTTGGACAATACTATAAATGAAAAATAAATTCATTTTAAATAAAATTAGTTAATTTATTTAAAGTTTGAAGCTAATTATTGTGGAAATTTGGTTATTAAAACTATAAATTGTGTTAATTTTAGACTTGAAACCATTAATTGTGAGATTTTGGGGCTTGAAATTATTAATTGCCAGAATTTGAGGTTTGAAACTGTTGGGAGAATTTAGGGTTTGTAATTATTAATTGCGAGAATTTTGGGCTTGGGATTTCATTCTGAGAAGCATCTAAATGATTTTATTTAATTTTAAGCATTTTGTATTGCGTTGTTTTGTAACTGAGTTTTCCAATTGTTTTTTCCATTGTAATTAAAAGTGTCGCACAGCATTTCGAGTATCATTTGCCAATATGAAATTTATTTTCCGTATTCTTAAACTTCCGCCTAAGCTTGAAATTATAATGCATAATCATAAAAAATGCCATTTTCATAATTTCAATTTTTGTTTACGTTTCGCTTTGAGATAACTCAGCTTATAATAGCATTACTTCTGTTTTAAACGTAAAATAATCAAAGTAGCCGCCAGGGAATCAGTATAACCCGGATATAAGAGACCCTGGTATAAGAAACACTCGGATATAAGAAACACATGGATATAAGATAGATTTTCTCTGGCCTCAAATTAGAGCCTGTGGTAATGCATATAAAATAGACCAAACCCGGATATAAGATAACTTTTACTCGGTCCCGACAACTCTCTTATATCAGGGTTACACTGTAATCATAACCTTCTATAAGTGTTGCCAATAATCAATCAAAAGGAAAACATGCAAATGTTGGTTGGTTGTTTTGTTTTATGTCTTATCAACCTCGGCTGGTCATTTATTGCCAACTAAATTTTTAATTTATTGCTTGGCTATACCTTTTTCTTTCAACAATTTATTATTGTTTTTTTTATATAAGTTTTTGTGTCTAGTAATACTTTTTTCTTTTCGAGTATCAAGATTCATTGGGATTTGCTTTTAAGGGCACGGTCCCCAAGTCCTATGCTGTTATTTAACCCATAACTGGAGGGAAGGGACAGATGAATACCTTTCCCAAGTGTACCAGTGGTTAAGTGAATGCAGGGTATTCAACTGGAATTCGAACTCGGCTCACCGATTTCTCTTTCCGAGCCGATATCCGCTGCACCACAACACACATCCGTCACTAAACGCTTACAGCATGTGGTATTCCCAAGCGTTCACCCATCTAAATACTGACCAGTCTCAACATTGCTTAACTTTGGTGATCGAGCGAGAACCGGTGTATTCAATTTGGTATGGCCGTAAGCCCACATGCAAATGTAACAAGTATCATGAGGCAGCGATTGCAGAATTCTGTCTTTTGAACGTCACATGAGCGGTTTGTATAAAAAAAGCCATGTATAAAAATATTTATCTCTTTGAAAAAACTGTTTGATCTGATTGAGGATCAACCTTTTCTGCATTCTATATTACTTCATTTAAGATGATTTCATTTGTCGACCCTCAAATGTTACGGCGAACCGATTCTGAGAGCGCCATTAGAAAGTACAACATCTCAGTGGCTGTCTGGCCATTGACGCACGAGGTGCTTAGTAATCAATATATATTAGAATACGATCGTCGACTTGAGGTTTTGGAGAGCCTTCGCGTCGGCCACAAATCCAAGGGAATCATTGAATGGTTGAAAACCCCTAAAACTATGGCCTACCACATTGCAAAGGTATATAGGACCTCAACCGACAAGAACAATTTCAGGATAGAACGCAAGATAAAGTGCGCTCTGGCGCTACCAGGGCATCACATTGGGCCATCTTTGTACCTTATATATGTGCCTAACTGTCAATAAAGTTTCATTGAAATATAACAATTTTTTATATTAAAAAAATGTTGGTTTTATCATCTATTTTTTCTGGTTTTATCTGCGCCACACTGTATATATTTGGTATGTTTTGCATTTATATATATATATATATATATATATATATATATATATATATATATATATATATATAAATTAATCTAGTGAGCCTACAAACCTACCAAGGTTTCACCTAAACGGAGCCAACCTTCCCTGAAGATCCGTTTAGGTGAAACCTTGGTAGGTTTGTTGGCTCACTAGGTTAATTTACTTATTCTGCTCTGCTTACGTGTTGAGCGCTTTTTTGTTATTGACTACTCATCTCGGGTTTTTTCTTTGGGCTACATACTGGCTCGGTCCAAATCGCTTTGGCTGATGTTCATGTGCTTAGCTCTTTCTTTTTTTACAATCATTTTTCCTTCGCATATATAACAAACGAGCATAGTGATAAGTTTGCATTTATATGTAAATAATTGCTAGGTGTGATTTTTTATTCATTTGTAAGAATTTGTTAATTTATGTCAAGGGTTTGAATGTATACTTCTACAAACACAAAGATATAGACATACAGGGTGGGATAGATAAATTATCGTCTAAATTCCGCAAAATGAAAATAACACTGACATCTTATTTTGATATATATTTATCAAAATGACACAAAAAATCTTGAAATACTAAAGAGTAAATTTATTCAATAAAATCTTCATTGGCGTCAACCACGGCCACCACACAACTTAGGAATCTCCTACATTTCTTCTGAACGGTCTACTTGTTTAAGTTGGTGAATGCTTCCAAAATCCTAGCCTTCAGTTCATCTTTGGTCTTTCAAGGAGTTTTATTGGTCTCTCCCTTGTCTGCGCCACACAATAATCAAGTGGGTTGCAGTCTAGGGAGTAAGGTGGTCAGATGTAAGGGGTGATATAGTCGCATAAATTGTCTGACAGCCATGACTGGGTCTTCTTCTTTGTGTGTCATGGGGCAGAGTCCTGTTGCTAGACATAGTTTCTTCAAGCAGCTACCCTTTTTTGACCCAGGGCAGCACTACCTTCTGAAAGCACTTGATGTAGGCCTCCATGTTGAGTTTGAGGCCCTGCGGAAAGATGAATAGAGGCATGACGTCGACATCATTAGTGATTATTCCAAACACTTTCGTAATCACCATTAGACTCATCCAACTCAGCAATGTCCTGAGATTGACACCCAAACACTCTTAAATGTTCCTATTGGAGCTTTCGTCGCAAATACCAAGCAGTACAGCATGCCGTTTCCAAATTTCTGGACATATGAATCGCGTTATGAAGCTCTTTTTCTCATAGACGGTGCCTACCTGACCCTACTAATTACTGTGGTCGACAAAATCAAAAACGAACAACGCCCATGCGCAAAATTGGAAATATAAAATCACGACAGTTTACCCATCGCACCCTGTATATTTGTACACATAATAGATATATATAAATACATAGCTACACACACACGCACACACACACACACACACACACACACACACACACACACATATATATATATATATATATATATATATATATATTAGCTGTATAGCCCGGCGTTGCTCGGATGTAATGAAAGCTTTAAAACTCATCCATGGTCCTGGAGCTCAGACTCAGCCTAATGAATATTTGTGTGAAATTTGGTGAGAATCGGATAAAAATTGTGGATTTGTATAAAGGACATACAGACAAATAAACAGACACACACACAAACATTTTGCCTTTTATATATATATATTATCGATGTTCTGCACTATTGTAAGAACTGCAACCTTGAAACCTCTGAATATCGATTCTTATGTCTTTGTCTATGAGTGTATCAAATTTTATTAAAACCGGACCACTCCTTCTATAACCAGATTTTTTCGATTATCGATTTTTAATAATTATCGACACAAAATCTAGCTAAGAACACTCGCAGACGCTTATAGTACAACTGTCTAAAATTTCAAGAAAATCGGTTCAGCCGTTTCGGAGTCTATAGGTAACGGACACACACAGAGACAAAGTTCCATTTATAAATAAGTTTATATATATATATATATATATATATATATATATATATATATATATATATATATATATATATATATATGTTAGGGTTATGAATTTTTGTGGGCATATGTTTCTGTGTTATAACTCGATAAACTTTTATCCAAAAGTAATGAAAAGGGCATTAATTTGTTTATTTCTTGAAAAAGTTCACCCCTAAATCGCCATATAAGCAATAAAGGTAAAAAATCAAAATAATTCAGTTTTATTTTTTAATTTGCTAATGATGTAATTCAATAGTGTGTATGTATTTTTCAACGCATTTAACAGTTTATAGATATAGCATAATATACAAATTTACAAATAAAGAAAAGACAAGATCTAGAATGTTCCATAAAGTTCTAGAAGGCACCAGTAGGTTCTAGAAGGTTTTTGAAAATATTACTAATATACTTATTTAGGATTTTAGAAATTTCATGTTAGAGGTGACATCTTTTTAAAAAATAAACTGAATTTAATCTTTCTCCATTATTTTTTGAACAAAATGAGGGAAAGTTGAAAAATTATCGGCCCACTCAAGAAGTCACCTCATTAAATTTATACTTAATCATTTAGTCAACTTTTGTGAAAAAGATCGAGCAGAGAATTTTTAAGCCTCCTCTTGTACAGGTAGGTAGGTAGGTAGGTAGGTAGGTAGGTAGGTAGAAACTAAATAGATTTAAATTAAGTAATAAAACTTACTGTTGATCAATTCGGTGTCGCACATTGTGCCTCTAACGCTCTAAATCTGTGGGCTTATTTCAGACTAAAATAAGTTAATATATATGAATAAGGCTAATTCTTGCATTGAAAATCATTATTATTATTATATTAAATATTGTTTATTTAAAAATACAAAGATTTATTTTTCAGGCAATGGAAGAAAATGATGATGATGTTTTCCATACGGTAAGTTTTGTTTTGTGAAATCTGTCCCCCTTTATGGCAGCGAATGCTGCATAATCTCCTCAAGGATGAAGGAGAAACACGAGGCAACAGAAATGTGGTTTTATAGAAGGATTCTGAGGATACCATGGGTTAAACATGTGAGCAACGTCAAGGTTTTGGAGAGAATAGATATGAAAAGGAAACTTCTACTTAGCATCAGGAAGAGACAGCTGATTTTAACCATTTATTATTTAACTAAAGCACAAGAGTAACTGAAGCTTTTTTATTGTTTTGTTTTTTAAGTAGACGCATTTTCCACCATATCTGAGACTACTTAATTTCAGTCATTGTGCGTTATTACGAATAAACATCCCCAGGAGTGACCCAGGCTACTGGGGGATGCTTTGTAATGAGTTACCACCTTTAGACTGGTTGCTAACAGTCTCGGTTGTTTGACCCATAGTTGAGAGGAGAAAAGATGAATTTATACCTTTCGTAAGAGTATTTGTGCGAAATGGAATATATCTGGACATCGTGATATTTAAAACCTTATCGCATATTTAAATGATAGAAAAATACTATGGCCGAAGAGGAATTTAAATTGAAGATTTAATGCAGTTGATAGAAGAATATACTCAACCTAATAAAAATGCTGTTCTGTGTGCAGATATTTCTCCTGTCCTAAAACAGTTTGAAGAAAATTGAATTTTTAGATTAAGGCATTATTATTAATCTCTTAACATTTGTTGATGGGTCAAAAATGTTTACATATCTTCTGCAGAGGGAATATAGACATTCTCTCGACCAATGTTTCTCAAGCCTGGATAAATTATCCCAAGTTAGGCAACCATGATGTTTCAGTGAGTAACGACATTCTATGGATAACATTAAAATGTGCCTGCCGATCTCAATGCTGCGTAGAGCAGTGGATCTCCGTTACAGAGGTTGAACTCTGCACCATGTCTTAAGCTTTTAAACACTGATTTGACAGAATTTATAATTATCATTCAAATTTTCATTTGAGAATAAAAACATTGATCAAATATAATTTATTCTCTTTTTTCTTGATAACTTCATTTCCTTTGCAAGTTAGCACTTTGGGTAACGAAGGAATAACATTGCGAATCACTGCTCTGGACAATGAATCGCTTCAACAAAATTATTCCACAACTTTATTGTGTAAATCAATAAGCGGGAAATTGACGGTAACAGAGTTATAAACAAGATGATCCTAAAAGTCACTGAAAGTAATTTCATTTTCATAGAGTGTTTCAAAATTAACTGTTCAAATAATACCTATACTGTTGTCAATTAAAACCCCATTACCTCATAGATTATGATGGTACCATGTTAAGACTTTCATGAAATTTCTTGGAGCAATATTGATCACTTGGAAGCAACCATATTCTCTCCAAACAACTAGGTGACGCACTACAAGGAACAGGGGCGTAGGTAATATCTGGTCCAACCTTTTTAAGAGGTTTTAGTTCATACTTTTCACAAAATAAAATCTAACAGAGAGTAATCTCTGATCTGAACTCTTAAAAGGGTGGGTTCATACTTCCCCACAAAGCATTAGAGTCATATCACATTAGAGTCCTGTAGTCTATTAGGGTCGTAGGGGTACCACGTCTACAGCAGCGTCTAAACCAAGATAGTCTTATGTATCCCACCCAACTTCAAGCTAGCTTTGCATTTAGTGTTTCACTTCTCCTGGGCTGGTTGCCACCTCAAAGCAAGAGATCTCAGTCAGCCCTACTATCTATGCTATAACTGGTGTAAGAAGAGGTGGATTCGTATTTCTGTCAAGAATGTAACGAACCCGACCAGAATACGAACACGTTTCTCCGATTTCTCTTTCCGATTCTCTAAATGTTACACTAATTGTACATCTAGAAGCATTCCAAACCAGTAGTTCTCAACATTTTTATCTGTGGCCTCCTTTTGATCAATGACTTTATGTCCCCTCCTAGCCGTTTACTTTAACAAAAGCTTAAGGACTCATGGCCCAGTGTATATAGACATTGGTTAGTTCCTGTGACTTGACCCAAAGAGTTGTGAGTTCAATACCAGGCTACAGCAGTGGTGAGCAAGTAACTTACAAGGTTGGAAGGAGATAACTCATGACTACCAGAAGAGGCTCTACGCAAGAAATGGAGTTCATATACCCCAGTGATTGTAATAAAGGGTTCGGTTCGAAATTCGTAGCACCTGAAGAAGGCCAGAGTTTACAACGGCCGTAACGTTGTACAAATGGTAACAAAGATGAGGACAATAGTCCGATTAATGAAAAATATTGTAACAAAAGCTTCCGGGACAAATAAACATAGATATTTTTCGTATAAATTTTTAAAAAAATTGACTGTTTTAAAAACCAAACCAGTTAAACTTTTATTTCGGTAAAAGTTCTGCACATAAATGTACTCCTAATTTTAAAAATTCTTCACATAATTTTTACATAAATGCACATTGGCAACACAAAAGACACTTGAAAATTATTTTATTACATAATTTAAGTTTATTAGAAGTAAAATATAGATGCCAACACGGTTATAGCACTGTATAGCTCA
Organism: Ascarosepion bandense; assembly: GCA_037127315.1. Classification (NCBI taxonomy): domain Eukaryota; kingdom Metazoa; phylum Mollusca; class Cephalopoda; order Sepiida; family Sepiidae; genus Ascarosepion; species Ascarosepion bandense. The sequence goes on along the minus strand of JBBBDQ010028397.1, from coordinate 1,028,264 downwards.
TTTTATTGAACTTGTGGAACTCAAATCCAAAAATTATTTCGTAACCCCGATAACATTTACCTGCCCCCTAGACTCGCTGTTTCAAACCAAGAATCAAAATGAAATTATCGCAGAAGCTAGTGGAATGTTATATTAGTAGTGTCAGATAGGAATACGAGATTAAATTTTCTATATATAAAATGATTGTTTATTCACTTATGGACTGTAAAATTATCATCTACCGTGGAAGGTATGTGGTTTTTCGGGGGCTTTCTTCGAACGTTCGATCTTCTCACGAGCATGTGAGGGACTCTATCTTCCCCTTGTGAGTAGTCTGTTTTCATAACTTCCTTTCGTCCGGTTGTTTTGTTCGTTTATACATCCTAAGTTCCGCTAGATTGGCTTTCTTTATGTTGGCGCAGACACGGACATCGTTTGAGGGATGGTTCATGGCCTTGGTGGCTATGAGGATACATCCTTGATCATCGATACGTTCTGAGTCAATTCTTTCGCCTCTCTGATGTGACACCGAGGACAAAGACCACTTTGATATTTCTTAGAATGAAGGTTGCAGATACTGGAATCACTACCTATTAACTCCTCTTGGGTCAAATTCTATTCAAACTTCTCACATTTTCTGGCGTGAATCTACACAACTAGATCATCAAGGTGCTGCACTATGTTCTTAATTTGTAGTACCCACCTTTTAACCAGGTTACTCTTATCTCAGCTTAAAAAACCATCAGGTGAACGTAACCACATAAATCTATTACTAACCGGTTAGTAAAGTAGAGCATTTTCACAACGTTAGTAGTGTGCAGTTTTTAAACACTCCACTTAACATACCACAGATGTATCACTTAGTTTTTAATTTTCTTGCTATATATTGTTATGAGTGCACTTTCTGTTTTTTTATAGGATAAATAAAAATGAAAACCTAATTTATTTTGAAAAATCTAATTCAAAGGTCAATATTAATCAAATGTTGTTTAATCGTGTCTGGACATAAGAGCAAAAAAAAAAAAAAACGAAGCTGTATTGATGAAAGATAACTTATTTACAGAACTACTTAATTAAAACTATATTTTTGCTTATTATTGTATAATAAAGACAACTTAAAAGATGTGTCTCAAAATCTGAAAACAAATACAAAAATAATTCCATTAGTACTACGGGATATTTTCATAACTCTAATCAAATATAATGTCTGGCCGCTCATATCCGAGGATGTCTCTCTACTAGCTAATCTCTCTTGAGACGCTTGCTCATGGACGTCTGTGCGTGTTCAACGCTCACAGAACCCATCTGTGGTTTATACTGTAACTATGCTGAGCAGAGCTTAGTTACAGTTTCTGGGGAAGAGTGCGTTATCAACAGTCTGAACAAGTTCGGCACACTCAAACCCTCAGTCACGATGACTTGTGACTTCGTGCTAGCACAACTATCGACAGCTTCTAAATAGTTCCATCTACCCAATTTCACTCATAAGGCTTTGGTCGACCCGTGGTATTGTTTCCAGGCATTTTCAAAACGCTAGGATCACTTGCCCCAGACCGATAACAATAAAGAAGTTACCATCCTGACAAATCGACCATGGTGGGATTCGAACTCTGGTCTCAGGGTTAGAAAGCGAGCATTTTAAACACTTGGCCACGTGCAAATAAAAAGCAAATAAAAAGATAAGCAAATAGAACTGCTTGTAATTCACTCAAATAGTATGACTCAAACCAGAAACTCCTTTATTGATTGGCAAAGGTATTCAGATGTTACTTGACTAATCACGAATATTTGTTTTGCCACTTACTAAATATAAAGTAAAAAAGATTGTGGGGTATTCAAACGTTCTATGGTACTAAAGAGGGCTTAATGATAAGGCGATTGGATATAAATATAGAACATTGACTTCGGATTGCTTGAAAACTGTAAAACAGTGAAGCCTCAAATCTACAGTACTTGATAGCATATAAAACAACTCTTTTTTTCTCCCCAAATGATTCCTAAAATATCTCTCAAGTCTATGCAAAGAAGCACCTGAAATAAGCTAATATTTATCTAGACCCTATAGATTACCAGTAATTATTCTTAGCCTAATTTATGATAAATCTAATAAATTTAGATTATTATAGATATATCATTTAATTATTAATAGTCTTGTTATATATTATATATTACCTTGAGTGTTTTTTCTGTTTTCTATAGAGTAAATAAAAAAAGTTCTTATTTTGCAAAAGTGAATTAAAATATTAAACTAACGTTTCTTGTTGTTCATCGCATAACTACTTAAAACTATATCTTTACTTACTATCGTATAATTAAAGCAATTTAAAATGTGCGTCTAAAAATCTTAGAGAAAATAGAAAGTTACTCCATTAGTATTGGGATATATTAATAGCTCTAAACAAATCAAACCGCTTGTAATTCACACAAATATTATGACTGAAACCAGAAACTCAATTCAGTCCCTTGACAGAGGTATTCAGAATGCTACTTGATTTTACTAGAAACAAGCAAAAGGATCGCCTCAAAGATGAAGAGGAGACTTAAAGCAACAGAAATGCGGTTCTACAAAAGAATGCTACCTTGGACTGAACATGTGTATAACAACGAAGTTTTGGAGAAAATGGAAACATCAGGAAAAGGCCGTTGAGACTTCTGTGGTATATAACAATGAAGGAGGTGCTGGAAAATTTGTGACTCACGGGACAGATAAAGGACAAAAGAGACAGAGAATAACAACGCATAACATACTCGAATAAATGGATGATGGAACAGAACTTGAGGGAAATAGCAGAAAGACAGGGTTTATTAAGAGCTAGAAGGAACAGAGAGTAGTGGAGAGTCATGATCGCCTACATCCTGAAGGGACACGGCACATAAAAAAGACTAGATGAATCACAAAAATTTAACTTGCCACTTGCTAAGTATTGAAAATAAAACACCTTGAAGAGTGATTAAACAACCCGCGGTTTTAATGGAAGCTTATTTTATTTTTCCCTGTTGATGGAAGTTGATACCAATATGACGAATTAAAGAACTCTTTAAAAGACAAATGTAACTGTTTTCTAAACCCTGTATTTTATGTGTATATTAGTATATGTTTGTATATGTGTGTGCGTAACGTGTGTGATCTTTCAGTTCATATTTGAGCATGTGGGTGTGTGTTTATATATGTGCGTGTGGATATATATGTGTTTTTATGTATATATTAGCATATATGTATATCTTTAAAAAGTTTAAAAGTTATATGCGGTGCGCATTGACGTTTTTACGCGCTTTCAAAGTCATGAATTTGTTAAACAACTCAATTAGTTTTCTGACGCAAACAAAACGTACGTAATACTTTTCAAAAATGGTCACATCACGTGTTAACGGTTTGCGGGTCATTTGAAAGAATCTTATAATGTACAAGGAGTGAAGGAAAATCTTTACGCCGAATAGAATGACGACTAATTTTGACTTTGGCAAAATAACGAAGAAATCCTAAAGGCAACTAGAACTGATGGGATTAACAGAAAGAATTAGATATTATCTTTCTCTTTAAGATGTCCGAACAGGATAGGCTGAAACGTATAAAGATTATTTATACAGAAGATGTGAGTATCGCACACAAAAAGAATTCTTTATTATTTACTATTTGGGTAAACCGGAGTAACAGGGCTTTGAGCTAAATAAAAAGAAAATGGAATAAAGAACAGGTTAACTGCATCCTTTAAATGGATTAATATTTTAAAAGAGGGATGTTAACACACACACACACACACACACACACACACACACATACATATATATATATATAGTGTATTCTAAAATTTTACAGTTTTGCATTAAAAATATATGGATTTTCTACTACGTCTACTGTCTTTAAACTTTCTATATATATATATCTTTAATTTTCTCTTTTAAGGGAGTGACCGTTATTTCTATTCGTTTTTTTTAGGTCTTTGTGGATCTCATTCGTGTAAAATCTTTTGTAAAATAAAGACGGAAGCTGATGATGGTTCGCCTGAAACAGGCCCTACTTCCGATTCACTATGAAATAAATAACGTGTCTGCCTTAATTTTTCTTATATTTGTTCTATATGTATTTATATGCATATATGTTTAGAGCTCTCTTGGAGAGTTATCCTACCACTGCATGTACAGGATACTCCTATGGATTCTTTTATACCCACACTGCATGCTGATATATATATATATATATATATATATATATATATATATATATAGAGAGAGAGAGAGAGAGAGAGAGAGAGAAATGGGAGAGGAACAGAAGAAAAAACATTTGCACACACCATACTTACGCGCACACGCATAGATACACACACACACACACACACACACACACACACACACATATATATATATATATATATATATATATATATATATATTCAGGTGAAGAGAACCAACAGCTTTACAATTCTGAGTTCTCCGGCATTTACTTTTTTTAAAAAAGTGCTTAATACAACAAATATTATAGACTATAATAATTTTATTTTATTCTTAAGAATAATAATTTAATCTTATTTTCATAATTTTGTTTTTATTTTCAAAACAATTCTATTTTATTTTTAATAATAATAATAATAATAATAATAAAAATAATAATAATAATAATAATTTTATTTTATTAAGAATAAAAATGTATTAAATAAACGTAATGAAATCAATATCATATGTAAACATTGCAAAATTTTCACCTTAGAATACGGTTAAAAAGATTCTTCTTAAAAAAATAAAAAATAAAAATGTTTTTTAACTTGCATATATCTAGTAATTTGTTTTATATTATGAAAGAATAATAATTAAATGGATATTAAAATAATTAAATTGATATTTAAAATTTTCAATAATTAAATAGATATTTAAAAGATTGTATTATGATATTAAGAATTGTATAATGATATAATAGATTTTATAAAAATAATAAAATTAATTTTTAAAGTTTTAATAAATAAATGGATATTAAAAAATGTTATTTATTAATTAAGAGTTTTAGAAAAATTAGAATAAAATGCATTCTGAATCGAAATAAAAAAATGTGTATAATTACACTCAAAGGTCCCTTTAAGTTAGATCAAAAATATAAATTGTTTTCTTACTTTCTTTTCTTTTTTCTTTTATTTTTTTTTGCGTTTGAAAATGTTGAGATACAGAGAAAAACTAAAAGAAAAGATTTTGTAACAATAATGGATACATCAACAAAACTGGAGTCTAGACAGAAATTTGAATAGGCTGACTCTTTTGCCGTTAAGATTGAAAGAAGGAATCATGTATTTCACAAAAATATAAACTTTTTTCAAATTTAAAGTGAATCACTATTCTGATTAGTTAAATTGAACACGTACATGAATTTTTCTGTCTTCCCACATCCATAAATAACAAACGTGTTGATTCTTATATTGAAATGAAAATCATTTCCACAACAATGATCTAACATTGCCTGATGACGAGGTAAAAATCTCGAAACATAGAAATTTTCCGAGTCGCAATGTAAACCATATTAATTTTAAATAAAAAACAAATTTAATTGAATATATATATATATATATATATATGTATATGTATAAAGAGAGAGTAAAGAACTGTTACTCTCACAAATACATACTCGAACATATATATATATATATATATATATATATATATATTGAGAGAGAAGGTGTAAAAGAGAGGTAGAGAGAGTAAAACTCTTACACACACACATACCCACTCACGCATATGTATATATATATATATATAGAGAGAGAGAGAGAGAGAGAAGGAGAGAGAGAGGAAGAGAGAAAGAAGGAGAGAGAGCAATAGGAGAGAAAAGAAGAGAGAGAGTAAAAAACTATGGAAACTTTTGGTTCCACCTCAATCACACACACACACACACACACACACACACACACACACACACACACACACACACACACACAGGCATTAGATAGATAGAGAGAAAGGATGACTAATTAGATGCCCGAAACGATCTTTAGATTATATCTAAAAACAAAATCTCAGATACTGAGCAATCTACTCTCAGAAATATATATATATATATGTGTGTGTGTGTGTGTGTGTGTGTGTGTGTATACATATATGTGTGTATATATTTGTGTATGTGTGTGTTTTCCTTCTAAAACGTCGAGAGAATTAATAATGTCTTAGAATTTATTACAATTTTATGATCAAAATTATTAACTGTTAACATCATTTCATATAAAACTACAAAGTAGATTTAGCGCAACTCATTAAAAAAAATTTTTTGAAATCATTCATTTTCAATTTTCAATACCCGTTAGTTAATAGTATACAAAATACATCTACATTATGCAAAATTAGAAATCATTTTTATATTTCTACAAATAATTTTAAAAAAAGAAGCATTACTACTACGTTACCATTTCGATATTCTTTCTTATTTTTTTTTTTTTTACGTACACCAACACGATTTGACAATCATAATTTATAAGATTTTTCGCTTAATCTGCCTCTAAAATGAAAATGTTATAATACAAGTTACAACGCCTTTTGATAGTTTTGTCTGTTATTTGATATCTTCTTTTCGATAATAGGTAGATTCGGTTATTGATCTGGGGGAAAATGTATTTAACATCTACAAATACAATACAATACAGATCTACAGCATCTAGTATTTGCACTGTCTTTAATACACACGTTCCTACCCATTTATTAACACAACACTTGTCGGAATGACGAGTGATAGAAAAAAACACCACGCCTCTTTAATATTTATACATTCAGCAATCACTTTGTGAATTGGGATTCTGTAAACATTTCACGCATGCAATCTGGAGTGGGTATTTTTTTTAAAATGCGCTTTATATGAACTATGGTAATATATCAAGCTTTTGTTTTTGCTTTGCCAGTCTGCTGCTTCCAAAATTCCGTCGGTTTTACCCGTTCATTATCGCACTGTAAGCTTCCCGAAACTGGAATCCCGAACATCTATAAGTACGCATGTGCTCGACGGTCATCATTTCGGCCGGCAACGTTTAGAAACAGGCGTCATGAATCCAGCCTTTATTGAAGACGAGGAAGATAAAAATGGCAATAACTTGAATGATGCTGAACTCAGTAAAACCACGGAAACGAAATCGCCAAAGAGCAGTGCTTTCCGGGCGTTGAAATCTGAAATCACTTTAGGGATGAAGTTAACCGAGTCGGACACAATTGACCTCCGAGATCCGTGGGAAAAAGTAAGGCTTCAAAATATAAACAAAGGCCCCGTATTTAGGGATTCGATGCTTCGGGATTTGGATGCTGGTAATTCAACTCTGAGGGATTCCACTCTCACTCAAGATTCAATGTAAGCATTTTTTTTTATTTCTCTTCTTTTGATATTTACTTTCGATCAATTAATTAAATGTTATGCCAGACTATAATCAGATCTTTTCCATATGGTCGAAAGCATTTGTATCGTGTTTAAAATTCTGAAACAAAGTTTTAATCATATTCCTTAAACGAGTATTTTTGAAGAATTATTTTTTAAAAACGTTATTTTGTTTGTAAGATAATTTTAAAGCGATTTTATAAAAATTTAAACTCATTGATGACAATTTTTAAAAAAATCATAATCAGTATTTTAATATTTTTTCAATTTCTTGAATGGGTATTTGTTATGGTGTTATATATTGAGTTACCCATTGAAACAAAACTAAATAAATATTTTCATATTTTATTGTTTTCAACAATATATTGCCTTTCCGGTCTGTGCGAAACCCGACATTTCTCCTGAGTTGAGATTCATTTTAAAAATACTGGAAGCCATTCACAAAATTAACAAGTATAATGTAGGACATCCTCCGCAAATATTCAAGCTTACTTTTGAAAGCCCAACTCTACTAAAGTGTTTAGTTTCCCTTTCACTACTTTCGACTTCAAAAACTTCTAAAATAAAATATATTTGAGCAACAGACGAGAAGACTACCAATTCAAACTTTAGAAGCACTAGGCTTTCAAATGGACACCAATTCGCGATCTGGTAGCTTAATTTAGCAAGCCTGCAAAGTTTGGAAATTAGACAATGAAATAAATCACTGAAACTAATACACATACATACATACATACATACATACATACATACATACATATGTTGAAAACATTTGCTAAATGAAAAACGTTTTATTGAAATTAGATTTGATTACGCATTTCGCTATTCTAGGTTTCATCAGAGCCAAAAACGCAAGAAAAAAAATGTGTGTTACTATTTTGGTGTATACTTAAATAAGCATATTTCTTTCGTTTTTGTACCTGATGAAGCGTGCAAAGGCGAAACGCGTAATTGAATTGAGTTTCAATTAAACGTTTTACCATTTGTCAAATTTCTCAAAAGTTTTGTCAGGATACTATATCCTATTTCAAACATTTATATATATATATATATATATATCAGTGAACGACAGTAAACAATCACTTCCGAGGGTATGAAACAATAAAACAGTGCTCAATACGATAAGAAGAAAGTATGGCGAAACTATACTCTCTAAATAAGGAATCAACACGAAGCTACCCGGTTTTCAACGGTTGAAACCCAGTTAGCTTAGTGTTGATTTCTTATTTATTTTGTATATATATATATATATATATATATATATATATATATATATATATATATAACATAGTGATGATCCACGTGTACTGTCTTAATAATATGTATAGGAAAAACTACTAAAAAGTTGTAAGTTTAAAAATGTATTTTTTTGACAGTATTTATTTCTATTATTATATTTGATATTTCAGACCGTCCTCTGAATTTTAAAATTAAAAATACTGAATTTTAAAATTAAAATATATACAGGCTACGTACTGGATTTTAAAATTAAATACATACAGGCTAGGGTTAAATAGGGACTTAGGTGTTTTGAATCTTTATAAATAGTTAAACATTTTTTAGATACACTTAAAAATGTTTTCTTTAAAACAACATTTATAAGTATATTAAAGATAGGTTTACGTTTACAAATATTTAAAAAATCTGCCGCTTTCTGCGTCACGTGATGTAAACAATCTCTCGGACGAACGCTCCTCGCGAAAACGCTTCTAATTTAAATTTTAAAATCATTTGTTTCTGATGAAAGGCCGAGGACGGTCTGAAATATCAAATATAATTATAGAAATAAATAAATACTGTCAAAAAAATACATTTTTAAACTTACAACTTTTTAGTAGTTTTTCATATATATATATATATATTAGTCATCCACATACAAGCCCGTTTCGCTGTATCACAGCTCATCAGTGTGGCTAGACATATCCACTTGCTTCTGGCCGGGATCGAAACTCGACCGATTTGGTGTCAGTCGAAGTCTCTACTCCCCAAGCCATCAACGCGCATATATATATATATATATATATATATATATATATATATATATGTATATATATATATATATATTCTTCACATTCATCTGTAAAGAATATATATATATATATATATATATATATATATATATATATTCTTCACAGATGAATGTGAGACTTGAGTCAACACAAATATTGTTCCACAGAAGTTAGATGAGAATACATTGAACTGAACAATGATAAGAGGAAATTTATAATTCTAATCAGAAAGAGGTAACTGAATTTTCTGTAACATAATGAGGAAAGTGGGCTTGTAGAATTTGACACTCGCAAGGCAATTAAGGCAACAAGAGTAGAGAGGAACACCAATGAGTAACCAACATGTCAAACTTGTTTGTGTCAATCGATAGGAGAATAAGAATTGGAAGAGAATTTAAGTGGAGATATATTCCTTAGAGCTACAAGGGATAGGAAGTTGCTGAGAGCCATGATCGCACATTTACTTGAAGGAAACGATACATAAGAGAATTTAGTTAGATATAATGAATACTAGTCTCATTTCTACTGTTACCTCACCTCCTACTACTTCTGTGCGGCTGAAGGTGAAAGTTTATAAATGCCAGCAGTTGTGTGGCTATAGATATCGATATCTGAGTTACGTCAGTAACACATAATAGAAAGTGTTATAATTCAAATTACAAATTGTTTGTTACAATAATCGGACTCAAATACGTTCAGGAAGAACTTGTTCACACTGAGAACAGTTTGTTATAACTTTCTTCACATTATAAAGTTTGGTAAATAAAAAAATAATGTGTGTGTGTGTGTGTGTGTGTGTGTGTGTGTGTGTGTGTGTGTGTGTGTGTGTGTTCAGAAAGTATCCATCCTTTTTGAATATCTCGAGAACTGGTTGTGTGGTTTTGGTATAACTTATTGCTTCAAACTACCAAAGAAAACCTCACAGACGTGAACAGACTCTTCTTTCGACTTACTCAGTCGTTAATGAGACGTGACTGAGTGAACTTTGCGTAATATTTGTTTAATTTTTTTTTTCCTTTCTAGTCAAAATGAAAAACGAAAGACCTGGGACGTTTTCCGGTTAATTTCGAAAAAAGAAGATACGTCAGAAGACATCCCCTACTTCAACACAACAGAGAAAATAGCCAAGATCCTGGTTGGATTATTACTAACTCTTTCTCTTGCAACTTTGACTTTGATCAGCAAAAGCTCCCTCTTGATGATCACTTCGAATCTGTACGAAAATGTTTCCCTTACCTGTCACAAGATTAAAGATGGTCTTGACTGTCACCGACTGCCTCTCTCCCACGTGCAGCGCTTTTCATTTGTGCCCTCAGCCACCGTTCAGGTGGAATGGTTGTGGGCTCTCATCATAGTCGTTTGTACCCCGTATGTTATAACCAGCTTTCGCTGCTTGTGGAAAATCTGCTTCAAGAAGACGCGCAAGGCTTCATGCCGAACTTTCTTTATGGTGAGTAAAAAGGCTAAAAACAATTTAGCCTTCAGCATTGCTAGTCTATATGTATAACCAGGACACTAAAACGAAAGTTGGTGACATGTAATATATTTACTAAACTCAATTCAGTCTGGCACAAGGTCAAGGGAAAAACCAGTAAGTGGAAAATTAGGTAAATATATCAATCATATTAAATTTAGTATAGGAGATAAGAAAATCGAATATAGGATAAGCTGTGCTGGGAGCAGTTTTCACACAACACCTCAAATAGCTACAAAAACCAGAACCGTAAGCTAAAAACTTGAGTCATGTTCTTAAATAACGTCGTCAGTCCGCTACTTCCATATAAATGTCATGCATGGTGCCACACCCGTTCACAAATATCTAATCTGTCAGCCGCTTTTCTTCAGATTGATGTTTAAAGGTGGTTTCTTCCAAATGAATCTTGTAGGTCTTAGCGAGGACCATTCTTGGTTGACTACAGAATCACAAATAAAGAAATGCACCAAATAACGGAAACCACATCCATTGTGGACATTGTGGATCCATTTGTAACAAAAATTAAATGGATTTCACATGTAACTTGAAGAGAAAAAAATGAAATAATCAGGATGTTGAATTTTGACAATACTTCAAACAAAAAGTTAACAAAAAAGTTACTCATCAATATTGGAAAGAGCAATAACATTTACTGGATTTGAGAAACCTATGTGCGTTGTGGTGCAGTGGATATCGACTCGGAACGACAAATCGGCGAGCCGAGTTCGAATTCCAGTTGAATTCTTTGTATTCACTTACGCGCAAATACCTTCGGGAAAGGTATTAATCCGTCACTTCCCTCCAGTTATGGGTTAAATAACAGGACAGATTGGGTTCTGTAGCCTTCGTCGGCAACCAGTCTACCGCAGAAAGCAATGGCAACCTACTGCGGGATAATCTTCTGCCCAGTCAGTCATGTCTCTTTCAAGACATGATCGACCAAGCGTGTATCACGTATGGCACTTAACTGACTGATTTTTCTGAAAAATTGTTTTAAGATAATGATTTTATAAGTTTCAACGAAAATAGCACGAGCTGTTCGTTCAATGAATGCTGAATATTTCCTTATAAGGAAACCTTTCATTTTAACATTATTATTATTACCGCCACCCACGGGGCTCCAATAACATATACTATTGTAGAACGTCTGTTGTAGAGTGATAGCAAGTTTAAATCGTATATTATTCATATCTGAGTTTGATTCCCACTAGGTACCCTACTGACAGGTTTCTGTACCAGTATTTACTTTATGACAGGGGGGGGGGATGTAACATAACAAGTCCACTCATATTTGTGGCCTAATCTCATGCAGGCGTCAGAATACATTTCCAGGTTTTATACAATGAGAAACTTATTTCTAAAAGTTTCAGAATCCTTGGGACTTCGTATTATGTTTACGTCTCAGCCGAAGACGAAAACGAGGGCACGACTGAAGAAGAACAGGTACTACAGCCTGTTCCTGAATTGACATTATATTGAATTTTTCCAAACACTGAGAAGTTATCGCAGTCTTTTTTTTTCTTTTTTGTCACACGGTTTAAGTCTTCGTAGCACATCCGTGGATAAATTAGCCAAAATTAATGTTGCTTAAATTCAAGCTTTTAATTCCTCGGGGTGGGTGGGAGAGAAAATGTTTTCAAAAAGTAGATTGTATTATTATTTTGAAAGCGTCCTTAATTTTTTGTTTGTTTGTTTTTACACAAATGACTGTATCTTGACGCAGTAAGTCATGCGACACCGACATGAAATAACGTCCAAATATAACAACGGTATTTAGGAAAGGATACTCGCACACGATGAAAAAATCAATAAAAATAATAAACACAAAATGTCTATGATTAGGTTGACCAGAGAGCCCTGACTGAATTGTAGAAGTGGAAGAATCTCAACACCATCCATTTGTTTGAACTTCTCTCTGGTCAACCTGGCAGTGTGTGACCTCATATTGTTATGCTGAAACAAAGCTCGACCATGATTAACCAAAGCATGATTTTTAGTTTGTCGTACACTCGGTCAAACTGTTGTTTAGTGTTGATGGCGCGAAAGTGTGGAACAAGCTCATAATGCAGTACTCCTTGGAAAATCCACCAGACCGAGATCAAAATTTGTCATTTTCGTTCCGCTTTCTCGGTGAGTCAAGATTTTCTAACCAACCTAGTATTTTAACAATACATGTTTAAATAAATGATTACTACCCAAATATTTCTAATCTAAATCTAAATTTGTTTATATTTGTTTCAGATTTGGCTCATTGAGACGCTTCACACCGGTGGACTTACCATATTTGTGTTTCTTGTCTTACCAAGCTTGGACGCCATGCGAGGAGAGGCCCTGATGCTGGGAGGAGCTGTTTTTCCTGCGCTTCTGAAAATTTTTGACAACGAATCAAAACGTGGCAAGAGGACTTATGCAGTCTTAATAGATGTGATTTCCTTTGTAATTCAATTGTCCGTGCTTGTGATATGGCCTGTTATCGAATGGCAGCGAGGACGTTACCAACTCACCTATTTCATTCCGATCTCTCTTGTGCTTATCTCGCTTGGTTGGTGGGAAAATTACATCAACCAGTTTTCTCATCTCGGGGCCACTGTCACAACCCGACTTAAAGAGCTGAAACGTAATGTACGACGCATGCGTGCTCGGATTTATCTTTTGATTGCACCCTGGAAAGTCGTACTGACAATTGGTCTGGTGTCGGCAGCGATCAGTGAAGGCGACTTAGGTTGCCTGAAGCTGATGTACTTCAAGGAGGCTGGCAACTATAGCTGTTCTCGTATGGTTAGTGAGAGGCTCAATGCAACGAAAGTGTTCTACCCAGATTTCCGGCATCCATACTGGATTGCTCTTACGCAAATCTCATCTTGTTTTCTTTGTTTCCTAACTGCCAGAAATGCTTGTAAAATGATGCTGCAAGTCACTAGCTTCGCCATCCCTTTGTCGTTATCTCCGCCTCTCATTATGGCATTTTTCATTGGAAATTGTGAAGCATGGCGAAAGGACCAACTTTTTAATTGGATTGGTAACAAAGTTCTCTTTTGGACATGCGACCTTCCTGGAGTTACTTCCGGTTATCTCAAACCTGCTGTGCTTCAGTTTTATTTTCCCATTGTTATAGGCTGGTGGTTCTCCTATTTGTGGGTGACTGCTCACATCTGGTTTCCAAGAGTCGAAAGGCTGGTTCAAACAGAAAGGTGTGTATTCTGATCATTTTATAATTGACTTTCATTAAAGATATGATCTGTCTTTAATAATTGTTGGATATCAGGTATGAATTATATAACAATAAGATGTTACCAGGTTTCAGCGGTTTCCTGTAACGTTTAAACCACTTTAACGATCAAATATACAGAGCTCAGGTTAGATTTACAAAATGAAAAGATAAATAAGGATAGATAGATAGATAGATAGATAGATAGATAGATAGATAGATAGATAACTTCAGTAGGTCTTGTAAGTGTAAAGTTTTCTAAGTCCTTTTTCCTCATTATGTGTTTGAGGTATTTAAATTTTCTCTTTTTTATGCTAAATATAAGTATCGTTTTTGTTTCCATTTTTCCTAAAGCTTTGTTGTTGCACACACATGCAGTCCATGGTATTCTTAGCGTTCATCTGTCAAACCTTATTTCTGCTGCTTCAAGTCTTTTCTTCATCTGTGAAGCGTTTACTGCCATATAGAAAACATTATATTACATAACAGTAAAATACCCTTTTCTTTGTTTCTAAAATTATTTTAAATACTTAAAAAATACATTCCCTTTGCTTTTTGACCTTCGAATTTCGATATCATTTTTTCTGTTCTCTGATAAAGCACTTCCTAGATAGTTAAACGATTGTATTTTCTAGATTTTGGAATCTTCTATTTTTAATTTGTATGTTAGGGTATTTATATTGTAGACAATTATCCAATAAATTCGTCACTTATCACACACTAGCAGTAAAGCCCGGTGTTGCTCGGGTGTAATGAAAGCTTTAAAACTCATCCATGGTCCTGGAGCTCAGACTCAGCCTAAAGAATATTTGTATAACGTTTGGTGAGAATCGGATAAAACTTGTGGATTTGTATAAAGGACATACAGACAGATAAATAGACACACACACAAACATCTTGCCTGATATATATATATATATATATATATATATATATATATATATATATATATATATTATCGATGTTCTGCACTATTGTAAGAACTGTAACCTTAAAACTTCTGAATATCGTTTCTTATGTCGTTGTCTATGAGTGTATCAAATTTGATTAAAATCGGATCACTCCTTCTATAACCCGATATTTTCGATTATCGATTTTCGATGTTTATCAGGAGTACCTCGATACAAAACCTATCTAAGAATACTCTCGGACGCTTATAGTACCACTGTGTAAATTTTCAAGAAAATTGGTTCAGCCGTTTCGGAGTCTATAGGTAACGGATACACACACGCGCGAGCGCGAGCGCGCGCGAAGTTCCATTTATAAATAAGTTTAGATGTAATGAATTTAATCTTTATTAATCATTCCAATATCCTGTTCTATATTATGTCAGATTTTATCAATCATGTTACATTTTTTAACAATAAAATTGCTATTAACCAACTATTGATAGTAACATTTTTATGTCATACTTATAATAATATGAGGTACATATTTTCGAAGATTCAAGTTATCATATTTATGCATTACTGTAAAATCCAACATGCTTTCGACCACGAAGAGTGCCGATGATCAAGTAAGCCATCTTCAAGAATTTAGGCTTTGCTGATGCGACCTTTAAAATGACTAATACATTAGCCGAAATTTCTCGGGAGAATGAATACATCGTAAAAGACAATATTTATACCAAAAACATTGGAATTTTTCTCACACAGTATGATGATTGCAAGTAAAGAAAAATGAACATAGATAGATAGATAGATAGATAGATAGATAGATAGATAGATAGATAGATAGATAGATCAAGAGAGAGAGAGTGAGACTGAGACTGAGTTTGATAGATATGAATAGACCGAGGGAGAAATGAAAAAGCTGAGGTAGGTAGCTAGGTAAAGCCTAGAGTAAAAATCGTAACTGTATAGATTTTTATAAATATAAACATAAATTTGTATTAGATAGATAGATAGATAGATAGATAGATAGATAGATAGATAGATAGATAGATAGATTAATGCGCTGCCAATAAACATATGGTGATTGTAAAGATTCAACTTCCCAAGCCATGCTGTTAAGCAAATTAACTTTTAAAATACTAGCTACAGGCAAATGCGTAATTATCCAAATCACCAAGCAGACCTTATAAAGATTACTGTGAGATATGATCAGACTCGTCGGACATTTCGTGCTTAGTTTAATATTAAATACATAGTAGCGTTGCCTTGTAAATATCTATCAGTTCAAATGATAAACTTTGATAATTGATTAGCAACAAAAGTATGGTGGAAACATGTTAATCCTCACTTGCTGATTACATAAATGCATTTACTATGAAACAACTAAAGGCACTAGATTTTAGCACTTATAATATCTGCCCCGAAATATGCTATCGGGAATCCTGACAGGATAAAAGTTAAAATCTAAGAAGGACAACCTAAAGGAATTTGGTTGCCGTCCGTCTCACAGTTTTCTAATATAGTAAACTTGATTTTGATTGGCTGTTTCAAAATGATATCCTTGTGTCAGATTAAGGCTTTATACACTTAAGCTTTTTTTAAATTTTACCAGTTTTAAGATAAGTAAAATTTAGTTTGTGATTTATCTACATCAGTTAACTCATATTATATATATATATATATATATATATATATATATATATATATTGTAATAGTTGTTACAATGGTTTATAAATTCATAGTATCACTACACAAAAATTTTCGCGTTTCGAAGCTATCTTTAGGTGATTCTCATCGTTGTAACAACTATTACAATATAACGCTCTACGTTTGTATCGAGTACTCTTTATAAAATAAATGCATGAACAGCAGATTAAAAAGCCTACGAGTTCCACAACTTTGTTACAATATATATATATATATATATATATTAGCACAAAGAATTCATCGGCATGAATCTGCTCGGTTGTTGACAAATTCTTTGTGCTTATCGTGATAGGCAAAACGAAGTATTACGCCGACAGTATCAGTCAGTTAAGTGCCATACGTGATACACGCTTTGGGTGATCATGTCTCGAAAGAGACATTACTGACTGGGCAGAAGATTAACCCGCAGTAGGTTGCCATTGCATTCTGCGGCAGACTGATTGCCAGCCAAGGTTACTGAACCCAATCTGTTCTATTATTTAACCCATAACTGGAGAGAAGAGACGGATTATTTCCCAAGAGTATTTGTGCGTAAGTGAATGCAACGAATTCAACTGGAATTCGATCTCAGCACCCCGATCTCACGTTCCAAGCCGATATCCACTGCACCACAACGACAGTATACTGCTTGAATAAAACAGAAAATCCGTTATTCTCCAGCCAAGCAAAAAAATAATATCGTTAGCTTAGTTGATTCTTCCATATCCACTATACTCAGCAGATTTAACAATAACAGGCTTTCACGTGTTTCAAATATTTCATAACAGACAGAAACAAAGTTAAAAATAATGTTTCAGACATTTTTAAGAAAAAATACATTTCTTTAAACGTGGCATCAAAAATTTACCTTCCGCGTCGCGTTATACCCGTTTAAAATAGTGGCAATTCTTCTTTCCTTTTATGTGCCGTGTCCTTTCTGGACGAAAGGCGATTGTGGCTTTCCATGACTTCCTGTCCTTTGTAGTTCTTAATGCCTTTTGTCTTGTTATTTCTCCTAAATTTTGCTCTACCGTTCATTTGCTTAAGGCTTTCAAATATTTCACGCGCTGTTTTCCCGTGTCTCTCTTTCCCTCTATCCGTCCTGTGAGTATCAGATTCTCAAAGCCCTCCTTCCTCATTACGTGTCCCAGAAACTACAGCTGTCTCTTCCTGATGTTAAGTGTAAGATTCCTTTACATTTGCATCCTCTCCAAAACCTCATCGTTGCTCACATGTTCGGTCCATGTTATTCTCAGCATCCATTTGCATAACCACAATTCTATTGCTTTGAGTCTTTCCTTCATCTTTGAGGAGACTGTCCAGTATTCGTTGGCATATAGGAGGGCAGATATCACATAACAGTCCTGTACTCTTTTCGTTGTTTCCAACGAAATGTTGCCGTCTCTCAATACACTGCTCCATCATATTCCCAGCATCCTTCTGTAGAACCACATTTCAGTTGCTTCAAGTTTTTTCTTCATCTTTGATGGTATTGTCCAGCATTCATTGCCATATTGAAGGACAGACAGCACGTAGCAATCCAGTATCGTCTCCAAAACGAGGAGTAACGAGGAGGCTAGGACAATTTTTCACGGAATTTCGGTTAAATCCATTTTAAACCAAGACCTTTTGTCCCATTCGCTACCGACATGGGCACACTGAAAAATACCGCTCTTGTGCCATGTACCTTCAGGACATGGGCTATCATGTATCTCCACACTTGTCACTCTTGGTATCTCTCCCAATCCTGTTTCACCATCCACTTGCTAAATCCCATCAAGTATGTCTAATTGCTTTCCATTGTTTCTCCTCCTCCATCCGTTCTCTGAGTATTAGATTCTCTAAGCCTTCTTTATTCATTACATGTTCGTCCTAGAAACTTTAGCTGTCTCTTCCTAATAAGTTTCCTTTTTGTAGCATCCTCTCCAAAACCTCATCGTTGCTCACATGTTCGGTCCAGGTTATCCTCAGCATCCATTTGCATAACCACATTTCTATTGCTTTGAGTCTCTCCTTCATCTTTGAGGAGACTGTCCAGCATTCGTTGGCATATAGGAGGGCAGATATTACATAACAATCCATTACTATTTTCTTTGCTTCCAAAGGAATTACATTTTTTATAATATTTTAACAAAGAAATGTCATATTTTATTTTATATTTTAATGAATTTAACTTACATTTGTTTTAATATTCTTCCTGGTAAAACGTAATTACTTTCTAAAAGTCCTAATATTTCGGTAAAGTTATGCTGAGCCTGTATAGAAGAAGCATTTTTCTCACGAATACCTGGTCTGGGTCATTTCTGTTGAAACTGACTATAATAAAATATTCATAATCATATACCAGTCCATTTGAAAAGTTTGAAACTGAGCTTAGTAAATATCTGCATCACTGTGAAGAAGTTGTTAACAAGCAAGTCTTGCTGGCGATGGCTGCTATAGTCAGTTCGGTAGGTCCTTATATTTTATCGATTACTCGCCTGAAGAAAGTCAGAAAAGAGACAAGTTGAAACGTCGAATCATTCAGTTAAGTGCAATACGTGATACATGCTTTGGGCGATCATGTCTCTTTCGAGACATGACTGACTGGACAGAAGATTATCCCGCAGTAGGTTGCCATTGCTTTCTGCGGTAGACTGGTTGCCAACCAAAGCTATAGAACCCAATTCTGTCCTGATATTTAACCCATAACTGGAAAGAAGAGACGGATTAATACCTTTCCCAATGGTATTTGTGCGTAAGTAAATGTAATGAATTCAACTGAAATTCGAACTCGGTACCCTAATTTGTTGTTCCGAGCCGATATCCACTGCACCACAACGCACATCCGAAACGCTGAAAGCGGACAATAAAAATGTAGATCGACCCAAACAGTCCAAGTCATTAGATGACTATAGGCACGACCATTACCTTCATGCTCAACGGCTTTTTCAGTGTTATTATTATTACTCACTCGTGAGTTCATAGTAACAACAACTGGCACCCGTGACAGAATGTTTCCTCAATTCTTAAATTCCTATTATTATTATTATTATTATTATTATTATTATTATTCCTTTCTATATCTGCAGATATACATATATCTCACCGACTTCCATCCAGAAATCTGAGATGAAGGATGGTTAGTCATGATACGCTTTACTCGGCAAAATGTAATACTACTGGTATTGACGTTTGTGACATTGTTGAGAAAGAACATTTTAACGGATCATTTCATCGAAGTCACACGATGTCAATACGTACTCAAATTCTATCGTATAGAGTCTGTCTTCTTAATTCTTGTTATTATATCGTTCTCTCTCTTTTATAATACTTTTCTTTTTGTCTAATTCTTTCACACTCAGTGAGTCCTTGCTGCTTAGTAGCTCTATTCTGTTTATTGGTGGGGGAGAAATGATAACAAAATCAACAACTCATATTCATTAATTTCACTATGGTTGTTGACTTGATTCATTATTTACAGCTCAAGATGAATAAAATATGTACATAGGTTAAAAGTATAAACACTGACCACATGAATTAAATTATAACCTACAATCAAGGCAATAAAATCCTTTCCCAATTTTCCATTGTCAATGTTCTTGGCAAGATCCGAGCAGCACCGCTGAGGACGATTATTTAACATTTCCTTAAGGCAATGTTTATCTGGAATTTGATCTAAGAATTATTCACTTCCTTTGTTCATCAAAGATAGTACTCCTATCACAAATGGGGCAGTCATGTGTTTCATTTGTCACACCTTTGGCGTCTCTATTTCAAGAATACTCGCAGGACGGACAGAAGAAAATGAGAAGCACGGAACTCAAAACCGAAATATTAAAAAAATTGTGCTTGCTACACAACACCAGTGTCGTGGCTCTAGAAATGCGAGCTAGCACAGCTTAAATTCCGGTTCTGCGACAAAGAATATTGTAATTATTGACTATCCTGACTCAGTACAGAAATAGATATGACAAAACAGGACGGTACATTGACTAAAAATTGGTAATTTTTATGGAAAAGAAACAATAAATTATTTTGTGTATAATCCAGGGCTTGTAACTGAAATAGGAAAATATAATAATAATATCATGGGATTTCACAATTCAAAATCGATAGAAAAAAATAACCAACTAGACTTTATTATAAACGACTAAAACAACGTACTGAGCTGAATGGTAGACATTGCAGTACCATCTGATTGTAATGTATCCTTTAATATAATTGAAAAAAATTCAAAATATCTTTTTTTATGAGCCGTTTCCCTTTAGGAACTACGTCTTTATTGTTGTATTTGAATTTGTTAAAAGTCAATTGTTATTATCACTAAAATTATAATTATTGCTATCATCATCATACTACTGTTTCTGTTTACTCACATGACAAATATATTTCTTGTTTATTTTTCAGGCTTTTTGTCCAAAATTTCTACTGTGATATTTTTTTACAACATTCTCTAACCTTGAACCGGCGCCGAGACGACAGAGACAGGGAGAAATCTTCAAAGGTATCGCTAGCAAAGATTTATAAAAGGGCTTTTTATATTGCAATATGCACGTCTATAGAGAAACTTGTCTTTCTGAATTAATAATCAGTGCAAAAGAAAGCTATTCCTTAGAAACGTTTAACGCTAAAGCGACCACTTCCTACCCTGTATTCATATTACCAGATTCTGTGTAACTATGTTGGTCAGCCGATAAGGAGCTTCTGTTGCTTACAAAGGTTAATCAGATTGTTGTTGTTCGTCTGAGAACTGCATTAGCAAGATCCTCACCACCAGATTGCTCTTAAAAACATTGAGTTACTTTATTGATAGATGCATATATTTTGCACTGATGCATTACAAGTAATTTCATATTTATTATTTCCAAATTATTTTTATTTATTATTTACTTATTTATTTTAAAGCATTTTAGGCTTTGCATCTGACAAATATTGACATAAAAATAAAACATCACAAGTCTTCATTCTCAGGAAAAAATAATTCTAGAGTATCGTATGACAGCGAGTCTTTAAATTTCACAGTATTATCAACTTCGACACTTGCCTGTTTGTTTTTTAAAATTTCCATACCCCAATCTTCTAAGTCCTTTGCGATCTTTGAAGCAGTCCCCTTGGACTTTAATATTATGCATACCTTATGTGCGTTGTGGTACAGTGGATATTGGCTCGGAACGAGAAACCGGGGAGCCGAGTTCGAATTCCAGTTGAATCCATTGTATTCACTTACCCTTGGGAAAGGTATTAATCCGTCTCTTCCTTCCAGTTATGGGTTAAATAACAGGACAGATTGGGTTCTATAGCCTTCGTCGGCAACCAGTCTACCGCAGAAAGCAATGACAACCTACTGCGGGATAATCTTCTGCCCAGTCAGTCATGTCTCTTTCGAGACATGATCGACCAAAGCATGTATCACGTATGGCACTTAACTCACTGATACCTTACTCCCTTCTGCTTTACGGCTTCTTCTTTTCTCGGGCAAGATCCATATATATATATATATATATATATATATATATATATATATATATATATTTCACTTGCCTTTAATTTCATCCTTTATGTCCGCTGGGAAACAATGTTCACAATTCAAAGGTAAATTATAATCGTCATTTTTATTACTCCACCTACCAACTGAATTTTTCTGCCTGGTAACAAACACCCTGTGTTTTCTTTCATATATATAATTATAAAATCAGCCTATTAGAAGCAAAACAAACCTGTTTCGTTATTTTTATGATAGTAGCTGACGGCTACAAATATATTAGACCAATATTCATTTTCTCAGACAGCAACATTTTGTTAATCGCTACAACTGTCTAAGCAATCTTACTACGTTTTCTAGGCATCGCTCTGCCAATCGATGTTTCTAATTCCATCTCTCCCACTTTAGCCTTCTGTGCCTTCTCCTGTGATTTTGAAGTTGATGATATATTCATTAAAACTGAATCTAAGGATCGAGCATGGAAAAAGATTTTTGAAAAAATACGCCATCCAAATGTGAAAGCTGATTCGCGATGTAACGACGTACTACTGTTTGTACAAAGAGTGGTAATATCTATGATATTGCAAAAGCGGAGATTAAATAAATTTCATAGTGGACATCCGGGAATTTCAAAGATGAAATCTCTTATGAGAAGTCACGTATACTGGACCAACTTGAATCAAGACATTGAAAAAAAGCCTGCCCTTCCAGCAAAATCTCCTACCAGGAAATTACAACCTTGACTAAAAGAATATTTTCTGTTTTCAAGACTTTGCAGGTACAATAAACGAATCGCATTATCTAGTAGTAGTGAATAGCTTTACTAAATGGTCTGAAATTTTTAAGTGAAAAAAATATAATTAAAGTGAAATGTTTACATGAACTGTTTGCAACATATGGCATAACGGTACACAATTCACAATTTTATGCAAAGTTCTCGATTGAACATCTTGCTATTCCCCCGTAATACTCAATGCCAAACGGAGAAACTAAACGGTTTGTTGGTACTTTTAAGAGAGTTTTTAAAAAAAACAAGTAATGAAAAAGTGAGTGAAGAAGCACTACAAAAATTCTTGAGCGTATGCAGGATAACGCCTAATCCCAATATACCGAGAATTTGTTATGTGACCGGCAGAATTGGTGTTCACACGAAAAATTATATCGGTGTTCGACAAGTTGTTACCAGTTCAAAAGAGAATAAGAATGAATAACAAAAAGGACATTAAAAAATTTTCAAAATAGGCAAAAAAAGGTTTTCAGGTTGTATAAAAATGTAAAAGAAATGTGGGAAGACGGTGTAATGAGGCCACGAATAGGAAAAATGATTTATATGGTGAAAGGAAGAATGGGAACACAAAATGCATTGGAATCATTTAAAGAAATGATTTACTGAAGAAAGGATTGCAAGAAAGGAAGAATCTATGCAAGTTCTGTATGATATCTTGACGTACCAATACCCTAAGAATTTGTTAAAGTTATGAGTGCCAGAAAAAGGAAGCAAAAGGTTCGTATAAGCGGAGTTCAAATCAACAGAGAGCTTGGAAGCAATTATTTCTGTCTTTCAGCTCTTCTGTTGACTTGAACTATGCTTATACGAACTTTAATGTGAAGACTTTAATTTTATACCTTTCAACAAAGAACTTTTTGCATGCTTCACTTTCACAGAAAAATAATCATTGTATTTGTGGAATAATAAATTTCAGCTGTTTATTGTTTTATATACGCCAGGAAGCTTGCTATTGTTATATTCATTTGTTTATTTATTCGATTTTCTATTGGTTTTCAATTTTTATAAACTCAAAAGTTCAGAGACAGAGTTCCGAGAGAGTTCTGATAGAGTTTTCGTTAGAGTACCCTTGAAGTCAGACGAGACCCAGTATTATAACTGTTAGTATCTACATTGTCGATAGAAAAGATTAGACCCTTACTTGATGTCCATGACTATTAACATTATTTTTCTTTCACTTTTATGCCAGGGTTACTCATTTTAGCGAATACCAACAAGCAGTATTCATTGCTGTTTGCTTTCAAAGAAACCTTGATGATAGCTTATTACCAACTTGTCCCGAATCTATTGACTAAATATCACATATATCTTAGAAATTTAATCATTGCTCATCATTTTTCTACTTTCAGAAAAGCAAACAATTTGAATTTCCCCAGTTTTCCTCGGTTCTGCCTCCTATGGACCTTTTGCTTAGCTACAGCTCCATGCGGACAGACACAACTCCAATGATCTTTGTGTGTGCAACGATGTGGCATGAGACAGAAAAAGAAACCATCAATATACTTACTTCCATATTCAGGTATGCACTAAACTACAGAATTTGCAGTGTACAGTCTATCTTCGCATACTACAATATGCGCACATTCCCTTCATTCAAGCAGTGAATTTGTGACCAAATCTAATACATCTACATGTTTGAAACAGTTGACTGGTTCTCCGTAACCAGCTAAAAAAAAAAAAGAGAATATCTTTACAATTCTACCATATATAACTTCAACATATTTACAAGAAAACACGCTTTCGATGTGATTACTAGAGGCTCTTTTATATTTTCACAGTTTAGAATCTTCTTTTTTTATGTGCCGTGTCATTTCAGGACGTAGGCGACCATGGATTTTCACTTGCGCTCACCCCTTGTCGCTCTTAACATTTTCCTCGTATCTTTTGTACCTCTCCCAAACCCCGCTCCGCCATCCACTTACTTAAGCCTATCAAGTATGCCTCGCGCTACTTTCTCTTGTTTCTCTTTCGTTCTATTCATCCTATGAGTATCAGATTCTCCGAGCCCTCCTTCCTAATTATTCAGAAAACTCAGCTGTCTCTTCCTGATACTAAATATGTTTTCTTTTCGTTTGCATTCTCTTCAAAATCCAGCCGTTGCTCAGATGTTCGGTCTGTGGTATCCTCAAATCATAGTGGATAGAATATTTATGTATTCTATGAAAAGTGTTACAAACATACAATATATATATATATATATATATATATATATATATATATATATATATATATATAATTATTTTAATTAAATATGCAATTAAATCCGACAAAATGATAGAATAAGGGACAAATAGGAATCGTTTATAAATTCAACATTTTTTTATTTAAGCATCAGTAGAAATTTTTGTAAAAATTTTTCAACATTTTTCAAATATTTCTGATGAAGCTTCAATAAAAGCAAAACAGGTTAAATTTATAAATGTTTCTTATTTGCTCTTTATTAAATCATCTCTCTCTCTCTCTATATATATATATATATATATATATATGTATATATATATATATATATATGGAGAGAGAGATAGAGAGAGAGGAGGGAGATAGAGAAAAGAAGCCTGCTGACTCGATTTTACGATCGTACTGAGGCGTGAAACTGGCAGTGCCCATGCAGTGATGATGCCTTAGGCACTATTCAACTTTGCCTTATAAGGCACAATTCAATTTGAATAGAACTTCCGACAATTATCGACGGAATTCCCTCCTTGCTCGAAAAGAATTCTTCGTAACTTGTAAAAATCGATCTTGTTTAATACAACGTGTTTAAAGGAATGCTGCCAAAATATGCGTACTTTATATATATATATATATATATATATATATATATATATATATATATATAGGTAGGTAGGTATGTGTGCGTTTGCGTGTGTGTGGGAGAGAAAAAGATAGAGAGTGAAAGAGAGTAAATGAAAGAGAGAGAGAGAGAAATATTTTGCATGATTTAATGTTGATTTTTAGTCATGGAATTTAATTTCCGAATTGCAGGCTTGATTCCGACCAATCAGCGCGTCGCCATGCACAGCGCTATTTTGATATTGTCGATCCAGATTATTATGAATTCGAAGGTAAGATAAACTTTCAATGTTTTCTTATTCTGCAATTTTCTTTTTGGAAAAGAATAGCCTCCTTTTCGTGGCAAAAAAAAAAAAGCCAACAATTCCAAACTGACAGAAAATGATTTTGAAATCATTCTAGCCTCTTAAATTAAAAACAAGCTGACGGAAAACAGATTTTTTATTTATATATATATATATAATTTTATAAAAATAATTTGGGGATATTCTGAGAAATTCTTTATATCGAATGAAACGAATAAAACGTGGTCCGATGTAATGAACTAATTATTTCATTGAAATGGATTATAATTTATAAACACTTTAGATGATGTGTTGAGTCATATCATATTGCACTGAATAACATCCATTGAGCTTTCTATAAAGATCTATTGCTTGATATTTAATATTAAATAGATCTTTTGGGATTATCCTCGTCGTTCACCGACTTGAAATCACTATCTATCTATCTATCTATCTATCTATCTATCTATCTATCTATCTATCTATCTATCTATTATGCTCCGAAAAGAAGATCACATGAAAAATTACATAAAAGTTAAATATACCTCGTCGGTATGTGCCTTCTAAGGCCTTCAGGGGCTTTGCAAACTTTTAGGCAGATGAAACATTTTGCTAAAGTGGCTGATGATCAGCTGCCACGTGTTTCGGCGAGTGAATATCAAGGCCTGCTTTATATATAGGTACTTTCACTAATACGCTAAAAAAGGTATACCATGATGAAAAATGCCACAAATGCAATAAAATGCAAAATATTATGAAGAGGAATGACCAAAATAATTTTTTATTATTTAATTATACTTTTGCTCCTTTTTAGAACGTTAGAAATTTTGGTTAAAAATTTCGTTTTTCTTGCGTCACTATATATTGTGTGTGTATTTTGGCAGCATTTTTCATTAATGCAGGTTTCATTGAATAATATAGACAAGTTCTGTCTATATTATTCAATGAAACCTGCATTAATGAAAAAATGCTGCCAAAATACACACAGTTTAAATTACATGATCCAGCAGCCCAACACACCAACACCACATTGAAATATAAATGGAGCCTTGTGAAAAGGCAAATTGAAATAGCGAAAGAAAATCTAGACACATTATACAAGAACAAACATGACCTCTGTTGTCTTTCAACGATATCACCATCAAGTATATCAGACAGTATGAACGGATCTTACACAAAATTAATAGACAAAACTTGTCTATATTATTCAATGAAACCTGTATATATATATATATATATATATATATATATATATATATATATATATATATAATAAAAAGTTTTTGATTTTTTTAAAAAAAAACGTACTTTTTTAAACAGTATTTGTTTATTTTTAATTATTAATTATTTTTAATGTAGTTTTATATTTCAAACCGTCCTCGGTTCTTCATCGGAAACAAGTGATTTTTTTAAAAAATAGAATTGGAAACGCGCTCTACGGCAGCGTCCGAACATTTGTTTGTTTACAACACGTGGTGTCGATAAACCAAGCAACATACGGCTCGTCCGTTTGTTTATTTTCGGTAAACCAGTTAACACACGGCATCTCCGTGGATTTAAGTCTGTTTGTGTCGGTTAAAAAATTCTTATTAAAAATAAACAAATACTGTTTAAAAAAGTACGTTTTTTTTAAAAAAAATCAAAAACTTTTTATTATACATAGTAAGACAGTATACGTGGATAATCATCAATATATATATATATATATATATAGTGACTTAATTGAATTATATATATATATATATATATATAATTGAGTTGAATTGAATTATATATATATATTTCAATTATATATATATATATATATATATATATATATATATATATATATATATATATATATTTCAATTAAAAATATATAACATGACATTTATCAAAAAATAGTTAAATGAAGAAATAAAAAGTGTTCAATTCAAATTAAAATACCGAAATACTGAACAATTTAAGACAAATATTTTAATTTCGCCAGAAAAACGTACCTTTTTCGCCATCTTTGGTATTGTCAAGCAGTAAGTTAAGTTGATTCTTTGGGAAAATTTTTTATCGTATACATATAAATGTATGCATGTATATACGCTTGTGTTCATATATATATATATAAATGTATGCATGTATATACGCTTGTGTTTATATATATATATATAATGAATTATTATTATTATGCTACTGATTTCCTGCTTATCTATTGATTTCCAGGGCACATATTTTTCGATGACGCCTTTGAAGCACACACTTTAGAGGAAGAAAATTACAAAGTGAATGGCTACGTCAAACAGTTAATCAATTCTATGAACACTGCAGCTAAGTGAGTCTTTGGTCTTAAATGGCAAATGAAAGCTGGCGAATAATGGCATGATAAGTGGTTAAATACATTAAAAGGGTGGAGGCGTATGATTTTGACGTTTCAGATTATTTTTGATTTGGTGAAAAATTCTCCGTCATTAGTACTTTGATTAAATAATCTTGTATGAGATGTTGCCCAAAAGCTCAGGGAATTTCATCATAAAAACAAACAAATTTTTCCTCCCAAATCTGATGGTAGCATTTCCTTACAATTTAGTTGTGACAGAATTCGGGGCTTCTAATTAAGAGTATTCAGGATTTGCAGCCCTCATGAAGAAGAGAAATACACTGAAAATGCTTCTCCAATACCTAAACTATTTCATATTCAATACAAAACAAAAAGCTCATTAAAAACCCAACAAATCAAAACATATACTGTTCTAACCACTGACACTATCACTACTACAATTTTAAAGAATTTATCTAAACAACATAAAATTTGTCATAACTAAGTCTAAAACAATAAAAGAATTAATACAAAATAAAATAATAAGTTAAAACTTTAAGGATGGAATTTAGCACAAGGAATATATCGAAGAGACCTCAATGAATTTAAATAAAAGATTATATGAATACAAAAGGGATCTTTTACAAAGCAACACATTAAATATATTAGTTGCTTACCGTGATGAGACTGACCACAGTTTCGATTTAAAAACTGTCACTCTTATTAAAAGAGAAAACAATTTACTAAGAGGAACATTTTTAGAAAATGCTTTATTCGCTAGATCATCCATAGCAAGTTTGTGTTCAGGTTCTTTTAACCATTCACCTTTATTGGCAGATCTTGAATTATGACAATGTTGGATTAACAAAAGTTATGGAAACATGTGCGTTGTGGTCCAGTGGATATTGACTTTGAACGAGACATCGGGGAGTCGAGTTCGAATTCCAGTTGAATTCGTTGCAATCATATACGCGCAAATACCCTTAGGGAAAGGTATCAATCCGTCTCTTCCTTCCAGTTATGGGTTAAATAACAGGACAGATTGGGTTCTATAGCCTTGGTCGGCAACCAGTCTACCGCAGAAAGCAACGGCAAAAAAAAAAAAAAAACTGTGGGATAATCTGC
Source organism: Ascarosepion bandense (assembly GCA_037127315.1). Lineage (NCBI taxonomy): Eukaryota > Metazoa > Mollusca > Cephalopoda > Sepiida > Sepiidae > Ascarosepion > Ascarosepion bandense. The sequence continues at coordinate 998,939 of JBBBDQ010028397.1, read as the reverse complement.
CCAATCAGTCATGTCTCTTTCGAGACATGATCGCCCAAGCGTGTATCACGTATGGCACTTAACTGACTGATGGAAACATAAACGAAGCTAATCTAAATGAAATCGGCTTGATTATATACCCCAAAACACATATTCAAAAATATTCCCAGTTGTGCGCATGTGTAGTCGCACCAACGAAAACCTCTGATGAAGTCCTAAAGGATGAAAAGCGACACACGAACGTTTTATTTTTTTACTTTGTCATACTTCTTTCACCTAATATATATATATATATATATATATATGTATGTATATGTGTGTTTTCCTTTCTTTCAATTCACAGCATTGTACATAAGTTCCCAGTTCATATTTCTTCGCCAATACTTTACGACACTCCTTATGGCGGTAGGTTGGAATGGAAACTCCCTGGTGGTAACCGGCTAAGCGCTCACCTAAAAGATAAGCAGAAGATCCGGCATCGCAAACGTTGGAGCCAGGTAATTAATTTATATCTCGCACTAAATGATTGGTTTAAGCTCATTCAACGTATCGTCTTACCTGCCTTATTTCACTTTGGAAGAAAGCATTTTAAGCAATAAAATAGAAATATTGCTTGCGATATAATGAATATAGAATAAGGCTCACGTAGATGTCGCAGTATAGCGGATTATCCATTCTTTTCCAGTTTATAGTGGGGAATCCGTTCTAGTGAAGGGTAATTGTATATTGTTGCAGATTAACGGAATTTGGCCTTGTTGTAGATTGCCCACTATAAGTCATAAAATGATGATAAGTCAAGAAAAGCAAATTGAGTTGAAAAATAACATTTTATATATACACATACCAATTAAGGTTGTTACAATTAAAGTAATGCTTTAAGTATAGGTCCAACGGACGTTAACATGTTCATGGCAATAAAATGCTGAAAAGAGAGTTAATACTTAGGTATGTGGGAGCGTTGTAAGTAAGGAATGTCTTTGATGTATTCGCTCCTTAGGTCAGTAAGTAGTTTTGAGACACTGAATAAGGAAAAGAGAGGCTAGCATAGTAAGCCGCTTGACTTAGGTCAAGGGGATACTGTTTACATTCGTCTCTCTCCAGTCAGTCCGTGTGTGTCGGCCTACGTTGGTCTGTCTGGCGATGCTTTCTGTATCGGCTTTTATTTCGACTTTTTGGATCGCAGATGATCATTTGGGAATTCATATCCGTATTTGATTCTGGGCTTCCCATTGGCCGATAAATAAATTTCGCGTAGGCTCGCGAACTGGAAATTTAATATTTAATTAATTTTTAGTTTTCAACCGGAACATCTGCGCGAACACGGATGCGCAACGACGACTTTGGTCATTTGCTTTTTTGTCGTGAGTGCGCCAACATCCGGTCCATCGTTTTTGCTCGGTCGGCATGACCACAGCAGTACTGATAGAATAAACAGAACAGAGACTACAAAACCTCCTACAGAAAGTAGTTAAAGAAAGCGGAAACAAAGGACTACATATAAACTACAAGAAAACTGAATGAATGGTCCTCAATAAAAAGAGGAGCCCAAAATGCTAACTACAGACCGAGGATACTAAAATCAAACAGGAAGTGTTCTAACAGAGGACGGAAAGTGCAACCATGAGATCCGAAAGCGTACTGGTGTGTCTAAGGATGCATTCCAGAATCTGAGTAGAGTACTGAGACACAGGAAAATGTCCCTGAAAACAAAGAGAGTACTTGATTGTTATGTGATGTCTGTTCTTCAACATGGCAGCGAATCATGGACAATGTTATCAAAGATGAAGGAAAGACTTGAAGCACCCGAAATGTGGTTCTACAGAAGGATGCTGAGGATGCCATTGACCAAACATGTGAGCAACGACGAGGTTTTAAAGAGGATGGAAACGAAAAAGAAACTGATACTTAGCATCAGGAAAAAAAAGCTGAAGTTTCTAGGACATCTAATGAGAAATGAAATTCTTGGAGAATTTGATACTCACAGGACGTTTCGTTCCCATTTTCCCTAAAACTTACTCGTTGCTCACCTGCTCCGTCCATGGTATTCTCAGTATCCTCCTGTAGAATCACATTTCTGTTGCCTAGTCTCCTCTTCATCTGCGAAGAATTTGTCCAGTATTTACTTGCATATAGGAGTATTGTGTAGCAGTTCAACACGCTTTTCTGTTTGTTACAAAACTTTTCTTGTTTCTTGATACTTGGAGGCATGTTTATTGAAACTAGCTTAACTCGACGCCACAAGTACGAGAAACCTAGTAAGGAACGAGCTGACTACTCAGTAGTAATGACCCAACAGCCTAGCTCGTTAGCCCTTTCATTACACCGAGGTGCGTAGCTTAGTTTTTGGCCACACGACCACAGATATGGAGTATCTCGGGACGATATGTGAAACTAGCTCGCTACACGTTTTCCTACGCTGATATGCCCATCCTCAAGTTGCTATGGAAACGCTCAGTTGTGTTATGCCTTTTAACGAGAATATTGTTTTTTCTTTCTTTCGATATCAAGTTTGTTTGTTTTTTTAATAGTGTCAGTTAAATTAATCTATAAGAAACGGTTTTCTTATTTTCATTATTAAAGTGGGCGATCATTCTATTCATAATTCAAAATGGAAGTCCAAATATCGATCCTATTTGACTCTGCCTTATTTCACTGTTTGATCGATTAAAACCACTTCTTATTTCGTAATCTGACAATCCTCGTGCTACTGGAGTATGAGTTATTTGAAAGTGATTGTACTTTTAATTCTCTTTCGTTTTTAATACAATAATAGAATTCGATACGTTCACTTATGTGTCCCCCTGTGCATGGAAAACCGTCTTTACATCCGACGTGCTTTAAACCACTCGGCCACAAAGTGCGTCAGTGATCAAACAAAGTTGAATAGTGCCTTTAAACGCAAATACTTTCCCAGATACTCAGTTTCTTACCCTAAAGTAAATGCAGGTTCGAATACTACCGGAAAGAGCACAGTTTTTTTAATAAGATTTCTCGAATTTTCAGACCGCTAGACGAAAATAAATAAATATACTGTTGACGAAATAAACGGAGCATCTATTCAAATATGAATATCCACTAAAAAATAAGGTTTAAGCAATAAAATCAAACGTATTAAGAAATAACAATGCATCACTTCTATAGAAATTGCCTTGTTTACGTTAGGATACGAAACTGAGAAGAAAACCCGGAAAATATCTGCGTGTAAAAAAACATTCAACTTTGCTTAATCATCTACAAACTGTGCCCAAAACTTAATTCTGTAACCTTGAATGGCAACCGGTTTAGGAGATGGATAACGCTAAATTAAAAATATCCAACTATGGAAAAATAGCCTCACCAACCTGAAATTAGCCAAGTGTGGTGTGTGCTGTTACATCTCTGGAGACATGGTGAATCAGGGAGGAGTTCCATCAAAAAGTGAGAAGGCCCAGGATTTGAATCTGTTTTAATGAGCTTACATTCCTGACATCATTATCTTTTTTTTTCTTTTATAGTATTAAGGTGTTCGAAAAGTAACTACATATTTTACTGTTATGAATTATGAGTCAACCAACTAAAGCAGAACCAAGACTGAATAGTAGGAATCTGCGTTTAAAATTAATTTATCATCTTTTTATCCAAATGTGTCGTTTTGTAGTACAACTCAGAGCGTAATTGGGAAAATGTTCAAAGAGGTCATTTCAGTTTTCATGGTCTTCCTCTTCAGAATTGAACACGATGTTCTACCATCTGAAAAAGTTTTTTTAATCAGGAATGCCAACCTTTGACCTTTGCCTCGAATTGTTGCAGGTGATGAAAAATAAGTTTTCATGTCAACCTAAAACGAAAAAGATATTGATTATCACAAAATAAGAAACCGGTGCCAATACAAAAACAAGGACTCCATCCACAGAAGTGCTTCCTTTGTATTTAGTGGAATATAGATGGTGTCGTTCATTACGAACTGTTGGAACACAGAAGAACCATCATTGCCGACGTTTATTGCTAGCGACTTGATCGGTTAAACGAAGCATTACACTGAAAGTGCCACTCTTTAATAAACAGAAAAGGTGTTAATCATCAACAAAGCATTGCAAGAACACGCTCTGCAAACAAAACACCAGAAAATTTGAATTTTTAGAATAAGTGGTTCTTGTACATCCTCCAGATTTTCCGCTCTACAGACTTTCATTTATTTCGATCGCTACAATATTTCATAAGTAGCGGAACATACGGAAACAAAAGAATTTGAAATTATCCTCACAAACTTGTTTTTCATTAGAAAAACCTTCTTCTTCTATGTGCCCTGTCCCTTCAGGACGTAGGCAATCATGGTTCTCAACGTCTCCCTATCCCTTGTGGCTCTTAGTATGTTTGCTCCTGTTCCTCCTGACAGCCCCCGTTCTGTCATCCACCTGATCAGGCCCTGCAAATATGTTATCCGCTGCCTTCCTCTGTATCTTTTTCCTTCTATCTGGCCTGTCAGTATCAGGTTCTCTAAGCCCTCCTTCCTCATTGCGTGTCCCAGGAACTTCAGTTGTCTCTTCCTGATGCTCAGTATTAATTTCCTTTTTGTTGCCATTCTTTTCAACACCTCATCATTGCTTGCATGCTCAGTCCACGATATCCGCAGCATCCTTCTGTAGAACCACATTTCCGCTGCTTCCAGTTTTGTCCTCATTTTCGATGATATTGTCCAGCATTCACTGCCGTATAGAAGAACTGACATCACATAGCAATCCTGCACACTTTTCTTTGTTTCTAGTGAAATTTTCCTGTGTGTTAGTACTTTACTCAGCTTCTGGAATGCGTCCTTTGCCATGCCAATTCGCCTTCGGATCTCTGTGTCGCATTTTCCGTCTCCTGTTAAAACACGTCCTAGGTATTTAAATTTTTGTACTTGCTTGATTCTGGTATCCCCCACCTGTATTTGGCATTTTGGGTTGCACCTTTTGCTGATGACCATGTATTCAGTTTTCTTAAAGTTTATTTGTAGTCCTTTTTTGTTACTCTTTTGTTACTCTCTACCGATACCTTCTGTAGGAGGTCTTGTAGTTTCCTTTCCGTGTCTGCAATCAGAAACGTGGAATCGAAATTACGCTAATTGAAAATGAAGGTGTTTCTATATTTGATAATATTTAAGTAAATTTAACCTACATATTTTTTATATCCATTCTTGTAAAACACCCTAATACATTAAGTTAATGCCGAAAGTTATTAAATTTAATATATGTAGTCTACTCATGTCTTTGTAAATTCGCGAATTTGCTTTTGACTTAAAGTGATTTAAACTTTTCAAACGATGAGGATAGTAACACTTTATAGCTCTGGTATTTGAATCTGTTTTCCTGTTGCTTTGAATAGTGTTTTGTCTAACTCAGCTGCTTTAATACTCTTCAAAATCAGTAATAAAATAGCGTTTATCTCATTGTATCGAGAATGAAATGATAAACCAGAGAGCTTTATCATGAGGAATAACTGAAATGCATATTAATGTGATCAAAATGATTTAGAATGTTAAAAGTTCTCAGTGACGTGCATATTTAAGCCACTGAATGTAAATGATAAGAATGAACTCAAAGCAAAGATATCTATTGATAACTACGCAATCTGAAATGAAGTGTCAAAAAGCTGAAGACACCTACCTAATAAGAGGACATTCCTCTTTTTTTTAATCATATCACCCTGAGCAAGGCGGTAACGCCACTGATGCGCAGGGGGCTACGTAAGAGTGAAAAGATTGGAAAAAGGAAAGCCAGAAACCACATCCTAAACAGGGAACAAGGGATGAGCCCCTTCACCTGTTCAGTAGACGTGGGTGGAGTGTGAACCGGGCGATAGTTTAGTCTATCTACTCCAATTGAAAAAAAAGAAAAGAGTGAAAAGTTTGGAAAAGAGAAAGCCGGAAACCACATCCTAAACAGGGAATAAGGGATGAGCCTCTTCACCTGTTCAATAGACGTGGGTGGGGTGTGAACCGGGCGATAGTTTAGTCTATCTACTCCAATTGAAAAAAAAAAAAAAGAAAAGAGTGAAAAGAAAATTGGAAAAAAGAAAGCCGGAAAGCACATCCTAAACAGGGAACAAGGGATGAGCCTTTTCACCTGTTCAATAGATGTGGGTGGAGTGTGAACCGGGCGATAGTTTAGTCTATCTACTCTAATTGAAAATAAAAGAAAAGAGTGAAAAGATTGGAAAAGAGAAAACCGGAAACCACATCCTAAACAGGGAACAAGGGATGAGCCTCTTCACCTGTTCAATGGAAAAATATGCTTTATGACTGTTTCTTAATTTAAAAAGAGGTTTGAGAAACCGTTTTCAGACTGACATGAGTGTTTTTGAAAAGAAGAAAAACGCCATGCACACAAAACTAAATGTCTATTAATTATATTTATGAAGATTATAAGTATGTATCAATGAGTCTGTAGCCTGGCATAGTCATTAGCTGAATTTAGATCTGAAATGTTCATTGTATAACAAAATTGGCCAAACTTACATAATATATGATTCAAACATGATAATCTTCAGATGTTTAATAGCCGAAAATTTCTGATCTGTAATTTTTTGAATCCTTACAATGATTTCTTCACTCAATAATGAAAAAATGTTTCACTCAACTCTAAAGAATTATAAAGCTTGATTTTTTCTTTGCTTTCGACTTGGATGAGAAGAAGAGCTCAACTCACATATTTTCACAAACCACACATGAAATATAAAGGTGCTGAATGTAAGCTCAGAAGCTGCAGTCTATTTGATTGATGCAGTTTCATTGAGTTAAGAGTATTGACAAACAAAGAGATTATGTTGCAAAATAAATATTTGCTTTGCTTAGAATTAAATACTTTTTTTCGGTTACGAACTTATTGACTTAGATAGATAGATAGATAGATAGATAGATAGATAGATAGATAGATAGATAGATAGATAGAGTAACTGTCAGTTTCACGCTGCAATGCAACTTTAATAACAAAGACTGCATTGAAGCATGGAAACTGACAGTCTCAATGCAGTGCTGATTCGTATGTCTACACTAACCATATCCATAAATGCTCTATCTTTTCTGATAAATACTCTTCTCCTATAAATATATTTCAAATTTTAAATAATAATAAGTACAACTCACACATTACAAAGAGCTTTATATATGTAAAATGTGTGCAATCTTCTTGTTTTTGATCACAGGAAAGTCTCATGAAGCCATTTTTGGCCTTAGGTCTCTGGTCGAAATCCGGAAGGAAATGTCTATGCAAAATAAACCCAAAGAAATAATAATAATAATAATAATAATAATAATAATAATAATAATAATAATAATAACCTCTGCACTTGAACAGATGAAACAGCGCTGGCAAGACAAACCTCTGCATGGCCAATATCCAGTACGTGCCAATAAATCCAATGTTGACAAAGTTAATACTCATCGATGGTTACGTGCATCTGGATTAAAGTCTGAAACTGAAGGCTTTATTCTTGCAGCACAAGACCAAAGTCTTTTCACTAGAAACTTTCAGGCAAATATTATGCATAATAATATGGATCCAAAATGCAGGTTTTGTGATGGGCACCAAGAGATGATAGACCACCTAATCTCAGGCTGTTCTGTGCTTGCCCCAAATGAATATAAAAATCGCCACGATAGAGTTGGACAATATTTACATTGGGCAATGTGCAAACATTATGGAAAAGCTGTAAACAAACACTGGTATGAACATCACCCAGCACCGGTTACAGAAATAGAAGATGTAACCATTCTATGGGATTACACCATCTACACAGACAGAAAAATTGAAGCAAACAGGCCAGACATTATTGTTAAAAACCAGAAGGAGAAAACTTGTCTATTAATTGATATGGCTTGTCCAGCGGATTGTAACATAGCAATCAAGGAATTTGAAAAACTGTCAAAATATAAAGACCTGGAAATTGAAATAGAAAAAATGTGGAAATTGAAAACAAGAGTTGTGCCAGTGATAGTAGGTGCACTTGGAATGATAAAAAATGGAACAAAACAACACATTGAAAGAATTCCTGGAAACCCCAGCTTAAGAGATATACAAAAAATTGTCTTATTAAGTACAGCCCACACACTAAGGAAAACTTTATCTATGTAATGCTAGGGATGATAGGGAAGATAGAGAGACATGAAATGGAGCCATAACAACACGCCACTGCCTGCCTTATGTCTCCCCGCAGACTTGGTTGGTAGTGAGACCAAAGCAGAAATCGAAATATGATGAAAAATGACATAATAATAATAATAATAATAATAATAATAATAATAATAATAATAAATGTTTTTCGCCGAAAGAGCTGTAAATTTCTGGATTATAACGTTTTTAAGGCAAGCAGACTTTGGGAATAAAGTGCTAAATATTCATAAAGAGAGCATTAATAGTAAACTTCTAAAATTATAAGTTCAGTACTCATCTTCTCGATTTCAAGTTTCACTAATGTTATCTGTTCATAATTATCTCTTAATTTGATTGAACTATCTAAACACCTGATGAGCAGATATCTGCGAAACTTCGAATCAGGTAAGATAAATTCTTTTAGATTTTTTATTTGTTTAACACACACACACACACAGAGAGAGAGAGAGAGAGAGAGAGAGAGAGAGAGAAACACATAGAGGGTGCAATGCATAAATTGTCATCTACATCACGCAAACATAAAAATAATACTGACATCTCATTTCAACAGATATAATTACCAAAATTACACAAACATATCTTGAAATACTAAAGAGTAAATTGAAACGATTTCAGAATCCTCTGCATCTCTTCTGGACAATTTCCTTGTTTAAGTTGGTAAATGCTGTCATAATACTTGCTTTCAGTTCATCTTTGTTTTTACAAAAATGTTTTGTTGGTCTTTCGCTCAACTGCACCCCACACATAATAATCAAGGAGGTTGCAGTCTGAGGAGTTGGGTAGCCAGATGTAAGGGATGATTTGGTCACAGAAATTGTCTGACAACCATGACTAGATTCTCCTACTTGTGTGAAATGATGCAAGGTCTTTTTGCCAGACATAGGGTCTTACAAAAGCCACCTTCGTGACTCAGGGCAGCACTAACTCCTCATGATGCAGGCTTCCGTGTTGAGTCTGAGGCCCTCACCAACAAATTCGGGAATTCTTTTCTTATCAGAACGATCAGAATAGGTTTTCCGAGATGCCATATCTTCGTAATTACTATTAGGCTCACCCTACTCTTTTTGATTCCTCTGGTCTCTCCTCAGATTGTCACCCAGATACTCTGAAATGTTCATATTATAGTTTCCGGCGCGAATTACAAGCAATACAGCATACCGTTTCCAAACTTCTGGCTAAGTGAAGTGCGTCATGGTGCTCTTTTCCGCACAGACGGTAGTGTGCAAAAGTATTAGGACAGGGATGATTTTCGTAAAAACCTCACTGAAATTCAAATACAGGGTAAAAAGCCAAACCTTTGTAAGAATTATTTGACTAAAAAGGAAAAGGAAGGAAGGCTTCGGAATTTGAATTAGCCCCCACAAAGCCCTGATCTCAATCTTATTGAACATCTATGGAATATTTTGGATAAAAAAAATTGATAAATCTAATAGTACTTTGAAAATAAATACAAGCTGCTTGGCAGGAGATACCATTAGTTGCATTGAAGAAGCTTGTGACGTCAATGCCTGACAGAATAAAGTCTGTGCAAAAGGCAATTATACTAAATATTAAATTTATTTTGTAACAAGTATTATTTTCTTGTTTAAGCATATGTTGAGTAAATCAAATAAAATTACTTTAATTAAATTGTTTATTTTCTGTCAATATACCTCATAAAAGATAAAATAGTTCTTGTCCTAATACATTTGCACAGTACTATATATATATATATATATATATATATATATATATATATATATATATATATATAAAGATAAACAAAAATTCTCATTTATTTTTTCTATATTTCAAATCATTTTTTTGTTTTCGGATACATAATTTAAATATATTTCGGCCATTATCAGAGACTTTATTTTTGTGCGATATCGGTTTCTTCATTTTCAGATATCGCGCTTAAGTTATTTCGTATGACTGTTCGCGTCATCCGTTTTTTTATGTTTGTTCTCAAATAACATTTTATTGATGCTGGCTTCTTTATTTTTTAGGTTTAATGCTCCAAATAATCATGGTCGATTTTTAACTTTTATGCCATATCGCAACTTTATGTTATTAGTAAGGATCTGTCAGATTTCTTGAGTTTTTTCGTTTAGATTGTTAGTGATAGCTGATTTAATTGAGCTTTTGTCAGAGAAATGACTCAATAATATAATGGCCCTGAATATATATATATATATATATATATATATATATATATATATATATATATATGTATACGTGTGTGTGTGTGTGTGTATGTATGTATGTATGTATGTATGTATATTCAAACGTGTTTCATTGGATATGATAGACATATTATTTTTACAATGATCCTTCCTAGTTTTCTAATCAGTTTCTTCATGTTAAGATGAAATTCATCAAGAAGACGCCGCAAATTTTCCTACCCAAGTACTTTCGATCTCATCCGAGATGATCATCGGGGATGAATTACATGAATAGCAATGAATAGTGAATAAATATGCATAAAATGTCTATATTATTCAATGGAATATATATCAATGAAAATATGATACCTATATATAAAAATGGATGTGCGTTGTGGTGCAGCGGATATCGGCTCGGGACGAGAAATCGAGGAAGCCGAGTTCGAATTCCAGTTGAATATCTTGCATTCACTTACGCACAAATACCCTTGGGAAAGGTATTAATCCGTCTCTTTCCTCCAATTATAGAGTAAATAACAAGACAGATTAAGTTCTATAGCCTTGGCTGGCAACCAGTCTATCGCAGAAAGTAATGGCAACCTGCTGCGGGATAATCTTCTGCCCTGTCAGTCATGTCTTTTTCGAGACATGATTGCCCAAGCATGTATCACGTATAACATCTGACACACACACACACACACACACACACACACACACACACACACACACACACATACATATATATATATATATATATATATATATATATATATATATATATATATATATATAGTTATAGATATATATTATATATAAAAGATTAGTTTTATATATTAAAGATTAGTTAAAGAACTGAAAGACAATACTGTTCTTTTTACCAGGTGATGTATATGTACTACTTTCTTGGTTATCGCCTCATGACTCAGCCGATGAATGCCCGTCGGAAGCAAACAATTGCTGATCACACTTTCCTGTTAGCTCTTGACGGAGACGTTGACTTCAAGCCAGCCGCACTTCAGCTTCTTGTTGACAGGATGAAGAAGAGCGACAAAGTAGCTGCTGCTTGTGGCAGAATCCACCCAAAAGGATCTGGTAAGAAAAACATAGCCTTATTATATCGATACACAGCCTATTAGTTACTCATAAGCTGTTGCTTAGATTCTAGTTTGCTCAAGGTTGATAGTATAGATTATTGATAGTATAGTATAGATTATTGATAGATAGTATAGATTATTGATAGATAGTATAGATTAACAATATATTTTGATGTCAATACTTTCTGGGATGAAGTTATCGGAGAGCGGTTTGCTTAAGGTCACCTCATCCAGATTTTTCATTTTTTTTTTTTTTTTTGCCATAAACAAGACAGTTTTTGTTATATCTGGCGATGATACTGTTCGCTGGCATATTGTTGTGAACTTGACTTCATGATTTTGGTACTAAATAAAGTAAGCTATCTCTGCCAGAATACGAACTTCGTCGAATTCGTTTTCAGTGTCATTAACCATTAAGCTCTGCCTTTGAAACTAACTTTTAAAATTATATTACCTTTTTAAATTTCATTGTTCCTTTTGAGGGAAAACGCTTGACAACTTACAAATAATTCTGGCTGCAATATACTTTCAAAGGTGAGGGGGATATCAGGACGTAGGCAATAACTGCTCTCCCCATATTCTCTATTGTCTTTGAATTGCCTTGTAGATAGTGAAGGGGTTTCCGATTACCTTCTCCAAGGTTTTGAATTTAATTTTTTCCTTCTCTTAGATTAGTCGACATTTAAAACTAGTGAGCCCACTATACCCTATTTAACTGAGAGGTTCATGTCTTTCCCAAAATCTACCCTATTTAGAAGCTGGGGAGAATGAATGTATTCATGCCTTTTCCAGCGGTGTTAATGCGTAAGTGAAAGCAACAAATGGGGCCAGAACCTTGAACTTGGTTCGCTGAATACCATTTTCCGCGTTAATAACCGTCAGTTTAACCAAGTGCTGTCGCAAGCTTTTTGCAATGTTTGTGGATGGTGGCAACATCTCTTCATTCTGAGAGTAATGAGTTGACAATTTTCTGGTTGCTGCTTCCGACTGGTAGTTACGAGTTCGTACTCTTGCGTATCGTCTTGAGAGGATGCTCTGATCAACAGTTAAATAATAATATCTGGGTTTCTTGTAGTGTCATGTCGCGCATGGATGGGTGTCCCTTCAAGTGCCTCCGGTGGGCAACACTGAGGCCACGTTATGCTGCAGTCTGTGCCAGTTTCCTTCCTACACACGTTGTATTTGACGACCGACTGATACTACTACTCTAGGCTTCTCTTTTAAGAAAGACTCTCTAATCACACAATCAAAAAATAAAACTAAACCAGCTAAATAAAAAACACTTAAACCTATCAACATCTCTTTCTCGAACATACGAGGTATCCGTACGAACATTTGCAGCGTTTAATCCTTTCTCCTAAATAAATAAATAAATAAAACAAGACCACATACATTTTACATCGATGAAAATCTTCGTAATATGTTAGCTCTACTAGTAACTACAGTTTATGTGCTTCTTTAAGGTATGGGCTACTAGAAATCGCTTCCAAAAGTCTACCAGAACCTTTTCCAATTAATCCGATGGCTTCAGCTACAAATGGAATTATTGATATCCACATGTGCCATATTCTTTTTAATTTCCATTTCAAGACCCGTGTATTTTGCTAATTTTTTGAAAATCTTCAAAGGTACATTACAATCTGAAGGGACTGTCAATAAGAAAGTGCATTCTGTTCTTGTGGTCTTTGATCATGATGTCTGGTTGATTCGATTTGATTGTTATCTCTGTGTGTATTGTAAAAGTGCATAAAATTGTTACAAGTCCTATCTCTGTAACCGGGTCTGGGTGATGTTCATATCAGTTTATTGCAGTTTCGTTCCCATAAAAGTTGAATATTTTCCATTTTATCCTTTTATATTCAGTGGGTTCTAATACTGTGCAATCTGATACAAGATGGTCAGTTATTTCTGGATATTTTCACTGCATTTTGGCTTAACACAATTATTCAGTATGTGTGGCTTGTAATTTCTAGTTAGAAAGCATGGATCCTGTGCAGCAAGAATGAAACCTTCGATTTTAACTTTTAACCTGTTAGGGTGCCCTACTCTATAGGAATGGACTCTACTTACGTCAATAAATAATAACCTGCATGACTTCCCGTGACGTAGCTGTGAGGCAGTCGTGTGATAGTCTAGACGCAGCCTAATTATACAGTTCGTACGTACACTTCTAATTGATGATTACTAACACTCTTACTTGTATATATGTTTTGTTATTCTAATACAATGTTTGAACTAACCTTCTTGTTTTCCGTGTCTTCCTGACCCAAACAGGCCACAACAACTTCGCCACAACATAATGATTGCGAATTATTGATGGGTACGGGATTTGTCTACATCAGTTTGTCTGGTACGGGCAGACAGAATATTGACCATAAAGAGGCTTATCTTGCCATCGTTTCTGCATTTGTTTGTGATTTCTTTTTAGGTTCTTTACCGCTGCAATAGGTGTATTATGTTTTATTTGCACTTCTTCACCTACGGGAAATACCGGATTTTTTTAACTTCCTTTATTATTGAATCATGTTTCTTATTATCATTGGTGGTGGTGCTATTATTATTATGATTATTATTTCAGGTCCCATGCTTTGGTACCAAAAGTTTGAATACGCTATCAGTCATTGGCTACAAAAGTCAACAGAGCATATGATTGGATGTGTTCTTTGTAGCCCAGGATGTTTCAGTCTCTTCCGAGGATCAGCATTAATGGACGACAATGTCATGCGTAAATATGCAATTCCGCCAACAGAGGCCCGACATTATGTTCAGTATGACCAAGGTAAGATATGATCAAGGTAAGAGAGAGAGAGATAAAAAAAAAAACGGAGATAGAATGAGTGTTTTCTGACATGTAAGACGCATACAAGCTTCTAATGTGGACATAATAATTACCTGTTTTGATTATCGTCCTCAGGGGAAGATCGCTGGTTGTGTACGTTACTGTTGCAACAAGGTTACCGGGTCGAATACTGTGCAGCATCCGATGCAGTGACATTCGCGCCGGAAGGCTTCAATGAATTTTTTAACCAACGCCGTCGCTGGTCCCCTTCTACCATGGCTAACATCATGGACCTGTTGCAGGACTGGCGTCACGTGATACGCGTCAACGAGAACATCTCCGGCCTATACATCTTCTATCAACTCATGCTGTTCGTGTCGGCTATGCTGACCCCGGGCACTATCTTCTTGCTGATTGTCGGTGCCGTAAGCACTGCCTTCCAGTCCATTTCCCTGATTGAGTCACTTTTCATGAACCTTATTCCTCTCCTTTGCTTTGTGGCAGCCTGCTTCCTGCTTAAATCCGAAATGCAAGTACGTATGTAATTCACACAACATTATCTTTACTCTCCGACTGGCATAGCTAATACCGCCTATAGTAGCCATTGCTGCTTTAACTGAGTATTAATTATGAAAAGATTAAGTTATGTAGACTTATTCGTTCTATATCACTTTTAAATTTCCATCAATTGCATTTTTTTTACCGCAAGGTTCACACTTTAAAGGCCCGGGAGCCACTCGAGTTAAAGCATTATGTTAAAGGGTGGTTTATGTGGATAGGAGGAAAAGATAACAGACTCTAGACTTGAACAGGTTAAGATTATAATGATCGGGGAAACATCTACTTGGGATAATTTCACAGGACAGTAGTTCACAGGAAGAAACTGTTTGAGTAGAACTTACATCTTGTCGAGAAGAATACGAAGAGAATGTGGGGGAATACTACTATGTAAGTGGCATGGCAGATCCTAGCCGTCAAGATTAGACCTGAAGGAACCAAGAAATGTATTTCGTCCGAATACTTTCTATGGTAGTAGCGATAGAGCAATGACAGACACGACACATCCCGCCTTTAAGACAGAGGTTGAAGGGTGAAAATGATTTTATCTCCAACACATACTCGGTGACGCTTTTGAACTCCCTCAAGATTAGAAAGTGTTGTCTGGGTAGCTCCCGCCCAAATATGGCAACATAGCTTATGGGTTATTTAATTAACATTAGATATTGTTGCTTTTATCTCTCTCCCCATCGACAAAATCTGTATATATCGGGACTGGTTAGGACTTCAGGGAAAAATGGTGGTTTTTCGGCGACTGTAGTAAAGAATGGTATGCAAGAATGTGGCGTTATGATGAATAGAACAGTATCGGACGAGTGGGTCGGTGACTGAGACTATCTAAGTTAAACGTAGGACAAATTAAGAACATTTTATCTCTTCCATCAAAATCGGTTTTGTGCCATACTTGAGGCAATATATAGTCATATTAATTCATTGATTCATTTATTTACTGGTTTTGCGATAATCTACACCCGGGAGTATAAAATAACAAAATACATTCTAATAGGAAAATGACAATCAATGCAACACTAAAAAATATAAAAATACATTTTTTAAAATTACAAACAATACTCTTTATGATCTACAGAGTATATATCTAAAAAAAATAAATTTTCTCTGAGAGTATAAAATGATGTTTAAGGTATCTTTATTTAAAGGTATGAAATTCGCGCGGGATATCCATATTTCGCCATTAAATAACTTAGGTTGATATTAAAAAGGTTGATATGCCACTAAACAAAATCAAATCTATTTAATGTTATTTCTTGTATTGTAATGACATTACTCTTTTTATTTTTTCTTCTTTTTTCATCAGCTTATGTTTGCAGCCGTGATGTCCTGCATTTATACCATGGTCATGATGTTAGTGCTTATTGGTCTGGCCTTGCAGATGACTAACGAAGGTGTCTGTTCACCGACCACAATTTTCTTCATATTCATGGTATCCATTTTTCTAATAGCCGGAATACTACACCCACAGGAATTCTTCAATCTCCTTCACGGTCCACTCTATTTTCTTACTGTACCCAGTACTAATATGCTTATGATCTTTTATGCTGTGTGCAACCTGAATATTGTATCTTGGGGCACACGAGAAACAAAGCAAGCAGACGGAAGCGACACCAAAAACGATAACTCTCAAGGCAGTTCTACGCAACAGAAATCAAAGGCCACCGGTTGGATAGACCAAAAATGGTTTTCGTTCATTAATCGCAAGATAGGATCCCAAACTGCTACCTCCCATGAAACCAGTGACTACACATTCTCGTTTGGTAATCTTTTCAAATGTATGTGTTGTCCGAAGTCAACTGAAAGGACTGACCACGTTAAAATGGACGCAATTATGAATAAATTAGAAAAGATTGAGCGAGCGATCAATGCGGTTGACTCTGAAACGACGGAGTGTGTGAGCATTGGGGAGGAGGGTCCGACACCTGATGGGGACCCGTTTTCGAAAAGTTCCAAACCCAGTCAGAATGTAAAATCAACAAAGACTGAGGAAGTCGAAGCGAATCAATCCAAGGCGGAAACAGAAAGTGATTCAACTGGAAAAGTCGAGTCTATAAATTTGGAAGCGAAGACAAATGGTCAGTATAACAGAGAGTGATATTGAATGCAATCCTATAATTATTCAGAAGGCTATTATGAAGGGCTCGGAGAAATAGATGGAAATTATAAACAAACTATTTTCTTTTTTTTTTTCTTTTTGCCTTCTTTGTTTACAAGCCTTTTATTTCATTTTACGTTGGACAAAACTAGAGCAAATCTTCTAAAAAATAGATTAAAATAAATATAGACACAAACACGTACGAACTAGTATAACTTATTTGCCGCCATTTGTCATAATCTTGAAGCTTATTTAGTGCCTGCCATTTATTAGTTAGTGACCACAAAATTATGTTATCTCACCACCTCTGATTTGGTTTGCTTTTACTTCTTTTTCCAAGCCCCATACTTTCAGTATGCAATATAACGAGCTCTGGATTAGATTTTTTAAATAGAAATAAACACTTGATTAACAAACATATGTGATTAAAATTAAACATATTTTCAATGCCACGTCGTATGGTTTGTTTAAACTCGTATTAATAGCCTTAATTATTATGAATATCTGGAATTACGTTTTGTCATCGTTCAATTTTTGATTAAAAATTCTTTCATGGTTTTATAGAATTTAATTGCGGGGAACAGGTCGATATTATAAGCTACGATGACTAAGCAGAATTAGAATTGGAGAGCTAGTGGAGATTTTTTTTTACCGGGAGAGCTTCTTATCGATTAGGCTACGAAATCTAACCAACATGATTCATTCAACTTCAGTGATAGAGTCACATTCGTTCATATTTTGATTCATGTTTCTTATCAAAGGTTTATTGAACGTAAAACAATCCAGAAGCTTATGTTAAAGCAAATGCAAAAAATAAAATGTAACAAAAAATAGTATACGCATACATTCATGCGCAATTGCTCTTTAGGTTGTAGTCGCTTAAGGTTTGTCATGGCTTCCTATCTTTGTTACTTTTTGATACTTGTTCCTTCGTTCCTTTCCTCAAAATGTCTAGTAAGTTACAAGCTGATTTTCGCTACTTACTGTCAATATGTCTTATGAATGTTAAATTCTCCAAACCTTCATTTTCAATTATGTGGCCAAAAATTTCAAACGTCTCTTTCTGATTATTAGTAAAAGCGTGCATGTAAAATGATACTTTATTTTAATTTATTTTTTATTAAATTGATCGTAACTTTAGTAATTCTGGTTTTATAAAAGAAAACATTTTCAAAGAAATATTACATGTGCATCAGCGCTAATTTTTTTATGACTAGAATTAATACGTAATTGAAAGCAGATTACTGTCTGAGAACGTTTGCAGCTGGCTAATGGCTAAAACTATTGAGATCAATACAAAATCAAATGTAAAAAAATAACAAGGAAGATTTGGTTGCGCCAATATTTCAGTTGGGAAGTTCTTTCTGCCTTGAAAACCAGCGCTCCAAAGATCAATAAACTAAAATACATTTTTATACTAACGTTTATTCAATACAAGACTCGAAAGCTATTCAAGGTAGAGGTTACTGTCACAGTGGTAATGGAGAATAAGGGGTGTGATATGAAGGAGGATGCGTTGTGGTGCAGTGAATATCGACTCGGAAAGACAAATCGGGGCGCTGAGTTGAATTCCAGTTAAATTATCTATGCAACTGCTCTGAAAATATCCAAATAAAATACTGGTTAAAATAAAATGAAAAACATCTTGAAATACTAAAGAGTAAATTTATTCAATAAAATCGCCATTAGCTTCAACCACGGCCTCCAGATTATTTCGGAATCTTCAGCAACTCTTCTGGACGGTCTTCGTGTTTAAGTTAGTGAATGTTGCTATAATACTTGCCTTCAGCTCATTTTTAATGTTAAAAGTAGATTTGTTGGTTTCTCACGCAACTGCGCCCCACACCTAATAATCAAGGAAGTTGCAATCCGAGGAGTTGGGTGGCCAATGTGATGTGGTCGCAAAAAACGTTTGAGAGCTATGACTGGGTTCCCCTGTGGCATGGTGCGGAGCCTCTTTGCCGGATATAGGATCTTCCAGCAGCCACCCGCTTGACGCATGGCAGCACTATCTCCTCAAGGCATTTGGTGTAGGTCTCTGTGTTGTGTCTAAGGTCCTGAGAGAAGATTAATGGAGGCATAACATTGCCATAAGTAGTGATCACCCCAAACAACTTCGTAATCACCATTAGACTCGTCCAACATTTTTCGAATCCTCTGCACTGTCCTCACGTTAACCCCCAAAACTCTTAAATGTTCGTATTGGATATTCCGTTGTGAATGCCAAACAGTACAGCAGATTGAGTGAGTTGGATTTGACATTAGATAGATAGATAGATAGATAGATAGATAGATACTAAAATAAAATGGTAGTTTTATATATTTATATAAATGTAAACGAAGAGTTAGATTTGACAACATTAGATAGATAGATAGATAGATAGATATTCTAGAAAATCCTTTGGGAATGGTCAAATCATTTACCTCTTTCTAATTTATTGTTTACTTTTCATTTCTACACCAGATTACCTTCCAAAGATGTCCCAATTGTCTATTGATACCGACGGAAATAGAATGTGGCAACAGGACCCTGATATTCATACGAACAAGATACGATACATTAGCCGATGTGAATGGGAATTTTGGGAAGACCTCATTGCCAGATACTTACACCCGATCGATAAAGATGAAGCGAAACAAACAAAAATCGAAGAAGACCTGCACATCTTGCGCAACCAAGTCTGTTTGTTCTTTTTCATAGTCAACGGTCTGTTCATCGTGATAATTTTCACACTTCAGTTGATTAACTCTCAGAGCCAAGGAAAAGGACTGGCTATACCTTTGCCCTGCAAATCAAGAACCGGAGTGCAGTTAACGATTGAACCTATTTCTTTGCTCTTCATGATCATCTTTGGCTTTGCGCTATCCATCCAGTTCTTAGCAATGGTCTTCCATCGTCTGGGGACACTCCATCATATCATTGCCTCAACTGATATCAACTGTCTCCGGCTGAATCAAAAAGAAATGACTTCCATGGATATTCAGAGTAAAATCCAGCTTGTTCGCGAATTGCAAGGAGAAAGTCGGGACGACGATGATACAAAATCAGTGGTTTCAACTGCGACATTGGACAGCATTGACGAAGACAGCTGGACAGATGATGTACCGAGGGTAAAACCGCGAAAGACGGTCATGAAAATAGTCCACAACAAAAAATTAAACCAAGACACTAGCAACGACCTAGGACATAAATTCGTTCTTAACTTTATGAAATTAGCTGACGATCTCCGTCAGACTGAAAACGATGATGACGTCAGCGACTCGAACGATAAATCCAGAAGATCGGTGAAAAGGAAAAGTCGTAAAGCAAACCCAAAAGGAAGCTTAAAGTTGAAGAAAAAGCAGTCGTTATACGCGCTTGCGAAATTAAAGGACGATAAAGAAGCTGTACTGAGCAAAGCGGAATTCATCGGAGAGAAGTGGAAAATAGCCAAGCAAAAACAGAAAGAGAATCACCAGCAGACATCAAGTTCAGGACGTAAGCACGAAACCAGAAGTCAGGCTAGTAATTCTTCCAATGTAAACAGTGACACTGCGGCGATGATGCCTAGTAAACAACAGGCAGCTTCACTCAAAATTATAAACGAAGAAGAGACTTTGAAAAGGAAGAAAATCACAGAAAAGATAAACGCCGAATCTGCACCAAATCTGGAGAAACAAAATGGTGGACAAGAAGCGGTTAGGTGCAAAACTACAATTCTGCTGACTAAACCGAGTTTTGATGACACAACCAGTGGTGCAGAGCAAGATAAATCGAGTACACTTGAATCGGGCTCTGCCCAGGACGGCGGAGACCGTCGTGTTACTGGGAGCTTGTTTGATGAAAGTGGACAGAGTGATGCCAGTCGAACCGACAGCGACATACAACTGATCAGCCATTATTTTGAAGGCATCGATGCACCTTCTTCTGAATCGAACCTTTCTGATGACGAAGAAGGATTGAATTTGTCTGAAAACGTTTCATCCCAATAAAGTTTGATACCATGTATTTTATACCTCGCAGAACGCAAGAAATGTATTTTAGAGACTTTTAACTGTATTCCATTAAGAACGTACATTTAGTACAAATAAAAAGAAACAGTTGATTTTTTATAACAAATTGTGACAATCACTTCTATCCAGTCGCTTATGTAACAGTAGTTATGGCCGCCAACGTCCTGAAGGGACACAACACATAGAAGAAGAAGAAGAAGAAGAAGAAGAAGAAGAAGAAGAAAGTATTATCATCAAATTTATATACTCACTCCGCTGTCTTCTACGTGATGCCTGTTTTAGTTTTATAAAGAGGTGGATCAATTAAGTCTTCTGACTGACAAGAAAATTTTCCCAATTTTAATCTTAAATTCTCACTATATAATGTTCGATTTGTATGCATTGCTTGTCGTTTACCAGGTTAGACAACAACTTGAATAAAACAGTTGACTAAATAGATTAAGCCGAATTGACTAAAATAGTAACGCAATCAATATTTTAACAAGTACAACACAGACCAAATTGAATAAATGATCACCAAAATTGGAACTATTTTTACTACTTTATCTACCGTTAATTCTATTTAAATTAAATATAAGTGTTTATTGAAGGCAGATCTATCAGAATAATAGGCAAAGTTCTCTTATTTAAATTATTAGTTGTTATTTTTATCTTGCTTTTTATTATTCATTCTTTACCATTGTAATTATCAGCGTTGTATATGCGTTTATCAATTTCATTTATTTTGTCAACTGTTTTATTTAAGTCGTTGTCTGCCCCCAGGATCGCTCGTGTGCTCGGTAAACGACAGGCAAGCTGACGGAGATTATTTTGAAAAATTATAATCGTGCAAAATAAATGCTTTTTTTCATTAAATTAATGACTTATTGACGTATGTAAATTGAGTTGGTCTTTCGGGAAGTTTTTTTTTTTTTGTTCTTTTCACTTTTCTATGCCATTGCATTTTTTTTCTTCCTTCATTGTTTTAAATTTTCTTCTATTTCTTGCACATTAATTTATTGTTAATTCTCAATATTACATTTAATGGGAGTCCTTCCTTGCGTGGGAAACTGTTGCTGCTCGTAATAAATGTAAACGAATCCTCGAAAAGTTCCTTTACACTAAGAGAATGAGCCACCACATAGCCAATGACAACTTTTGACCTCGTGATTACTGGCGGCTCTGCAATTTCTATTCTCCCTATTCAATCAATTTGTCTTTTCTCCTCATCTTTATTGCAATATTCACAAAGTTTCGACGGTTATACGCTCTGGTCTTCTTTATGCGATTGAGATTTCGAACCGAATCCTTTATTTTGATCACTGGAGTTTATTGTTCTCATTCCACGAGCCATACTACTTCCGGATATCTTAGTTATCGCCTTTTAACTTAAGTCTGTACGTTATTTGTTCACCACTGCTGAAGCCAGGTATTGAACTCCCAACTCTTTGAATCAGGTCACAGGATTTAACTATCGCTTTTATCCACTGAGCCATGTGTCGTCAGTGACTGAAATTAAGGGTTTGGTTCGAAATTCTAATCACCTGAAGAAATCCGGAGCGTAGAACGACCAAAACGTCGTGAATATGGCAATAAATATAAGGACAACAGTCCAAACAATGTAAATAATGTAAATACTACTTCATCTCGGAAATATAGTTTAGTTTAGTTTAGTTTAATTGTTGTTTTACTATCATATCTACTCTTTTGGATCATTTAATGCTGAAGAATTTGTTTCATTTTTGTTTACTGTTTGTTGATCATTTGTGAGTCTATTGATGTCGAGATATAAGTAGAGGTGTTGTGATTTGATGTGTGATGGTTATATGCTATCTTCTTTTGCAACTATATTTTGTTATATAATTTTGTTGCTATTAAAAATTCTAAAAGGTCATTTGGGTCAGCTTTGTTGAAGATATCGTTCAGATTGTTTTCTTGATAGTATCTTAACCGCATTTGTTCAAGATTTATGCAGCTTGTTAGTATATGTTTCACTGCGTAAAGCTCCTGACATGGAATGCAAATTAGTGCCTCCTCATTTTTTAATAGTTGTGAATGGGTGACAGCGGTGTGACCTATTTGAAGTCTAGTCATTATTATTTCTTCTCTTCTTGACATTTTCCTATTGGAAATTTTAACTTCTATCCATTCTTTGAGGATGGGTTTAATTTTGTAGAGTTTGTTATTTTTGCAGGAGTTCCACAACTCTTGCCACTTGGTCGTAATAATTGATGATCAGAGGGTTATTTAGATTTTTGTTTTTTTTAGTGCCATTAGCATTGATAATGAGTCTAAAAATATTATATATTTGTTGAGGTTAAGTTCGAGGATGAGGTCTAAAGCTAAGTTTATGGCTGTATCTTCAGCACTGAAAATTGATGCATTGTCTGGTATGCGTTTTTGAAGTGTGACGTTATTAGAGATAGCTGCACTTCCTACTTTATTCTTGTCTTTACAGCCGTTGTGGTACTATAACTTCACGATACCGGGTTGGCCGATGGTTTCGTGATTACCACATGTTCCAGACTGGTTGTTCTCTGATTCCTTCCGCGCCCACGTTGTTTCTTAAGATCCGCGAAAGTGGGGATGGATACAATTCAGTCGAGGGAGTGTTGAATTTGGCGTCGGAGTAGAAGAATAGTTGCCACACCATCAAAGAAATGAAGAAAAGCGTTTGTTATAAACAGTAACAAACATTTATTTACACCGGTATACAATAATTTCTTATCAAGTTAAAACTAACACCGCGAAGTGAGGGGTGAATGTAGTTGACTGGCGGAAAAAGTTTCTTTAACTCGAAGAAATCTTAACTGCAATTAGGCAGTGTCATTGATGGAGTATGCAGTGGCAACGGATTCGGTTCTGGGCAGCGAAGAATGACCGACTCGATTTTTTGCTCTGGTTGTTCTCTATTTATGGGCCCGAATCCCGAATAATTAGCTCCTGATTGGTCAGCCAATAGGGATCACCGGCCAATGGCTATCGTCGTAACAACCCCCCTGGGTTGCATCCGATTGGTTTAGATAATCAGCCAATTAGTCGCAGTCATCGGGGTGGGCTAACAAGAAGCAGGCCCTGTGGTTGGTTGATCAATGATTTATTACCTTGTGCCATACTTGCACTCAATCCCCGGGTGAAGCAACCCACCTGTTTGCCACGCTCAAAATATGTTTATATTTTGAAATTGAAGTAATTTTTGACATGCCATTACACCTGCAGAGTGTTTTGTTTTAGTGACAGTTTATAGGTCAGCCTTCCGCTTGGGTCTAGATATCTTTATACCTAATGACCTCGGTTTACTGCACCTGGTTTTTAAAAATGTTGAATATCCAGAATGAACTTATTTTCATAATGGTTTAATAAAATAATTATTATAATGATTTAATTAATTATTATTTAATTAATTTTCATTTAAGTAATTTTCATTTAATTAATTTCGCCAGTCAACTTTTTGACACTTGAATGAAAGTGTCATATTCCTCCCCCACTTACCAGACATTTAGCCCTTGGTTAAATGTCGTTAAAATATTTTAACGGTAATATACACAACATATGTAGAAGGATTGATTATATAGTTCAGTGTTTATATGTCCATAAAAAAAAAGTGTCCATCCTGAAAAAAAAGACATTCATCTGTTTCTTTTCTTTCACTCTTTTTTCAATTTTTAAGAATGTTTTAATGTTTTTTGTTGTTGTTTTTTATGATAATAATAATGAAAAATATCCATTGCAGAGTCATTCATTTTTTTCCATGCATTTATAAACAATTTTTCCAAATAATTCAGTTTATTATACTGGAAGTATCTCCACCGATGGCAATCGCAATGGTTCTTTCGGGGTAATTGTGGCCTGCTGAGTTGATATGTTGCCTATTGGTTTCAATTCAATTTGTTGTTCTGGTCTCTTCTGTTGATCAGTGACAACCGTTCCTGAGCACCCAACATTTTTGTGCAGTTTAGTTGGTTTATTTTTCTTAAGCTTACTTAAACAATGGCGTATTATGAGGGTTAATGTTAACGAAACTGATACAATTATTAAGCTGATGGCTATTATCAAAATTATCCAGGTAGAACTAACCTCCTGTTTACTTTCTTTTGAGGAATTTTTCTCTCGAAGTACATCGAGTTCGTGCATTAATTCCCTTAGATTCATTTTCCTTAGAGGGCTTAATACATTCGGGATTGCTTGCGGCGTTGTGTTTGGGAATTTTTTTTATCATAGGTTCCCATGGGCCCAATCTACTAGTAAGTGTGGCATTAATCAATGGTAAAAAGGAGTCACTTGTCTCAAATTTTTCTTCAGCTTGGTAATAGGGCGGAAGGGTTATAGTGCCGCCATAAATCCCACAGCCTAATGGGACCTGCAGGGTGGTCAACGGAGGAGATATTTTGATTGTTTTTGGAGGTCTCCCGGTACATACCTGAGATAATTCCGACTCATCTCTCGAGGCTATCGCCCATACCCCATCGGTTATCCTAATAGCCTTTGACAGTATCACATCTAGAAGGATTTCTATTTGACAATGTCGCCCTATCCCCTTTTGATTATCCCTGAATAATTCTATTATACATAACTGGTGATCACTGAATGTATATATCGGGCTATTAGACACGCAGGTTCCGAGAAGATCGTGTTTACACTTTTCCACTTCGGAAGAGGTAAACAACATGAACTTCTCTCTAGTTTGGTCAAGAGCGATATTTTCGGATTCTATTCTGTGTTTTGCGACAGTTCTCAATCCCTGTTTCTCATGTGGATAGGGAATTGGTAAATTAATAACTTGAAAGACTTCGTATATACTACCGGTGTCCAACAGCGGAAGTGACACTTCAATCAGTAATCTACCGTCTTCGATGAGAGTCAGACAACCCAGTGACTTATAGTAATGCCACAGCTCAGCTGCGGGATCAGCTGGCAATCTCAGGTGATGGGGTAGTTTGGCCTGAACTTCTCGTAAGTGGTCTTTTAATGCGGATGGTTCTACTATATTTGGAGACAAGTGACCCAAAGCAAGCATATCAAACTGGACTTGCAAATTCCGTATTGAGCCTAACAAGGCTTGCAACCTTTTTCTGCAGTTGTTCGACGATTGTTAAAAAACGAAGATATTTTCTAATGCAATCTTCCAGTTTTATCACTCGGGTCATCAACTCTCCAGCGATATTGCCGAGCTTCGCTTGCATTTTCTTGAACCCCTTCACTAACTCGTTTATATTACAACGGTTATCAGCTAGTTCCACTCTGGTTATATTTAGAATAGAAATACTATCCTTTTCTACCTGAGCCAATTTTAACTGACCTTTTTCAGAAGCCTCTAATCTCATCTTTAGAGCATCTAATTCCTCCTCTGTTATAGTCCCAAAAAGCACGTTTAACGCTTTCCCCATTATGGGAAGTACTGATCTCCTTTCTCTATTTTGCAATAGTGTCAATCCATGTAAATATTTTTCTATAACCTCCACACTAGTTTTCATAATTTTTATGTCCTGCATTAGTGGGCACCACAGATTTAGACATTTACCTGTTTCTCTTCTTTCATCACCTATGCAATCATTTTCCAAATCCTTTCCCACTAAGGTGGCCTCAGCTATTTCTTTTTTTAACTTATATAGTAAGGAATGATAGGGTTCTAAGTTCATCGTAAAAACTATTAACCACTTTGACCTTGTAATTGTCACCTCACTTGTTTTGCGAAAAATTACATCCTGACTGTTGTCAGCATGCTCAGCAGGAGTAGGGATTTCAAGTCAGCCATCCTACAAGAAAATAGGTTTAATTTAGTCGGTCAACTAATGAAAGGTAATTTGTTCCGGTTACCTTTAACACCTAATTCTTTTTAATCTCTCTCTCTCTCTCTCTCTCTATATATATATATATATATATATATATATATATATATATATATATATTCCCTGCTCTATTCTATCTTTTTTTTCTTTTCTTTCCTTTTTCACATACCTCCATGCATACTTACATATTCATTTTTCTGTCCTATAATGACTATTTTAGATTTTACCCAGCACCCATGCTTAATTCCCTGGGTTACAACTAGGTCCAAGCTGGTCATCATTTATAATATGGGATTGGCCAGATCTCATGTCATCTCCCTTTTTATTTTGATAGCTTCTTAATCTGTATTTTAAAGGCGTATCTTCTTTTTCTTGGTATATTTTTCGTAATTCTGACAGGGGAATTTCGTCCTCACTCTCCCAACTATCCGATTCATTTTGTACGGAGGCATTTTCTACTTCTTCAATTTCCGTTAGCGACCTAGCAATCGGGATTGGTTCAATCTCTATCTCTGATTCAGAATCAGTCTCCGATGGGGCTTCGACCCACCTCGTTCGTCTGTTTCGTGGATGTTTTTCTTTTTCTTTCGGAATTTCCCATTCTTCTAATCGTGCTAATTTTAAATCATTGGCATGAGCCTTTTTTACTTTTCCATTTATTTGGTCCCATACCATAAAAGTTACTGGGCCTGTTTGTTCTATTACCCTATAATAAGGAGACCATTTCTTATCAAGCTTTCCTTGTCGCAGATGCTTCTTATGATACACAGGGTCTCCCACTTTAAGGGTTACCTCTTTCCTTCCCGGGTTTACCCTTTCATTTCGTTTCTTCTGGGCACGTTTTATTCTTTGCCTAGCTTGCATAAATATTTTATGTTGATTCTGGAGGATTATTTGGTGAAAATCTTCTCCCACATATTTTCTACGGGGCTTTAATAAATTATCAATAGGCAAGATTACATCTCGTCCAAATAGTAAAAAATAAGGGGAAAACCCGGTCACTTCATTAATGGAAAATCTGATGGCCCCTAATGCCTGGGTCAGGAACAAATCCCAATTTTCCTTCCCATCTTCAGTAAGCTTTGCCAACGTATCTCCCAAAAAACGGTGGAACCGCTCAACCTTAGCATTAGCTTGTGGGTGATAAGGAGATGTAACAATGTGCTTGATATTGAGACTTTCCAGTGTTTGTCTCGTTACCTCATTAATGTTTTCTGGGCCATTATCAGACACCAGTTCTAGGGGGTCCCAAAGCGAGGGATTATTTCGGTTAGTAATAATCTTGCTACAGTCTGAGCTTTCTTATCAGGTATTGTATAGGCTTCTGGCCAATTGGCCAGTCAATCCACAAAGCTAACTATGTATTTATTACCCCGTGAAGTTTCGCCATAGGGTCCGGAGACATCTACACTAATTTTTTCAAAGGGATAAAATGGCACATCCGTTTTTTCAAGGGGTGCAATTTCACATTTGCCACTCCTTGACTGACAAACCACACATGAGTTTACATGTTTCGTGACTTCCTTGTACAACCCCGGCCAGTAGTATTTCCGGTCTATGAGTTCGT
Source organism: Ascarosepion bandense (assembly GCA_037127315.1). Classification (NCBI taxonomy): domain Eukaryota; kingdom Metazoa; phylum Mollusca; class Cephalopoda; order Sepiida; family Sepiidae; genus Ascarosepion; species Ascarosepion bandense. The sequence goes on along the minus strand of JBBBDQ010028397.1, from coordinate 970,821 downwards.
ACGTTTTATCAATACCAATATGCCCCATTTCATCATGAAGCTGTCTCAATAGGTCCCCCCGCATTTGTTTGGGTATATACAACCTAGGTCGGACGTCTTCGTCTCTGCTGGAGAGATAGTATAACAATTCATTTTGTATCATATATTTTTCTAGAAATGCTTTAGATGCTTTACCTGATTCTATGGTTCTTTTTAGCATTTTAATTTCTTCATCTTCTTCGTAGTTATTTAATTGGGGCATTTCTATTTTGGGCTTTTCACCCTTTTTATCGGCTTCATCTAACCTCTGTCTGTAATGTAACCGATTTGAGTTTATCATGTTTATTTGATAAAACTTATCATCAATTTCGAGTTCTTGAGGCATCGATTCTTGTTCTACCTGATTAGGGATACGTGACAATAAGTCAGCACAAGTATTTTCCTTGCCCGATAGGTATTCTATGGTACAATTATATCTACTTATTTTTAAGGCCCACTGCTGTATCTTTTTATTTGCCCAATCTGCTTCAAATAGATATTTCAAAGGCTTATGATCTGTTTTTATGGGGAATTGCGCACCGCTTAAATAATAATCAAGTTTTTGGAGAGCATATACAATAGCAAATGCTTCCTTTTCTATGACAGGCCACTTCTGTTAGGTAGATGTTAATTTGTGAGAAAGAAAGTAAATAGGTACTTCTTCCGGTATTCCTGGGACAGGGCCGCCCTTCTCAGGGCATGGTTGGGTTAGACATGCACCAACACACAGATCGCTTGCATCTGTATACAGTATCATTGGTTTACTCATGTCCGGATAGGCCAATAGTGGAATCGTTGACAGTTGATCTTTTAGCGTATCAAATGATCGCTGACAATCATTTGTCTACTTGAAACGGGCATTTCTTTTTCGTGAGAGCTATAAGAGGGGTAGCTATTCTTGAAAATGCATGTATGAATCTTCGGTAATAACCGATGGCGCCTATAAAAACCCTGACCTGTCTAACAGTCTGAGGTTCTGGCATCGAGCGAATTACTTTGACTTTATCATCATCTGGCTTGATTCCTTGTTTATTTATGATAAATCCCAAGTATTTGGTTTCTGCAATCATGAACTGGCACTTTGCCAATTTTATTTTTAACCCATGTTTTCTTAGCTGATTAAATACTGCTTGAAGGTGTTGAAAATGTTCATTTATGCTACTCGAGAAAACTAGTATGTCATCTATGTATGCCATGGAAAACTCCTCCAATCCTCCAAGTACTATGGGCATGAGTTGTTGGAAAACACCTGGAGCATTAGCTAATCCAAAGGGCATGACTCGGAATTGGAAAAGCCCAGAGTGGCATACAAATGCAGCCTTTTCTCGATCGGTTTGATCAAGAGCTACCTGCCAGTACCCTGATCTCAAATCAAGGGTGGAAAAACAAGTTGCCTTGCCTAAAAGGGCCAATATGTCGTCCATTAATGGTAGTGGGTAAGCAAGGGGCTTAGTTATGTTGTTAAGGGCTCTACAATCTACACAAAAGCGGTGTCCCCCATCCTTTTTGTCAACCACTACAATAGGGAAGCTCCAAGGAGATCGTGAGCGTTCAATTACTTTAGCTTCTAGCATTTCTTTGACAGCCTCTTCTACTAACTTTCTTTTGTGTATCAGAGTTCTGTAGGGTTTTATTTTTATAGGTGGGTTATTTCCCGTATCTATTTTCATTTGAACTGACTGAGTTCGTCCCAATTCCTTATCTGAGTTAGCGACAACATCTATATTTTCCTGGATTAAATCCTCTATCTTCTGCCTATGCTCACTGGGTACGTTGATGTCCCCAGGATTGATTGTACTTTCGCCTCCCTTAATTGGGCGTTTATCAATATACTTAACTTGCTTCCGAATTCTTATTGGTGCTACCCTTCCCAGATTTTATCCTTTGGGGACATTTACCATTTTATTACCCAAATTTGCTAACATAACTGGAATTTTCCCTTTCTCACTTGCTTTTACTATCGATTCAACTAACACTATTTCTTCCTCCTCTGGTATTACCCCCTCCGTTGAGATCACCTGGTATAGGTTTTCTTCATTTGGCTCTGAAGGGATTAGTTTGGCTGCGCGGGAAATAGCAGTTCGTGGGGTTAATTTTACACTGTCCACAGAGTAGATTTTAATTTCCCCGCTGGTTTTACTGCCCAAGGGAATTTCTACTCCTCCTATCGTTAGTCGATTTAGATTAAAACACAATTGTGTTTTATTTATTTTTAACCAATCCTCTCCTAAAATCATGGTTTGGTCCAAGTCAGGTGCAATGTATAATTTTGAACCTGTCTTAATCTTTCCGATTTTGATAGGTAGGTGGATCATACCACTTAGTTCCATTTTTTGCCCATTTGCTTGGGTTACTGTTAAGTCTGAATCTTTCAATTTCATCTTGCTATTTTTTAAGTCTTCAAAAATTGAGGACTTTAGAAGCGAGACTTCTGCTCCGGAGTCTATCAATGCTTCTACCTGCTTGCCCATGATATCTACCCTACATATCATGTCCGAGCCTTGTGTGAATAATTCATATTCTTCAGCTCCTTTTGTATTGGGACTTTTAACCATTTCTCGTTTCGGGCAGGTATTCTTTGAATTTGTTTTTATTTTAGGAGCTGAAGTAACCTTATTATTTTCTTTCTTTAATGACTGAATATGGTTAGTTTTGCGACTTTTAGCTTTTGCCGGTGTTTTGGGTTTTCGTTTTTCTGAAGTCGAGTAAGTTACATTCCCGCCTTCAGACCTCGGACATTTTTGTTTGTCACAATTCCAGCGTTCCTGCTGGTTTAAAGTATTCCCTTTCTTTTTTGGTACTGGTTGTCTACAGCTGTAACAACCATGACTCTCTCCAGCCCATTTTCTATGGTAACCCTCCGTTTTTGGTTCCCTTAGTACTGTATGAGAGCCTATTCCCTCCTGTCGCCAATAATTCCTACCTGAAAATTTATTATTAAATTTTTCTTTTTCCCGACACCCACGAAGTCGCTCATAGAGCCTTTCACTTTCTCTGGCTGATGACAAAGCCTCCGACAGTGTCTTCGGTTTAGCTCTTGCCACATCTTCTTTAATGAAAGGATTGTTTATCCCATCAATGAAGAATTCGGCCAGCTGTAATTGTATAGCTGACCCTTCTCTCAGCTCAGAGTCCCTATAAGCCAGCCTTGCAAGACTTTACATTCTACCAGCTAATTCCGCAAGCGATTCATTTTTTCCTTGCGTCACCCTAATCAATGCTCGAGCAGCATCAGCAGGGTTTATAAACTCCCCATACTGTGCTGTGAATGGGTGAGACCCAGTTGCCAGTCTGGTTGCACGAGTAAACACCTGTTGTGGAGGCACCAGTGACTCAAGCTCGTTGGAACAGAGGCCATGGAAGTATTTATAGAACAGACAAAGGGAAGCCACATCTCGTCGGTGGGAAAGTGGCTGTAGTCGAGCCGCCAAGTCGGTACCTATATGTATTAGATTTTGAGTGTTTTGTTAATTCTAGAATGATTTTTTTTAATCATATCACCCCAAGCAAGGCATTCCACTGCCACTATAGCGCAGGGGGTTACATAGAGCGGATGGATATAAGAGATGTCAGGAGAAGGGTGATAGACGAGTAAAGAGGTACATAGGAAGAGTGTTTGAGAGAATGGGTGCGAGTTAGTGTGTTAGGAGGTGTCTATTGACCTTACATTTAAACTCCTGGAGGTTGTAGCCGTCGGGGAAGCAAGCATGCGGAAGGGAATTCCACAGGCGAGAAGTGCGAGAAAAGAAGCTGTTGGAGTAGAAAATGCGGTTACATTTCATCGGTTTCACTGTAAAAGGGTGGGACCTAGTTGCTAATCTAGTATCTCGTGCAAATTCATATCTAGGGGCACCAGTGATCTAAGTTCATGAGGGCAAAAGCCGAGAAAGTATTTATAGAAGAGACACAAGGAAGCCACGTCACGCCGGTGTGAGAGTGACTGCAGGCGGTCAGCCAAGTCGGTATCGATCACGTTACAGATTCTCCGTTGTATTTTGTCAAGGACCCCGAGGAGAATAGCAGGGGCACCCGACCAGATGTGGCAGCAGTATTCACTGGTTGTTTTAGTAGTCAAGGGTGTTCAGGGGATTTGGATTTGTGAATACTGCTTTTGTCAATTAGACAGTTTGCAAAGGTGTTCCATTTGTAGTCCGAATGTTTTTATGGCATTTTCCCTGTCAAATAGAGCTTTGCACTTCGGCTTATATGAATTCTTGAAATATTAGCATCTTATGTCTGAATGTCAGAACTGGGAAATTATCTTTATTTACACTTTGACTAATGTCCTCATTCTTGTTGTTATTATCAAATAACAAATACCATATATGCGAACGATTAATAAAGAAATAAAGATAAACAACAGCTGAGAAATTTAGCAACAGCTGTAAGAAAGAGAAACGGTAGACGAAGGAGGTTAAACGTAACAGCAGCAATAGGAACATTAGGTTTAACAGTTCTATATTCAGAATTGTCCCACAGGACAATAGCCTAGTGAATTAAAGTATTGAATTTGGTTACATAGTAATATTGAGTTAAATCTCTGGGCTGAATATTTAAAGATACAGATTTAGTAGAAAGAGGACGCGCAATAACCAGGCAGTACTAACATAAAAACTAGCAGAGATACAGAACTTTCTTGTTGTTCCTACTGACGCCATTACTGTTAAGCTTGGAATTCTATGTCGTCTTTTCTCTTTCTTTATTTATTAATGAATCCCATGTGTCACTTATTTCTATGCTAGACCTACTGAAGAGGGTCTCATAGGCTAGCCTATACGCTGATACTTTCAGACATACGACTCATTAGTGTTCTCTGGCTAGTATTTTTTGCTTAATTTCATAAGGGTTAATGACCACACTTTTCCGTCCATATATAATCAGCCAAGTCTAATTTCATTGTCTTACTCTTAATTACAGCTTTTCGATTTTCCTCCAGCTTTAATTTCCGGAATAAGCTATTTCCTTCTTTGCATTATTTGCCACAACTGTAAGGGATGGGATAGATGAAGTTCTTGGTCATGTTCTTCTCTGTGTTTGGTTTGAATTGACTAGAATCTGGATTAATTCCCGGGGTAATAGCTTAGTAGATGAAAGTGTTTGTTCGTGAGTTTGGTAGCATAGTAATAGTGAGTTCAGTCCTTTGGTCGGGAATTCAGAGACTCGGCCAACATAGAGCTATCAATTGATCAGTAATAAAAAGAGGACAAGACGATATCAGCTGTGGAATGGAAAGAATCTACCACCGGAGATTGAAATGTTCAGTCCAAACTTCCTACTGGCAGGAGGGCATAACGACCAAAATGTCGTGAAAATAATAATAAAGATAAGGATACAAGTCCGAATTCAAATAATGTAATTTTATAACGAAATATCCTTTATTAGTTTCAACAATTCCGGATAACTTCTCAAAAGAATTTATTTTCTTTGGCATGGCCAAAGAAAAAAGATATTTTACAATATCATAACGCATTTCATTAACAAAAACTGCGAAATGAATTCCCTTTTAAACACTATTAATAATTTGGGGCTAAAAATTCCCTTTTAAACACAATATCACGTTACATAGCAAACAGGCATTTTAACAAATATAAAAGTGTATACTATTAATAATTGGTGGCTAAAGCTTCCCTTTTAAACACAATATCACGTTACATAGCAAACATACATTTTTAACAAATATAAAATTGTATACTACTAATAATTCGGAGCTAAAAATTCCATTTTAAACACAATATCACGTTACATAGCAAACAGGCATTTTTAACAAACATAAAATTGTATACTATTAATAATTTAGGGCTAAAAATTTCCTTTTAAACACAATACCACGTTACATACAAACAGGCATTTTTAACAAATATAAAATTGTATACTACTAATAATTTGTGGCTAAAACTTCCCTTTTAGAGATAATATCACGTTACATAGCAAACAGGCATTTTTAACAAATATAAAATTGTATAATATTAATTTGGGGCTAAAAATTCCCTTTTAAATACAATATCACGTTACATAGCAAACAGGCATTTTAACAAATATAAAAATGTATACTATTAATAATTTGTGGCTAAATCTTCCGTCTTAAACACAATATCACGTTACATAGCAAACAGTCATTTTTAACAAACATAAAATTGTATACTATTAATAATTTGGGGCTAAAAATTCTCTTTTAAACACAATATCACGTTACATAGCAAACAGGCATTTTTAACAAATATAAAATTGTATACTACTAATAATTTGTGGCTAAAACTTCCCTTTTAAACATAATATCACGTTACATAGCAAACAGGCATTTTTAACAAATATAAAATTGTATACTATTAATAATTTAAGGCTAAAAATTCTCTTTTAAACACATTATCACGTTACATAGCAAACAGGCATTTTTAACAAATATAAAATTGTATACTACTAATAATTTGTGGCTAAAACTTCCCTTTTAAACATAATATCACGTTACATAGCAAACAGGCATTTTTAACAAATATAAAATTGTATACTATTAATAATTTGGGGCTAAATATTCCCTTTTATATACAATATCACGTTACATAGCAAACAGGCATTTTAACAAATATAAAAATGTATACTATTAATAATTTGTCGCTAAAACTTCCGTCTTAAACACAATATCACGTTACATAGCAAACAGTCATTTTTAACAAACATAAAATTGTATACTATTAATAATTTGGGACTAAAAATTCTCTTTTAAACACAATATCACGTTACATAGCAAGCAGTCATTTTTAAAAAATATAAAATTGTATACTATTAATATTTTGGGGCTAAAAATTCTCTTTTCAACACAATATCACGTTACATAGCAAACAGGCATTTTTAACAAATATATAATTCTATACTATAAATAATTTGGGGCTAATAATTTCATAATTCTTTGTTTTTTATTACAAATCAAACTATTAAATAAGCAACGTAGCTCGAAAATGAAGGATAAATAACGGGTAATATTTAAGCGAAAAAAACTATTTCGTCAGCATTATTCCCGGCATGACTCTCAAATGCATACGCACCAAATCCTAAAATAGATTAAGAATCGTTTCTGCATAAGAATTGCGCCAGTAGATTTTTATTAATCAGCATAAATTTTTCGAATCTTTATAATGTAAAAATTAGTAGCTGAAATTTACGAGGAACAGAGTATGGACTCTTTCAGTTAGTAGAAAGAAACAATTCTTCAAAAAAAGTATATTTGTTACTTTACAAAGAAAAGAAATGAAAGAAGTAGTATTCTATTATAGTTAAATTGAATTATCATGACTACTGTGAATGAAATGAGATATTTTATTATAAATATAATTGATGACGATCATGACTAATGTGAATGAATTGAAATATTCTATTATTGTTGTATATTCTTTGGGTCGGTGTGAAATTTTGCTCAGAAGTGTATTCGTATTTTTGTTATGTCAGTAAGTGTGAATATGCAGGTTAAAAGCTGAATTTTGTTTTGACGATCAAGGCCAAAGAAGTAAGTGTCCGGAAATAACAAAACGCACCTAAGTACCAGTTGTCAATGAGGACGTTTATTTAAGTGAAGTCAGTCGTAGGTCAGTCAGTCAGTTTGGCAGTTGAGTTCAAAGAGAGTGAACCAGCAGTAGCCAACTCGTGAATGTGCCTACCGCCGACTAAACCTTCACTCCACATAAGACGTCACTGAAAAAAAAGACAATAAAAAATATTGTATATTTTTATATATCCGTGTCGACGTTTTTTATCAGCAAAGCCGAGAAAATCTTCAATTTTGGGTTCAGTCTTCCTCGAATTGATATACAGCATTATGAATGAAATTCAATATTATGATTATCATGACTATTGTGAATGAATTTAAATATTCGTTTATGAATTAAAGTAAATATTATGATGATCATGACTATTCTGAATGAATGGAAATATTATGATTATCATGACTATTGTGAAAGAAATTAAATATTCTATTATGAATAAAATTTAATAATATGATTATCATGACAATTGTGAATGAATTGAAATATTCTATTATGATTGAAATTAAGATTATCATGACTACTGTGAAGTATGATATATTATGATTATCATGATTATTGTGAATGAAATTAAATATTATGAATCATATTAAATAGTATGATTATAAGACTATTGTGAATGCAATGAAATATTTTATGATGAATTGAATTAAATATTATAGCGTTTATGACTACTGTGAATGAGTTGAAATATTCTTTTATGAATTCGATATTATGTCTATTACGATTATTATTAAGATTATGATTCATGAATGAACTGAAATATTGAAAGGTAAATGACTTAGTTCCATAATTTCTTTTAAAAATATAAAACAAAAATTGAAATATCTGATTGTGGAAAAATAGGGAATTGGTTGGACCTGAGTGACTCAGGCACGATAAAACAGGAAAAATATTCAGTAAGGTCACCGGAAATTTAGAAATAACTAAACAGGAAGCGAAATATTTTGGTTGCGAGGGAATTAAAGAAAGCACTGCTTTTCTTTTCTCTTGTTTATTAATCACGGTCTTATCTCGACGTAAAGTGTTATTACCAAAGCAACAAAGGACGCCAGCAAGTTGTTTTTCTGTTCCCTAACGGAAGCATTTTATTTTCACTGGAGTCGTTAAAACAAACCCAAAATCATGGAAAAAATGCGAAAAGCCTGTACAATAACTTCAAGAAAGTTTAGTTCTTTTATGAAATCATTTTCAAAAGTAAGTTCTTTATTTACTAATTGACTGTCATTAATTTTTCTTTTCATTTTTTTTTTTTTTTCTTGTGAAAATTTATGTTTGACGTGCGAAGTGTTCTGGTTCTGTCATGGCTAGCGATTCGGAAAGAGAAATCAGCAAGTGAGTTTGTTACGCTTACTTTCACACGAGTACTCGCTGTAAAGGTATTAATCAAATTTTACCTTATCTATGGATTAAATAGCAGTACTGACTGGGCTGTAATGTTTTGGTATTGCAACCAATCTACGAGAAGAAAAACTCAGAAGTCAAAACCAGTCTGAAGTGGTTTGGGCTCCGTCAAGTTATCTTGCTCTCTAGACATATCACTATTGCTATGGGTTTAGTATATGTGGTGCCACATCTGGAGTGCTGGCAACAGATTTAACCCGTAATAACATCTGGTTGACGATGCCCCGCTCCACTTTTTTGCTCAAGCTAAGAACGAAATAGAAGACTAAATTTGTTTTGTTTGCCTCACGCTATGACAATGGTATAGAACCGAGCTGCATCATTCGTTTAAAATCATTCTTCTTCTTCTTCTTCTTCTTCTTCTTCTTCTTCTTCTTCTTCTTCTTCTTCTTCACTAAGTATGTTATGCGTTGTTTTCCTCTGTCACTCTTGCTTTCAGTTTATCCTGTGAGTATCAAGTTTTCTAATCACTCTTTCCTCATTATGTGTCCTAGAAATTTCAACTGTTTCTTCCTGGTGTCAAATATAAGTCAAACATTTTTCCATTTTCTCTAAAACCTCGTCGTTACTCATATGCTCGGTCCATGATATTCTCAGTAATCTTTTATGTAATTACATTTCTGTCGCTTCAAATTTCCTCTTCATCTGTGAAGAGATTCTTCAGTATTCATCGTCATACAGGGGGACTGTGAATATAACGAACCCTGCTGGAATTGGAACTCTGCTTTATGATTCGTGCTATTATCAATTACACCACCCACACATCGAAGCTTAAGGCACCTGGTATTCCTAAGTGGTCGCCCATCTAGATGCTGACCAGGCTCCTCCGTGTTGCTTAACTTCGGTGATTGTACGAGGACCGGTGCTTTAACGTAATGTGGCCGTAAGCCTTCCATGCTTTTCGATAACATTCCTCGGCTTGTCAACCAGGCGCAGTGTGTTGCCTAAGATAGGCTGATACTCGTTATTTTTAACAATCCTCAAAATTATCTAGAGGGTTGTTGTTTATCTATGGGTTTTTCGATATTTCCTTTTAATGACAAGTTAATCGTTCTTGTTTGAAATTAATGTGCCCGATTTTACTGCAGTTAAAAACTTAATCATTAAAAACAGAAGAAAAGATATTTTTGTATAAGTGACTTTTAAATTCGATTTAATTTTATTTTCGGGGGTAGGTTTAATTTTGTTTTCTAGAATGACATTGCATGAAGTGATTTAAACAATCACTTCATTAAAATTAATTCAAGTTATAAGATACAAATCCTATATCATCCAACAGTTAATTAAAACACACAAAGTAAAATTGCACACCCGCAAAGTCGGATCCAAACGACTAAAAGCATTTTGGAAAAACCCAACTAGAACACGCAAAGTAAAATTGCACACCAGACGACTAAAAACATTTTGGAAAAACCCAGACCAAGGCAAATTTCACAAGTCACTGTGAAAAGCAAAATTCTAGATCCTAATTGGATAGGAAATCGAAAATTGGTATATGACATCAGTCAAACGTTTTTTCCCACCTAATGAAGAAAATGCCTGCTGGAGCCGGCAACATGAGAAACTTCACTTTTAAAACCACGTTCTATGTCCGATCAAAATCAGTCAGTTAGCTGACGGAACTTGTGACAATGTAACAAAAGAAATCTCAAGAAGCCGACCCGGACGCAAGGGCACGTCACATATTCATTCGACCTTTCTTCATTCCACCACCACCACCAACAAGTACTATTTCTTTATTTCTTCTTCCTTACTCTGTCGCCAACCTACCAAAAAAGGAAAATGAACATAAAACTTTAAATTCTGCTACTATCATTACACGTCAAGGACACTTAGCTACTTGCTACTACCAAACTATGAACTCTAAATTTCTGTAGAAAATTTTAAATACTTACATTTCTCTTTGAACAATTTTAACTACAAAGCTGCATGCATTTTCTCTATGAAGATGTTTCTCACAAATATATCAGTTAACGAAATTTCATGTATATTTTTCTTCTTACAATTTTGTTGTTCCGTAAATAAATCTTTGCTTTAATGTACAAACAAAACATTTTACCCATCTCAGTATATTTGAAGCCTTCTGATATTTAAATTGTGGGGACTTCGGTTGTGTTTGGCACAAGGCCAAATTTACCAAGCATCACTGAGGCCCCTACAAAGTAATATAGTATATATTATCAGATTGAAATTATGGAGCACCCAGTGAGAATCGAACTCACTATTCAGTAGTAATTAATCTAGAAAAACAAGCTTGCTAACCATTACACCACACCAAAGACCCCTAGTAACTATAATATTGTGTGATGTGTGCATAAATACTTTTCGATATGTCTGTTTATACGAGGTAACACCAAAATGAATACATTTTTTTCTGAAACGAAATAAAAAAATTGCTGAATAAAAAAATATTTTTCAAAAACTAGGGAAATATCTGATTCAAACGAAAATATTCAGTACTTATTCATTAATGAATGAATTATATACTGAATCGGTTATTTTGGTAGAAGATTTTGTGGAAATATTTTAGGAAGTTTGTTTTACCCACCTTTTAGATAGCTCTATCCTCGGCCCGACGCTCTTCCTTATTTTCATCAACGACCTCCCAGATGAGATCAAGTCCCATGTAGGCATCTACGCAGATGACACTACAATATACTCCCGCACCAGTAAGAAACCTGTCGTGGCGGAAAGACATAATCTCGCTGCTGACCTTGAGCGGGATCTACACTCTGTGGTGAACTGGGGCAAGAAGTGGCTTGTCAACTTCAATTCATCTAAGACCAAGCTGTTGTCTGTCAACCATTACAGGCAACCTCTCCTGCCTCCCATTAGCATGGACCAAGCGATTCTCCCGGAGAGTAATACACTACGCCTCCTCGGACTTACCCTGTCCTCAGACTTCAAATGGAACCACTATATTGAATCCATAGCAAAATCTACTGCTAAGAAGGTTGGGTCACTATGTCGATCCAGGATGTTTTTTCCACCTGAATCCATCCTGCATATATACAAGTCAACCATCCATTCTTGCATGGAGTACTGCTGCCATTTATGGTCAGGTGCCCCTGCCGTTCTCCTCAGTGTTCTTGACAGGCTCCAAAGGAGAGTCTGTAATGTGATAGGTACTGCTCTGGCGGCTCGACTGCAGCCACTTCCCCATCGTCGAAATGTGGCCCCCCTTTGTCTGTTCTATAAATACTTTCATGGCTTCTGCTCAGACGAACTTAAGTCACTGATGCCTCCTCAACAGGTGTTTACTCGTGCAACCAGACTGGCAACTGGGTCCCACTCATTCACAGTCAGGTTAGCCAAATGCAGACGACAATTCTACTCCTGCAGCTTCTTCTCTCGCACTTCCCGCCTGTGGAACTCACTCCCGTATTCTTGCTTTCCTGACGGCTACAACCTCCAAAAATTTAAATGCAAAGTCAATACTCATCTACTAACCACTGGACTCTAGTTCTCTCCTCACCCCCGTATAACCTTCCCTTTCTCTCCACCTATGTATCTGTCATCGCACCTGCTTTCTCAGCTTTCTATTGTTCCTTTCTAACTAGTTTGTACTCATCACTCTTTTCTAATTAATCTTTTTACATTTATGTAGCCCCCTGCACATCAGTGGCGTTTCCGCCTTGCTCGGGGGGGAAATGATTAAAAAAAAAAAGACTAACCTATCGCCCGGTTCACACTCCACCCACGTCTATTGAACAGGTGAAGAGGCTCATCCCTTGTTCCCTGTTTAGGATGTGGTTTCCGGCTTTCTCTTTTCTTTTTTCCAATCTGTTCACTCTTACGTAGCCCCCTGCACATCAGTGGCGTTACCGCCTTGCTCAGGGTGATATGATTAAAAAAAAAAAATTATTCCATGAATATTTGAAAAAAATATATTGAACTCATCAGACCGAATTTTTTTACAAAAATCAATGAGTTAGATTTATCCAGAAGGAAGGAATAGTTTTTTTGTTTTTTGTTTTTTTTGGTGGGGGGGGGGGGGGGGGAGAAGAAAAACATTTTATTGTTGGGAGAGGGAGTTAGATATACAGTGTTAATTTTTGCACGCGGATGTCATAAGTTAGAATGTTGCATTTACAAATCAGACGATAAGATGACCTTATATTGAACTTTGGGTTAAAATCTTCAAATACAGGACAATAAATTTAGCATTTTAAATAGATGAACTGATTTGTTAGATTTTTATTAATTTCGACGACAATAATATCTTCGTCTTATGAATATAATCGTTTCGGTTTCGTGACAATAATATTGATATTATTGATAATATTGATATTAATCTTTAGAATATAGTATCATAATAATAATGATTTTTCATTTTATTATCATTATTATTATCATTATTAGTAGTACATTTTTAAATTCTTTTATTATTATTATTAAAAGTTTTTTTAATATTATTAAAAATATTAATAAAGTTATTGTCATTACTGTCATTAATAATAATAATAATAAAAATCTTTTTATTTTCAAATTATTATTTTTTATCATCATTAACATTGTTATCATTTTATTTTAATAGGCATGATGTGCGTTGTGGTGCAATGGATAGCGGCTCGGAATGAGAACTTGGAGAGCCGAGTTCAAATTCCAGTTAAACTCGTTGCATTCACTTATGCGCAAATACCTTTAAGAAGAGTATTAATATGTCGCTTCTCCCTCCAGCTATGGGATAAATACAACATATTGGGTTCTGTAGCTTTGGTTGGCAGAAAGAAATGGTAACCTACTTTGGAAAAATCATCTTCCTTGTGAATCATGAATCGAAAGTGACATGATCGCTGAAGCGAGTATTGCGTATGACATTTAACTGACTGTCTGAATAGGAAGGGTAACAATTTCTGATATCTTGCAAAAAGAAACAAGTATTCAATTTCGAATATGAAAAAAAGAGAAAGCACATTCAAGAAGGCAGTAAAACAAAAGTGCATATAGCAATTTTGGAAATTCCTTCTTTATATTCACACTGTTCGTACCTTCTTCAGGCTTTTGTGAACATTTGTTTTGTTCTTTGTCGTCAAACTACAAGAGAATTTTCACTTGTGAAATTAAAAATTCTTTAGCCACTCTGTGGCTGTCTTGTAACTCTGTGCCTTCTCACCAGAATGTCTAGACGCTTTTTTCTTGATGTCAAATGTCTTCTGGAGTTATCCTCAACCGGAATGTGGAAAGATTCATTTCCCTCATTAATAGATCTGTCCTGAGTACATATATTCAGAAGACCTTTGCTTGTATATTGAATTCATTAAACCTCACTTTTGGTCAACTCTCTACTTCAGGCGGAGAAGAACTCCAGACGAGCCTCCGCCGAGTTTGCTCTGAGGGGAACAGACAAGAGCCCGACCCTGCCTTAAGCAGGATATACGGGATATTTTTGGCCGAGCTTAAGGGCTTGGATTTGCAATATAATTGGCATTGTGCAGCATTCGCCTCGGGCATTCGCCCTAGTGAATATCAATTCATTAAAGTTCTCTTTTAGTCAACTCTGCTCCCGAGCGGAGAGTAACCCAGACAAGGCTCCGCCGAAGGGTAGGGTAGAGTCTCGTCTGGGATGAACAGACAAGAGCCCGCCCTTGCCTTAAGCAGGGTATACGGGATATGTTTGGCTGAACTTAATGTTATATACCCTTCTTTAATATACTTTTTATACAAAACTATTATTACAGGCAAAACTACGCCCATCAACATGGATATGCAAAAATATACAATATGTTTCGATTTTTTATTTTTTTCGATTTTTTTAATTTTTTTCGGTGATTTGGCTTGTGTAGAGTAGAGGTTGGTCGAAGATAAGCACGTGCGCATACGAGGGACAGTTGCGTTCGTTTTCCTTTCTCTCTTGTCTATACTCTTATGAATTCCCTCTTAAATAGGCCAGCTTAGTTTGACACGTGATACTTCCGCTGCATTTTGTTATGTTTCGAGTGCTTATTTCTTTGACTTCAATCTCTGTTCGTCAAAACAAAACCCAGCCTGTACTTGGCTTTTTCGCATTCTCTGACACTTCAAGACAATATTTATTTTCTTTCAAATCTTATCGACCTAGTGTCCTTTACTGCAAGATACACCTCTGGCCAAAGTTTTACGCAGTACTAAAAGAATATATAACATTCCTTCCATATCATTTTTCAAAATGTTCATCTATGAACACTTTAAGTGCATTTTTCCACAACCAACTACCTCCACCATACAACCGCGTCATTGCATAATTCATTTACATAATATGACAAAAAATCAATGAATGATACAGATTAACGCATGCAAAAGTAATAAAAAATTATCAATATCAAAGATGACATCCTTTTCTCTTCTTTCTGTGTTCATGTATCTGCCTTGTTAATTCTCTGCATGAGACACTTTTCTTGATGCAAGTTATCTTGATCTAAGTTAACCTCTTAACTTAGGCATAGTAATGAATCAGGCCAGAACGCGATTTGCATAAAAAATGTTTTCCTTTTCTTCTTTTTCTTTCCTTTTTAACTTCCACTGAGTAGGTCACCCATCTACACATACTGAGACGTGTTGGGCACCCCGACGTGGATCAATGGTTAGCGCCAGAACAATTGCGTCTAATGAGTGAGCCCGAAACTCACTAGGCCCTCCATAACTTCGGCCTTACACCACATCTAAACCACACTTAGAAAATTATCCTTCCAAGAGGCATGATTACATACCTTATAACCAGAATAGAATTCATTTTTTGCGTACTTTTGTCAACTTCCAAAGTTTTCTGCGCGTCTCAGATTTATTAATCCACAACTGACTTATAGCATCCGTTTGCCACGACGATACTTCTTTGCCTTTTTCAGTTAGACATTAGTTCTGCCTTTTTTATCATTCCCTTTTGTTCTTTTACTCTTTTAACTATTAATTCATTAAAACTTACATTTAAGTCAATATGAATTGTCTCTAAAAGTTCTACTATAATTTAATGAACTCTGGTTGTTAACCATTTTGATAATGGCTAATCTAATATGTTCAGAGAAATTTATTATTGACCTCAACACGTCTGAAGCCGAACTAGAATACCGTCAGTGGAGAAAAACTTATATAAACTTAAGTAGCTACTGCGACGAAAGTTCTAATAATATGCACTACCTCACGAATTATGTCTCAGCACAAGTTTTCGAGTATTCAACTGGCGCACCTTCATACGAAGAGGCTTTAACAATCCTGGACAGGATCTACAAAAAAACAAAAATGGGTAAATTTTGGTTTTAGGTCGCGAGGGCTTTTATCTCTTCAAATTTTTCCAAAATAGTCTTATTTCCGTGTAAATGTATATACTGAATTCCAATCAACAATTAAATATTGAAGAAACCTACCTTTTTTATGTTAACGACCAGAACAATATCGAACTTCTCGCTGTTTTTGTCACCCACAACCGGCAGTTTGATATGTTATTCGCTGCTGAATGACATTAGGCGTAGAAAGATAATTTCGGACTATTTACTTCCTTTACTGAAAAGTCTTTGAAAAAATACTACGCGATTTTTTTTTCGGAACTCAATTCCAGCAGAAATTTGCGTGGTATTTTTTTTCCTTTTTTTTTGATAGAAAAATAGCCAAAAATATTCTATTTAGTACTTTGGACCTCGAAAGAGTCTATCATCATCATAAGGCTCAACGATAAATCATATACGGTCTTCGACGCTAGCGGCAAACTCTATCAATTTTGCAGAATACTGTTTGGCGTAACTAACAGGATAAGTAACTTTCAATGGGTGATAGACCAGATAATATCGGGAAAAAACCTGAAGGCACTTATTCTTACATAGATGAGGTAACCATTTGCGGGAAAAGTCGAGCAGAATATGACGGAAATCTCAAATTATTCATAACTAAAAGGTGCAAGCTGATGCTTAACCAAGACATGTTATTTTATTGGTAAATATATAAAACTACTTGGATACCTAATCAGTAAAAATAATATAAAACCCCACTCAGAACGTCTGAATTCATTACTCAGCCTACAGGTCACCAAAGATTTGCTCGATCTACGCCGTGCATTAGGTATACTCACACACAGCTCATTGGATACCGTCGTTTTCTGAAAAAATTCACCCTCTAACAACTATATCGAAATTTCCTGTTATCTCCCATAGCAGAGAAAGCGTTTAACGTGTTAAATAAAGCCATAACGAAAGCGATCATTAATACGCCCGATCATAAACAAGTTCTAGTCTTAGAAAGAGACACCTCCGAATGCGCTATAGCCGCCTCTTTGAGACAGTCGATTACCCATAGCCTTTTTCTCTAGAACCCTGTCTAAATCAGAACGTAGGCATTCTACAATAGAGAAAGAAGCCTATGCTATTGTCGAATCACTGAGAAAATTGAGGCATTATTTGATCGGATGACACTTTAAATTAATTAAAGATCAAAAATAAGTTGTATTAATGTCTACTGCGAAAACAACCAGTAAAATTAAAAATAAGAAGATATTCAGGTAAAGGATAGGACTCTCGTGTTACTCATTCTACTTAACATCCCGGTAAAGAAAATGAAGCTGTGGAGGCCTTATCTCCTGTATGTAGCTCGGCTGCTAGCAAAGAAAAATTAAAGAGATTACATTGTGTCATGCCACCCAGCTATTACACGCATGGTCTGCAAGACAAAAATTAGAAACATTCCCTACTCAGTAGAGGATGTGAAAGCGATAACCAACTCATGTAAGACTTGCACTGAAAATAAACCAAACTTCTACCATCTTAACGCCAGCATGGTCATAAAGGCCACACAACTTTACGAAAGAATCACATTGAATTTTAAATATCCGTTTTCATTAAAAACATACATGTTGAAAGTAATTGACGAATATTCGTGGTTTCATTTCGCGATAACCTGCCCAGATGTATTTACTACAATGGTCATACAAGCACTTTTTTTTGCCGTCTTCTGACTACCCGCGTATATTCATTCGGACAGAGGGGCTTCATTTATGCCCAAACGGGTGTCGGAGATTCCTATTAAAAAGACACCCACGACTGAATAAAAACGAACCACTGGTGGATCAAGTTGAGCTACTAGATGGCAACCCCCAGTATGCATATGTACATTACGGGGATGAACGGGAAGAAACAGTCTCAGTAAAAGACTTAGATCCAGCAGGGGACGAATCGAGACCCACAGGAGTAAGCGAGAGCTGTCTTCGAGACACTTCAAGGGATTTTGAAGAGACCTGGTCTACTTCTAAAGATTATGAGAATCTCTTGAGCTCTGATCCCTCAAATGAAAACAAATAGATTTCTCAGAATAGATCACACCCACCTACTGATACTTCAGAGGACGAGAAAGTCACTTGTAAACAACAAAAATTAAATCTAGTTCGAGCGAAAACTAGGAAGATCCTCATGTTTCTGGCAATCCGCCAGAGCCTCGCAGATAGCAAAGAATATTTGCTTCGTTCAATGACTTCTTTCTTCTGTAGGAATAAGGCTGGGGAGAATGTGGTATGATCCATTTCTCTCATTAACAAATCTGTCCTATACATATCTTCAGAAGAACTATTCTTCTATTCAGATTTCATTGAATCTTACAAGAATTGTTTCTAACAATTCTACTACATGGAAGTATATTTGTTAAAAAAAGAGGCTCACAGAAAGCTTCTTTCAGGTTTTTACAGGGGCTTGAGACTACGTCTCTCATTGAACAAAAAATACAGAAACATTTTTCCAAATTCAAAATGATTCCTTAACAATTTTAGCAGATTTTTACAGGTAAGCCTAAAAAATATATACATGTAATATTTTTTTACTAACCGTCTGGCCTTCTTAAAAATACACCTCTCTCAAAAGAACTTCTACAAAAAAATAGACGATTAAACATTTATTTCAGACAAACGTATTTTTTAAAAGTAATAAAAATAAAATTTCTATAAATAAGCAAATATTAAAAAGCAAAACAAGAGCATATCACTATATTGTAAGTCTGAATAACATATAACAGTAGAAAAGATTAGAGAAAAAGAGGAATGAGGGAAAGGAAAAGTTTTTTAATACAACCAGAAAGAGACAATTATCAGTTATCATTGTGAGGTCAATAAAGAAAATGACATTGTTGAAGCATACATACAGAGTGTATGGCTGGAGATAATGAACGGTTAAGATTGCTTTTTTTGGCTTTCGTTTTTTAAGGTTATTTTTTTTACCGACATCAATATGGTTATTTAAACTCTCACAGAGGTAAGTCATTTCTTCCCTATAGTTTTTGGTTTTCTCTATTTCCCTAGCAGATTATTCTTTAAATGATTATCAGACGTCCAGCTTATATTACTTTCCTTGCGACTCCGGTTTTTCTCAAAAGTTAGTTCATTGTAACTCGTTATCTACTTTTTATTTCGCCATTGATAAATTATAAACATGAGTGAAAATTTGACTGTAGTTTCTTCTCAAGCTAAACTTCCAATATTCAAATTTAAAATGTTTAACCTGGTGGCCAAGTGCCTTGCTTCAAATAAGTGTTCTTCTTGGCATTGTTGTATCCTCTTTTTTTTTTCTTTTTTTTTTCGAAATTATTTCTTTCATGATTTTCAAATTTTTTTCATAGACAACTCGTTTATCAGCAACATTACACAACTTGATTAAATTTTAAGCAACTCTACTACAGACATCACTGGGGCTTAAGCAAATAAAAAAATAAAATCAAGGAAACGAAAAATATAAAAACTGATATTAAACAAAAAGAGTTGGTATGTTCGGTATTTTATACTGTATTTAAGAATTCTACCAATTCTATTAGTTTAGTTACTCGTGTTATTATTTGTCGTGCTTTTTTCTATTTATTAAACCAAATCGTAAAAATATATAACAACCATTTAATCAAACTGAGTACTGATCAAAATGTTATTTTGCCTATAAAAGATAAAAACCTTTTAATTGTATTAAAAGTTAAGCTTAGATTTGTTTTCTTTTTAATTACTTCCCTGTTTTTTAATTATTTTTAATTGAGTTGTGTTACCTGATATTTCTCGAATTTTCTTAAGAGTAGACGAACTGCTCTATTTTAATATAGTTAGCTGATATCAATATAGGATCATATAAGATGGCTTGAAAAGTAAAATATGTTGCCCTAAATCAGGGGTTCTTAACCGAGGCCGCAAGGGGGGGGGGCTCTGATAAATTTCATAGAGCCTACAGAAAATGTTTGGGATTTGGATGGGCTACAAGTGCGGTGAAACAACCCTCTATATTTTAGTTCTGATAAACTTTTATGTAATTGAAATATATTTTTGAGCTTTTTTACAAAATTACTTCTGTTTACTTATTGAATGATTCACACACAGTTACCAACTCACAATATCCACTTATATTAACTTCCCTCTTTTCCCCGGTGTAAACTGAATCCCCCCCCGCTCTTTCTTTTTATTATTAATTATGCTGAGTTGTTAATAGAAATACCGGGACTAGAAATGAAATAAGATAATCATTTTTTCCACGTCGGTACTCTCACTCACCTGTATATGGCAGTCAGATTAAAAATAAACCCTTGAACTTTTGCCGAAATAAAGGTTTATTTCATTGAACTAATTTGGTTTTTAAAACCAGGCAGTTTTTAAGTTTATATGGAGAAATATCAATTTATTCCTTCTGGAAATTGTAAAATGAGCTTTTGTTAAAGTAAATGGCTAGGAGAGGGGCATAAAAAATCCTCAATCAAAAGGGGGCTATGGATAAAAAAAGGTTGAGAATCTTTGCCCTAAATCATCCCAGTAAGAAGGGATTACTCATTATTTTTAAATTGTTATTTGAAATCTCATCTTTGCCATGGTTCGAACACCTATGTTGATTTTACCGGCAGAACGTGCGTAACTATCTTGTCCATAAGAATTTACTCAGACATGTTAAGTCAAGCACGCAAAAATCAGATTTTTCTGTAAATTGCCACCCATCGGAAATAATGAGCAACCTCATTGTGGCTTAACTCCTGTGATTAAAGTAGAATGGGAGCTTTCAAAGTGATACAACAGTATGCTAACTTCAAACGATTCAACAGTTTTCCTTCTCGAATGATTGTCTGTAAGTATTATTTTCTGAAACAGGTTTTAAAAATCAATTCCCTTTAACATTTTCCTTTTCCGTTACAAGTGCGCGTTATCTTTGGAATAGAAATAACGGGAAGTGAAACTGTCGATAATTATTTAAATTCTCTTACAAATTTAAAACCTTACGGAAATGTAGTAATGAGTTAATTCGGTGAGAGGTTTTTACGCATAAACAAACACAGGTATTGCTTTCTCTTCGGGAGAATTCGTTGCAAACAAATGACATAGTGTTAAAACACATCTGTGTACATATATGTATATATCAGCATGCAGTGTGGGTATACAGTGGTAGGATAACTCTCTAAGAGAGCTCTAAATATATATGCATATAAATAAATATAGAGAAAATAGAAGAAAAATTAAGGCAGACATGTTATTTCATGGTAAATCGGAAGTATATGGCCTATTTCAGGCGAACCATCATCAGCTTTCGTCTTTATTAAAAATAAAAATGGTTCGCCTGAAATAGTCATATATATATATATATATATATATATATATATATATATATATATGGTGTATCAAAAATATTTTAACAAATTCTGAGGCTGAGTTCCTCACACAAAAAAGGATAAAATTTCATATGAACATAAATCTGCAAATCCTTCGTTTTTAACTTATGTTTAAAAAAAGTTTACGGCAGATGTCACTATGTTGCCACAAAGAGTAGGGTGTATATTTGTGGCTAGTCTGTCTTCAACGTTTAACGTGTGTAGTAATGAATTAACTGAGAATTGTTCCGCCTAATAGTGGCAGGATATTCATATCGTGAGCACGCAAATATGATTTTTACATATGGCCGCGTGAATGGCAATAGACGCGAGGCTGCACGGCTGCATCAGATTGAGTTTCCAGACCGAAGGCAGCCGAATCATCTGAATTTTGTGGCTGTTTGTCGTTGTGTTGCTGAGACAGGATCCGTGACACAACAAACTATGGATCGAGGAAGACCGAGATCCGCACATTCTACAGGGTTTCGAAGACGATCCAGATATCAGCACAAGTCAAGTAGCCCTGACATGTCGTACATCTAATAGTACCACATGGAGGGAATTTCAAGAGCTGCGCCTGCATCCGTATCTTTTGTCTGGATGTATGTTGGACAGTAACGTTATTTAATATAATCATCGTAACATCTCGCTACATTTTCAAAGATTTAATCGGTAATCTCTTCTCCAAACTTATCCACACACACATTCACATATACACTCATATCAACTAACACTACCGTCCAACATACATCCAGACAGACAATCGTTTCTACATAATCACACATATACAATATCACACACTTTACCGTCCTAAATAATCCTCATTCATATATTTAACAATTGTACATTGCTTAAATCCACGTTGCCGTCTAACGTACACTTAAACTTAAACAAACAAGTGTTTTTAAACAGAGATACACATACACTTTACCACCCAAAATATTCCACGCACATAAAAATAATTATCTATTGCTTTAATACATCTTACACGTATCTTACCTATAAAAACTAACACCAAATCACAACATACCAGTATGTTATCTCTTTATTGTCTTTTCATTTTCGATCTCTGAAGAGATACTGAGATACATCTTTTCCTGTTTATTTTTTCTTTATTCTATCATATATATATATATATATATATATATATATATATATATATATATATATATATATATAAACATTTATAAATGGAACCTTGCGTGTGTGCATCCGTTCCCTATAGACTTCGAAACGGCTGAACCGATTTTCTTGAAAATTTACACAGTTGTACTATAAGCGTTTGCGAGTGTTCTTTGCTAGGTTTTGTGTTGAGATACCCCCGATAAATATCTATAATAAAAAAAACCGGGTTATAGAAGGAGTGGTCCGATTTTAATCAAAGTTGATACACTCATAGACAAAGACATAAGAAACGATATTCAGAAGTCTCAAGGTTGCAGTTCTTACAATAGTGCAGAAAATTTGATATCGATACCAGGAAATCAAAATTTGACTTACATCCATTCATTTTTCTTTCAGTCTACGGTTTCGCTTTAACTGAAAACTTTTTAGTCTTTCGTGCCAATGTCCAAAGAGTCTGAGCTCCAGGACCATGGATTAGTTTTAAAGCTTTCATTACACCCGAGCAATGCCGGGCTATACTGCTAAAGTATATATATATATATATATATATATATATATATATATATATATATATATATATATATATTAAGGACAGTATAGTCTAAATAGAAAAATGTTTTAATCATAATTAATTTTTACAAGAATTGATTTTATTTTTTAATTCTTCAAACCCTTGTTGGTATTAGGTTAAGTTATTAAGTGAAGATTATATCTACTAATCTAAAATTGAAAAGTTTCATACAAATCTTCGTGCGAAAAGATTTTTATATATGGTATTTTCTGTCTAATATAAAAAGGTCACGTATTTCACGGTTTCTTCACCTTACAGGAAAAAATGATTTGGACAGTTATGTCAATTCTAGTCAACCATACTTAGCTGTCATCAATCACTTAACATGTCATCTAGCTGTCATCACTTACTTCAAAGGTCATAAACAACAGAGGTCTGTGATTAAGAAATACTTTTATTTTAACATTAATGCCAGAAACAAGTAATACTTGTGTAAATCAGAAAAATTTATACTTTGATTTTAAATTTGCTAATTAAAAAAAAAAAACGTGTCATAGATGTATATCTTATTTTTGCAAGATTTTTCAAACATAGAATTAATTTTTGTTTATAAACTTGTCAAGTTATCAAAATGGATGCAAAACATGTTGAATTTTGGAAACTAAAAAACTTGAGATCCCAATCAATATAATTTCTATTTGGAATTCACTAGAGTATTTTGCTTAAGAGAAATAGCAAATTTAATCATTTAGTTTTCAATTAAAGCTAAAATGAAAGTTTCAAAAAAACTTTTTTTTTTCTAAAAATAGTTTAAAACTTAGGTATCGAAAATGAGTGGAGGTACCTAAATGTATTATATAAATTAAATATGATGAATTATATAAATATATATATATTTATATATTATGAATTATTTATTATATGAATTATATACATGTATGATTAATTGCTTATTATATGAATTATACAATATGATTAACTATTTATTATATGAATTATGATGAATTACGTATTATATATATATATATATATATATATAATGGCTGGCCGCTCGTATTCGAGGATACCCGTCTACCAAGGGCGATTAGCTAATCTCTATTACAGACGCCTGACCAAGTACACTTGTGTTTGTTCAACGCCCACAGAGCCTACCTGTAGTTTATACTGAAACTATGCTGAGCGGACCTTAGTTACAATTTCTAATAACTATATATATATATATATATATATATATAGATAGATAGATAGATAGATATATAGTTATTTAGTTTTTAGTCATAATTAAATTAGACCAGTACACACTATTATTAAAGTGTTCAATATAACTATGTTGTAGAACTTTTGAATATTTTTCATTTGTAAACAAGTTATTACGCAACCCAGACTTTTACCTTTCTGTGTCTTCAAGCGATTTATATTAACTTTTTCTTTTTTTTTTTAAATTTTTTTACAAAACGCTACGTATGTAGAATTCGGAATTTTATATTATATATATTTTATATATATATATATATATATATATATATATATATATACACGTTTTGTTTGTCGACTTCACCCACAGAATGACAAAGGTTTTAATCTCAACACTAGACAATGGTTTTTTATTTATTTATTTATTTATTTATTATTTTATTTTATTTTATTTGTTTTTTCTTATCTTCGGGAAATATATCAAACTTAACTCCGATAATAGTACATAGATTAGCTGTTTTCATAATTATACGCACATATTTGACCTGCTGCTACACCTACCGTACCAAATTGATCTAGCTAGTTTCATAAGTTCGATACCTTCACTAGATATTCTGTTATGTGACTTTGTATCAAAGTAATACCTACTTAGTGTTACGTTAGCATGAAGCTATAGGGAGCTGGTTAATGTTTCTTTGATTTGGCCTTGTGTTATACTTAACCGAACTCCCTACAGCTTACAAGTTTTATGCAGAATTATCATCAGAAGGTTGGTTATCGGCAGGTCAGAATATATTGAATTGTGTGGAATAGTGTAAGAATAAAAATATACATTTTGCATTTTAAAATAAAAAACATATTAAAGGGAAAGACTAACATAAGTAGTAGGAGTTAATGTGCAATTAGAAACATTAATAAGAAGTTAAGGGTAGAGTTCGTGATCAATGAGTTAAGGATATCAAGAGTTCGTACTAAATGTTAGTAGTAATAATTGTTGAATGAGATAAAGAGAAAGAGAACAATGTCCGAGTCGCTTGAAGTTGAAGTTACATTTTAGATGTTTGTATCGCGGCTTCCATCTGTGACTCTCTTGACTGACTGACACTGATGAAGTCCTTTTATTGTAATCCAGATTTTTTTTTCGCACTTACTCGCGAAGTCCTTTTTGATCTTGCAAGTCGCTCCCATTCGTCAAAAATCATTTTAACACCTACTTGCGAAATCTGGTTTAGACACTTTTTCTTTAAGCACATGGTCAATCCTTTTTCTATTTGGGAAAAACCAGGATTTCACACGTCATTGTGAATTTTTATAAAAGTGAAGAAGAAGGTTGATTTTAATTAATTTCTTATTCGCTACAAGCAAACTAGCTAAATTGAAAAGCTGTTAGGGTATTGAATCGAATTCTTTGTCAGTTTCGGCAGTATCGAACGATCAAGTTTTCAGAGTGCATCATCCAATATTGTATTGCAGATAGTAAGTAGATGCTATCTTCACTTGTGACAAATTGCACAAATTACATGACTTGATAATTTCCGCCATTGCATAAGTGGCCCAGGCCGCTTAAGAATGTCTCTCTCATCATTGGGACACGCTTAAATCTTTATATTCACGTAAAAAACTCATACTTGTTCCCAAACATGTTTATTTTTTAAGTTTGTTTATTTGCGAGCTTTAAAAGAGACTTTCATGAGTTTCCACGGGATTCAAATCGAAAAGAAAAATCAACTGAAAACCAATTACAACTTCTTAATGATGAACAGCATATCTTTTGTGTTTATCCGTAATATTAGGTTGTCCCAAAAGTTCGTAAATACTTGCAAAAAATTGAAATTTTACTCGCCAAGTAATCTAAGGTTACCAGAAAACACTTGCAAAAAAATTGAAATTATACTCACGAAAACAACAAAAATTACTGCTCAAAATAAAGACCATCATATTTCAATACTTTCTGCCATCGATCTGCAAGCTTTCGGATCTGGTCAAAGTACCATCGAGCCTGCTTCGAATCAAAGAATTCTTGACATGCTTCCTCGACTTGATCAAACGAGTCGAATCGGCGGTCCTTCAGAAAGTCTTGCATTGAGCGGAAAAGGCCGTAATCTGATGGAGCACAGTCAGGACTGTTGGCTGGATGTGGCAGAACCTCAACGCCGTCCAGCTCTTCAAACTTGTCTTTGGTCTTCCTGGCGGTGTGTGGCTTGGCATTGTCTTGGTGCATCACAGCGCGCTATCGGTTGATCAGAGCCGGGTACTTTTGCTTCAACTTTTCGTAGACCCGCTCAAGTTGCTGACAGTAAAGTTCGGCACTGATGGCATGACCATTCGGAACCAACTCAAAATGCACGATTCCTTCAAAGTTCCACCAAACGCACAACATGACTTTCTTACCGAATCGATCTTATTTTTGAAACGACGGTGTCTCTTGTCCTTTCTGAACCCATCTCTTATTTCGACTGTGCTGGACCAGATAGACCCATTTCTTGTCGGATGTCACAATGCGCTTCCAAAAACGCTCGTCCAGTGGACTACTGAGCAATTGAGAGCAAATTTCAACTCGTCTGTTGGCTTGTGCTTCGGTGAGTTCGTGCAGATCTTGGCGCGGCTTTTTGAGAACAAAATCAAGTTGATTTAAATGTCGGTGAATTGTCGATTTGCCAACTTCAAGCTCATCAGCCAATTCTCGAGTGCTCAATGAAGGCACAATGTCCAACCCAGTTTGCAAGTCTCCATCATCCAACTTTAACGGCCGTCCCTAACGAGGCTTATCTTCAAGACTCATGTTGCTAGAATCGAAACGCTTGTCCCACTTTGAAATCGCCGCATATGCAATTGTTCCTTCACCTTTGGCAGCACAAATCTCTTCTACAGCTTTTCTTGTTGAAAGACCTCGCTTTCAGCAGTAATGAATCAAAACTCGCAGCTCAATTTTATCAATTGCCATCTGGAATACAAAGATGAAGGTCACTATAACAATAAAAACGCAAACGCAAAATTGCATAAAAATTCAATTTTTCACAAGTGTTTACGAACTTTTGGGACAACCTAATAATTTTATTTCGTTTAATCTTACACACATACACATACCAATGAATATATATATTGTCCTACGTCAATGGCACGACTCGGAGTTTCATGCGTTATACAATGATCAGGTGCATATTACAAACTGACCGTTTAATAAATTTGAACTTAAATTTACTCGATGTTTATAGGAGTTAAATCTTAAAGAGCTACATTACTGTTTTTAAAAGTAAAAAGTAAAATTTAAATAGACAAAGTTTACATGGAGATAAAAAGTTAAAATTTAAAACTGGCATTTTTAAATTAAAATTTCAAATAAAACATTATTAAACTACAGGGAAATAAAATCAAAGGGGCACAATTCATAATTATAATAGTAATATTTTCTGGGGAAAGAAAGAAAGAAAGAAAGAAAGAAAGGGGGAAGTAAGTAAGTGAGTGAGAAAGAAAGAAAGAAAAAATGCAACCGTATAGAAGAATCTGTATCAATTTGAGTCTAAGAATTTAAGTAATTTTTTTTTTCTTTGGCAGCCTGTGGTCATTAATTCACTTTTTAGTTTAACTGAGAATACGGTTGTTTATATGGCCTAAGATGACAAGTTTTTCTAAAAGGCATACGTTAGATTTGTCTCCTTTTGCATTGTAAGATTTGGTTTTAGCGACAATATATAATAATTGAGTTCTTGTTATTGTTTTTTTAATTTCTAATAATAGATAAAGCAGTGCTTTTGCTGTATTTACCGTTGTTTAAAGACAACATGTGGTTGTGAAAGTGAAATTTCCACATCTTAGCAGTTGATCCAAAGTAAAATTTAACATCATCATCATTGGAATAAATGTGAACTCTATAAACAATACTTTCGGAGATACACTGACCATTCAATGGGCAGGTTTGTTTTTTTTCGGCAGTTGCAATTATTTTTAGAAGAGTCACTATTATTAGTAGTAGAGTAGCTGATATTATTCATGTGAGCCAAGTATTTATTTGATGTCATATTATTAGTATTAGTATTAGTATTATTTACATTGTTCGAACTGTTGTCTTCATCTTTATTGCCATGCTTACAACGTTTCGGCCGTTGTACACTCCAGCCTTCTTCATGTGCTAGAAATTTCTAATTAAACCCTTTATTTCGATCACTGGAGTATATCATTCTTATACAACTTCTGGGTGCCATGTAATTATCTCCCTTTAACTCAACTCTCTGAGTTAACTGTTCACTACTGTTGTAGCCAGGTATTGAACTCACAACTCTTTGGGTCAAGTCACTGGAACTAACCAATGTCTGTATGAATTTCTGGGACTTATAAACATAATGTATATAATGTGTATAACGTATTTATTGTTGCATTCCTTTCTTCCTTCTATCTTCCATCCTTCCTTCCATTTTTCTTCCATCCTTCTTTCCATCCTGCCTCCATTTCTTCCTTCTTTTCTTTCATCCTTCCTTCCTTCCTTCTTTTCTTTCATCCTTCCTTCCTTCCTTCCTTCCTTCCTTCCTTCCTTCCTTCCTTCCTTCCTTCCTTCTATTTTTTCTTTACATCATTTTCCTTCTTTTATTCTTTCCTTTCATTTTTCCTTCCAACCTTCTTTCCATCTTCCATACCTCCTTCAATCCTTCTTTCTTTCCATCCATTCATCCTCGGATTAATCCTTCCTTTCTTCCAACCTTCCTGCCATTCCTTCCTTCCATCCTTCCTTCCTTCCATTCTTTCTTCGATCCTTCCATCCATCCATCCTCCAATTAATCTTTCCTTCCTTCCATCCTTCCTTCATTTCTTCCTTTTTATCCTTCCTTTTTTCCTTTTTTCATTCCATCTTCCTTCCATCCATGTATCCTTTCATTAATCCTTCCTTTGTGCCAACCTTCCTCCTATCCTTCCTTCATTTCCTCCTATTGTTTCATCCTTCCTTCTTTTCTTTCTTCTTTTCTTCCATTCTTCCTACCATTCTTCGTTCCATCTTTCCTTCTTTTCACATTTCTTTTTTCCTTCCTTCCTTCCTTCCTTCCTTCCTTCTCCACAATGTCCTGTCCTCTGTGGTGCTTAATAAATTTTGCAATTTTGCTATCTCTCTTAAAACCTTTTCTACTGCTTGTTTACACAAGCTCACTAGGCAGATTATGTGCTGTTTTTCTCTGTCTCGCTTCAATCTGTCCTATAAGTAATACATTTTCAAAGCTCTTTTTTCTCATTATGTGAATGTGCCTTATAGATATAAGTGTTTTTTGTTTTTGTCTCAATTTTATGCTTGTTAATACTTTCATTAGTTTTACGCCTTTGAATCTCGGTGTCGCATTTTTTTTTTTTTGTCCTCCATTAAAACACTTCCCAGATATTTAGATATTGTACTTGCTTGATTTTAGTATCACAAATTTGTAATTTACATATTAAGCAAACTCTTTTGCTATGCAACCAACCCGCATTTGGTCTTTTGTATAGTTGAATAAGTCTGGTGAGAAGAGACATCCTTGTCTTAGACCCCTTCCTATATCTACTGAACTCGTTTTCTGTCTTTATATAGGAGGTTTGGTGCCAAATTATGCTCTGGATTAATCTAATATCCTTTCCAAATATGTCATGGTTACCTAGCACGGTCACTTGCTCTTTGTAACGTACTTTATCAATTGCACTAAATTTTGTTAAATTGTATTAAGTTGAATTACACTAAATGTGCTTATCTAAACTTATTTATAAATGAAACTTTGTGTGTGTGTGTGTGTGTGTGTGTGTGTCCGTTACCTATAGACTCCGAAACGGCTGAACCGATTTTCTTGAAAATTAACACGGTTGTACTATAAGTGTCTGCGAGTGTTCTTAGCTAGGTTTTGTGTGTACCCCCGATAAATATCGAAAATCGATAATCGAAAAATAGATCGGGTTATAGAAGGAGTGGTCCGATTTTAATCAAATTTGATACACTCATAGACAAAGACATAAGAAACGATATTCAGAGGTTTCAAGGTTGCAGTTCTTACAATAGTGCAGAAAATCGATAATATATATATATATATATATATATATATATATATATATATATATATATATATATATGCATGTATATGTATATATATGTGTGTGTGTGTGTATGTAAATGTGTATATATCTATATATATATATGTGTGTGTGTGTATACATACATATATGTATGTATACACACACACATATATATATAGATGTATACACATTTACACACACACAAACATATATATATATTTGCTACATGTTCATCTATATGTGTGCAAATGGTACTTAATCTTGACAAATGACAAGTTAATCTATATTGTGTTGTTTATTTGTCGTATCTTCATCTATATAATACTAGCAGTATAGCCCGGAATAGTTTCTTGTGTATGTTGCAGTTTCTTAGTGAAAAAAATAAAATAAAAAGTAATATTCAGCATGTAATGTAATTAATTTGTTTTAAAAATTTAACATTTAAAAATCATTAGAGAGAAATAGCTATTATTACCGTGTGTTTGATCTTTTTTAAAGGTTAAAAAAGGAATCTTTTATTTATAGAAAATAAAACTATTTCATTTTTAAAAAAGCGTTTTTTCAGTTTTACTGAAAGCAAAAAAAAAAACTAACAAAAAACAAAGCAAAAACGATATTAGAATTTAGTAGAGAATTGCTGCTTTATAGACTAGATTTTTAAAATAGCAAATTGATAACTTGTTGGAAAATATCACATATTTGACGTAAATCTTCTTGAAGAACAACATTTTTTTCCATGTTTACACAAAGTCATTTAAAAAAAATGCAATTACATTTTTATTTAACGTGGAATCTTATCAGACTGGAGACTGAAAGTCCGATTTGCAGAAACGAGAAGTTTTTATTTTAAATGCGTTTAAAAAAGTCGATTGAAATGGTTCACCTGCTGACTCATGCAATTGTTATGATGAGTCATTATTTGGTTCTGGTGCGTTTAACAACAAATTTAAGATACTGTGTACTGAAGAGACGGACATAATTTCATACGATGACAGATTATGTAAAATGATAACAACACATATATTTAAATTATTTTTGAAGAGGACGACTGAATTGATTTGTTTTTCTTTTCTTTTCTTTTTTTTAAAGAATTTTTTCAAACGAGCACTTGTTTGGGTAAGAACCTTTTTTCAAAATTAGCACGTAAGGTTCTTAAGTACCATAATTAACAATATTAAAAAACAAAAACAAAAACAAAAAAAAAAACAATAATCCCACAATTTAAAATCTTAGTTATGAGTGCAAATGTGTTTTTTTTATTTTTACTTTTTTTTAAATTTTAAGTTGTAGGCTTTTTCTTCCCTACAACCAAGTCGTGGATTATTTATTAATCCACAGCACTAACAACTCGTCTCCTATGTCCAACTGAAAAATATATGAATTTTAAAAAAATATCAATTCCTATTGTATTATTTATTTCATAAATTTTTATTTATTCTAAAAATGTTAAAATTGTATTAATTTTTCTCGTGTTTCAAACTAAAAAACTTTTTCTAATAATATCGTAAAAATAATGAACAGGATATAAACATTTGAATCTATCAACTGAGCTTGTTATGTGCGTTGTGGTGCAGTGGATATCGGCTCAGAATGACAAGTCGGGGAGCCGGGTTCAGGTTTCAGTTGAGTTCCTTGCATTCGCTTGTGCACAGGTGCCCTTGGGAGGGGTATTGGTCCGTCTCTTCCCTCCAGTTGTGGGTTGGGTAGTGGGACAAATTGGGTTCTGTAGCCTTGGTTGGCAGCCGGTCTATCGGGGAAGGCGGTGGCAACCTGCTGCGGGATGCTACCCAGTTAGTCATGTCTCTTTTGAGACGTGGTCACCCAAAGCGTGTGTCATGTTTGGCACTCAACTGACTGATGGTAATCATGGTAGACTTGTTGGATTCTATAAAATCAATTTAACTTTGTTTCCCTTAATGTTTTTATTTTAATCTTTGTCTTGGATTTTAGCAGATATATTCTCCAGCCTTCAAATTAACTTACAAGAATTATGAATAGAACTTAAACATGCATTCATACGAACAGTGCTTGCTATGGCCTGTAGCAATGCAGAACTAATTTTGGCTATTAAAGTGGCTGCAGTTAGACAATTTTTAGTTTCTAATCTTATTGCTACTGCCTTTACTTCAACACTGTACCACTTTGTTGATTACTTTTAGTTCAGATTCTCAAATGAAGTCTCTCCATTATGCCACACCTTCTTTGACTGGTGTTTTTCTTAACTTTCTTTTTATTGAGCTTAGAACAACGAAGATACACAGAAAAAATGAAACTATTTCATCTTAGAACCTTGGACGATTTTAGTAGCTTTATTTTGTGTTAGTTACAGATATGATAATACTTACTATTATGAATCAAATATGGACCTATTTGAATTTGTAAAAGAAC
Organism: Ascarosepion bandense; assembly: GCA_037127315.1. Taxonomy (NCBI): domain Eukaryota; kingdom Metazoa; phylum Mollusca; class Cephalopoda; order Sepiida; family Sepiidae; genus Ascarosepion; species Ascarosepion bandense. The sequence goes on along the minus strand of JBBBDQ010028397.1, from coordinate 938,079 downwards.
TTTGTTTCAGTGAAGATATACTGAAAGATAGTTTTTATTGGTTAATGAAGAAGTCTTTATCCAAAGTCATATTATTTGAGTCTGGTTTTTATTAAATTAGACAGTTGGATATAAATAACTTTTTATTTTTACAGGTTAAGAGGCTCATCCCTTGTTCAATGTTTAGGATGTGGTTTCCGGCTTTCTCTTTTCCAATCTTACTTTGTTTTTGTTTTTTTTGTTTTTTTTGTTTTTTTGTTTTTCAATTGGAGTAGATAGACTAAACTATCGCCCGGTTCACACTCCACCCACATCTATTGAACAGGTGAAGAGGCTCATCCCTTGTTCCCTGTTTAGGATGTGGTTTCCGGCTTTCTCTTTTCCAATCTTTTCACTATTACGTAGCCCCCTGCACATCAGTGGCGTTACCGCCTTGCTCGGGATGATACGATTAAAAAAATAAATAAATAAAATAAAAATAAAAATTACAAGTACTTACTTTTATAATATTTTCTTTTCAAAGAGTAAGCTGTATGTTGTTTCGTTTACGGTTTAATTTTCTACGCTGAAAGTCCCCCCCCCCCCGCTTGTAGCTTTAATTATCTTTACTAGAGATTTCAACAGACAATAAATCTTAAATTGGCATCAATCAATGATGATTTCAACGTGAGTGATCATGGAGGGAATATGACATGTGTTAAAAACACCATAGAAAAAAGACGAATTTCAAAAACTTTAAGAATGATTTAAAAATGTCCAGAAAAAAACAAAAAGAAATCATCGTCCAGTTTTTAAAAGTATACTTTTAAAAATTGATATTCATTATAAATCTGTTTTCTTGTTTTTTTAAGTCACATTTCTCATTTCTTGTGTCGAGCGAGAATATTTATTTGGATGTTTCAATCGAAAGGAGATTATTATTATTTTTATTTAGCTCTAACGTTAAGTACGTGATAATAGCACTGACCATCTCACTTTAAGTCTAAAAAAAAAATCATTGACGGGTGATATCCACTTATTGCCGAGCGTGCTGGTGGTTCGTCCATATGTCTGCATCTGTCCCTGTCCATCTTCTTGTACATGATTTTTGTGACTTTATCCTTTTTAAATTCATATCTATATGGTATTAAAAATAAATTTACGTACTTCTATAAGTTAGGGACAATAACTTTATCTAAGTTACACACTTACAGTTACTCAATCATTATTCAACAAAAATATTTTTTTTAAAAATTAGGTGCCGTTGTACAATACGCACATATATATGAGTATAATTTCCTTTAAGTTTCAAGAGTTAATTGGGATCCAGTTTTTAATCTATTAATCCCTCCCCCCTACAAGCCAAAACAAATCTGGTCAAAAACCAAGTGATTCGTTGATAAAATGTAAAAAAAAAAAAAATATTATTTATGGTATAAACCTATTTGGTTTTGACTTCCATAGGGGAAACAGTATGTACTGTACAACTCCAACAAAATACATTTACTTTTCATGAAGTTTATTTCGTTTTTTTTGTTTTTGTTTTTTTTATTACCAATTTGTAGTTGCCTCCACCTAAAAAATATTGACCAGAAATCAATATAATTGATATAATTGATATAATTTTATTTTTTACTTATATACTGCTAGCAATGAGAACAAGGTTTGAGATTTAGTCTTTTGCTCATATACCCAGATATTTTGAACATATTGAGAATTTAGTGAGTTGCCATGATAATGTCATTTACCATCAGAGTAGACCTTATTGTACCACATTTTCCTGTCAGGCTAATTAGTCAGCAGCAAGACACTCACAGCTGGATTAACTATTAAACAAAAATAACCATGTATGTACTTAGGACACCAAAAGATTAGAGAGTACCACAAGTATTTTGAAGGTATTATGCCTTTTAATGACAATAAAACTTAACAGACAAGTGTAAAACTGTAGTTATATATAATGAGGCTGTGAAAAATTTTTGATCAAAGATGTTTTGCCATGGTTTCATGAATATGTGTGTCGGGAGTGGGTACATATATGACAGTGTACAGATATGTGTGTGTGTGGTTGTTTGGAAAGTTCATGCTGATTATTTTTGTGTGTCATTCATGTTCTAACACGTTAGAACATGTCAAATTTAATGACAGATATAATATACTTACATTTTTGGCTTGAGTGCACTTCAAACTATTTCTTAGGAAAGTTTAAAATTTCTTAATTCGAGTCAATTTTGCATTCCTATAAAAATGAAAGATTATAAGGTGCATTTTAGACATGCTTTTTATTGCCTTAATTTTTTTCCAATCATTTCACTACAAGCAAGCCAGTACTGCCACTAGTGAGCAGGGAGTTCCAGTGAGAGGATGGGAAAGACAAAAGAAAAAAACAACAGTATAGGGGATGTTGAAGAAAGAGTGAGAGAGAGGTGGGAGTCAAGGAGAAATATGTTAAATGACATTGCATTTGAACTTTTAGAGATTGTATCTATCAGGGAAGCAAACATGAGGAATGGAGTTTCACAGGCCAAAAGTGTGAGGAAAGAAACTACTAGAGAAGTAGTAGTCCTATTTGCCTATTTTGACAGTAAAAGGGTGGGACCTAGTTGCCAATCTAGTTGCGTGAGTAAATTCATGATGGCGGGACACCAGGGAATGAAGCTCGTTTGAGCAAAAGCCATGAAAATACTTGTAGAAAAGACAGAGGAAGCCACATTTTGTCAGTGAAAAAATGGCTGAAAGCAAGCTGCTAAATTAAGACCAATTACGTTGCAGGTCCTCCTTTAGATTTTGTTGAGTATCTGGCCAGATATGGCAACAAAAAAGGTATAGGCTATGTATAGTGAAGGTGCTTTAGCTGACAGAACTGTACAGAAGAAGTGGTTTGTTAAGTTTAGAGTTGATGATTGTAACCTTATTGATGAAGAATGCTCAGGCAGACCCTCCTTTTACAATACAGATGATGACTAAATCAAGATATTGATTGAGAATAACCAGTGTAACTGAATGTGGAAATTGGCAGAAATAGCACATTTATCAAAATCCATCATCCCTGAACACTTAGTGAAACTCTGGTACTCAAATTGCTATGATGTCGGGAACCACATGATCTGAGTGAAAAGAACCTTTTTAATTACATTTCTATCTGTGATTTTCTGTATAAAGACAATGAAAATGCACCTTATTTGAAGTAAATTGTGATGAATGATGAGAAATGGATTGTTTACAACCATGTTCAGTGAAAAAGATCCTGGGGTAAGTGACACGAGCCAACTTTAGCTACTCCAAAAACAGGTTTTCATTTTAAGAAAGTCATGCAGGGCATCTGGTAGGATTGAAAAGGAATCCTGTATTATGAGATTCTGCTAAGTAACTAGTCAATTAATTCTGAAAAGTACTGCTCAAAGCTGGACAAATTAAAGACAGCTATTCAAGAAAATCCTGCCACATTCATCAGACAGTCCTTGCAAAATTATCTCGATGATAAAAATTTAATTTTTTTTGCTGACACAAAAAAAACCCACTTTAATCACTTCTTTGCCAAAAAAATATCAAAATTCTGAGAAGATGGAATCTTTAAGTCAAAGGAAAAATGGAGAATGGCTGTGCAACAAAATGGTTCAGATTTAGTTGAATAAATATTTCATGCATAATTTTGTTTTGTGCTTTAATTTCCCTTAAAAAATTGGCATGAACTTCCCGAACAACTAATATATATATATATCCTACATCAGTGGCATGGCTCTATGCAGTCATCAGGTGCCTATTTTTAAATATGCACCTGATGACTGCATAATGACTCTCTAATCTTTTGGTGTCCTAAGTACATACATAACTTTTTTATTAACACCTAAATAATATTTTTTAATACATGTGTGTATTCCCATATATATATTTATTAATTCACATACATACTGAGCTCCCATAGCTCAGAGGTAGAACACCAATTCGGTCGGGTAAAAGCAATCGGATGTCTAACTGTACTGATGACAATATTTTTGTCTTTCTTTCTATATCAAACTGAAGAAGCCAAAGAGGACACTCATTCTCTTTTTTCTGGTGGTAAAATGATTCTTTTGATATAAAAAAAATGTTTTTCTTTGTCTTCTCATCTTCACTTTTGTTTGAAATATTATACATCCTCTATACACACACACACACACGTGTATGTGTAAAGAGAATTAATTTAAGTAAAAGTTTGTCTCTTAGCTGATTGATGCTATCTACAGCATTCTGACTCCATAGTTTTGTAGATGGATCTGTCTGTCCACTCTTCAGTGGGTATCAGGAATGTTATTTTTAGTGGGTATGTGTTTCAGTTGCCATTTTTTTCTTTTCTAAGTGAAATTAACAACTGGCCTAGATTGAAAAAGAGGTACAGGTTCAGTTCATATTAGGAGGCAGAAGTTTTTGTTAGTAGGATGTTTTAATTTAGGTAGTTGTTATTAATTTCCTGTTTAAAAAGGTAGGATTAGTAATTCAAACACATGTACCCAATAAAAATAATGTTTTAAAAATAAATAATGTTGGATTAAAAAATCTATTTAGAAATATATTTATTCCAATTTGTTCACTATTTTTGTAAGAGCAGTGCTTCTTTTTAAAGGACTCGTTTCCTCATGAAAAAGGGGTTTCATGGATGTGCTCCTTTTTAGTTTTTTTTTTTTTAAGCAGGTTACTGAGTGAAAATGGTTATTTTATTCAAGAATGTGTTCTAAATATCTGAAATTGTCAAAGTTCATTCTCTGACCTCTCAGTCTCTTGCAGTATCAGTGAAACATGTCGAATACCTGATTTATGTTTAGTATAATGTGGATTGTGCAAAGTCACAAATATGTCCCCAAATTCTCAATAATTAGATTATTTTTATTTACAACATAAAAAGGTAAATATTTTAACTATAGGATTATATTGTTTTACTAAATTATAAGAAATTACTTTAGACCTAGTCGTTCTCAGAAGGCTTCCATTATTGCACTGTGCTGATAGCATGAATTGATCTTCATATTTTGAAGATGTTATTGAGTGTACTGTGTAGCCATTGCACTCACAATGAGTGAGCAAGTAAATTCTTTGGGGAAAGTCATCTAAAACACAATCCTCACACCTTCCAAATGTATAGTCAGCCTTTGATTTGAGTTTCTTGGTGCTAGTATTACATGAAAATGAGCATCTTAGTATTTCTTATAATAATTGTTATATAAATGATTCACTTCAAGTACATGTTGGTAGGGTATTGTGGTTTAGATGTGCCACTCTGACAGCGCACATTTTTATCATTGCCTGTACGTTGGATCTTTCCACCAATCCTGGAGGTAGTGGGGGTATATACTGCCTACTTTGGGAATCTTCCTATATATATGTTTGAGCAGCAATCTTTGTTTTAAGCATGCTATTGCATGGGATGGATATGCATTGTAGTGAATGAGAATTCAGAGAGTTGAGTTCACATTCCAGTTGTATTTGTTTCATTCACTTACATGTAAAATACCCTTGGGAAAGGTATGGATCCATCTCTTCTCCCTACAGCTATGGGTTGAATAGCAGGACAGGTTGGATTCTATAGCCTTGGTTGATAACCAGTCTGCCGCAGAAAGAAATTGCAACCTACTGCGGGAAAATCTTCTGCCTTGTCAGTCATGTCTCTTTCAAGACATGATCACCCAAGTATGTATCACGTATGGCACTCGACTGATTGAATGTGGTGAACTTGAATTTTATAAATTCTTGCAGCTTTTATTTTATGAAGACTAAAAATGTGTAGAAATTGTCTATAGTGATTATTGTCCCATGCACTTTTAGCTAATTCATTAGCCATTTTCAAGGGATATGTTTTGTGCTATAAGCTGTGTTGTATAATAGTAAAAGTAATTCTATGTTAGGATGCCTTCAATATATTTTGAAAGCATAATAATTGTATTACTCCCAACTATAAATACTCTCTTAAAAACATATTTCATTACAATCTTTCTACCAATCCATTGTTCATGAATCTAACTTATGTCTACCAATGCATGAAAATAAATAAAATAATATTAACTCCATCTTTAATAAAAAAAAAATTCCAACCAAAAAAAATTTATTATATCTAGCTGCGTTTCAGTGCCCCTCGCAGTGATATCAACATTCTTCACCCACACATATAAATATAAAATATTTAACTAAACGCAAAATCATCGCAACATCTCAATGATCTATACAGAAATGACATCTACAGACTTTTCCACACACTCATACACATATGCACATACATTAACTAATGTTATCGTCCAACATACAGTTAGACAAAGGGGTTCTACATAAACTCACACAATTACACACTTGACCATCCAAAATATTCGTCACACATATTTTTAAAATTATCCATGGCTTTTATATATGTGACATGTGTATTAAAACGCACGTACATAACTGTCCAACATACACCTAAACAGACAAGCATTTCTTCATGCACTATTATCTACTTTATCATCCAAAATATTCAACATAGATACATTTAAAAATTATTGCTTTAATACATGTGACACCTATCTGACCAAGAAAAACTAAATCCAAAATCATAATATACCAGTATTCTCTGTTTTTACATTTTTTTTCTCTCAGTCTCTGAAGAAGCTTTAATAAAAGTGAAACCTGTGAGATTGAGGTACATATCGTACTTGTTCTTTATCTATTGAACAGGTGTAGAGGCTCATCCCTTGTTCCCTGTTTAGGATGTGGTTTCCGGCTTTCTCTTTTCCAATCTTTTCACTTTTCTTTTTTGTTTATTTTTTTCAATTGGAGTAGATATACTGAACTATCGCCCGGTTCACACTCCACCCACGTCTATTGAACAGGTGTAGAGGCTCATCCCTTGTTCCAAGTTTAGGATGTGGTTTCCGGCTTTCTCTTTTCCAATCTATTCACTCTTACGTAACACTCTTACGTGATATGATTAATATATATATATATATATATATATATATATATATATATATGGTTATAAATCATCTGCACAACAACACCAACATTGCTTGATGATGAGAACCTATCTCGAAACGTAGAAATTTCCATGTCGCAATGTAAAATTGATATAACCATATAATTATATTATATTAAGCTCTATAATACTCATTATATTGAGCACTGTTTATAATAAAATAAATACCAGAGCACTCAAAATAAAAAAAAACCTTGAGTTCTCTTCACTTGGAACTTTATATATATATATATATATTGTCTGACTACTAAAAGGAACACGCTGATATGTAGATATAAATAATCATTTCTAATTACACCTTTGTATAGCGATATAAATGTGGATATATATATATGTATATAGTGTGTGTGTGTAAAAGAGTGTGTGTGATGCTATTTGGTTGTACTGTTGTATTATATTTAAAAACTATTAGATGCATATATTTGTATTTGAGTTATAGTTATATTTTAGTATTTAGAGTTGTGTATATACGTATTTGTATATGCGCATATTTTTTTCCTGATATTTTTTATTATATTTTGTTCCCTCTCCCCATAAATAAAACGGGCTGGTCCACTATTATAACAATACAGTATAAATATCAATATTTAAATTATGCAAGTGTCACTTTTCATTCTGCACCTGACCACTGCGTTGCGTATGAAACCCAATTGTTTGGTTGGGTGTTTTTGTTTAGCGCCATACCAACCTATAAAGGTTATTTAATGTCGAAATCTAAATATTTTTGTTATCAATTTTATTTTATTTTTGGGGATAATAATTACTTAATGATACAAGTGTTACTAATTAACTCATAGCTGGCGGAGAAGTGGTAGGTTTATACATTTTCCAAGACTATATGCGCGTGAGTCAATATAATGAACGCGACTGGAATTGGATCTTGGCTCTCCGATTAACAATCCCAAGTCATTATCCATTACACAACCGACGCATCCAAGCTTACAGCACCTAGTATTCCCAAGCAGTCACCCATCTAGGTACTGACTAGGATTGGCGTTGCTTAATGTCGGTGATCGTACGGGAAGCGATGTCTCAACATGATGTGGCCGTAAGTCCTCGGATTTGTGCTGCCGGAAGAGAAAAAATTATATATATACGTTAAAAATGACAGACAAGATATTATCATTAAGTTTTATATAATTTTTCATGAGTTCTTATTATTTTTTTTTCTTTTCAGAACTCAGATTATGTAAGAATTGTTCGAAGATTTTTTTCGGCTATACTTTTAGCCATTATTTTGTTTTACTTGTAAATAAATATGTGTAAAGTTTAAGTTCCGAACACAGTAAGCACATTGTTACCGCGTTCATAATTGATGTTATTAAGTGTAGAACTTATCTTTTTTATTAGTATTGCTTTCCTTAATTTTAATCTTCTTTTGCATGTGGATGATTCTAAATTTCTTAGCGACCTCGTGGAACCAAGAATTAAAACTACTGATTAAAGGAAGCTCCTCTTCGACACTGTGACATTTGACCTCCCCTTACCCTGGCCATTAGGCGTATGCGCTGTAGTCTCTCTCTCTCTCTCTCTCTCTCTCTCTCTCTCTCTCTCTCTCTCTCTCTCTCTCTCTCTCTCTCACACACACACACACACTCTTTTCCTCTCAATCTCACCTCGTGGTCTGGCTACTTAGCATCTGACCCGCCTACGACATCTGAAAAAGAGTTGAAATGCATTTGGCATTATGGTCTTTCGGAATTTCACTCGACGTCGGTTTTGGTTTGATAGGTAAGTGTACCAGATCTTTCTTTTTTCTTATTGCTACTAATTTCAATAAGGAAATGTATTTTCCTACTTACTGTACATTTATCTCTTCGCATATATCAGCGGTTAAATTTAAGGAAAAAAATTACTTTTTTTCCTCCAGTTAAAAAGTGAGTCAGCACTTTTTGGGCGGCCAAAAGCTTGTTTATTTCGTCTTTTCTATGGTCTTTTTGTTAAACTTGCTAGAGAAGGTTCTGTAAAAAGTTATTTTAGCTTTGAAAGCTTCTCTCGATATAAACGGGTTGAGGTATTATTTATTTATTAAATTTCTTAACGATCTCGTGATACCAAGAATTAAAACTACTGATTAAGGGTAGTTCCTCTTCGACACTGTGACATTTAACCTCCCCTCACCCTGGCCATTGGACGTATGCTCTGTAGTCTCTCTCTCTCTCTCTCTCTCTCTCTCTCTCTCTCTCTCTCTCTCTCTCTCTCTCTCTCACACACACTCTTTCTCTCTTTGAAGACTTCTCTTTGAAGGCTGTGCATCCGAGGTCTTCTCTTGGGTTAAGGCTGGCATCGATGCATTCATCCCAGCCAGGAAGTTTCAGCTTAAATCCCATTCGAACCCCTGGGTCTCGCCCGCTTGCTCGGCCGCCATTGCCCACCGGAATCACTTCTTCCGGCTTTACAGAAGCCACGCGTCGGACCATAACAGGCGCCTTTTCGCCTCAGCACATAATAAGTGCAAAAGGATACTCAATGAAGCTAAGATGCTGTTTGCTGCCAGAATGAACCAACGCATAGCACCCCGTAAGTTCGGCACCAAAGACTACTGGCGACTCTGTAAAAGTGTGCTTAACGATAGTAAAACCTCAATACCCCCTCTAATCAATAAATTTGAGGTCCTCACTTCTTCAACGGACAAGGTTGAATGCTTTGCTCGCAGATTCTCCACCAATTCGAGACTGGATTCGTTTGGAGTATCTCTAACCCGTCTTCCCACCTAGAAATGAGGCCCAACTGAATGATGTCCACATTACCTCCTCGCTGGTCTCTAGCATAATCTCTAAGCTTAACCCTCATAAAGCGAGCGGAGGGGACGGAATCCCAATCATAGTCTTGAAAAAATGTGCCCCTGAACTCTCCTCTCTCCTTTCTAAGCTCTACAACTACTGCCTATCTGCTTCCTGCTTTCCTGCCTCTGTAGTTCCTATATTTAAGAATACTGAAGAATCCTCGGACCCCGCTCTTTAGCAAAGTGTTCGAAGCCATTATCAACGCCGAGGTGGTTCAGCATCTCTCTGATGATATGAGCTAGTTAAGCTCATTGAAATGAACTATAGTTTATAACTAATATGACGTGTTGAGTTTTCATTTATTAAATAATATATATATATATATATATATATATATATATATATATATATATCAATTAATTAGCATACGTGATACACACTTTAGCGACTGTGTCTCTTTCGAGATATGACTGATTAGGCAGATGATTTTTCTGCAGTAAGTTGCCGTTACATTCTGCGGTAGACTAGTTGGCAAACAAGGCTATAGAACCTACTCTGTGTAGCTATTCAACCCATAGCTACAGGGAGAAGAGACGAATTAATACCTTTCCCATAGATGGATTAATACTTCTCCGATCTCCCATTTGGAGCCGATATCCGTTGAATTGAAGTCTGACAAGTTGATTGAATAAGTAAATAGCAAGTTGGAAAAATTATCTTTATTGTTCTTTACTTTATCTACTAGCAGTATAGCCCGGTATTGCTCGGGTATAATGAAAGCTTTAAAACTAATCCATGGTCCTGAAGCTCAGACTCTTTGGAAGTTGGCACGAAAGACTAAAAAACAATAGTTGTTTCCAGTTAAAGTGCAGCCGTAGACTGAAAGAAAAATGAATGGATGTAAGTCAAATTTTGATTTCCTGGTATCGATATCAAATAAGTTTTTCGTCGTAAACTGAATTTTGAAGGCTAAATAAGTTCTCTGAGTAAATGGTATCATGGCTGAGACTAAAAACTACAATTATACCTACTTAGAGCCAAACCCGAAGCAAAAACTAAAATAAAAGGGCTGAAAAAAAATACAGACATACAGGCAGATAAACAGACGCACACACAAACATCTTGCCTTTTATATATATATATATTATCGATTTTCTGCACTATTGTAAGAACTGCAACCTGGAAACTTTTGAATATCGTTTCTTATGTCTTTGTGTATGAGTGTATCAAATTTGATTAAAATCGGACCACTCCTTCTATTACCCGATTTTTTCGATTATCGATTTTCGATATTTATCGGGGGTACCTCGACACAAAACCTAGCTAAGAACACTCGCAGACACTTCTAGTACAACCGTGTTAATTTTCAAGAAAATCGGTTCAGCCGTTTCGGAGTCTATAGGTAACGGATACACACACACACACACACACACAAAGTTTCATTTATAAATAAGTTTAGATAAGCACATTTAGTGTAATTCAACTTAATACAATTTAACAAAATTTAGTGCAATTCAAAGTTCCATTTATAAATAAGTTTAGATATATATACCATAATTTGAGTTTCTCTGCTTTTTTATTTATAACGTGAACAGACGACACACTTTGATCAAAGCCACTACAATAAAAAAATAAATAAATAAATAAATAAAATAAACGGATTTAAAAATTTCATTAAATCTCGCAATAGAAAACAGACGCTCTACTTTGATGTAAATAAATTATTTAGTTTTTTGTTTTTTTGTTTTTGTTTTTTTGTTTTTTTTGTTTTCTAAAAGAAAATTCAAATTCGTCCGCAGGTGATAATTAGTGTTAAGATTATTGTCGACCCTAACCCATTTTTCCACACTAACATTAGATTTAGAATATAACCTCACTAATCTTTTCTTTACTGCAGACGTCTTCAAATTTGCTATCAGGTCATACTGGCGGAATTATATATAAGATGATCATGTTGCGCCAAACTTTCAAGTAGAAAAAATGAATTATATTTTTTTTAACCTGTAATCAAACGTTGATCATTTTCACTTGGAAATATTTCACGGCGACTTCAGCCATTAGGCAGAAGACTTACACAGTCTATGTAGAATTTATATAAAATATATCAAAATATTGACCTACGTTGTGTTTGATAGTCAATTGCGATTAGATAATGAGGAAGTATTGTTCGATGTTTTCGAAGTGGAATGTGACACCATTTTGTCGGAATATCTAAGACAAACCTTTGTTACTGCAATTTACATTGTCTGTTTTTCATACTCAGACTGAGCCGATTTCATGTTTTTATCTTAGGATTGATAACGTCGCCTCGATACCCGCCTCGTCTGGTATTTACTCTTTTCTTGTGCCCTATCTTGACTTTAGTATAACTGTTTTTTTATAGGATTGTTGTGGGCAAAGTCATTATGAGAATTTGACTGTAATTAAAATAACTGATTCACTCGTTAAAAATAAAATAAAATAAAACATGGAAGAACCGTGTGAGTGAATAATTTTTGTAGAAATTCTTTTAGCTGCGAAATTTGTTAAAATAGAAATATTTGTTTGTTTGTTTTTTATCATTTTAGAATAGAAGTTCTGTTCAAAATATAAATACGGTGCGAAATCAATTCTAGTTTTTTTTTAATGTTATCTTTAATGTTTAATATACAAAGGTAAAGTTTGAAACTTCATTTGCGTCATTAAAAACTGCATACTACTGATAATGTCCCTTTTCCTAATATGTAATAGTACGCAGTTATCAATGATGTAGACACAGTTTCAACTAGTGTATTTTTAAAAAATTCTTAAAAATTAATATATTTCAATTCTGACAAGTGTCGTTGGCAGAGATACATCTAAGAAACATTAAGCCACAAAAAATTTTCCCAAAGGATTTTTTACAGTTTTCTACGAACGAGCTAATCTTAAGATTCAAACCAAAGAAAATCTGGTTAAGGATGACCTAAAATACGTCAACAGAAACGAAATCAACGGGGGTGGGTTCTGTATAGTGTTTGGTGAAATGCACAGGGATTTCGTCTTTTATTAAAAGTCTCTGGAGCCTACGCAAACTGTTACTGAGCAACTGACTCGTTTCAATGATATGTAGACTCTCGGCCATGTCTGCCACAAGGCCACTTCAAAACATAACCGACAATTCCTGCATTTAAAATATCATCAGGTTGAGTGAAGGTTAGAAGAATAAAAGTGTTTTGTTTGTAAAATAAGTGGAATTTTATTAACAGAACAGAATAACATAAAATCTGTTAGAAGTGAAATTACTCTGTAAATGTTCAAAGAGAAAGTTAAAGGAATCAAGAGTTCGTAGTGGTAAGTAGCAGGCCATATTGTGTGTATGCAAAGATTAACAGGTTAGTCATGAATTCTGTGTTCCTTTCCTTTTTGTGGCCGGCAAGAAATGGAAAAGGAAGGTGAAGCAATAAAGGAAAATGGTACTTATCGAAGTTAATTTTTAGGAGTCATGATCGACTCCAACCGCATACCCATTTTTTAGGTGTTAAGAAAATTTGACCGGGGTCACAGTTCAATTTGCTATTTTCTATCCAATCAGAATCTAGAATCTTAATTTTCACACTGGCTTGTGAAATTTGCTTTCGTCTGTTGTTTTTTTTTTGTTTTTTTTTTTGTTTTTTCAAAATGTTTTCAGTCATTCTAATCCGATTTTGCGGTTTGGCAAATCTACTTTTGTGTGTCAGTTAATTGTTGGATGATATAGGATTTGTATCCTATAGATACATTGAAACAGAAGTTATCTTTTCTTGGGTAATGAAAATCAAATGGTTCAGCAGATGTAAACTGCAAGTGATTATGAGGCTGGTATAGGCATGTGGTGGTATTTTCAAGCCCTTCGTCTAATAAGTTGCTTCCTTCCATGTTATTTGCTTTTCGAAATTTTAAAATCGCCAAGATGTCTAAATATTCATCGAAGGATTCACCGAAGCAAAAGCAGGATAGGTTTTTTTTATCGGCATTCACAAGTGAGCCGAAAGGTGACGTACACTGATACAATTCTTAAAGAATTGTTACGAGTTACCTTTTACAGAGGATCAATTTCTCTATTAAAGTATCTTCAGCATATTTGTCATTTTCTCTATAATTCGCTTTGTTTGTTTGTTTGTTTGTTTGTTTGTTTGTTATTAAATTCTGCACATTGTTATATTTAATTGTATTTCAGTCACTACACTCAGGGGATCCGGAATTCGCGTTTGCGGACGTTCTAGAAACCGAAAACGACCAACATTCAGTGTGTAATTTCAGTTCTTTATTAATTTGTTCTTTAAAGTCATTAAAATATAGTATTTTTCGTATGCATTAATTGTCAATATAATCTATCTTACATGCACTTATTCACACGCTAGCAATAATTTCGCTGAATTTGTACAGCCGACACTGACGACCAGAAACAATCCATTTTTTTATATTACTATAGATTGAATACACCAAACCAAAACATGAATATCTAAAAAAGAAAAAAAAAAACAATAATTATTAAATTTCATAAAAGCTAACTGGGTGTAGAGTTGCATAAGTAACATCTGAATTGATTTCCTTACGGAAACCAAAAGAAAATATACGCGAAGACTTTGTAAAATGCAAACTGATAAAAAATTGGCATTCGTGATCTGGAGTTCTTTTTCATATATTACCATCGATTAAGCACTCCAGATTACGGATATATATATATATATATATATATATATATATATATATATATATATATATATTATTTGGGTTATTTGATATTTTAAGAAACCATGTCGCATGAGCATAGTTTCTTTTGGCTTCCGTAGAAGAGACAATTTACAGTGCAATTACATAGCAAAGTGTTGACTTTATTAATGTTATATATTTTATTTAGGGTATTTGCTTAAAAAATGAGTTTTTCTAGCTGCAGTGCGGATTATACAATTCCATCATAATTTCTTATTGCATTCTCACATAAGTACCGTATTTAATGGTCTATATGACGTACTCATTTTTACCACAGAATTGCTCAATAAATCTTCCTTCGTCATATGTTTGAAACTGAGAATTCCTAAGTTTATTTTATTTCCTACACTCATTAGGTTAGAATTTTACCTCAACCGGCCATTTCTACTCAGCTTTATAACACTGGTTAAGTTGATACAATATTACCATCAAGAATATGGCTGCAAAAAGTAAGAACTACAACTACACCATTTTATTACAAACTACAATTGAGAAAATATGCTAAAGAGCATAAGAACATTGAAGTAGCAAGGGATTTGGGTCCTCCACTGAAAAAAATTATACGTATCTAATGACAACGAGAAAACCAGCTAAAAACATATTTAAAAAAAAAGATAAACAAGATAATTTTTAGTGAATCCAATAAAAGCTTCAAGAAAGCCTTTATATTTTTTAAAATTACTTTAAAATTTAGGTATCGAAATGGAGTGAAGGTGCCTAAATTACAGTAATTTGTGGGAAGAAGAGTGTAAAGAATTACTCAAACCTCCGTAAAGAAAAATATTCATGAGAATGTAGGAACTTACGTTATTCGATAAACTTTAAAAAATGTCTTTGTTAGAAAGGTACAATGTTCTTAAAATATAGTGTATACTAAATGTATGATGGAGTTATGAAGCATAAAAACAAATTCGTTTGTTTGAAAGCGACCATTGGAAAATATAGATAAAAATTTATGTGATAAAGTACAACCCCCTCCCTTGACCACTACCTAGATCGAGAACATTATCAACCAATGAGCTGTTCAGGCGCGACTTTATTGATAAGCCTTGATTAGGGCGATGCTGTGTCTGGTTCAGGTTGTAATGAGCGCTGATAAAATTAAAATATAAATATATATGTAAAAAAAGAAAGAATTAAAATTAAAATAAGTCATTTGCGCTTCCCTTTAAACCCCTTACTTCTCTTTCTTTCTCTCTCTCTCTCTCAACTTCTCTCTATATACTTCTCTCTCTCTCTCTCTCTCTATATATATATATATATATATATATACTTCTCTCTCAACTAGTGAGAAAGCCACCCTCAAATGAAAAACAGAGGAAAAAAAAATGAAAGACTGAACCCGGCTGAAAAACAGAAGTTTTCTGGACCAAAGTTTAGCCATTTGTGACTAAAACTTGTCAGAAACAGTCTCTATGCATAATTTCCGCAATATAAAAACAAAAAGAAAAAGAAAGGAACGCCGGAAAATAAAATAATGTGTGCCAATCAAAAAAAAAAATAAGTGATTTTTTTTATGTTAGCCGAAACAAAGTTTTGCGCCAATAGTCTGGATAAAAGGATAAAACAGACAGCCCTGAGCGAAACATGGAGAAAGGATTGTCGGAGAAACCAGCCGTGCATGACGCGTGAAGAAGTTAAGAGGTCATCTGCTACTGATATTTTCTACCCTTCTTAGAATCGAGAAAATACAGTAGATTAACGCTGACCTATTTCTAAGAAAAAGGAAGCCATATTACGGCGTTGGGAAAAGTGACTGAACAGAGACCCGGATATAAGAGAAACCCCATAATATAAGAGAGATTTTCTCTAGTCCCAAATTAGAGCCTGTGGTAATGTATATAAAATAGACCAAACCCTGATATAAGATAATCCCAGATATAAGAGATAATTTCATCTGGGGGCCAACAACTCTCTTATATCAGGGTTACACTGACATAAAAGTTAGATTTTGATGGAATAATCTTTCATTCTTTTTTTTCTTCGTCATTTAAATATCAGCACTTTTTTTTTTACCATTTTGCGGTGTAATATTTGTTACCACGGATTAAATACATGATTGTTAAAAAAGGTTGCAATGACATGCTTTGCAGTGTTAGAGAAATCTTACATTTATCTGTGAAATGTGGTCAGCTCTTGGTTCGCTATGAAATCAGTTAACTGTCATCGATTGTTTACAGATCTGAGCCAAAATTCTGATACTACGAAAACACGTAAACCTAAACCATCGTTCCCAGAGGAGTAGAAGCCATTGACGACCCCCTAGCCATCGACGAGGGGGTCATCGATGCTTCTGTAACTTATTTTTTCTTTTTTACAAGTAGGTGTGTTGACTCTATGCAAACCACTTTATCCTCCGGATGAGGTAATATTCTGTTAATTGCCATACGTGATTATCGCTTGAGCGATCATGTCTCTTTCAATCCATGAATGACTAGGCAGAAAATTTTCCTGTAAAAGGTTGCCATTTCCTTTTTGCGGTAGACGTGGTACCAAGCAAGACTATAGAATCATGTCTGTTCTGCTATTTAATCCATCTATTAACTCATAGCTGGAGGAAGAAGAGATGGATTGGTACCTTTCTCAAGGGTAGTTGTGTGTAATTGAAATACAATGAATTCAACTGGAATTCGAACTCGGCTTTCCGATTTCTCGTTCCGAGCCGTATCCACTTACACCATATCCTACAATGGAAACAGTTTTCACATAATCTTATGGCAATGGACATTTGTCGATGTTGCTTGACGTTTACTGTACGATAGTGGAAAAATAAAATATTTTTCGACAAATGTCATCATTGGTGAGACAACACTTATTTATTACGAGAATTCTAAACCAAAGAATGTTCAGGTAACGTTCTGCATTGTGTTTGTTGTAATGCAAAGAGATTTTCTTATCAAAAATTTGCCTCATAAAAAATAACGTGCGGTACTGACGAAACCATGGAAATATATTTTTCTTCTATTTGAGCAATCGTGGCTCTCTACAACATCCTGCTTTTTATAGTTTTTAATCGGATCTGTCTTTTTGCTATCCCTCCTAATCTCTGTTCTCCAACCGTTTTAATAAGCATTTTAGGTAGGTTATTCACTTATTTCTTGTCTTCCACTAGTCTTCAATCTGGCCTGTAGGTATCAAATTTACCGAGACCGCCTTTCTCATTATGTGCCAAGAAATTTCAGTTGTCTTATAAACGAATAAATAAGCTTTGAATTTATATGAATGAAAGGTTTTGTTAAAAAATGTTGGAATCTTTTCCATCAACCTTCTGTGCGTATGCGTGTGAGTGTTTGAGAGTGACTGTGTGATTTTTATGTTATTTTGTGAATGTGCACGTGTGGGTGTGTGTTTCTTTTGTTGTTTTTCGTGTGTGCGGGTATATTTGTGTGTGATTTTTGTTGTTGTTTTTCGTGCGAGAGTGGCTGCGGTTTTCTTCTTGTTTTTGTGCATGTGTGCGGGTGTGTCTGTGCGCGTTTTTCTTGTTCTATGTTTATGCGTGTGTGTGACGGTATGTCTGTTTTTATGCTATTTTGTGCACGCGCGTATGTGTGTGTGTGTGTGTACGGATGTAACTGTGTATTTTGTTGTTTTTTGTGTATGTGCGTGTTTATGTGCGGATGTGTATGGGTGTGCGGATGTATTTGGGTGTTTTGTGTATGTGTAGATATGTATGACTGTGATTTTGTTGTGGCTTTGCGTGTGAGTGCCTGTGGGTTTTGCTGTTTAGCGTGTATGTACCTGTGTGTGTGTGTGTGTGTGTGTGTGTGCGCGTGCTTGCATTCTGTAACTAAAAGACATAAATATAAGCCGACAGATAATAATACACAAAAATATTATTCTTAAGTTTACAAATATATCTTACTATTTTTCTTCTATTATTTATTACTTACTATATTATTCAATTTTTTTTTTATTTTTTATTTTTAAAGGAAGAAATGAGGAAAAACGTGAAATTAGGGAATGACAATCCTGGTTATGTTGCAGATGGTGATGAACACAGTAAAACGAAGCGGAAAAAATGGTACAAAAAAAGATCAGCCAGTCAGTACGTATCATATGCGAATCTTTTTAAAAAATTTGCTCGACAACAGTTGTTAGTAATTAATCTAATTCCATCGTTCTTACAAACACGTTTCGGTGCTCATAGCGCGCCTGACTCTTTCGCTCTAAGAGTCTTTAAGTTAAAACCAGATTGATACATTCGCTGATTTCACCTTAAACAAGTCAATAACGCCACTAATACTCAAGGAGTTACTGAAAGTAATAGAAACTGAGAAAAAAACATTATTGGGGAGAGAGCACAATAAAAGAACAGGAATTAAAGAGACGAATATGACGATTGATGTTGCTTTCAAATTTTTGAATACCATAAATTTAAATTTTTGACATGAAAGCAAGAAGATATAAGAGAGTTCCACTAGCGATAAGTACGAGAGAAGAAACCGTTAACATAGAATTTATGGTAACATCTATAAAATTCAAGAGTAAAATGATGAGACCTAGCTGCCAATCTAGTATTGTTCATGAAGTCGATATATCAAAAAAGAAAGGTAACAGTCCGGATATAGCATCAGTACTTTATTCTTGGTCTAATCTGGCTCTTGTAAAGAAAGAACATGACAGCAGAAGTTTGATGTTTTCTGAATGAATACAAGATACAAAATCTTTTTGCAATTGCACAAATATACATGTTCTATATGAGGTCAAGAGAAAGATTTAGACCCGTTCGTTAATTATCGCTAGAAATGTCTTCGTTATGTCTATTCATTGAAATACATTTTTCATATAAAATTGTTATATTTGGTAATTCTTAAAGTCGACTGGGTAATTTTGCAGCTGCCTATATTGATGGAGAGAAGAAATACTATCATTCCATTTGAATTCGTTGTAGTCACTTACGCGCAAATACCCTTGGGAAAGGTATAAATGCATCTCTTCTTTCTCCAGCTATGAGATAAATAGCAGAACTGTTGTGAGATCTCCCCTTTGTATATGATAATGGACTCGACTGAGTGTACTCCTGCCATAGAGAGAACAGGGGTTGAGCAGTTGAGAGAAATAGTAGAGATCCGTTAGAGTTATCGGAAAGTATCGGAACTGATACGTAAGTTACCGAGAGATACCAAAGTTACCCAGAGACTACCGCATCAGAAGTCAGACTAGCTCTGAGCTCCACTCAGCTAGAATAATATACACGGATATACTATATCCAAGGACTTCACTTCAAGACTTGTATATATTTATTTCTTACTAATAGTATTCCTGGAATTACTAACCTGTGTTCAATTTTGTATATTACGTTCAATATAACCTATTTTTCTATCTCATTATCTGTTTTTGTTGTTCATTATTTTGTGCGGTTCCTCAACCGGAATCCACGACAAGAACAGACTGGGTTCTCAGGCATTGGTTGGCAACCAGTCTACCGCGGAAAAAAATGACAAACTTCTGTGAGAAAATCTTCTATCTTGTCAGTCACGGATCAAAAGAGACATGATCGCCTAAGTCTTTTACTTGCATGGCAATTAACAAACTGAACAATGTTGACGTGTGCCCAGTAACTCAGCTGGGACTCCATAAATGATTTGTTATAGAATTTATCTGACTTTTTTCAGTAAAAATAAAGAGTATTTTCGTTATTATATATGTAATCCACGATTGGCTCTTTAAAACCGATATTTCTTAAAACTAGGTTTTATCTATCTATCTATCTATCTATCTATCTATCTATCTATCTATCTATCTAGAAGCATTTCATATCTATCTATCTATCTATCTATCTATCTATCTATCTATCTATCTCAATCAGTTTCTATCTATCTATCTCAATCAGTTTCTATCTATCTATCTCAATCAGTTTCTATCTATCTATCTATCTATCTTTTCAGGGCATCGATTTTTTCTGTGGATTGGGACGTCTTCGAAGAAACACCAGCAGACAACTTCGCACACAAAAACCTCATTTTAGAGAATATCTGCAAGGTTCTCTTAAAAGCATTAGTCAGTGTTTTTCTGTTTGTGTTAGTACTCGGTACCGCACTCGTGAGCCGGCTAACGCTCCTCGAAATGACCCAACAGCTGCGCCTGGTCAACATCAGTTTATCGTTTACTAATGAACCGAATGAAGGTGATAAACAGTCGCATCTCAAAAGCGTCACAAGTAACACAACAGCGCCAAAGGTTCAAGAAACAAACAATTCATCTTGTTTTCGGAATAGACCTTATTTTCCTAATGAACAACCCGTCCTACAAGTTTTCTGGATATGGGCTCTTTTTTTGGTTATATGTTTTCCTTATTTTATCGAAATGTTAAGCAACTTATGGAAAATAATATTCAAGAAAACTTCATCAATATCCAAATACATTCTCCTCTGGGTGAGTATTGCAAAAATAAAAAATACTTTTATTTATTCATTTTTGTTAACCCTTCGGCGTCGCAGAGTCACATGAACTGCCGCTGCAATAGCAATGGTGTTACCCTGGGCAAGGTAGCATGATGAAACCCAATCCTTTCCAGGCTAGTTTTGAATTTAGAGATTTACTTTTCCTTTCCATCCAAAGTTATAGGACCCAGTTTTTGATGCTATTTATCGATTACACATTAATAATAAGAACTAGCGGAACCCGTGGAATTTCCACGAAAGGATAATTATGATTTCCAGGAAAAATTTTACTTTGTCATACTACAAATGATAGTAACGTCTTAATAAATTAAATAAATTAATAAAAGAATTAAATTGTAAAAGAATTTTTTTCATTTTAATTATTATTATTATTATTATTATTATTATTGTTATTCAAAGAATTGATTGCAAGTAGACTTTTTAGGCAATATAATCATCAATTCCTATCTAAAATTGGAAAGTTTAATAAAAATCGTTTTATCATTAATCGAAATTTTTTTTTCTTCAGAGTATAATGTCCTTAATAGTTATTATTTATTCCAGCAATTAAAAGCTTATCAAATTAAATTATATCAGAGTTTTATTGCATTTTTTATTTTACTCTTTTAGAGAAGATTTTCGGTTAATGATTGGAAACTTAAAATAAAAGAAATAGATGATTTATATTCCCCAATTAGTCCTGCGTTGAACAAATAAAGCAAAAGTTAGCCATGAATATAAAATTTATTAAGATTTCATGGGTTTACGTGGAGGGGGGAGTAACAGATAAAAAATATTTTTATCAAGATTTTTGAAAAAGTAATAATAACATAAATAATTTCATTCATTTGTGAATAAGTACTGATAGTTTCATTAAAATCCGACAATTATTTGATTTTTACGAGAATTTCCAAATTAATGTGTTTTTCACCGAAAAAATGGGTGATGCAATTATTCGTTTTCATTGTAAAACAGTCGTAACGTTTCTTTAGCCGCTAACTCAAAACAAAACTTTCTGACAAAATTTCGAAAATGTTAGAAGGGATTAAAACATTTTTTAAAATAATTAAAGTTACTTTAAAGGCTTCTGTGTCCATCGTAAACAGAAAAGACCAACTGAGCAATGGCCAAGGGTGTAAAAAAACCAGAAATTTTGTTATTAGGTCGCGGGATACGACAACAAACCTACCTATTTTTACTATATTGTACAGTACACACATATATACACACAGCTTAAACTGCTACTGCTACGGTAATGCTATAGACTTTCTCCTCCCACTCTCTCACTCTTTACTACCCTTCCGTTTGGCAAAGGTGAGAGAAAGGCCGAGGAGAGTAGCGTTTAAAAAGTTAGAGGGGGAATGAAAAGCTCGTATAGAGAGTAAGTGGTGTAACGGACGGACGAACTAAGTAACTAACTAAGGAAGAAACAAGTAGAATTATTTTATGATAATATTAAAAATATTAATATAAAACACTTGCCAGGTATGAGATTTTGCTAATCAGCTTTATTTTTGCAATTAATATCTTTATAATAAATTAATAAAGAAATGGAACATGAAAACTGGAACTCAATAATCCTGCACCAGATTATATGTGTATTTTAAATAAAAATATAAATCAGGTAATCATTTGTAAAGCATCAATTATTGCCAATGAACAGGATTGTTTAAATTTGGTCTCACTCATTTTTTTAATTGATTCTGATGTTTTACTAGGTACCTCTACTCCATTTTAGATACCTTTGTTTTAAATTGAATTTTTTAAAATAAAAAACTTTTCTTGAAACTTTAATTTTAGCTTAATTGAAAGCTAAATGATTAAATTTACTATTTCCACTAAGCAAAATGCTCGGGTGTATTTCAAACAGAAGTTATATTCATTGGAATCTAAAACTTTTTAAAAATTTTAAAATTTTAAATTTTTGGGTTATTTTTGAGCGATTGACACATTTGTAAACAAAAGTTAGCACTCGGTTTTAAAATTTTGCAAAAATAAAATATACATCTCTCGTTGTTTTTGGAAAATTATCAAATCAATTTAAATTAATCTGATTTGACACAAATATTACTTGTTTATGGCCTGAAATTTAGAATAAAAGTATTTCTTAATCACAAAAGTTTGACTCGTTGACCTATCAAGTAGGCGATGACAGCACCTATCAATCAATCTAGAAGTATGGTGAACAAAAGTTGACATAACTCAGTTTAACATTTCGTAAGGGGAACAACCCTTAAAACATGTGATTTTTTTTAATGATAAGTGTCTTATAAGTTTCCATAGTAAAAGAAAATGTGCAATTCAACATAATAAAAAAAATTGGAAATTATTTTAAAAATCTTAATTCTAAATTATTTGTTTTAAGCTTATGAATTTTCGATTTGTAAATAAAATCTATTTTTAATGAATTAATAACCGAAGACACTGAGTAACTGGAAGAAATTTAAAAAGAAACTTAAAACTTTAATTAGCAAAAACAAAAAATGAAAATAGTTCTTTTAAAAATTCATTATTCATCGAGTTTTTTTTCTTCTTCAGAATATTAAATCCTAAAATTATATTATTTATAAAATTATTTAAAAATTAATCTACATTAAAAATAGCGTAGTTTTAATGCATTTCTGATTTTACTATTCGAAGCAGATTTTCTGAAAAATGGTAGTTTTAAAAAAAACTTACATCATTTACATTCCCCAATAAGTCCTGCACTTAACTAATAAATAAAAAAATTGTATAGATAATGTATTTCTAGAAGTTTTATGCAATTAATTAAAGTGGGGTGGTAACAGATGTAAAAATAAATATTTTTACCAAGATTTTCTAAAAAATAATAATTGCATAAATAATTTTATTCATTTGTTAATAAATCCTGAAAGTTTAATTAAAAGTAGACAGTTGGTTTTTGCAATAACTTTCAAATTAATGTGTCTTTCAACGCCAAAAAACGACTTGCGTAATATTACGTTTTGCTCAATAGTCACGTTATGTAAACATAGCGTGAATCGCTGACGGAAAACAAAAAGAGAAATTTTAATTGAAATTTCGAACGTGTTAGAAAGGATTAAAAAAATTTTTTAAATAATGACAACAAAACTTGATCTTTCCTCTTAATAATAGCATAAACATTTTGATGATAAAACTTTGTTTAAAATCATGCTATGCTGTTTTTTTCGGCAATTGAGTGTAGGTGCCTATATTTTACTGAGAATCTCAGTTCTACGATTTTAAAAATTTAGGTACCTCTACAAAATCGCTGAAAAAACAGCATAGTCAGAAGGGAAAAGGTCCCAAACTAAATAAAACAAAGTTCTATGGGCAAAAAGTTTATATTACCATTAAGAGGATAGAACAAAGCGTTTTTTAAATATTTTTAAAAATTTTTAATTATTTCTAACACGTTCGAAATTGTTGTAACAATGTTGTAGAAAGTCTTTTTTTTTATTACGTAAGCGCGATATCCAAATTGCCGCTATTGTATTAAGTAAACAAACGTAATTGTTACGCAATGCACTTTTTTTGGCCGTGAAAGACACATTAAATTGAAATTTCTTGCATAAATCAAATAATGGTTGGATTTTAATGAAAACTTCAGGATTTATTCCTAATTAACCAAAATCACTGTTGAAATAATTATTTTGTATAAAATATTGGTAAAAATATATTTTTTTTTACATATGTTACCCCCACCAATTAATTTCCACAAATGCTTAAAAATTCGAATTTTGTCCACAATAAACCTAATATAATTAAATTCAGGAGTCATTGGGGAATGCTAATCAACAGTTTTTTTTTCTCCAATAGAGCCCCTTTTCTAAAAAATTGGTCCGAATTTCGAAAAATGCAATAATTATGCTAATTTCTATGTGGATAAACTTCTGATTGCTTTTACGAACAACATAAATTAAGCGTATCATAGTCTGAAAAGAAAAAAAATTCAATGAATAATGAATTTTTACAAGAATTATTTTAATTTTTTTTTAATTTTTTGATTATATTTAAAAATTATTTATAAAAAGTTTAAAATTATTGTTAAATTTCTTCCTCAACGTGTCTGGCTAGGTTATGTAATTAATGCATGAAGACTACAATTACTAATCGAAAATGTAAAAGCTTAATACAAATGATTGAGCCATTGGATTTTTAAAATAATTAAAACATTTTAATTGTGTGCATTTTTACGGTTGGCCGTACGTGATATTTATCATTACAAGGTTACGTGATTAAAGGGTTGTCTTCCCTTACATAAAAAAATTACATTCGTATAATTTTGTCGCCTCCGGCCTCCCTACTTTAATCTTGTTTATAACTTCCGGTTGTCATTATGTCACTCGGCACTTGAGATAGCCGGCGTATATCGGATTACCTTAGCTAATAAAATGCTATAGCAAATATTTCAGAGAGTAAGCAAGTACCTTTGTTTGAAAACAGATAAAGGTAAGTTTTAACTTTAAAAATTGACTTCAATAACGTGTCAGTGACGTATATTTTATTTTTGCCGGATTTTTAAAACAGGAATGTGGCTACTGTTTAAAAATCTGTCATCAATCAATAAAATGACGGTACTTTTAAATTTTTTTTTTAATCTGAAATATTTTAGATTCCAATCAATATAATTTCGCTTTAAAATACGCCAGTGTATTTTGTTTAATGGAATTACTAAATTTAATCTCTTGACTTTCAATTAAAACATATTTTAAACCTAAAATATAACTTATTTATTTTAAACATTTCATTTTAAAATCAGGCATCGAAAATTTATACTGAAAAGTGGAGGTACCTATAAAAATGTTAATATCCTTTGGAAGTTACTTTGCGTTAATCTGAACCATTAAGAGTAATTGTTTTTTACACATTATAATGCATTCAATATACCCTATTTTCTAGTAGCAAACACACTTTCAATTTGTCCAGTTGAATATCAAATTACGTTCTTTTTTTAAAGTATAGGCCTATAAACAATGTGATTTGCAATCTCGAAAGCAAAGTCTTCAAAGCATATTTTAAAAACAAATAATTTTTTTAGTCGTTTCACTCCAAGCAAGGCGGTACTATCACTGATGCGCAGGGGGCTACATAAGAGTAAAAGTTTAGACAGAAGGAGAGTGAAGAGAAAGTCGAACCAGTTACAGGGGGTGTCAGAGAAAGGACAAGAGAAGGATGGGAACAGCTGTGAAGACAGTTGCGAAGGCAGAGAGAAAGAAAAACAACAAGATATTCGGATGATGTAGAAATGACTGGAGTCAAGTGGATAAGAGATGGGTATTGACATTGCATTTAAATTCCTTGAGGTTGTAGCCGTCAGGAAAGCAAGTATATGGAAGGGAGTTCCACAGGCGGAAAGTGCGAGAAAAGAAGCTGAGTAACTAGAATTGTCGGCTGTATTTGGTTGATCTAACTGTAAATGGGTGGGACCTTGTTGCTAGCCTGGTTGCACGAATAAATTCTTGTGGCGGGGGCAGCAGTGACTTAAGTTCGTCGGAGCATAAGCCATGAAAATATTTGTAGAATACAAAGAGGGAAGCTATATCCCACCGGCAAGAAAGTGGTCGGAGTCGAGCTGCTAAGTCGGGATCTATTACATTACAGATTCTCCTTTGGAGCCTGTCAAGAACACTGAGATGAACAGCAGGGGCGCCTGACCATATATGATAGCAGTATTCTATGCACTGACGGATAGTTGATTTGTATATGTGCAAGATGGATTCAGGCGAAAAAAAACTTCCTGGACCGACGCAGGGACCCAAGCTTCCTAGCAGTGGATTTAGATATTGACTCAATGTCATGATTCCACTTGAGGTCGGAAGATAGGGTAAGTCCGAAAAGGCGCAGTATATTGCTTTCAGGGAAACTCGCTTGGTCCATGCTTATGGGAGGCAGGAGAGGTTGCTTGTGATGGTTGACAAATAGCAGTTTCGTTTTAGAAGCATTGGAATTTACAAGCCAAATAATCTCTTCAATCCTGGGTACTTAAAACTATGAAAGGAGAAAGAGAGATGGATTCATACCTTCCCACCTAAGTAAATATAATGAATTCGACACGCCGATTTCTCAGTCCATGCCGCTATTCATTACTTCATTGTGCCTCCGTTAAATTTATTACTATATGAATGTAACCATGCTATTAAAAATGAATTGAGACGATTATATATATATATATATATATATATATATATATATATATATATATATAATTTACGCTATCTTTTTCCATAAAAATGTAAATGTAAACAAACTAGTAACCGCCCTTACACCATGCGCTTTAACCTAACGGACCCTAATTTAATAAATTATAAATCTGTTTTTTTTTATTTTTTGTTTTTTCTCCCACCACGTTTTAGTACCTATTCCACTTTTAGGTTTCGCTATTAACCTGACTTGGTTATACATTTAATAGGTATAAGAAATACTACTACATGCGATTTTGTACCCATAACGAACTTTAAGAAAGGAATGCTGATTAATAATTCAAATCGAAAATAGCCAGCATGATATAATAAGCACCCGAGGGTTGCTGAAATGCATGAAACTCAGAGTCGTGTGTAAAACGTACGAAAATATGTATATTTATTAATATAGATATATATACTCGACAACATAAGTATTTAAAAAAATAAAATAAGGTACTGTTAAAGAGCAAACATGCAGAAAGAGCTTTCATAACTTGTAGTAAAGTTTAATAATTGTCAGTAAAGGGAATGAACTGAGCTGACACTGCCTCACTATTGTCTCTCTAATAAACTGAGCCGACGTTGCCCCGCTATTCTCTCTCTCTCTCTCTCTCTCTCTCTCTCTCTCTCTCTCTCTCCCCTCCATGAGCGTGACAGAAAGGAAAATATATACATATATACAAATAAATACACAACAATCTTTATTTTAATACGGAGGATAACTAAATAATAAAAATTAATTACCATGCTAAAAAGGGTTTTATACTAAAATTCACCCTTGAGAACCACTCAGATTAGGTTATAATCAAAATTTTAATGATAAATAAAGTGCATATAAGATCATGTGGAGATTATGAGGATATATAACGATTTACCCTTGATTTAAAGAGGTCAATCAAGACGAAACTCTTCATGAAAGCACTCGCGCCAGGCCTAAGTTCCTTCTTATAAAATATCTCCTTACGCCAGTTATATAATATAGATTACATATAATGACAGATATTATATGCAAATTAATATTGAGTGACTAAATTACAGAATTTGTAGTCTAATTACGTAGACAATTCTCGCTCAAATGATCTCAAATTTAAACAAAATGTGTAAAAACTAAGTTGACTGTGCAGTCTTATCTCAATGAGAATCCACCAGCAAGATGGATCGGACGTTCCAGTGGAAATATCAATGTGCTGTTGAAAAGACCACCACGTTCACTTGACATTTTGTGATTTTTTTCTATAGGGCTATGTGAAAGACAGGTCTATATCCCTCCTCTTCCTATAAGCCAAGAGGAAGTTAAGCAGAGAGTCGGAGGCTAAAGAATGTTACCCAAAACATGCTACAGTGTGTTTGGCAGGAGCTGGACTAACAACTTGATGTGTGTCGTGTCACAGTTAGTGCGTATTTTGAACATTTGTGAAGGTTTGTGAAATCGGTTATAGAATTTACATCCCTTCGAATACTCTGTTCGAATTTTGATAAATAAATCTTTTATTGTTCAATACGAATCTTATTTAATTCGTTTGTCTGGGACATGTAGTTACTCAGATATTCTCATTTTAAATTATATCAATTTGAGCGTGAGGACAACCTGTATTTGTTAGAACTACTTCAGCAAGAATTTCTTTCTTCGATGTGCCGTGACCATATAAGACGTTGATGATTATGTTTTTTTGTTTTTTTGTTGTTTTTTTTTTGTTTGTTTTTTTTGTTTTTGTTTTTTGTTTTTTTAATCATATCACCCCGAGCAAGGCAGTAACGTTACTGATGCGCAGTGGGCTACGTAAGAGTGAAAAGATTGGAAAAGAGAAAGCCGGAAACCACATCCTAAACAGGGAACAAGGGATGAGCCTCTTCATCTGTTCAATAGGCGTGAGTGGAGCGTGAACCGGGCGATAGATAGATCTATCTACTCCAATTGAAAAGAAAAAAGAAAAAAAGAAAAGACTGAAAAGACTGAAAAAGAGAAAGCCGGAAACCACATCCTAAACAGGGAACAAGGAATGAGCCTCTTTACCTGTTCAATAGACGTGGGTGGAGTGTGAGCCGGGCAATAGTTTAGTCTATCTATTCCAATTATGTTTCTTCACAATTTCCTGTCATTTGTAGCTCTTTAAATTCTAGTCATTTTCTTATGTCTGTTTGCTGTGGCTGGAAAGTCATTATCTTCGCAGTTGCCATTTTTATCACGACTTTACTTATCAAAATGACTATTTCTTCCTGTCGTGCGGAGCCTATAACATGAAACCTCTTCATCGACCCGAGTTCTTTGCTTTTGAGCTCGATGAAATATTGGAGCTTCTTTTCGAAAAGAATCTGTTCGCCCAGATTGTGGAAAAGAATGAACAAACATCTGTTATAATCACTTCGATCGTTGTAATGTCTGACCGTCTTCAATTGCTTGTCGTTCTGGATGTTCTTTAAGGAACTTCAAACTGAACCCTTTATTTAATGTCAATAATATTTGCATCATGCTACTGAATTAATGATCCACTCGTGCCCTGTTAAATACTATGCATCATTATTGTTGTATTTTAAAAGAAAAAGAAACTAAAAACTTGTACTTATGACGTTGTTGGGTACTACTGCGGCAATAGATTGCTCCTACTTATAAATGTGGCAAATAGCCACGTTAGAGTCGGATTTAAGTAGTATTTGTTTCGCTCAAATATTTCCATTTTATGTATGAGTATTTAATAAATCTCTTCTTTGTTTTGTTAAATTTTCGGCTATTTTGAACAAAGGCAACATTACAACGGATGCGTATTTGTGTCCCAATTTCTCGTGTATTAGAAGAACCGTGTTCGAATCTAACTGTTGATTTTAAACGTCTTGATCCAAAGATATACATTAGATATAAGTATGATAAATAGATACAAAAAAGATGAAAATAGTGCGACCAGCTGAGATCTTTTACAGCTAAGACTTGATCTGCTACATCCACAGGGTTGAACTAACCTCATTCCTTACGTATCCCTTTGGTAAGAAGAACGTTTCACTGCAAAAGATTATTCCCAAGAACTGCTATTTTGTGGGAAAGTCTCCTGGAGGCTTCCGCAAATTTTTAAAGTTCAAAAAAGCATCCATGCGGGAGTCTTAATCTCTTTAACTTTGGGGTCAATCATCATCTATCCGATATATCTTCGTAATCTTTACATCCTACCTCTTCTTACATTAATATCACACACTTCATTCACTAACCATCTACAGTGAGTAGCTATTAAACCCTATATTGGGTAAATTTTAGTAAAAATAATTTTAAAAAAAGAAAAAAAAACTACACCGGAACAAGTTAGATAAGTTTTTTTTCTTTTTTTAAATTATTTTTACTAAAATTTACCCAATATAGGGCCTAATAGCTACTAATAGCAGGGGTACTCGACCAGATATAGCAGCAGTATTCAATGCACGGGTGGATGGTAGATTTATATATGTGCAGGATAAATTCAGATGGAATTTTTTAATCCAAGATTGCTGAATTACATTTTGAAAATAAGTTTTTTTCCATCTGAATCTATCCTGCACATATATAAATCTACCATCCACCTGTGCTATTCTCCTTGGGCTTCTCGACAAGGTACAGCGGAGGGTCTGTAATGTGATTGATACCGACTTGGCAGACCGGCTGCAGTCTCTCTCTCACTGGCGCGACGTGGCTAATCTGTGTCTCTTCTATAAATACTTTCACGGATTCTGCTCCGATGAACTTAGATCACTGGTGCCCCCTAGGTACGAATTTGCACGAGATACTAGATTAACAAATAGATCCCACCCTTTTACAGTGAAACCGATAAAATGCAACCGCAACCTCTACTCCAACAGTTTCTTTTCTCTGACTTCCCGACTGTGGAATTCCCTTCCACATGACTGCTACCCCGGCGGCTACAATCTCCAGGAGTTTAAATGTAAGGTCAATAGACACTTCCTAACACACTAACTCGCTTCCATACTTTCAAACACTCTTCCCATCCACCCAACCCCCAGCCTACGTATCCATACCCATCTATCACCCCACTTCTGACATCTCCTATATCTAACCACTCTTTCTCTTTACCTTCCCCTATGTAGCCCCATGCGCAATAGTGACAATGGAATGCCTTGCTTGGGGTGAAATTGTTAAAAAAAAATTCCGATGCGTAAAAACCTATTTATTTTTTATTTCCTATTTATTTTAGATGACGCCGCACAAAATTTTCCTTTGGAAGCAAATGTTTTTATTTTTAAATTGATTTTGTTTACTGTTGTTTTGTTTTTTTGTTTTTTGTTTTTTTGTTTTTTTAGAACATTCTAATTGAAACACTCCATTCAGTGGGACTTTTGATGTTGGTCTTCATTGTCCTAACGAGCGTTGACCTTGTTCGAAGCTCTATGCTTATCTATGGTGTCGGGTTAATTCCATGTGCCTTGGATATTTTACCTGCTCGAGACAACCACAGTACAGCTGATGACGAAAACGACGAAAACAACTGTTATAAGAACGTCTGCTTCCGCAGTTGCTGGAAAGCCATTATCATCACAGTCACTCTTTTTATCGCCACCCTACTTATATGCTTTCACACAAGCCTAAAAAACGACTACATTTTCCCGACAAACGGGGACTATAACCAAAGTATCTTCATCATCACCCCGATTTCCTTGTCTTTGATCTCGGTGAAATATTGGAGCCTCTTTTCGGAAAGAATCCTTTCTTCCAAACTGTTGGAAAAAATGAAAAAACAGAAAACGAAAATATCTCTGTTGGTGTCAATACTTAAAATTGGATACACTTTCCTTTTCATCTACGTCTTTTATGGGACGGGCGACAAAAACTGCAGCCGAGTACTTTTTGTTAGAGGCTCTTCTAATAAGGCCATCAATTGCGGTCTTCACAAAGTTACACTCTCATTTTCAGATTTAAATCCGGAGCCATTCATTTATGCTTCAGTCAACATGATTGCCGGATTTTTCTGCTTCCGGTTAGCCATGACAGCGTGTCAGCTATTACTTCAACGGACTTCGTTCTCACTTCCTCTTGTTTTGATCGGCCCGTTTTCTACTTTTCTCGTCCTGCTTTTTACCAGTCAAGGGCTGCCATTTTTAAAAATGACGCCAAAAGACGCACCTCCAATAATAGAAAGGGATCTAAACGGATTTCTTAGCTGCTATTACAAAGAGTTTACCTGGGAAAGGATTTTCAGCATTGGATTTTACCTGTCGTTTCTCTTTGTCACCCGACATGTGTGGATGCCCAAAGTCGAAAAACTTGCCAAAAAGGACAAGTAAGTTGATAAAACCTATTAATAAGTCAACCAGAACAACGTTTCCCTAGTTTAGTCGAGTGTTGCACACATTAACATTTTTAATTATGCTAAACTGCCTATTTCTTTATTACCTCCGCCTTAAGGCCGAGGTATTGTATTCGGTCGCGTTTGTCTGTCTTTTTTTTTGTTTGTTTGTTTGTTTGTTTGTTTGTTTGTTTGTTTGTTTGTTTGTTTGTCTGTGGTCAAGAAATGTGAGGACCTCCTTGATGTATTCGGATAAAACTTTCAGGAATGACTGGTACGAACTAATTAGATTTTGGGTTTGATCCGGTATGGGATAAAGTTTCTGAGTTATTTTTCAGGATTTATTAATAAAATTTACGCTTTCGCTTTTCACATACCAAATAGTGAATCAACGATCGTTAAACAATATAGATCAAAAGATCGATCGTCTGAATTTTATTATATATCTCTGATATGTACTGTCTACTTAATGTACTTATCTAAAATCTAAACTTATTTATAAATGGAACATTGTGTGTGTGTGTGTGTGTGTGTGTGTGTGTGTGTGTGTGTCCGTTACCTATAGACTCCGAAACGGCTGAACCGATTTTCTTGAAAATTTACACAGTTGTACTATAAGCGTCTGCGAGTGTTCTTAGCTAGGTTTTGTGTCGAGGTATCTCCGATAAATATCGAAAAATTCGGGTTATAGAAGGAGTGGTCCGATTTTAATCAAATTTGATACACTCATAGACAAAGACATAAGAAACGATATTCAGAAATTTCAAGGTTGCAGTTCTTACAATAGTGCAGAAAATCGATAATATATATATATATATATATGTATAAATCGATACCAGGAAATCAAAATTTGACTTACATCTATTCATTTTTCTTTCAGTCTACGGTTTCGCTTTAACTGGAAACTTTTTAGTCTTTAGACCGGAAGCACTCGTTGAATGTACGCTGACCTCCAAACTCACGACTGCACAATAGTAACATTGCCCAAAGTACAAAAATTTATTCTTGACCACCGAACATTTGTGGGGTGGATGCTGTAGGATCTTCGATGTTTCGAGAGGTTAGTTTGGCTGACATTGAAACCAATGATATAGGGAAGCAGATACCACTTCATACGTCACAGCATTTGCTATGTCGTTCTCAAAATTAATGAAAATGTGTTTTTAAAATTGGGTTAGTCTTTCTCGAGAAACGTCGAATATTTTACTAGTTAATATTACTTTGGGATAGTTTTTTTCATTCTACTTTTGTTGCCTTTTATAGTAATTCTCAACCTTTTATTATTACTAGCAGTATAGCCCGGCGTTGCTCGGGTGTAATGAAAGCTTTAAAACTAATCCATGGTTCTGGAGCTCAGACTCTTTGGACGTTGGCACAAAAGACTAAAAAGCACTAGTGCAGAAAATCGATTATATATATATAAATCAATACCAGGAAATCAAAATTTGACTTACATTCATTCATTTTTCTTTCAGTCTACGGTTTCGCTTTAACTGGAAACTTTTTAGTCTTGGAGGTCAGCTTACATTCAACGAGTGCTTCCGGTTACTTGAGGCAATAGTTTTGGTTATACAGAAGTTGCTGAAAACATCATGGACGGAGCATGTGAGCAGTGAGGAAGTTTCAAGAAAAATGGGAACAAATATGCCATTTATATTCAGGGAAGGTTGATATTTCTGAGACACATAATAAGGAAAGTAGTTTTATAGAATTTGGTACTCACAGGCCATATTGAAGGCTAAAGAGGCATAAAGAAACAACGTAAACCCACCTAATGATCTTGTGTAAATATATTACAAGATAGGGACTAGGAAAGGTTGTAAGGAGACAAGCATTATATAGTTCTAGAAAAGATAAGTTAATTGGTTTTGTTTAACGGCATATCAACATCCATGTATTATTTAATGCTCTAATCTAACTATTTTGTACACAATTTTGTTACTTTTAGATACAATACTGGTTTAGTCCTACAAATCTTACTAAATTAATCTCTAGCTGGAGGGAAAAGATATGGATTCATACATTTCCTAAAAGTATTTGTGCATAAATAGATACAATGTACCTGACTGGAAATGGAACTTGGTTTTCCGATTAAAAATTCCGAGCCATTATCCATTACACCACCTGCACATCCAAACTTAATATTCCCAAGTGATCACCCATCCAGGCACTGACCAAGCTGTCACCCATCTAGGTATTAACCAAATGGTTACCCATCCAGATATTGGCCAAGTGTTCACCCATGTAGGTACTGACCAAGCGTTCACCCATCTAGGTACTGACCAAGTGTTCACCCATCCAGGTACTGACCAAATCGTCACCCATCTAGGTACTGACCAAATCGTCACCCACCTAGGTACTGACCAAATAGTCACCCATCCAGGTACTGACCAAATAGTCACCCATCTAGGTACTGACCAAATCGTCACCCATCTAGGTACTGACCAAGTGTTCCTCCATCTAGGTACTGACCAAGTGTTCCTCCATCTAGGTACTGACCAAGCAGTTACCCATCTAGGTACTGACCAAGCTCGACTTTGTCTAAATTCGGTGATCCTACAGAAACCATTGTTTCAACGTGATACAGCTATAAGCCATAAGAAGTTGTGGAAAGCCATTATTGTTCATGTCTTGAAGAAGTATGGTACATTAAAGAGGACCCCAATCTTGCATAAAAGGTGGGGCGTTTGGAATAAGCTGGTGGGTGGATTTTTTAAAATCTAAAAAGTGGTTAGGTTGGAATAAGTTGAAGGGTTAAAATGCATGAGGAGGAGGTAGATTTAGTTTAGAATTTAGTTTGTTTGAATGAAAGTATTGTATGTAAACAAACGGCAATTTAAACAATTTTCTTTCATGCCAGAATTATTTTACCGCAACTAAATATAAACCTTTTTTCTTTTAAATGTTGTCTTTTCCTCACGAATCGTGGTGTGTTGTTGTATATAGCCATAAATTGGTTGCGAAAGGGTGTGAATCAGGTCGAAGTTTCACGCTCATCAAACACTTACTGTATTTTGACAAAGAATACTGCTTACTTGAGTACTTCTTTGCTGACACAAATGCCTGAAAAGAAAAATTGAGTTTGGCTCAGTGGAATCGGTTTTTCGTAAAATATCGATCGGAATTTCTTTGGAAAAATCAACATCAAGTGATGACTTTCTCTCATTCTCCAAGTGACTTTGACTAGCATTACCCACCACTTCTTACCCGTCAAAAAGACTCTGTTAAGTTCAATATTGTTTCCTCTGTTCCACATTCTTCTTCTTCTTTTATGTGCCGTGTCCCTTCAGAACGTAAGCGATCATGGCCTTCCACATCTTCTTATCTCTAGTGGCTCTCTTAGCATGCTTTATCCTGTTACCCCACCTAAATCCCGCTCTACCATCCACTTGCTCAAACCCGTCAAATATGTTACGCATTGCTTTCCCTGTTTATCTTTCCCTATAGCTGACCTGTGAGTATCAGATTCTCCAAGCCCTCCTTCCTCATTACATGTCCTTTCATATTTCAGCTGCCTTTTACTGATGTTAAGTATTAGTTGTTTGTTTGTTTTTATTTCCATCCTTTCCAAAACCTTATCGTTTCTCACATATTCGGCCCATTGTATCCTCAGCATCCTTCTGTAGAACCACATTTCGGTTGCTTCAAGTTTTCCCTTCAACTTTAAGGAGATTGTCTAGCATTCACTGCCGTATTGAAGAACAGGCATCACATAGCAATCCAGTACTCTCTTCTTTGTTTCTGGCGAAATGGCGAAATTTTTCTGTATCTCAATACTCTACTCAGCTTCTGGAATGCATCCTTGGCCATGCCAAGTGCAGTTGATACTAAGATACGACCATCCTGGGTATGACCTCTTAATTGTTGTTGTCCCAAGTCAACTCTGACTCGGGGTGGTAGAATATGTTAGGGTCCTAGCTATGGGCAAATAGTTAACCCCCACAAACTGGGGCCAAAACACTATAAAAGTACAAAAATATTTACAGTAAAAATACCCGCTGTACATTTTCATAGTTAAAAATTGCCAGCAGTAAATTACTGTAACGAAAAAGATAATACCATCAATACGATTTTTGTCAAGGAAATTACTAATACTCCCAAGACAAATAAATTTCGGCATTAAATGACCCATACAGAGTTAATATGCTGCTAAAGAAATGGTAAACTTTTGATTTAGCACCAGAAGGCCTTTATCACTTCAAATGTTTCCAAAACATCCTTATTTCCGTGCAAATATATATGCTGAACTCAAATCGATAATTATTTATTGAAGAAACCTACCTTTATTGATGTTAACGACCAGAAAAAATAGAACTTTTTCTCGCTCTTTATTTTACCCTAAACCACCATTCTCATATCTAATTCAGTGCTGAATGACTTTAGGTGTAGGAAGCTAATTTTCGGCCTATTACTTTCTTTGTGCAATTATTACGCGATTTGTTTTGTTTCGGAACTAAATTTCCGCTAAAGTTGCGTGTATTTGCGTGTTTTTTTCTCCTTTGGGTGGGGTATAGAATTTTTCTTTAAGAAAGTTAACTTTGAAATAGAAATTTTTTAAGAAAGTTAACTTTCAAATGGATGAAAATAAGTGTAGTTTAATTAACCTTCAAATGCATTGCGTGTATTTGCATGTTTTTTACCTTTATTTTTTAATTTCAGAAGAAAGTTAACTTACAAATATATGAAAGTTATAAGTGATAACAGTAGTTTTACTTAACCTTCAAATATATGAAAACATATTTGAGTGTTTTTTTTTCCTTTTTTTATGAAAATAAGTGATAATTGTAGTTTTACTTAATTTTTTCCGACGAAAGTTAACTTTCAAATACATGAAAATATAGAATTTTTTTTAAGAAAGTAAACTTTCAAATATATGAAAATAAGTGACGAGTGTAATTTAATTAACCTTCAAATATATAAGTACCAAAAAAATAAAGGAAAAAAATCCACACTCAATAACCCTAACCCTAATCCAAACCATAACCCAATTATCACTTATTTTCATATATTTGAAAGTTAACTTTCTTCTCAAATTAAGAACACGCAACTTTCTCAAATTCATTACCAAGAAGAAAAAAAGGAACAAAAAACACGCAATAACCCTAACCCTAACCCTAAATTTCTATTTGAAAGTTAACTTTCTTAAAAAAAAAATTCTACACCATAAAAAATGGGGGGGGACACGCAAATACACGCAACTTTCAGCGGAAATTGAGTTCCGAAACAAAACAAATCGCGTAGTAATTGCACAAAGAAAGTAATAGGCCGAAAATTAGCTTCCTACGCCTAAAGTCATTCAGCACTGAATTAGATATGAGAATGGTGGTTTAGGGTAAAATAAAGAGCGAGAAAAAGTTCTTTTTTTTTTCTGGTCGTTAACATCAATAAAGGTAGGTTTCTTCAATAAATAATTATCTATTTGAGTTCAGCATATATATTTGCACGGAAATAAGGATGTTTTGGAAACATTTGAAGTGATAAAGGCCTTCGGGTGCTAAATCAAAAATTTATTAAACAAATTAAGATACGAACATTAGTTCTTATTTTGGTATTTCACTTTACTAACAGAATCCACTGCATCACTTGATATCTAAACCCTTTCATTTCTTGAATAAACGGGTTACATGAATATCAAGTATTCAAATGAATTCTACTTAAAAGAAAAACTTAATTTTTTCACTGAAGAATTAAAAAATCATATATTAATATGTAAAAACAAATATTCATTCTTCCTGAATTCAGAAAACAATTAAAGCAATTTAAAACATGCTTTAAAATTTTGTAAAATTTCTACAAAATATTTATGAGAACAGAGATGATTTAGCATTGACAAGGGAGGGGACTATTTCATAAATACAGCAACATTGAGATTTAGAAATGGCTGCTCGTCTCAAATATCAGTCATCATAAAGACAATCTGTTTTTGGAGCAAATAATGACTAAAATTAAAATTAATTTCAAATACTCGAATTTATTGATAATAGTTACTTGAAATATGTTATTTTATTACAGAAAATCTTTTGTGTGGTTTCAGTTGCTTACCTTGGGTGAAAGAACCAATTATTTGTGATTATCAGTTCTTAATTGAAAGAACCAATTATTTGTGATTATCAGTTCTTATTTGAAAGAACCAATTATTTGTGATTATCAGTTCTTAATTGAAAGAATTAATTATTTGTTTCTTAGGTTCGAAATTAAATGGTATTAATTTTCTTGACTATTAGATCTACTTTAATTTTTCTTTTTTGAAATAAAACATTGACTCATTTATTCAATAAGCATATTTTGTGCCGCTATGATCACTACTCCCGCTAATTCTCTTATGGTGGCATTCATGGCAAAATAGTGAAATAACTTGCCGGTTCCTTTTGCTGAAATTATCCCCTCCTTCCTCTCAGAAGTTCCTCCGACCATTGGTAAAGCCGTTGATCTATGAGGTGCAGCTCCTACGCCCAAGTTGGCAACTGGCCTATGGCCGTCCCAGTGTAATTCTTAAAAATATACATTTGAATGACAAGAATGAAAATATTTTTAATATCTTGTGTAGCGTCTTACAGGATTCAACGTCCGATTTCACTTCGCAAAATAATCTAACGAAGTCGTCCTCACCAAATGTTTTCACGCTTCTCAATCAAGGAACGTAATTCATCTTTTGCAATTAATAAATTCCTCCGTCGAGAAAGGTCCATTCTTAGTTTGTTTAATAATTATTTTGGGGTCATATAAAAGCAAGGGATGCAAATGATATAACCACTGTCCATTATGCAGGCAAGATTCCTGTTTTACTTATCTGTACCCACTGGATTTACTGTTACTCCATTATCTTATAGTTCCACTCTAATCTCGTCAGACACTCTGCCCCCGGCCGTCCGGCTGGGGTCGGAAATGACCAATTAAGACCAGTTTAAGATCAGTTTAGACCGGTTTTGAATCTATCCACCTCGGTGGATAGGTAATGTTTTGACCAGTACCTGGGCGTACGCGCTCAGGTTCCCCACGTTAAAAAGACCTTGTGTCACATCTCTCTCAAGTGGGGGAGAAGAGTAAATATCCTCTGCCTCCGGGTGGAGAGGAACCCAGACGAAGCTCAACCGAAGGGCAGAGCGTCTAGAGTAATTAGACAGGTACCCAACCTTGCCTTGTGCAGGGTCTACGGGAAATGTTTGCCCGGACTTATGGGCTTGGAGTTCCCACAATAAAATGGCTTTGTGCTGCATTTCACCTCAGTAGGGAGGCAGATAAATAGAGTTACTCAACTACCCTCAGTCAGATTTAGACAGTTTCTGCGCTAATAAATATTTCTAGGTTAAGCCGAATTGCATGATTAAATGCCCAATTTGTTTTAACAAATTTCAGCATTCAATCTGTATCCGAAGAAAAGGTCAGAAATTAATGCAAGTCTCCTTAATATAACTAAACAGTTATTTACATCATAGAAATGCGACATAGAGGTGCTGAAAAGTTTTCGACCCCACTTCTCAAAATATAACCAAATGAGCAAACGACAGTTTTTTTGTTTCTTTTTTTGGTTTTTTTTAATCTCTACTCTGTCGGGCTTAGAATATTTTTAATTTACCCCTCGTATAATAAATAGTGCGGGGGTGGGGGGTTGCGCGCTTATATAGTACAAACATATAGATAATTTCTCTGTAGAACTTCTCGCTCGGGCAACTCACTTCCGGCTTCTTGCTTCGTTGTCAACTTTGAACTTCAAAGATTTAAATGCAATGTCAGTCGTTATCTTTTGTTTTAACTGTTGTACTTTTCTTGTCGTCTCTCCGTAATAGTACATTTTAATATTTTTTTTCATATTCTCTAACGCTCAGTAACAACCCCCCCCCCCCTTGTGTCTCAGTTGTGTTTTGATTTCGTTGCTTGGAGTGAACTGATTAAAAAAAAAAGATATGCATTGTAAGTAATTTCACGATAAAAATGCACTGAAAATATTTTTTGCTTTGGTGCAAATTATTTTCCTATAGAAATGCATTGCAAATGAAGTATAAAGGATTTTCAATAGTCAGGTATTATTGACCGAATATAGTTATTATACAGAGTGCGATGGATTAATTGTCTAAATTATGCAAAAATGAAAATAACACTAAGGTCTCATTTAAACAGATATATTTCTCAAACTTATACAAAAATATCTTGAAATACTAAGGTATAAATTTATTAAATAACATTGTCATTGGCTTCAACCACAGCCTCCAGACGACTTCTGAATCTCCTGCAACTTTTCTAGACGGTCTCCTTGTTTACGTTCGTGAATACTGCCATAATTCTTGCCCTGTCTTTGGTGCTAGAAAGAGTTTTGTTGGTCTCTCGCTCGACTCCGCGCCACACTAAATAATCAAAGGAGGTTGCAGTCTGGGGAGTAGAATGGCCAGAGGTAAGGAGTGGTGTAATCGCAGAAATTGTCCAGGTTCGCCTGCTTATGTAGCATGGTGCAGAGTCCTGTTGCCAGACATCCGGCCTTCTAGCAGTCACCCTCCTGACCTTCTCAAGACACTTGATCAGTGTTAAGTCGGAGATCTTGTAGGAACATGGATGGAGGCGTAACGTCACCATCACTATTGATCATTCCAAACACCTTCATAATCCTCTGCACTGTACTCAGATTGACACCCAAA
Source organism: Ascarosepion bandense (assembly GCA_037127315.1). NCBI lineage: Eukaryota > Metazoa > Mollusca > Cephalopoda > Sepiida > Sepiidae > Ascarosepion > Ascarosepion bandense. The sequence goes on along the minus strand of JBBBDQ010028397.1, from coordinate 897,265 downwards.
CAGTTCTGAAATGTCTGCATTGGAATTCAGGCGCGAATGCCAAGCAGTACAGCATGGCGTTTCCAAATTTCTGGTGGAGTGAATTGAGTTATGGTGCTCCTTTTTTCACAGACGCTGCCGAAGTAACCGTACTATAGTGCGCAGTCGACAAAATAAAAACAAACAAACACGCATGCGCGAAATGAAAAATATAAAATAGCGACAATTTATCCATCGCGCCGTGTATGTATAATAACGGTTAATAAACTTTATATTCCATAATCTTTTAATTAACGAATTTTATTAATGAATAGACACAAGTGACTCTCTGATTTCAGATTATTTACCTCCTCGAGTTATTGTGGGGCTCTTCTTGATCAAAGTATTCTGCTCAGCAGACGCCGGGACGAGATGAAAACCGAGAAGAAGTCGGTTGAAGTAAGTCATTCTGTTCTCTTCTAATCCATATACCAAACAATGACCTGACCAATTCTCACTCTTCAGACTTAGCAGATTTTAAAAGTGTTTACGCGGCCTTGTGGACGATTGATTTTGTTTAACCATACACGACTATTCTATCGCTATTTCCATGGCAGATGTGCAGACTAGCTACATTCCTTAGGTCTAACAGTTCAAAACTTTACAGTAATGAGTCAAGTTGAATTATCCTCATTCTCTTTGTATTCCATTAATAAGGAGGAAGTTCCATTCAGTTTTTTTTTGTTTTTTTTTTTGTTTTTGTTTTTTGGGGTTTTTTTTACCAAGAACTGCTACTTTGTGGAACAGAATTGCGAGAAGATTCTTCCCTGACCTCTATTATCTTCGAATACAACCATTATCTATCCTATATATGCTCATGGTCTACACTTACTTCCTCCCCTTACGTCTATAAAACAACTTAATTTAATAACTCACTACCTTAATTGGCTCTTGAGTCTTCTATCGGGTAACTATTTAATAAAAACCTGACCAAGTCGGAATTATTGGTAAGTTTCTTGGATTAATAAAACAATTCTTACCTATTTTTAAAAGTTCATTAAAATGTTAACTGTAGATAATAAGAGAATGTTAAATTAAGTGTCAGTCATGAGTTATCTACCACTAACCCTGCAAGTTACTTGTTCACCACTGCTGTAACCTGGTATTGAACTCACAACTCTTTAGGTCAAATCACATGAACTAACCAACGTCTATATCCACTGGGCCTGGTGTCCTTAAGAACAACTGAATTTTTGGGACTTATAAACCTGATATTCGGTAACCCTTTTTTACCAGACTACATATTACAAATTTTTATGTTAATGGTTTTCTCTAGTATTTTTTTAACTCATGCTTAACAAAAGAGGCGCTACTACGCAAGAAATGGAGTTCATATACCCCAGTATTTGTTATAAAGGGTTCGGTTCGAAATTCCTAGCACCTGAAGAAGGCCGGGGCGTACAACGGCCGAAGTGTCGTACAAATGACAAAAAATATGAATACAATAATCCGAATAATGTAAATACTGTAAATACTAACTCATCTCAGAAATATAGACAAACACTTCGGCAATGTTTGTTTTAAAAGGCATTTATTAGAATTGTAATAAAATTGAAACATATAATAAAAGTGAATTTATACACCTTTTTGTTCTTGAAAATTCACAAGATTATTAAACTGTATTTATTACATTGTTTACTTCAAAAATAATTTTGTTTACAACTTTCTAAAAGCTAATACAATTGTATTAAGATTGATACAATTCAATATTTATCATTTACCAATTCATAAAAAAATATGAAAAAAGTATTTATTGATAAATTTACAATCCTTTATTAAATTATTAAAAAATATGTAAACCAACTATAATTAAATCCTTATTGTTTGTGATTTTATAAAGTTCGAATCGATTGGCAATTAGACAATGTTTAGGTTTTGTTACAAGTCTAATCATTGTTTTATTTTTTTGTTATGGGTTTGGTTTTTTTTTTCAAATAATAATCATTACCTAAGAGCTGATTTTCTAAGCACCGCTTAGATGTGGCACAAGGCCGACAATACAGAGGTACCCAGTGAAGATTGAACTCACTACTTAGTTGTAGCAGATTCTAGCGGGACAAGCTTGCTAGCTATTACACCACCTTGAGGCGCCCAAATCATTGCTTAAGAGTGAAGGTAGTTAAAATAAAAGTGGTGTCATGGAAAAAATCGTCCGCTTGACACTCCGTTTTTTTTGCGGTCACGAAGGTCCATGTTTGCCGTATGGAACTCATTTGAACATTTTTCATAAGAATAGCAATAAAGTAGTGACAAGTTTGCAATGCTGCGCCTGAAGAAGTTGTCAACGTGTAGTAGATAGAAAATTTAGAATCAAAATCAAATTTCTTCTTCACTTTTACAAAAATTCACAATGACGTGTAAAATCCTGGTTTTTCCCAAATAGAAAAAGGATTGACCATGTGCTTAAAGAAAAAGTCGAAACTGGATTTCGCAAGTAAATGTTAAATTGGTTTTCTGACTAATGAGAGTGATTTGCAAGTCTAAAAAAGACTTCGCGATCCAGTGCGAAGAATCTAAAGGATATATAAATGACTTTGATCAGCGTCAGTCAGTCAGATATGAAGGCAGGACAGACGACAAGCTAAAATGTAACAAGGCAAAATTTCAAGTCGACCCGGTCGCGTCTCTCGTCCTCTTTCTCCTTCTTTCTCGTGTGCTAACTCCTTTTACTTCTTCTTCTCCATCGAAAGACTCTCCTACCGAACAAACGCTCATACACACATACGTACGTACGCATAAACTCTTTCCTAAAAATTACTGCTACGAACATTTCTTGATACCCTTAACATTCTAATTGAACATTAATTTCCACCACAATTGATATTATCCTTTTCATTAATGCATCTCTATTTTAACATACAAAATGCATATTTTAATTCTTCTACTCTTCCACAATTCCACACATTCCGACCTTCTGATGATAATTCGGCATCAAACTTGTAAGCTGTAGGGATACAGAAAACACAAAGGCCGAATTAATAAACCTTAAAAATCTCCCTATAGCTACAAAGGCTACACGGTGAAGAATAAATTTTCGCTCACTAGACTGTCTAAATGTTTTTGAATTCTAAACTGGAAAGTGAGGATTGATCAGCACCAGCCCAGATATGGCAAGAATTTTGTTTTGTTTTGTTTTGTTTGGTTTTTTTGTTTGTTTTTTTTTTGTTTGTTTGTTTGTTTTTGTTTGTTTGTTTTATTTTGTTTTGTTTTGTTTTGTTTTGTTTTGTTTTTTGTTTTTTTGTTTTTTGTTTTTGTTTTTTGTTTTTTGTTTTTTTGTTTTTTGTTGGGTTTTTTTTTTGCGAGGAGGGACTTTATTTAATCTTATTAAAGTCTAAAATCTGGCAATTAACTTCATCAAATCTCTTCCCTGTCTTATTTTATTAGATAATTGATGTACGAGTGGCGTGATGGTTATCGATATGGTACTAGAATTGATAGGCCGAGTTCTAATACTGGCCGAGGTGGTTACGTTCATTTCCTACTAATGCTGACAAGACAGACAAGCCTCTCTTCATTCCGCTCCATTTGAGTAAAACAGTCGGGCAGACACCATTTCGAAAAAGTCTCTTAAACTAAAAACAATTTTCTTATGAAACAATATTTCTTCGATTATAAAATTGTGATTGTTAACTCGCATGTTTATATTTGTGCAGCACGAAATACAATCTCAATTTTGAGACTGTTCCAAAATAATTATTCTAATATTGATACTGTTGTTTCAGGAATGTGAAGAGGGTGTAACGGACGCTGCTCCCAAGATAAATAACATGTTAATTTACGCATGCGCAACGATGTGGCACGAAACTGAAAATGAAATGATCCAACTGCTGAAGTCCATTTTTCGGTGAGTGAAAAATTTTCCCTCGAGATTTGAAGCAATAGAGCAATACCAATGCTTTCCATGACACGCATATAATACAATGAAGTCATATACTAGATACCTGATCGCTAAATAATAGTTAGAAATTTAATCACAAAGACCTCTTATACTGCATTCAATATTCATTGAGTGTTCCAGGTTTGTGGCCTTGCGCTGAACTACATTAAACTTAGTATATTAATGGTTATAAATTTAATCGCTAAGAACATTCCTACCCTAATGAGTTTCATATAAACTTGAATCTTATTTTCAATGGAATTAAAACTATTTTTAAAATTCTATCAGAACCTGTCAAAGAACTTGACATTGCCTAGAGAGCTTGTACAGTAAAGCTTCAAATCTCAAAAACTATTGCTAATAGAAAGAAAGTTATAGATCGCAACAAAGAAAATATTTCGCTTCTTGATATCGTTTATAATTTTCTCTGCGTCCAGATGGCTCTTGTACTTCCATATTGAAGTACCAGATGATCTGACTTTAATGTAATATCAGTAAGGAGTATTTGTTCTAAAAGGAGATGATCTGTGGTGCTCCAGAATGCAATTGTCCTGTCTTAAAAGGTACCAAATTAGGTTTTGCACCCAGTATTACGCAAGTGCATCAAAGAAACAAGGTTACAGCCACTAATATTGAACTGTAATTACAATGTAAGTATGAAAGCAATGACTAGTAACTTCAGTCCTTCATACGACATCGTTTGACGTGTGAATTTAAACCGAAATAAAGATGGTAGAAACTAGTTAGTGTTGAATGAGCTCGCTCGAAATAAAGTAGAAAACGTAGAAAATCAGCAATCAAATATGAATACAATAATTAGTACAAACTACTAATAGAGTTATATAAGCACCAATAAACATTGAATGTAATAATTCGTACCGTATACTGATATGCAGGCACAAATAAAGAAATCTTTATGCGAGTGAATTTTACAGATTTTAGAAGTGTATATATGTACTGACTGAAAGAACTAGTGAAAATTGTATTTCACGCATCTTGCCAAATATCCCTTACATATGAAACTTGAAAATCAGCTTGCAAAATTTTGGTAAGTACCTGGACTTGAAAACAGATTTACAAGCTCTGGAAGCTAGCACGCAACCATTTCAGCTATCAAGTATACATATTGAACAAGCTAGGGCTATTCCAATAAATTCTCGCCCCAACCAAGAAGTATTTCCCTAAAATATCTAAATGTTTGGATAGATTTCATGAGAAAGGCTACGATAGTCATCATTCTAAATCATCGCTTTTATTCAGAACCCGAACATCAGCTAGCTGTACCCGGTCACGCGTTGCTGTGGCTCAGTTTGGTTAAATGGAAAAAAAGAAAAGAGAAAGCGCACATTTAATTTCCCACTACTTTGGGCTACGTGGGTACACCATATTTTTAGTTGTTCCATTGTCTGTGCAGATATAGAGATTGTCTGATTTGCCAACTCTAGAGTACGCAACATATAATTGTCCATCTGAGAAGCAATCTGTGTGTAGATCTAAACGACACAATTCGAAAGATTGGCCCTGAGCTTTGTTGATGGTGACTGCAAGCGCCAATAAAACTGGGAATTGTAATCTTTTAAATTGAAATGGCATATCCGTTGGAATCATAGGAATGCGTGGAATGAGGACATCTTCATCTTTGAAAGGTCCTGTCAAGATTGTTGCATCTATGATGTTGCTCATTAATTATTTTACTGCAAGCCGCGTGCCATTACAAAGATATGGTTAGTTGATATTTCGCAACATGATAACCGGCACGCCGATTTTCAACTGCAGTACGTGCGGTGGCATCCCTGGCAAATCTAGTGAATTCAAAAATTCTGTTGGGAGTTTCAAGGAATTGCATGTTTAATGGCAATTTCAAAGCGGAATGAGCATTTCTTCCACCTGGTAGCGATGTCGTAGTTATTCCGGATGATGCAAGTGCTAAGGCTATGTCATTTTGGGATCGAATTGTTGCCAAAATCAACATAATTAAGAAGGTTTTACCAGTTCCTCCTGTTGCATATAAGAAAAAGATTTTTCCAACGCCATTATTGACAGTCTGCATTATTTGGTTGTGAATACTGCTGCCACATCTGGTCGGGTGCCCCTGCTATTATCCTCGGGGTTCTTGACAAAATACAACGGAGAATCTGTAATGTGATCGATACCGACTTGGCTGACCGCCTGCAGTCACTCTCTCACCGGCGTGACGTGGCTTCCCTGTGCCTCTTCTATGAGTACTTTCACCGCTTCTGCTCCGATGAACTTAGATCACTGGTGCCCCCTAGGTACGAATTTGCACGAGATACTAGATTAGCAACTAGGTCCCACTCTTTTACAGTGAAACCGATAAAATGTAACCGCAATTTCTACTCCAACAGCTTCTTTTCTCGCACTTCCCGCCTGTGGAATTCCCTTCCGCATACTTGCTTCCCCGAGGGCTACAACCTCCAGGAGATTAAATGTAAGGTCAATAGACACCTCATAACACACTAACTCACACCCATTCTCTCAAACACTCTTCCTATGTACCTCCTTACTCATCTATCACCCTCCTTCTGACATTTCCTATATCCAATCGCTCTATGTAATCCCCTGCGCTATAGTGGCAGTGGAATACCTTGCTTGAGGTGAAATGATTTTAAAAAAATCTCTTTTTGCTCACGTTTTAACTTATGGATATTTGACTGCACATAAAGCAAAAGATCATCCCTGTAGTAACTTTGTTCACGTCGCAATTGTACATGAAACGAAATAGCAGCAGATCGATTCGGTCTGGTCATTCCCACTTGATTGAGAACTTTGTTCACAATTTTTAAGCACAAATTTTCAATCATTATCAATACTTTATTGTAGATTGCTGCTGTAAAATCCAGATAGGTATTTGCACTTTCATTGCGTATTCGACATAAAATATCTTCAGCCATGTGTGATTTATAGTTTTCCCATAACTCTTTTGGAGATGAAGGAGACCAGGCGGTCAATATAATTGCAAACAACACACGAATTTGATTTGGATGTGACGTGTTGCATGTCTCATTAATGCATGCATCCCAATGTCGGTCATTCTCCAATCAATTCAGAGTTTGATATGCACTGCGAAAAGTGGTATATGTAACGCCATTGACAATTCTCAATTTCTGGAAAGACTTTGGCCCATGAACATTTACCAACAGCATGCGAATAAAAAAACATTTATCTTGATTGCGACGAACAGTGTACAATCTGCCTATCGTGGTTTCTTTGAATATGCCAGGTTGTCCGTCGACTCGCTCAAGTCGTTTGCGTCGTTTAAATGATTTTCTACTCACATTCCATGTGTAATAATACATAGGCACTTCCGAATAGAGCAGTGTTTTTGCAAATGTGTCATTTTGACATAACGTGAAGAAAGCCGTTAATGTTGTAGCCGGTGGATTCAGAGCTATTTGTTGCACATTTGCAGTTGTGAAGTAAACGCGATGTCCATTTTTCAGATGTACTGCTAAGTGAACAACAGCCGGACTTCGTTCATGTATGGGAAATAAAAGAATTCGCCATACAGCTTCATTGCTGCTTATGTATCTTTCAGTTTGATACTGTGCGATTTCATCAATATGTATGACTGCATTCCTATCACTCCTTTATGTTTGCAAGCCAAAAAACTGCCATGTCACTGCCTTTATTCACGTACATACAAATGTACTTGATCGACTTATCGGAGTTACAGCATTTCACGTTTATGTGCGATTTGTATGCTTTTGATAGCAAAGGCGAATATGGAACAACCCACCGGTTATCTACTTCGATGTCACCATTTCGCATTTGTATGGTTGCTAATTTACCGCCATCTTCTACTGATCTTCTTCTGTATAAAGGATATCCATCGGTTCCTGTAACTGTGTTTGATACTAATGCTCATGCATTTTCCGCTTATCATGCTTGGTGAATTTGGATTCAGTATACCACAAGGTCCATGTCTCATATGTTTCATCACAGCTTCATTTAAATCTTTATCAAAGTCGGCATCAGGTTTTTCAGCGCATATTACATCATCGATTTCGTTAGAAGTGATTTTGTTATAGAGCCAGATTAGTATGTGTGGGTGTGGCAATCCACTCTTTTGCCATTCCACTTAATGCATACAGCAGCACACAGACCCAAAAACTTTGTTTTACTATGAAATCTATCAGCAATTTCAGCTTCTATCTGAAAACACCTGCTGTGATGTCATGCCGTTCCACCGGTGATTGCCCTGGAAGTAGGAGCTGTTGTATATTGTTCCAAGCTGGGTTGCATGCGAATGTAATGAATAGTTCAGGACGCTCATAGTGACGAACATATGCAAATGCATCTTGAGCGTACTCATGCATATGACGTGAACTGCCTGTATATGAAGATGGCAATATCATTAGTCTTCCAATCTCAGTTGTATTACGATCCTTTACAACTGCATCTCGCAAATGAATGTGTGGCGATACCGAGCAAAGCGAGGGGCCGGATGTTTGCACCCTCACGACCAGAAAGAAAATGACCAAAACTCGTCGGTGCGCAGCCGGCTCGACGCATATGTTCCGGTAGAAAACTAAAAATTTATTAAATATCAAATTCCAGTTCGCGAGCCTACGCGAATTTTATTTATCGGCCAATGGGAAGCCCAGAATCAAATACGGATGTGAATTCCCAAATGATCTGCTGCGATCCAAAATGACGAAATAACAAGCCGATACAGAAAGCATCGCCAGACAGACAGACCCAGACAGATACACACAGACAGACTCGAGAGAGACGAGTGTAATTAGTATCTCTCTTGACCGAAGTCAAGCGAATTACTATGCTCGCCTCCTTTCCCTATCATCTTATCCTTCGCTGTCTCAAAACTACTTACTGACCAAGGAGCGGATACATCAAAGACATTCCTTACTTACAACGCTCTCACATACATAAGCGTTAATTAGTATCTCCCTTGACCGACGTCAAGCGACTTACTATGCTCGCCTTCCTCACCTCTCCTTTTCTTCTTCTCTGTCTCTAAACTACTTACCGACCAAAGGAGCGGATACATCTAATACATTCCTAATTTACAACGCTCCACATTCATACGCACAAATTCTCTTTTCAGCATTTTATTGCCATGAACATTTTAACGTCCGTTAGACTCATTTTTAAAGGATTACTTTAATTGTAAAAACCTTAATTGATATGTGTATATATAAAATGTTGTTTCTAAACTGAATTTGCTTTTCTTGGTTTATAACCTTTCTTCATGACTTATAGTTGGCTATCTACAACGAGGCCAAATTCCGTTAATCTGCAACAATACAGAACTACTCTCTAGAAGAACGCCTCCCCACTATAAACGTATTCTTCAAATCGAAATTTGGTCTGATTCAAACGGATAAATATCTAATGTTCTGTTAATTTCTGCATACATATCTACGATGTATTGGTAAAACAATTGACGGCATTTCAGAATGTAATTGCCTTCATTCTCTCGAATCATTAATTGGTATGATTAATATTTCATTGCGCTGCATTTCATATTTGTTTCTTCACCACTAACTGGATTTATCATCTTAACGTTGAATTAATATCAATCGGCGCCATCCCAAAAAATGATTGGCTATTGCAGGGCTTTGTTACATTTTTTGTCAATTGATCATTTCTCCGGTGAAGAACAATATCTCTAGTTTGGAACTGATCTCCGACTATAACGATTGCCACTTCACCTAGGGTTGGAGCATTGAATCTTTGCACATGTTCTCCAGAAGGCGTTTTGTCAGCATGTATAACAATCTTGTGTGTACCAAATGGCATCATGTCAGTTGCTGTTTTGAATAAATGCACTAAATTGTTTTTATCGTGAAGAAGCTCTTGCAGTTGGGAAACAATGGACTTTTTATGCCGGTAGAAATTCCTCAGCGTGCATTCAGTTTATCATTGCTATCATCAAATGAAATACATTTGTAGGAATTTATGTCGACCATCTGGGAACGGAAGAAGTAAGCCGGCTTTATCATAAATTTGTCCTTTCACTTTGAAAGTTGGCATGAGTAGATCTGTTAGGATTTCTGCACCGAACGGCATCAATTGTAAGCATGACTTGTATTTATATAGGAAATGCCTTGATTCGGTAGTATGCCCGGCAAGCAAAGTTTGTAATAGCTCTAGTGGTTCTCCAAGTTGAGGCAGTTTAATTTTTCCAAAGGCATAACACATTCCTTTTGTTTCTCCCTTACATTTCAGAGCCTTGCAATAAGGACACATTTCAGTCATAGTGCCGATGAGAACATGCCGGCTCAAACTATAATCATCAGCTGTACCGAAATGCAAGGCAATCACAATCCCGTAATTGTTGAGGAGAGAGTCGTGTTTGACGTTGATCTGCTGTTTCTCGTTGACGTCTTTCAGCCACTCTCAGCCTGCTGCGCTCATTCTGTTGAGAACAAAGCAGATCTGAAGCTGCAGAACGCGATCGCAGTGCTCGCAATCGTGCATTCTCAAGTCTGGCTGCTTCCTCGGTATGCATCTGAACCATTCTTTGCCTTCTTCGCTCGTTCACTGATGCCTGTTCTTCCTCACTTTGATTTGGAATTACTCGTCTCACTTCTTCCGCTCTGCGAGTACGACGACCTAAGTTTGACCTTCTGCGAGGCATTATCGCTATGAACTGAAGCAGATCTTTTGCACTGAAAGAGATGGAAAATTATAACAGAAATATATAGATGGCACCGAAACAAACATTTAAATATCTATTTATATAGATGATAACATTTTATGTTTTACATTATATAACTTTATATTATGAGTTCACATTCCACTTGGATGGACTCTACATTTTTTCCTTTTGTACCCCACCCCCAAAAATCCTTTTATTTTGCATTTTTTTAACATAAACCCGAGTAAAACTCGGGTAGGGAGATTAGGAATCTGAAAAAATAAACTGGCCAAAATCGCCATTTCGAAATGTTAAGGCCCCCCCTCTTCATTTTTGACTATATAGGAAGGACAAAAGGAAGTTTGTATTTTTCTGCTTATTTTGAAAAAGAAGTATTTCCGGAAAAAAAAACAATAAAAAAGCAAACTTAACCCTTGACGTTTACCAAAACCAAAAGCAAAAAAATGGGGGATTGATTTTACTATGAACTTGTATGACGAGGTGAGCACCCCCAGAAAAATGTTAAATTAATCGTTTAAGCCCGATTAAAAAGAAATAAAAAATGGCTTAGGTTAAAAAAAAGAAGAAATTTATTTACTAAACCAAGAAAATAAATGGGATATCGATAATAATTAGTTGAAAAAAAAATGAATAGAAAACTATTTTTAAAGAGAAGAAATTTCTGTTGTTTACTCCTGCCAAAAAAAAAAAGAATTTATTTACTAAAACAATAAAATGAGAATTGTGCACTAAATTTGAGAATCGTGTATAATTATTTATATAGATAGTATGTGTATAAGTTTCGTATTTGCTCACAGAAATTCTAGAATATATAATTTCGTTTACCTTAAATGTGGAGTTTTTCTATGTTTTCTATGAAATAACAAAGTTGTAAAGGCGTCCATATTGAAATGAAAGTTTTTTTGGTTCGGCTCTCATCGGCTCTAATCGACTTTGCAAAATATATTTTTTTAATGTTGTAATATTTTTAATATTAGGCATATAAAAACACGCTCGTATTCAATTAAAATGCTATAGTAAAATTTAAAAACAACTAGTGCAGCTGTTTTCTAGATTAGCGGTTAGTAACAAAAGGACAAGTACATTTTCATTTATATAGATTGATGTGTCTGAGAGTGGAAGAAGTGGGTTTTATCGAATGATTCTCTTCTTATTTTAGAATGGACTTGGACCAAGCTACCCGTATGTATATGAAAAAAATGAAAGTCCACACTGATATTTATGACTTTGAAGGTAAGAAAAGGAATTTTTATATCATTACTTTTTATTCTTATTTACTTCCATCTTAGTATTTTTTTATGTTTATCGCAACTTTAATTAAGCCATTGATCTGCAGCATTGAGTTGCAGAATTGTAGATAAAAGATGAGCTCTTAGTTTGGATTCGAAGTTACGTTTGTTTAAAAGGAGCCTAATTAACCACACTAGCTGCTATTAAAGACTGGGCTACAAGAATTCAACGGGTTTGTAGAAGATTAAATCTAACTTATAAACACATCATTCAATATGCGATGCTTTTCAACACCATATTTGATTTTGTTTTACACTAGTATTATTAGAGCAGTACTGATATCTTTACTTTAGTTAGAAGAAACATTATCAACGTTAATGAAAAGGGTTCCTGCTCGATTAGCACAGAATACCCATGTCGTCAAGTGAGCGGTAAAGGCCTTAAGTAACTGATGTTTTATGATCAATAGTAAAGTTTAGATGTGAGAAATTCAAAGCAACCATCCTCTTTCTAAGAATAGGAGAAAAGGGAATAAAATAAATAGATAAATGACTCAACACTTTCGAGATGAAGTGTCACTCGGTCGGAAGGTATGGAATTCTGGTTGTGGATTTACATAAGCAGAATCACGGTTAGAGTTAGTCAGTTACGAGCCACCCGTTTGGCGAATGACAAACCGTTAGTGGAGCTATAGAGTGGTGGTTAGTCAGCGGGGTGAGGAGCCGTCTGTCCAACAACTAGTCACGTCTATAGCAGTCGCTCGACCGAATTAAGAAGAAAAGGAGGCGAAGAGACCGAATTGGCACCTGCATACTCCCAGAAAGAATGCTAGGCCCGACCCGAAACTCAGTCAGTGAATAAAAAACGCCGTTATATTGTAAACAGGATTTGTGTTTTCTTTTGTTGCCGTGCCGTTATTCTATCTTCCGTTGTTTTGTTGAACCTCCATCGAACTTTTTCCTGATTTTTGTTTATAACGACGCAAATGCGAATCGAATTCCTGAATAGCATTTATCTAAACTGATTGATGAGCCGTGTTGCATGTCCATACAAGCATGATTAGTCATTTTAGAGTAGTATTTACTTTCAACTTAATCCCACTAATACTTTTTTATCCTAACTTTACTCAGCTTAACTTAGACAGCGCGAGTCATAAAGTAAACCCCAGTCAGTAATATTAATAATACTTGAACTAACAAAGATGAATAAAAGAAAGTCAGATTTTCCCGCTTTCTGTGCATATACGTGTACTTTTAGTCGGAATTTATTTTAACGCTCACACCCTAAGCATAGATTTTGACTGAAATCTGAGGTGGTCATACAACGGGAACCCTTCTCTAACAAAACAACAAGGCATTACTTAGGGCGGCCAGCTTAGCTGCAGGAGTTGTCTTAAGGAGGTCAATGTTAGCAACCAGCTGCCTTAGGGACCCTGGTCAATATTTACTGCCTGGATTTATTTCTATGGCTTTTTGTATGCATGGACATGGCCACAAGGAAGTAAATGTTTGAATTTCGGGTTTCCCTTCTTCTAGATGATTTGCCTATTAAAACAAGACACCCAGTTATTTAACCTATAGCTAGAGAGGGATACACACGATACTTTCATGAATTTATATTTTGTTTTATTTTATATCCCCAAACAAGGCATTTTACTGCCACTGTTTTGCAGGGGTTTGCATAGGAGGAAAATTATGAGAAAGAGTGACAAGTTATAGGGAGTGTCAGGAAGTGGGTAAGAGAAGGATGAGAATACTGATGAGAGTGGAGTGGATGGAGAAAGGAACATGAGAGCGAGGATGCATGTTAGTGAGATAAGAGATAACTATTGACTTTACATTCAAATTCTTGGAGATTATAGCTGTCGAGAAAGCAAGTAAATGGAAGGGAATTCCACAGACGGGAAGTGTAAGAAAAGAAGCTGCTAGAGTAGAATTATGTATAATGTTACTTAAGCACTAATTCTGATTCCGTAAGTCGAATTTCCTTTTACTTTGTTATCAGCAGAGAGAAATATACGTATTTTCCATTTCTAGTAAAATCTTCGCTTCTTTCATTTCCAGTAACACATCCATGTTTTTTATTCCTCACACATCAATCACATTTTTTTTAATTCTGGCAGCTTATTTGCGTTTTTCCAATTCAAAAAGTTCGTTTGTAGTTTAACTTTTAAACTTCAGCTCTATACTTCAGACGTTTCCGCCTAAAACCCTGAACTGTTATTTATCATTTAAATATTTTTCTTTCTTAATAAGAGTGAATAGGTTCGCCTATCGTTCGGTTCACACTCTTCACCTGCCTTTTGATCAGGAGCAGAGGTTTACCCCTTGTTTCTTGCTTAGGATGGATTTTCTGGTTCTTTTAAAAGTTACTTCAACAATATGCTTCTGTTTCTGCTTAAAGCTTTGAAGTTTTATTTATCATTGAAACACTTTTTTCTTAATAGGAGTAGATAGTTTAGCCTATCGTTCGGTTCACATGTCTACTGAACAGAAGGAGTGGTTTATCAATTATTTCCTGTTTAGGATGGAGCTTCTGGTTCCATCTAAAAGCTACATCAACAATATACTTTTAATGTCTCCGCCTAAAAATCAGAAATTTTATTTACTATTGAAATAAATTTTACTTTCTTAAAAGTTTCACCTATCCTCCAGTTTATACTCGTCAGAGGTTTATCACTTGTTTCCTGTTTAGAATGGCGTTTTTTTCTAAAGGTTACTTTAGTAATATATTTCTAATGCCTCTGCCTAAAACCTTGAACTTTTATTTACTATGAAATCATTTTTCTTTTCCTAGTAATTGTAGATATGTTCGCTTATCGTTTCCACTGCTCACTTATCTTTTAAACAAGAGAAGAGGATTCTTTATTGTTTCCTGTTTAGGATTGGGTTCCTGGTTTCTTCTAAAGCTACGTCAACATTATACTTCTAATGTCTCCGCCTATAACCTTGAACTTTTATTTAGGATTGAAATATTTTTTTTTTAATATAGAAATAGATATTTCGCTTTTGGTTCAGTTCACACTACTCCCTTGTATTTTGAACAGGAGCAGATGTTTATCCACTGTTTAGGTTTGTGTTTTTGATTCCATCTAAAGGCTACGAAAACAATATACTTGTAAAGTCTCTGCCTAAACCCCAGAAATTTTATTTACTCTTGAAATACTTTTTCTTTTCTCAATATGAGTAGATAGGTGCGCCTATCGCTCGATTCATACGCCTTCCCGATCTTTTGATTAAGTGTAGAGCTTTTCCTCTTTTTCCTGTTTAGGACTGTGTTTCCGGGGGGGGGGGGGTATTGATTTGTTTGTTTTTTCTTTCTTTTTTGTAAATTCTTTCCTTACCTAGAGTGGGTGAATATAATTGAAATATCATTGTACTCTAAGCGGTACATTAGTGGGATTTTTTTTTTCGTTTCTATCAGATCGTTTGTGATTTTCTTTCTTGCAGTTCATTCGCGTACTTGTTTTGTTTTTCACTTTTGGCCGTTCGAGTTACTTGATAAAGTGACTAACACACCGAAAAGTTCTTTTTCTTTTTGCTTTTTTCTTTCTTTTTTTTCTGCTTTTCTATTAGATTGTTACAAAAATAATGGCCGCGCGAAGAGTTGTATTTTGAAAAGCCATTTTAACATAGAATTCAAGGTATATATTGAGTGAATTTTATTATACATGCTCTTTAATAATTTTAACTTATTTTCAGACAGAAATATTTTTGAAGCATAGAAGTTCTTAATTATAAACATGAGAAAACATGGCTTTCGTTTACTTTTCTTGCATGAGTTCAAACTTGGGCACAGTACCTCCAAAAAATCTGTCAATATCAACAAAGCATGGGGAGATTGGCACACATGTGATCCAATAGTATGAAGGTGGTTCCAGAAGTTTCGTACTGGTGATGACAGCCTTGAAAATAAAGACGGTAGAGGGTGGTCATAAGTCTTGACAACGAAAAATTGCAAGTAGTTGTTGAGCAAAACCCATGTCCTGTCAAAATTGCTGTCAGCACTGCAACAGTCTCAGGCCATTTGCAGAGTATTGGCAAGGTGAAAAAGCTTGATAAATGGGTTCCACATGATCTCAAAGAAAATCAAAAACTTAGGCATTTTGAAGTGTGCTCGGTGCTCTTTCTGAGTAACACCAACGACCCCTTTCTTGACCGAATAGTCACTTGTTATAAAAAGTGGATCCTTTATGATAACCGTGACTTGATAGTAATGAATTCCCCAAACATTTCCCAAAGCCAAAATTGCATCAGCAAAAGATTATGGTGTTTGTCTGGTGGTTTGCAATTGGTGTTATCCACTACAGCTTTCTGGGAGCCAGTCAGAGCATTAATGCAGAGCTATACTGTAATCAAGTGAGCTGAAATGCCTGCACGATAATGCGTAGGCACGTGTTGCAAGAATGATGTTGCAAAAACTCACAGACTTGGGATACGAGAGTTTACCACATCCTCTATATTCTCCTGGTCTTTTACCCACTGATTATCATCTTTTAAGCACTTTAGCACATTTATAAATAGTAAAAAATCTTACATCCAAACCAGGAGATGGAATCAGCTTTCAAAGATTTTGTTGCATCACAGCCAATAATTTTTTATCAATAAGGACTAAATAATCACGTCAATCGATGGCAGAAAAGCATGGATGCACAAGACTATTATTTTCACTAATTTCAACATTTCTAGAGTTAATTTTTCCATAATAAAATTATATTTCTGTTGTGGATTCCGGGTGAGGAACCGCACAAAATAATGAACAACAAAACAGCTATGGAGATAGAAAAGTAGGTTGTATTGAACATAATATACAAATTGAAAGCAGGTTAGTAAATCCAGGAATACTATTAGTAAGAAATAAATATATACAAGTCTTGAAGTGAAGTCCTTGGATATACTATATCCGTGTATATTATTCTAGCTGAGTGGAGCTCAGAGCTAGTCTGACTTCTGATACAGTAGTCTCTAGGTAACTTCGGTATCTCTCGGTAACTTACGTATCAGTTCCGGTACTCTTCGCGCACGGATTTCTACAATTACTCTTAACTCTCTATGGCGGAAGTGTATGTATACTCAGTCGAGTCCATTATTATATACAAAAAGGAGAGTTCCCACAACAGTTTACGAAATTAATTATTTTTGTAACAACATAATATATAATTTTCCAATACCTTGTTATTTTCTTTTTAAATTCAGCTCACATTTTCTTTGACGACGCTTTCATTTACGACATTTCTGAGGGAAGATTCGTTTTAAACAACTACGTGAAGCAACTCTTGACGTGCGTTCCTCGGGCATGCAAGTATGTGTTGAGCTTTTATTTTTCATTCCTATCTGATCTAAGATTGGAATGAGATTACTAATGGCATCTAGCCTGAATTCTTAAATAAATCAGAATATTGAATAAATCCTTCAAATACTTCCGTGTCAGGATGTTAAAAATTATTATGGCAGATAAAGAAATTGAACACATGATAAGGTTCGCTAGGGGCTGCATTTATCCGGCGCCTACAATGCTGCAAATCTAAATAATTATCCAGAAATATAGATTCGTCATATCTAGACTCATGCATAGCGTCAAACTCGTTCCGAAACCTTCTGTATACAACCCTTTTCTCAATGTTTGCAAATTACTTCACGCAAGTTAATCCTATAAATCCCTAATAAAGAGCGTTAGCAAATAAGAAAAAAGGCACAACATTAAAACACTTCCAATATTGGCAACCACAATGTGGAAAACACATGGAACAAGAAGAGAAATACATATAATGAAAATGCTATCTGCGCTACCCAAAATATTAACTTTACTTAAGAAATCCGTTTTAACAGAACTATTTTAATGAAATAATTTAACGAAAGATTTTAATTAAATATTTTAGTAACACAAAATATTAGGTCGATGAATGGCGAATGATTCCTGTAGAATAGATATTAAGTACCATTAATATATATAAGGAATGCTTCTAAAGAAAATTATAGCAAATAAACATTTGTGACATACTTATTTTAAAAAAAAGATTAAAATACTCAAGGTAAAGAGCTACTGGTAAAGAGGTAATGATGAACGAGGTGTCAGATATGAATGGAAATGAAGATGTAGAAAGTGAAAATTATGAGTATAAGGTGGAGAGACTACGTTTGACCCGTAAAGTTGTCAATATTGAAATGTTCAAGGAAGCTAGAGACTGAACTACAAAATTATATATTTTTTAAATAAAAGCTGTAGAATTCGTATATTTTGAACACAGAGGAAACGAGGGTGATTCGACTCTGTAGAAGTGTTCTAGATACAAATGTCTGAACAGTAAAAAGAAAACATGTCTACAGTTTTTGGAGATTACACTGTAACTGATGGTGTCTCAAAAGTGCTTTAAAAAGTTTCACGTCGAAAATGTTTTTGATGAAAGATGTCACAGTGGGTCAGTTGAGGTTGATAGCGATCAAATCCCGATTCAGTCATTTAAGTGCCATACGTGAAACACGCTTGGGCGATCATGTCTCGAAAGAGACATGACTGACTGGGCAGAAGATTATCCCGCAGTAGGTTGCCACTACTTTCTGCGGTAGACTGGTTGCCAGCCAAGGCTATAGAACCCAATCTGTCCTGTTATTTAACCCATAACTGGAAGAAAGAGAATTCTCTGATGAATCATAATTCCTAATTTAATGATTAAGTTCCTTGCGAATTCCACAACTATAAAATAGAAAGGTCCATTATTTATCTAAGGTAATGGCATGGCGTAACGCTCGTACTAATTAACTTACTCACGGAAAAACAAACAGAATCATGTGTCTATACAGTGCTAAAGATCGTCAATAGGTATACATTGCTTAAAAGACATTACATAAAATATTTATATATAAAGACGTTAACATAAAATATATAATAGCCGGCTGCTCTTATTCCGAATATGTCTGCCTAGCAGGGCAGTCAGCCAACTTCTAATGCAGACGTTTAGTTGGAAATGAAAAATATGTATACAGATATAGACGTGCACATATACATGTAAGTTGTATCTTCTAAAAGCTAAGCAAAATATTATAAAACAAGAAAAATTCATTAGAACCAACGAAAAAATGTAATATCAATTCTCCCATATGGCAGTAACTGCTGGATAATTTTCGCGGAGATGAAGTCTTCAGGTTAAAGATGTGGTTCTACAAAAGGATGCTTAGAATACCATGGATGAAATATATGAGTAATGAGCAAGCTTTAAGAAGAAGAAATTGAAACAGAGAGTTTAAATTTTAAGACATATATTGGATAAAAAGTCATTGGATAATTTGACACTCACAGAACAAAAAGAACCACCGAATAACTTGTATAACAGGCTTGTATAAATGGATGGCAAAGCAGATATCGGAAAGAACAGTAAAAAAATATCGCTATGAACTACTACAAGGGACATAATATTGTGAAGAAGACACACAGCACAGAGAAGATGGTACATTATTATTTGCGGGGACCCAAATTATGTATGGTGTTATAGGTTTTAATCTGCACATTCTCTAATCCCTTCGGGGAGTTTTCTAATATTTTGTTGTCTCTTTCTAGGGCAGTCCATACAAACATTGGAATAAAATTGCCAAAGAAGATAGTTACTCCGTACGGAGGCCGATTTGAATGGGATTTACCAGGCGCTAACAAAATGGTTGTACATTTGAAAAACAAATACTTAATTCGACATAAAAAACGATGGAGCCAGGTGAGATCTCAAAAATATTCTACGAATAAAAAGAATGGCTGTTTCACCATAAAACTCTCTCTCACTAATAATATCACTCATATATATATATATATATATATATATATATATATATATATATAAAATAAATTTCGATGTTCAAAACTGTTGAATGATCATTTCAACATGAAATCTCCAAAAGAAATTTCACATCTCATCGGCAACTACCACATTTCAAAATGAAATAAAAAAAGAACAAAAATTGAAGGTTAAGAAATTTACGTCACGAAAAAAACGGTTCAACAGTTTTGAACATCGAAATTTATTTTATTTATAATTGGCTCTGTAATTTTAATTACATTGAGCTCTCCACCTCTATCATTTTTTTTATATTAAAATATTAATATTAATTAGGATCGGGTCTTTGGGATTTACCTTCCTACTTTTCCTTTTTGGATTAAAGTTATTTTAAAAATATATTTATATATATATATACATGGAAATTTCTATGTTACGAGATTTTACAGAGCTAATTCTCAATTGAACACCACTTGTCCAAAATCTAAAAATAGATGTTGATTGCTAACCGATTTTTTTTGGTGACGTAATTTTTTTTAATTCTTAACCTTCATTTTTTATTTCTTTTTTATTTCATTTTGAAATGTGGCGTTGCCGATGAGATGTGAAATCTCTCTTAAGGACTTCATGTTGAAATGATCATTCAACAGTTTTGAACATCGAAATTTATTTTATTTATAATTGGCTCTGTAATTTTAATTACATTGAGCTCTCCACCTGTATCATTTTTTAATATTAAAATATTAATATTAATTAGAATCGAGTCTTTGGGATTTACCTTTCTACTTTTCCTTTTAGATTAAAGTTATTTTAATATATATATATATATATATATATACGTTTTGGCTTGACGTTCTTCCAATAAAGTAGATATTAGCCAAGAATATTTATAAATGTGAAAATGTAAAACCGGGTAAAACAAATGAAAAATGGAAGATCCGAATAGCCCTACCCCAACACCATTCAGAAACTTAACTGGACCCACTTCCCCTACTGAAGTTGTCGTCGCCAAAAGATTCTTGCATTAATATTCGTACAAGAATCCACTAAACTTCGCCAGTCTTAATCTATATTTGTATCGTTAAAATGAAAACTTTTTACTTTTTTTTGTTGTCTGTTTTATTCTTTTCATTCTTCTATGTCATGCTATTTCCAAATATTTTTCTTCCTTCATTGATTTAAATTTTTCTTAAAGCTTCCCTCAACACGTGCACACACACACACACACACACACACACACACACACACACATATATATATATATATATATATATATATATATATATATATATATATATATCCGAGTGAGTATAGAATGAGGAGAGAAAAAAGAAAAATTTTTTCCGTCCAAAAATTAAAAATTTTGGAAATTAAAAAACGAAAATAAAACACCTAAGGTCAAATGGAAAATTCTCAAAAAAGCAAGAACAGCAAAATCGATAAAAGAACCATGCTTTCTTTGCCTTCAAGAAAAAATAGAGATCCTTAAATATATAAATAGTAACAAGCTCTTAAATCAGAGACACGAAACCACAGTAAACTGCAAGCACATTAGGGACTTAACCCTACAATCATGCTAAGAAATACAAAGAGTTCGATTGATATCTTCATTATAAAAGATAAAAAATGCTATAGAAAAAAATCGATCCTATAAATCCTTAAAGGAAGGCCTATCACTAAAGCTTACACCAATAACCTTACTTAACGCAATAACCTTACTTAAATACAAATATATTCCGTACTAGAAAAATCAAAATTAAATAAATGGCTCCCAAACTTGAAAAAGAATCAAAATCCATACATTCAAAATCAAGATTAAATATACTACTTCAGAATAATTATATCATACACAAAAATAAACTGCAAGCACACGTAAGATCTAACCCTACAATCACCCCCAAAAATACTGGGAATTTGAATAAATATTTTTATTATTATAAAAGATAAAAAAATGCTACAGAAAAATCGATGTAATAAATCCTTAAAATAATATCTAATGCCCGCAAAAATATCTAAATAAATAAAATATATAAAAAAATTAAAAGAAATAAATAAGATTCCAAACGATAATTTATAGAAAAAAAGAAGAGAAAAAAGAAGAAAAGAAAAATTAAAAGAAAAAACCGACCCTCTAAACTTAAAATTAAGATTAAACATACAACTTTATACAAAAAACTGATAAAACGCTAATTCGCATTTACTTCCCAAAAAATACAAATTTAGATTTCTTGAAATAACTTCGCCTAAATACAATTGTACTCCAAACTTGAATAAAAGGGAAAAGAAAAAAAAGAGAAAGGGGAAAAGAAGAAGAGAAAGAAAAAGAAGGAAGAAAGAGGAGAAGAGGGTATATATATATATATATATATATATATATATATATATATATATATATATATATATATATATTACCGAAAAAATCTAAATTGGAAAGAACCCCCCCTATCACGTCTATGCAAACCTAGACACAGGATCAAAGTAAATACATGAATTAGGTCCACTAACAGCAGACATCAACCAATTAAATGATAGCCGACCATAAAAATGACCACTCAACAGCGCCCCCTTAGAAATCCTAACCAAAAGATATACACAACCGATAAAAAGATAAAACATACATTTCAACAGATAATACCATTAATCAACAATTTCACACTTACACACAAAATTCCTCAAAAGTCTAACGATCAAAACGAGACATTAACTTAATTACCAATAACTCCAACCAACCCCCACGACAACAACGAACCAAATATAAACAGAGAATGATTCCAAACCTTTATTTCCCCTGAGGAAGTGTTTAAATCCAAACACTGAAACAAACATATGATTGTAGGGAAGAGGACATATATAGAAGAAATTATGTACATGTTCTAAAACAATTTATAATAAATTATATATATATATATATATATATATATATATATATATATATATATATATACAGGCGCGTCTGCGGGAAACACTTTCAAATAAATTATCGTTAATTCTCAAATTGCATCCCTTCATAGGGAAATTGAATGGGAGTTTGGCTTGACGCTTTTCCAAGAACGTGTATATTAGGACTTAAGTTAAATTTTAATAAGCCTCTTTTAATTTACTTTATTCAATTGCATATATATATATATATATATATATATATATATATATATATATATATATACGAACTAATAAGAACAAAAAAAATAATTGCAATGTTGAAGACATCCATTTAAAACAGTGCTTATTAACTACCTGATTCCATATATTGTTACAATGGAACTTACTATCCACCACGACAACTGACTCGCCGAAGAGAAAAAGAAGTAAGGAACTACGAGACGATTCAATTTCCACTCCCATTCCGTCTTGACTTATCATTTTATTGAACTCTCTATTAATTGTACTTTTCCGTACAATAAACTCTGTTATTTGTTTACCCTTTACGTGTAGTGTAATTCTTTCCACTTGGAATGTACCTTGTTATTTATATCGTTCCCGCGGTATAACACACACACACACACACACATATATATATATATATATATATATATATATATATATATATTAGTCATTCACATACAAGCCTGTTTCGCTGTATCATAGCTCATCAGTGTGGCTAGACACATCCACTTGCTTCTGGCCGGGATCGAAACTCGACCAATTCGGTGTCAGTCGGAGTCACTACCCCCTAAGCCATAGGCGCGTGAAATCAGAGAAGGTAAATTTTAACGTGTTTTATATAAGCAGTGTATACACACGCCAGTCACCGAAAGAACTCAATTCATTTTTCAAGAGTAATACATAAATCGCAGAAGTGGAAACTGTTTTTAAAATTTTCTTCTCTAGAGAGCTCAATCATAATGAGAGCATGATATATTAGTCCTCTACACACACACACACACACACACACACACACACACACACACACACACACACACACACACACAAATATATATATAATGTTTAACACCTTACTGACTATATATTTACTATCATTTCCGATAAATTATGATTACAGGTCATGTATATGTACTACTTCCTTGGGTACCGAATCTTTGCACAACAATCGTCGAATGTTTCCAAAGAAATAAAGTCTGAGAATACGTTTTTACTGGCCCTCGACGGGGATGTAGACTTTCAGCCGTCAGCTGTACTTCTTCTTGTTGATCGAATGGTGAGAAATCCAAAAGTGGGGGCTGCTTGTGGAAGAATTCATCCAATTGGAACAGGTCTGTCGCTTTTTTTAATCTGCCAAATTCATCTGTCACTCCTCAGAAAAATGAGTCATCTTAAATTTATAATTCCATCAATTATGCAAAGTCGTAATGTTATTTTTTTATTATACTGATGCGTGTGTGTTTGCTTCATTTTTACTATTTCTTCAATTCGAACAGTTTTTTATTAGCGGTGGCCCTTCACATCTTCCTGTCTCTTGTAGTGCTTAATAAGTTTGGTCTTTCTTATAGTTCTAGCCAAAAAGTTAAAGTATTTTTTACCTTACAAGCAGAAACCATGTGTTGGGTTGCGAACTCAATATTTCTTAAAAGTAAATCATTTTTGTTTGGATTTCCTTAAATATGTATTAATTTTAATTTTGCTTTTTATGTCTGTTATGTTTAATTGAACGTTTGGTTTTTCTTTTCTTTAACTTGTTAGAAATTTCTCTGGTTGTTGGACTTTAATTAAGTTAGAACTTAGCTATTCTTCATCCCACTCCCTTTTTTTAATTGGAGTAGATAGACCCTACTATCACCGGGTTCACACTTCTCCCACCTCTATTGAACAGACGTAGAGGCTTATCCCTTGTTCCCTTTTTAGGAAGTCGTTTCCGGCTTTCTCTTTTCTCTCCTCAGATCTCAGTATTGGTACTACCGTGATTTTCCTGCGACGTGTATGGTTGGTGGGAACGTCTCTTCATTTTGAGGGTACCGGGTTGGCAGTTTTCTGGTTGCTGCTTCCGACTGGTAGTTAGGAGCCCTAACTCTTGCGTAGCGTCAAGAGCGGCTGCTCTGATCAACAGTTGCATAATATCAGGGTTCTTATAGTGCCATGTTGTGCATGGATAGGTGTGCCTGCAAGTGCTTTCGGTGGGCAACCCCGAGACCACACTTTGCTACAGCCCGCGCCAGTTCTCTTCCAACGCATGTTGTAGTCAATGACCGCCTTCCTCCTCTACTCGAGGTCTCTCATTTCCAACAAAAAATTAATATGAACAACCATATCTCAAAAAACCCAAACCAGTTACTAACATCCGGGGTATTCGTACCAACTTCTGTAGTGTTGAATCTTTTCTCCCCTGACATTCTAGCGCTCTGTAAGACTAATATCAACCCCTCAATTCCCTCCTCTGACTTCTCGATCCCTGACTATCTTCCCCTCTCAAGGAAGCATCCCACTGCCTTTATGCATGGGCTGGGGGTTTACGTTAGTTATCACCTCCCTGTAGCTAAGGTGACATCTTTCGAATCCTCTGACCACCCATATATGTCTCCGTGTGTCACTTCTCAGCTTGGTTAGCTATTTTTTTCTTTCTGTACCGTGCCCCCTCCTCTCCCGACGGTTCCCTGCTATACAGCATCTCTGACAATATAGATAAGGCTACTTCCTCCCACCCATTCGCTCAGATATTTGTGTTCGGCGATTTTAATGCCCAACATGCCAAGTGGCTAAAAGACTTTATTACTGATTCAGCTGGCATTCACGCCATGAACTTCACTATTTCACACTTCCTTACGCAAGTGGTGGCTTTCCCCACACGCTTTCCCAGAATCCCCTCAGGACACGCTTCTTTACTAGATATATGCTTCACCTCTGTACCTGACTTCTACCAGGTCTCGCAGCTTTGCCCTCTTGGCAATTCCGATCATGCTGTTGTTTCTCTTAATATATCTCACCACTTTCACTCCCTCCAGGATTTCCTACTGCTCCCAAAGTGCTGATTGGGACGCGTTTCGCGATTTCCTATGCGACGTCCCTTGCGGAAAAGTGTTCAGTCTTCCAGTTGATGACTGCACCTCTGAGGTTTCTTCCTGGGCGAAAGCTGGCATTGATGCCTTCATACCGATCAGGAAGTTTCGTCTTCAACCTCATTCTTCCCTCTGGTTTTCTTCTGCCTGTTCGAACGCCATTACTCACAGGAAGTACTACTTCCGGCTACTTCGGAGACATGCATCTGACCACAATAGACGCCTATTTGCCTTTGGTCGTAACGAGTGTAAGAGTATCTTGGAAGAGGAATGATGCCAAGCAGTTGTTTGCTCAGAGAATGAGGCAGCGCATAGCTGACAGCAAGTTCGGCTCCAGGGACCATTGGCGGCTGTGCAAACGTGTCCTGAACAACAGCAAGTCCTCAATAACCTCACTTAATCAATGAATTTGAGGCCGTCACAGCATCTATGGACAAAGCCGAGTGCTCTACTCGCAGATTCTTATCCAACTCCACATTTGACTCGTCGGGAGTACTCGCATCCGACTTCCCTCTTAGAACCGAGGCTCAACTGAAGGATGTTTACATTACCTCGACTCTGGTATCTAAGGTAATATCAAATTTTGACCCCCATAAGACGAGCGGAGGTGATAGAATCCCGGTCATTGTCCTTAAGAAATGTGTCCCTGAACTCTCCTCTATCCTTTCTAAAATCTCTAATTACTGCCTTTCTGCTTCCTGTTTTCCTGCATGCTGGAAGTCCTCTTCTGTGGTTTCTGTATTTAAGAACTCAGGGGAACCCTCGGACCCATCCAACTATCGCCCTATCAGCCTTCTACCAATTTTCGGAAAAGTGTTCGAGGCGATTATCAATGCTGAAATAATTCAACATCTTCCTATCCATAAACTATTCTCAGACAGGCAGTACGGCTTCCGCTTCGACAGGTCCACAGTCAATATGCTAATGACCATCACGGAGTACATATACCAGGCCTTCGATAAGTTCGGCGAGGCTCGTGCTGTTTGATCTGATTCAATTCTTCCTACTTAACCGCATAATGAATTTCGTTTTGAATGGGCATGCCTCCACATCCTACTGCACGAATGCTGGAGTCCCCCAAGGCTCTATCGTAGACTCGACACTTTTCTTGATCTTCATAAATGATCTCTTAGACGTGATCAAGTCTCAAGTAGGCATCTACGCAAATGATACCACAATCTACTAACGCATCAATAATTCGTTTCTGATATTGAGAAGGCTCTACACTCAGTGGTGGACTGGGGTAAGAAATGGCTTGTAAATTTTAATGTTTCAAAAACGAAACTCCTATCTGTCAACCATCACAGGCAACCTCTCCTGCCTCCCCCACCCCCAGCATAATCATGGGCCAAGCGAGTTTCCCTGAAAGTAACATATTGCGCCTCTTCGGCCTTTCCCTATCTTCCGACCTCAAGTGGAATCATTACTTTGAGTCAATAGCTAAATCCACTGTTAGGAAGGTTGGATCACTGTGTCGGGCCAGGAAGTTTTTTCCGCCTGAATCCATCTTGCACATATACAAATTGACCATCCGTCCGTGCATAGAATACTACTATCATATATGGTCAGACGCCCCTGCTGTTCATCTCAGTGTTCTTGACAGGCTACAAAGGAGAATCTGTAATGTGATAGATCCCGACTTAGCAGCTCGACTCCAGTCACTTTCTCACCGGCGGTATGTGGTTTCCCTCTGTTTTTTCTTCAAATATTTTCATGGCTTATGCTCCGACGATCTTACGTCACTAGTGCCCCCCTCCACAAGAATTTACACGCGCAACCTGACTGGCAACAAGGTCCCATCCACTTACAGTTAGATCAACCAAATGCAGCCGTCAACTCTACTCCACCAGCTTCTTATCTCGCACTACCCGCCTGTGGAACTCCCTTCCGTATACTTGCTTTCCTGACGGCTACAACCACCAGGAATTTAAATGCAAGGTCAATACCCATCTCTTATCTACTTGAATCCAGTTCTTTCTACATCACCCTGTATATCTTGTTCTATCTTGTTCTTTTCCTTTCTACTTTCGCAACTGTCTTCACACCTGTGTTTTCATCTTTCTCTTGCCCTTTCTCTAACACCCCGTGTAACTGGTCCGTCTTTTGCTTCATTCTCCCCTTGTCTGAACTTTTACTGCGCATCAGTGGCGGTACCGCCTTGCTTGGGGTGAAACGATTAAAAAAAAATCTTCATTCCGCCATCCATCCGCTCAGGCTCACCAAGTATGTCACGCGCTGCTTTCCCCCTGTCTCGCTTTCCCTCTTTCCACTCTGCGAGTATCTGACTATCCAGGCCTACCTTCCATATTAGGTCTCCTAGAAATTTCAACTGCCTCTTCCTGATGTTAAGTATAAGTTTCCTTTTTGTTGTCATTCTCTCCAAAACCTCGTCGTTACTCACATGTCCATGATTAACAGACAATGAATGTTGATCGATACACGTTAATGTCGACAAAACGACAACATAAAACCGATCTTCTTCTATATGTCGTGTCAATTCAGAAAGCTGGCGATCATGACTCTCCACAGTTTCCTGTCCTTCGTATCTTTTCGTAACTATCATATTTTTGTTATCTCTCCTACTCCCTTGATCCGTCATCTAATTACTGAAGCTCACTGGGTAGGGTTTTTTTGGGGGGGGGTTTTTTGTTGCTTTTTTTTTTTTTTTGCCCTTGTCTGATCAGTTCGCTAAGGTCAAATTGGCATCTGGTCTAAAAAATGACCTACAACCTGTTGTTCACTGGAGCAAGGAATGGCTTGTTAATTTTAACGACTCCAAAACGAAACTGTTCATTTTTAATCGTCTGAGAGATCCCCTTTTTACCTTCCATCAGTATGGCTGATGCTAACCTCCAGACGAGGGAATCATTACACATTCTCGGACTAACGTTTTCTACTGACATAAAGTGGAACGATTACATTGAATCAACTGTTCGGTCTTCTGCTAGAAAAGTTGGTTTACTGTGTCTTGTTCATCTGGTCTGATGCTTCTGCTATATATTTAGAGATTCTCAATAAAATCAAGAAAAAAGTCAGCAATATAATTAGCCCTGATCTAATATGTTGGCTTTTGTTACTTTCCCAGTCCCGTAATTGCTTCCTCTGCTTTTTCTACAAATATTTTTATAGTAATTGTTCTGATGAACTTTTCTCTATGGTATCTAGATTTATGAATTTAAGTGCAGTACTAGATTGGCAGTAAGGTCTCATCATTTTAGAGTGCAAATGGATAGATGTAACCGCAATTACTATGCTAACAGTTTCTTCTATTGCACGCTTTGATTGTGGAATTCTCTTCCAGATTCTTGCTTCCCAGTCAACTTTGATCTTCAAAAAAGTAAATGTGATGCCAATTCTTATCCTCTGTCTTAGTGGCTTTATTGTCTTGTTTAGAGTGAAATTATTTGAAAAAAAGTTATGCATTGTTTTCTTCCGTCCTAATTGCCTTCAATATGCTCTGTGAGTATCAAATTTTCCAAGCCCACTTTCCTCATCATGGGTACTAGAAAGTTCAACTGTCTTTTCCTGATATATATATAAAGGTTCTTTTTGTTTTCATTTTATTTAAAATTTCGTCGCTTCTCATATGTTTACTCCATGGTATTCTCAGCATCCTTTCGTGGAAGCACATTTCTGTTACTTCAAGTCTTTTCGCTTTTTATCGCAATTCCCCGATATTTTGGATTGCACTTCATAAATACTCTTGTTCTAAATTAACTAATTAAGTGATTTCTTCATTAATGCATAAGTTAATTGAACGTTCCTCTACTGAGTAGTGGGCCATGGTTTCAATTCACCAAGCCTGGATGAGAATGATTCATACTTTTTCTAAGAGTATTTTTGTGAAAGTGAGTGGAGCTGCAACGAATTCGAGTAGAACTTGAACTCTGTTCGCAGATTTCTCCGTTCCAAGTTGCTAACCGTTACACTAGTCGCACATATATTACATAACTATTTTATGGTCTTTTATTTTACAGGCCCAATGGTATGGTACCAGAAATTTGAATATGCCATCAGTCATTGGCTGCAAAAGGCAACGGAACACACGATTGGTTGTGTGCTTTGCAGCCCCGGATGTTTCAGTTTATTTCGGGGTTCAGCTTTATGTGCAAACAATGTTCTGAAGCGCTACACAACACTCCCCAGTGAGGCTAAGCATCATGTGCAATACGATCAAGGTATGTACCGTATTTTCCTGCTTACAAGACGCACATTTGTTCATAAAAAATACCCTAAAAATTACATGTGTGTCTTCCAAGACCAATGTATCAGCTACCACCATTGTTACCACCATGACATAGTAGTGAGGATCACTTATTGTACACTAGCAGTATAGCCCGGCGTTGCTCGGGTGTAATGAAAGCTTTAAAACTAATCCATGGCCCTGGAGCTCAGACTCTTTGGACGTTGGCACGAAAGACTAAAAAGCAATAGTTGTTTCCAGTTAAAGCGAAACCGTAGACTGAAAGAAAAATGTATGGATGTAAGTCAAATTTTGATTTCCTGGTATCGATATCAAATTTTCTGCACTATTGTAAAAACTGCAACCTTGAAACTTCTGAATATAGTTTCTTATGTCTTTGTCTATGAGTGTATCAAAATTGATTAAAATCGGACCACTCCTTCTATAACCCGATTTTTTCGATTATCGATTTTCGATATTTATGGGGGGCACCTCGACACAAAACCTAGCTAAGAACACTCGCAGGTGCTTATAGTACAAATGTGTAAATTTTCAAGAAAATCGGTTCAGCCGTTTTGGAGTCTATAGGTAACGGACACACACACACACACACACACAGAGACACACACACACACAAAGTTCCATTTATAAATAACTTTAGATGACTAACAATAATGATGACTCTGCAGATGACACTTTACAGCTTTTACATGAATCCAGCAGGAACGAGTTTTGGGATTTGAGAATGAATAAAATTTATTTGATTGTTTTATACTTTTGCATGCATATTTTTAAATTTTTAAATTTATTTTTATGAAAATAAAACCACCTTTGGACAATGAAAGATGTATATTTACTAACCATTAACTAGTATGGCATTGCCATACAAACAAAATAGGACGAGTGATTAATGTAAAACAATATGCAGTGCCAGTATGTGAGGGACATATGGTGAACGTGTTGTATGAGAATTATATTTTTCTTAGAGATTTCTTTACAATATTAAGGTGTGTCTTGTAAGCCAGAAAATACGGTAATTCTTTTCTCTGGTTTAGCATGCAATGCAAAACTTCACAGTAAAAGACTTTAAAATGAAAATTAAATTTGAAATCGTAATGCCTAGGCGACGTAATCCTCACCAGATACCCACATGAATTCTTGATTAAATTAAATCATTATCGCTCATGTTTTGATAAAAAGTGTATTTAATTATGAAAAACAATACAGGTTCGGTTTCGATTTTACTTCAGTAGAATTTCTCGATCTCGACTGGTTGACATTAATTTTAAAAAAACAAAAAAAGAGGGATGTCATCTCGGTCACGTGTCTCGAAAAGATAATGTTTAGAGTAATAAAAAATAATATCCGATTAAAAAAAAATCCATTCAATTTCTCTGTGTGTGTGCGTGTGTGTGCGTGTGTATGAAAATTCAGATATAACTAAAAATATATCTGAAAAGACAATATGAATTAAAACAAAAATTCTTACATTTGCCTCGATAAATCTTTAGTCAGAAGAGGAAACATGTTAGCTAAAAAGTTTTCCTTTATCTTATATATATATATATATATATATATATATATATATATATATATATATATAATATTAACTATAGTAATAACAGTACCAATAGTAACAGAACTAACTCTGCCGAAACTAGTATTAATTAAGCTATAATTTAAATCGTCCTGTACAACCCACCGAGAACGTTCTCGGAGGGAAAAGAAGGGGAAGTAAAAAAAAGAAACAAACGAAGTACATGAACAAAAAGTCAAGCACTCGTAAGAAAGAAAAAAACCTCAAGACTAAAACCCTAACACTAAAGCGCTCAAAACGAAAGTAGAGCAAACAAAGACTGTCTTTGTCTATATATATATATATATATATATATATATATATATATATATATATACTGAACAGTTTTAGGTCTGATTTAAATAATTACGCACATTTTTCTCTCTGTTGTTTATATTTAGGTGAAGACCGTTGGCTGTGCACGTTATTGTTACAACAGGGCTTTCGGGTGGAATACTGTGCAGCTTCTGATGCTCTTACGTATTGTCCAGAAACCTTTTTTGAATTCTTCAAGCAACGACGACGTTGGGCTCCGTCAACTATGGCTAATATTATGGATCTACTTATGGATTGGCGCAATGTTCGACAAAAGAACGACAGCATTTCTGTGCTGTACATCTTCTACCAGTTGTGTCTCATGATTACTTCAATCGTCACCCCAGGCACTATATTCATGTTGGTCGTTGGAGCACTTCACTCTGCTTATGACATCACCCTTACCAATTCCCTCATAATCAACTTGGTACCTGTAGGTGTAATGTTGTTTTTGTGCTTCGTTGCCAAAGAAGACGTTCAGGTTAGTATGAAATTGTAGCCTTAGGGGAGATGGTTAATATTTATTTGATTCGGCCTTGTGTCATACTTAACGGAACTCCCTACAGCTTACAAGATTTATGCAGAATTATCATCAGAACTATCAGGCTTTCGTCAGAAGGTTGGTTGTCGGCAGGTTGGAATGTGTGGAATAGTGTAAGAATAAAATATATATTTTTCATGTTAAAATAGAAATTTATTAATGAAAAGAATAACAAGAATAGGTAGCAGTAAATAGTCTATGAGAAAGTTAAGAGTATCAAGAGTTCGTACAAATGTTCGTAGTAGTAATTTGGTGAAAGAGTATATACGTACGTACGTATGTATGTATGTATGCATGTATTCAATAGGAATGTCTTTGGATGAAGAAGAAGAAGCAAAAGAAATCAGTACGCGAGAAGGAAAGAGAAAGAGGACGAATGTTCGAGTTGACTTGAAGCTTCTCTCGTTATATTTTAGCTATGTCTCTCGCTGCTCCCATCTGAATGACTGACTGGCGCTGATCGAAGTCGTTTATTGTAATCTAGATTTTTTGCACTGACTCGTAAAATCCTTTTTGGTCTTGCAATTCGCTTCCATTGGCCAGAAAACCAGTTTAACATCTACTTGCGAAATCCGGTTTCCGGTTTCGATTTTTACTTTAAGCACATAGTCAATTCTTTTTCTGTTTGTTAAAAACCAGGATTTCACTCGTCATTGTGAATTTTTGTGAAAGTGAAGAAGGTTGATTTTAATTTTTAATTTCATATCCCACAAAGTATCCAGATTGTCTTCTGTAAAGCAGCTTTCGAATTAACGTGAACTGCGGCGTACAAATCAAGCTTTCAAGCCTAACAAAATATTTCTAAAACTAGGTGTCGACTTATATGGTGGGTATAAAATGCAAACCATTTTATGCTTTTCTTATTTAAATTTTCTGGTAAATCATAATTCTTAATTTTACGATTACCATATTTTTCCAAGCATAATACGCCTTCATTCATAATACACATCCCGAAAATTGTGCTGAAAGTGTAGAGAAAAGCTTCTATTCACGAATAATAAGCACTCCTTGTTTGGTAATAGAACCCCTATAAATTGTACTTCTCCAATTTCATTACGGCCAGCGTTTCCTACTTGTATTTAAACTATAAACATAAAATAATACCATTCTAATTTAGTTTTGTGATAATTCTTATTTTATTTTACATTTTTAAGTATTGTTAGGTACATATGATTGTATTTGACGTCCTTATGGGGTCGTAATCGCCAAATGTTAGTGTCAAATTGTCGTATATTTGTGGGGAGTAGTCATTTCGCAACTGAAATCGACTTATGAAACGGCAATTTTTTAAAAATTTTTTGTGACTGTGCATAATACGCACCCTTAATTTTGCTTATTTTTAGAAAAAAATGCGTGTTAAATCGGGAAATATGGCAAATACGCTCCCTGTAAGTTCTGCAAAAAATACCTGTGGAAATTTCCCTATTAAGTCCTTAAATATTCTATCTTAATAACTTTAAGAAAATATTGCAAGTATAAATGCAGGCTATTATTCTAAAAAGTTTCTCGTGAAAAGGTTAAAAATATCATATGTTAAATCTGTTGTGTACGGCACAAAGTAGAACTTAATTAATAGAAAGAAATATGTGAACCGGGTTCGTTCAAATTCGGGTTGCAGCCATCAAGCATACTTCTCCAGGCGCCTGTTGCTCTAAAAAAAAGCCTTAGGCCCTATCTCCGCCAATTACTTCGTTATCGTTGATGTCTCGACCTGGAATGCTACAACTGCATAGATTGAGAAACTGAATGGAAAGAGAGACACTCTCTCGTATTATTTTTTTAAGCAATCATTACCCATGAAAAGAGGTATTATTTGTTAACTATGACGAGAGGTTCTATTAGTTACCCATGAAGAAAGGTTCTATTAGTTACTCATGAAGAGAAGTTTTATTAGTTACTCATGAAGAGAAGTTTTATTAGTTACCCATGACGAGAGGTTGTATTAGTTACCCATGACGAGCTTGTATTAGTCACCTATGACGGGAGGGAGAAGGCAATGGTCTCTATATGTTCCATGCTGTCGAAAACCTGTCTTTCCCTACAATATATTTATTTCGTGAGTAAAAAGCATAAAAAGTTAATATCCCTTTTTATATTCGGTTTTTTTTTTGTTTTGTTTTTTTCTCTCACTTTTTCTGTTTCTGGCAAAATATTTGAATAGTAGATTTCATACTTTTCTTATTTGAATTTTTTGATGAATCTTAATTCTTAATTTAATGATTAAATAAACTCCCTGTAAGTTCCGCGACTATAAATACCCGTGGAAATTTTCTTATTGAGTCGTTAAATATTTAAATAACTCTTAACAAAATATTACATATCAATCATAAATATGAAAGAAGTTCATTATTTAAAGAAGTAAGAGGGTACAAATGATCAGTTTCAAAATTAACAAGTATTTTTCATTTCACAGAAATAAACGTTAAATACTTGAAAGCGTTATCATCTCTTCTATCTTCCTTTTATTTATTTCTATATATTTTTCTTTTTCCTTACTAAAACCAAACAACGTCTGTTTTGCCGTTTTTCATTACAGTCAAAACGAAATGGGTCATTATTTGTCTAAGATAATGAAAAGGCGTAACTCAAGAAGAACAACCAGTATTATAATATGACATTTTATATTCAATTTTTATTATTGCTTTCTGTTGGTGGGGCTCAGAATATGTCGGTTGCACCCCCTGCAGATGGGTACCTTCCCCCATTCCACAATAAAGGGATCAACCTTCTAGGAAGATACATAGATCTGGTTTACATTCGAGTAAATAAACAAATCACGAGAACCCACATTTTTACCTCTAGCATAAATCGGAATTGAACCTTACTTTTTTATAATCGAGTGTAAACCAAGTCCATGTCTAGGATAAGCGTTCTAGGTAGAACTCTAGGGTAAGTCGTATCAAATTGCGGACAGAATATTACCTGATTTTTTATTCGTTTCTCTTTTTTGATTTTGCAGCTCCTATTTGCGTCTATAATTTCATTACTGTACGCTATGTTAATGATGCTCGTAATGGTTGGTCTTATGAAAGAAATCGGCACTTACCTGTTCTGTTCAACCACAACAATTTTATTCTGCTTCGTAACCGGCACTTTTCTATTGGCTGCCATTTGTCACCCGAATGAATTCTTCTGTATCATACATGGTCTTCTTTACTTTCTTCTGATACCGTCTATGTCCATCTTCCTAATATTCTATGCCCTCGGTAATCTGCAAAATGTTTCATGGGGAACGCGCGAAACTGAATCTGAGCTAGTGGCAAAGGCAAAAAACGAAGAAATGGCCAAGATTGAAATGGCAGATAAAACTCCGAAAAGAAGGAAACAAAGCACAATAGATCGAGTCCAAAATTTCTTCATGGTAAATGAAAGCAGTAAAAAGAGTGAAATGGAATCGGAATACAATTTCTCTTGTGGGAATATCTTCCGCTGTTTATGTTTCCCGAAAGAAAAATCCCTAAATAAAGACGAACTGCTCGAGCCCCTACTAAACAGATTTGATGAAATCGTCAAAATGCGTTCCTTGGAGTTTGATTTAATGATAAAATCTCATAAAAACGAACAAAATGGAGACATCAAAGAAAACGCTGAAAACACCGAAAACACTGAAAATAAAGAAACCAAAGACAAATCTAAAAAATTTTCCTTGTCAAATGGTGAGTGCGACGTATTTTCGTTTGTCTCTTTTATTTTTTCTATCTTTTGCTATTTCAGTGTTTCCCTCGAGTAATGTCATAGCTAGCATTATACATTGATTATACACTGTGTATGAAGCAAGTGGGAATGATGCCTTTCAATATGTCTTCATTTTTATTAAATTCTTTTCACTTAATCGTTAAGAGTAGTTTAATTTTCATGCATTCCTAATGTTTTAACCTGTACTGTACAGTTGTATCTCTGGAGCTCTTCCAGTTCTTCATTCTCTTTCAATGTTTCTATTAAGTATATCATAGCTGGCATTATAGATTCATTTTACACTGTTTAAAGCGTTTTGGGGAATTTTATGTTTCTACTTTTATTAAATACTTTCCAACCAATAGTTTTCTGTTAATGTTTTTACTAGTGCGATATAGAAGTATTTCTGGAGCTCTTCCGGTTTTTCATTCTCTATTATTATTATTATCATTTTTTTCGTAATTTTACAGTCGAACAGTGCTTTGTTTTCTGTTCATTTTAAACCTGCTTTGAGAATTTCCCTACTGAGAGTATTATACATGTTTTGCAATTCATCTGATTCTGATATTAGTAAAATGTTGTCAGCAAATCATGGAATGGTTCAAACAGTCACCATTTATATATGTTCCCATTACTATTGATCCTAGATGATCCTTTGATGTACGAGTGGTATAATGGTTCAGAATTGTTAATCAGAGAGCCTCGTTCCAAATCCCGTCGGTTGGTTATACTCATTTACGCGCATATACCCTTGGGAAAGGTATGACTCTGCTTATTCTTCCCCGGCTATGGGTTAATTAGTAAGACCTGATTTACTAAATCATTGGTATCTCTAAATAATCTATTAAATTCCAAAATATTCTCTTCCCCTAAATAACCTGCAAAGAGTTGATAAGCCGTAAACAACAAATCAACAAAAATCACGTTAGATGATCGTTTCGTGAATAGTTCAGAAAACTGTCGGTCGTAATTTTTTACACATTAAATATTTTGATATTAAAACCAGCATGGTTTTTTATCCATAGTCACAACATTTCGCCTGATATAGTTTCCGGCCTTTTTCAGATGTTTATGTTCGTACCCAGTAATCTAGGAATTTTGAACACTTTATTCAGTCGATGGAGTATATTGTTCTCGTTTCACATTCACGCTTAGTTAATCAGTTAATACTCATCAGACATATTCACCTTTTTGTAGCTCGTCCTTTCCCTCCATAGACTCTTCCATGATACTACACCTAGGAAGTTTTCTCAGAAATGACCATGAACCAGATAAGCTGTAAATAAGATTTTACCCATCCTTGCTTCCAATAAGCTATATATGATTTAACTGATTTTTTAACCGCTTACTGTTGTTATCTGAAAAGTATACTGATGTGTTGTGGTAGCACATGGTAGTATTGTCTTGGGTCTTGGTATATTACTACAGTTACTCGTGGATTTGTAGTAATAGTTATTATTACGAGGTGATAATCTGGTATATTGCAAATAGCAAGATAGTTATTCTCATATCTCGCGAATAGTACTGTATTAAGAGGTTCTTCACTTGGGAGTTCTTTTGAGTAATCTACTCAAGGACTGCGGATGTGCGTTGTGCTGCAGTGGATAATGGCTCGGAACGAGAAATCGGGGAGCCGAGTTCAAATTCCAGTTGAATTCATTGCATTCACTTACGCGCAAATACCCTTGGGAAAGGTACTAATCCGTCTCTTCCCTCCAGTGATGGGTTAAATAACAGGGCAGATTGGGTTCTATTGCCTTGGAAGGCAACCAATCTACCGCAGAAAGCAATGGCAACCTACTGTGGGATAATCTTCTCCCAAGTCAGTTATGTCTCATTCGAGACATAATCGCCCAAGCGTGTTTCAAGCTTGCTTTAGGTATGGTAACACCTTTACGCAGTGATTGCTAATCTCTGACTGAACTAAAAATATTGGAATTACCATAGATCTAACAATTTATACCCCTGGTCTTATAATTTTGATCATGTGTAAATCGCCTCATTTTATAAAAATGTAAATTTCTAAATAAAATGTTTGGAATGTAGCTTTTTGTTTCCATAACCTTTTAGATTGTAGTATTGGTAACCTTAAGTGGTAGGAGTTTAAAATCTATCTGTAAAAAAAAAAATATTTTTAAAGATTTTTAAGTGTTCTTAAATTTTTGATCAGGAGTGTATATATTATATACAAATATGAGTTAGATATAAGTAATACTTACCGAAAAAAAACGTTTTTGCTTGAATGATAAATGAAACTGAGTGCATCCTACTCCTCTGATTTTTACTCTATATTGAAAACTGAAACATCAGTGTTGTCAATATACATCAGAGAGTAGGTGATATATTTGAAAGACACTTCATTCTTTATGACTAACCAAAGATATATCAGAAAACTGCAGAAATTGCTAAAATATGGTAAATTATCCTTCTGGTCCTAAAAAAATAAAGGCACTAATAGGTTAACTAAAGCTTTAATTATTTCATCCTGCCTAGAATCCAGATACGTTTAAACTTAAACTTCAATTCAACCTTCCTCCAATCCAAAGAAAGAGGAATTAAAACTTTATTTAAAATTCATTGGGTTTCTTGACTGGAAGGATAGATTAAAGCTTTAATTAAACTATATTTGAATATTGACAGGAAAACAGAATTGAAGATTTATTTTAAAATTCATCCGGTTTCTGAACAGGAACAATGGATTAAAGCTTTAATTAAAGTATATTTGGTTCCTGGTAAAAAAAGAGGAATTAAAGCATTATTTAAAATTCATCCGGTTTTTGACCGGAAGGGCGAATTAAAGTTTTCGTTAAAAAAATAGTTGGTTTCTAACAAGAAAGCGGAATTAAAGCTTTATTGAATATTCATCAGATTTCTTGATTATAAGGATGGATTAAAGATTTAGTTCAAACAAATTTGTTTTAACCAAAGGTTTAATTAATCTTTCCAGTCAGGAAACCTGATGAATTTTATATAAAGCCTTAATTCATCTTTCTTGTTAGGAACCAAATAGATTTTAACTAAAGCGTTAATCCATCCTTCCAGTAAAGAGACCTGATGAATTTTAAATAAAGCTTTAATTTCTTTTTCCTGTCAGGAACCAAATAGGCTTTAACTAAAACTTTAATCCATGTTCTGCTTAAGGAATGACATACGCTTAAACTAAAACATTATTCCATCCTTCTTATCAAGAAACCAGGTAAGTTTTAACTGGAAGCTTTAATCCACTATTTCTGCAAAGGAACTAGCTATATTATAACTAAATCTGTAATCCTTGCTACCTGTCGAGGAACCAGATAGGTTTTCATTAAATGTTTTATGTATCTTTTCTCCCAAAAAACCGATACTATTGAACGAAAGGTTTAATCTATTTTTCCTACCTATAAACTAGATATATTTTAACAGAAGCGTTTGTCCATTCTTCCAACCAAGAACGAAATTCCTTTTAATTTAATCTTTATTATAAATCTATGTGTATGTTGATGAATATGATTGGTGAATATGATATGAAATGACCTCAATATTTTGAAAGTTGAATGAGAACAACCCGAGTGTACAATTGCCAGAACGTTTTGAATATAAGAATCTAAAAAATGAGAAAGCGTAAATCTTGTTTAAAATATTAGAATCTATGTATAGCCTGAACAAATAAATACATATTGAAAATTATTATAAAAAAGGAAAAGAAAAAATGGCTTAAGTCTTCTTAAGTTGTCAGCTTTGATTGAAAAGCATACTGCTAAACTAGCTTCCACCATCATTTTTTCTTTTGATTTTAATTTTTAATTTGTCTCTATTTCATCATGTAATATTTAAGTTTTAGTATCACCAAGAAATTGTTTAGAATTTATGTCTTGACTCTCAAATTTGTTTTCTTTCACTAAGCATTGTCTTAACACTGTATATAATACACAAAGATATTTTAAAGATATTTTTATGTGCCGTGTTCCTTCAGAATGTGGACGATCATCGCTCTAAACAACTTCCTTTTCTTTGCAGCAATTAGTAAGATTTGTCTTTTGACAATCCCTCTAACTCCTGTTCTGCTATCTGTTTGCCAAATATTGTTAGGTCGGGTTGTTTCTTTCTGTCCCTTTTGCTTTCAGTATGTCCTCTCGGGACATCTATGCCTTTTCCAAGCCCTCTTTCCTCATTATGTCTCTTAAAAATTTTAACTGTCTCTTTATTGTTCTTTCGCTTTATTTATTTATGTTTTTTTCTTCTTTATTTATTTTTTTGTTTAATTTTTTTCATGTACACAGCCGAATCCATTGCGCACAATACAGAATGGATGAATGGTGAAGACCTTAAACAAATGGAAGCTAAACAGATTGACGATGCTGAAAGTATGTTTTGGAAAAACCTAATCAGCCAATATTTGTTCCCTTTAGAGGCGGGTGGAGAAAGAGAAACTAAAATGAAAGAAAATCTGGTGGTGTTACGTAATAACGTCTGTCTGTTTTTCACTCTTATCAACGCTCTCTTCGTAATGGTTGTATTTACCATAGAGTTCAGTCTCGTTAACAGCCGTGCAACTAGTTTCAGTCTGCTGTGTCAGAAATCTGATAATGTTAATACAAAAGATACCAATGCCATCACGGTAGTCTTTTTACTAGTGTTTGGTATCACTCTATTTATACAACTCCTGGCAATGATCTTTCACAGATACGAAACTTTTATGCACATTCTGGCCTCGATTGACATCAACCCGAAAATGATGAGTCAAATGCAGATTGACAATTTGTTACGAACATTATCTAACAACACCTATGCCCAGCCAAAAACTAAGACCACACGCAGTAAACATGATAAAGAAATTTCTGAAGATGCTGACCTTTTGCAACATTCTCGGGATGATTTCAGTCATAGAAAAACGGAAAAACCCCGAAATCTCCAAGAAAAACTGGATGAAAACTTTTTACTTAATTATGATAAAGCTCATAGAAATACCGATGCAACTAACAAAGCGTTTCAAATGTCGTCGGAAAATATGGCGTGGATGTGCCTGTTACAAGACCCCAATTTCAAAACGAATGCCGCTCAGCATAGAGAGAAAATTCGGAACAAATGGAGGACATATATTACAAAGTTACATCGTCCGCAAATAGCGAGCTTGGTGGATAAACTTACCGAAATGAAAAGCGCCCAGCCTTCGGAAAGCACCAAACATATAAATACAAATTCATCGTCCCTCTTTGAAAACTCGGTCGCCCCAACCTTAATTGATCTGCAGGAAAACCAAGCAAATTCTGACAGAACTGCCGAGAAATCGAATGTAATGTCAGTTTCAGTAACCGTTCATTCTCAACAATCAGCCTGTTTTGGGTCGGATAAGCAAGAAAATGGTGTTGACCAGCTGGATTCAGGTGATACACCTCAAAGAGATCTCGATATAGATCAAAACGGTAATGAATTGATTGTTGTTCAGCAGAAAGAAAATAAAACCGCATCTGACATCTTAAAAACAACTCCTGAATCTTTATTTTCATTCAATCAAACCGACATAAAAACAGATTCTCAGGATGAAGAGTTAACTACTTTACCAGTCGATAAGTCAAATTCTTTAGAACAGTTGTGTCTCGAAGACAATGAATCAGTTTCAATTGAAATGTCAACAAAAGAAACTAATAATGAATCCGAGGAAGCATGTACAGAATTGTAAAACCCTTTCTGACTGTTAACTTAATTCCTTTCACCCACACACCACCTATTTTTTTAAACAAAACTCACTATTTTAAATTAGTGTAGTCAATGAAGATGGCGAAAGATGATTTTTAAAAAAACGAAAAATAGCAAGTCTTTTCTTGTTATTTAAGCAGTCTTTTCTTAACTGTTATCGTCTGGCCTAATTCCACAGACTGGTGATTGTCGATGAGACCATTCCAGCTCAAATAACAGACTCCTAAAAGAAAAGGAATAAGATAAATGCATATTCGCATAACTATGAATTCTGTAATTTGTAAATGTATCAAATGTTGGATAAACACAAAGAAACATTTCTGCAATCAGACGCCACTTCGTCTTTACTGCTTTTCTTGTCGCCAATTTATTTCTTTGAATAAAATATACTGTACAAAAAGTAATATGTAAAAAGCAATAAACGACAGAAAGAAAGTTGTGGAGAACCATGATCGCCCAAGTCCTGAAATGGCTTGACACATTTCTTTGACACAAAGAAAGAAATAAAAGAACTGCATTATTTCCTCTGGCAAAGAATAAACTTATTACATTTTTTTAATTTTATTTTTGTTTCTTTTCTTTTAATTAGCTTTTTTTCTTGATGTCCGTTAATTTGCAGTAGAGACTTGGCTGAAGAAAAATACGTGCACATAAATACTCTCTATCGAGAACAAAAGACAGACCCACTTCATTTGATGATATATAGACCACTACTCTCCTATTTACATTCAATATTACATTATTATACGCTGTGACTGTGTAGTAGTAGTCTACGGTGTTTGGATAAACGAGACCTTACCAGGTACATCAACTTCGCACAAGTCTCAAGAGTTGGCTATGTTTTTAGCTTAAACAAACAAACAAACAAAAAAGGTGGAGGTGTTCTTATATGCTAACAAATCTTTATATTTTCGTGAGTACTGAACAAAAGTAGAATTTTTTTTATCGGACTTGCACCTCCCCAGGAAATAAAGATTGTTTTTTTTTGTTTTGTTTTTTTTTTCTTACAATTTTTAAAATCTTTATTAAAGGATCACTTATCATTGTTTTGTTTCGTTTTTTAATTTTCTAATTTTTAAAAGTTTAAGTATGTTTAGCAAATTTATAGTAAGTAAATTAATCCACACTATGCAAGCCAAAAATATTAAGTGTTGAAGCATATTCTTGCTTATTTTACAAAAATTTCAACTAATTTAAATAAATTAAAATAAAGCAAATTATTATTTATAATAGTTAAAGTATAATCTCACTTGCCTTTTTTTCTGTTAGAATAATGCTTACATACAAAATTTCAAATACTTTCAAAACAGCTGCAAAATGTGACATTAAAGCAGGTTCTTATCTTTTCTCCTTGATTTTTTTTCTTACATACATTTTATTTTCATTTCTTATTTTATTTTATTATTTGGCTTGCGTAGGGGTAGGAGGATCAATTTTCAATGAATTTACAAACTGGGCCCCTCTTAAAACATAGAAAAGTAAAAAGTTTGTTTTTTTCTTTTTATGACTCGTAATCTGGAGAACTTAAACAGGAATATGAAAAAAAAAATGAAAAGAAAATGATTATCACTTAGGGATGTGCCTTTCTGTAGAATGACCGAAGATTTTTATTACTCTTTTAATCCCAAGTAACCGTTTGATTACTTCCAATTTTGTAATTGATTGTACCTCACTATCACCATTCTCACCTGAACAGGTAACTATGTGAGGGCACATAATATTTATTAACTCTTGTTTTTCTTTCTCAACATTAATGATATTCCAGTGAGAAGAATTAACACGAGGTCAAGATAACACTCAGTAAATTCGTACCTTTCCCAGGAAAAAAATGTGGGTGTAAGATAAACAGTAGCAATTTAGAAATCCATCTTGGCTTGGAGATTCACATTTGGGAATCATGCTGATTTTCACGACAGGATGTAACTAGGCAAAGGGATGCCAACTTTATCAATATGAACCTGAGAAAATGACAGAAAGGTTCACTTAAAGAAATCTTTGATAGTAATTTGTTTGAATAAATATAGTCTACAATTCGTACAAGTGTCATTTTTATTATTTCACGAATCAGTCTATAATGGGGGTCGGCAAACTACAGCCCTCGGGATATTTCATTCGGCCCAAAGGCCAAATGAAATATGGTAATATGCCGAAATATGTTTTATATTATGTTTGTTTTGTATTTTTTTAACTATTAGATATCTTATGTGCCGTTCAGGTGTGAGTGATCATGGATCTTCACAACTTCCTTTCTTTTGTAGCTCTTGGCAAAGTTTATCTTTTACTATTACT
The DNA here is from genome assembly GCA_037127315.1 of Ascarosepion bandense. NCBI lineage: Eukaryota > Metazoa > Mollusca > Cephalopoda > Sepiida > Sepiidae > Ascarosepion > Ascarosepion bandense. Next base: position 853,532 of record JBBBDQ010028397.1, on the reverse strand, counting down.
TTTCTCTCTCCGTTTTTGTAATCCATTTATAGTAGATTATTGAGTAGATTACTAATTGCTTTCCTTTGTACCTTTTGTTTTCAGTATATCCTGTAAGTGTCAAATTCGTCACCCCTCTTTCTTCTTTATGTGTCACGGAATTTTCAATTAAATACTTTTTTGTTCATACAAGATGCAATGGGTAGATTGTCGCCATTTTATAGTTTTAATCTAGCGCAGAACGTTGTTTTTTTTTTGTTTTTTTGTTTTTTAGCTACACAGTATAGTAGAGTCAATTAGGCACCGTCTGTTAGAAATAGAGCATCATGACGCAATTCAATCTACCGGAAATTGGACAACTCTGTACTACTTGGAAATCGCTCCGGAATACAAATATTTCAGAGTGTTTGGGTGTTAATCTGAGGGCAGTACAGAGGATCCAGAAAGAGTGGGATGATACATTCACTCAACATCATGGTATTTGGAGCAATTGTTAATGATGGGGGAGGGATCACGTAGCGAGTGTCCAGCGAGGGAGAAATGGCCGCTGTTCAAATAGTAATGGTCCTTGAAAAAGGAAAAAATTCTTTCATAGTAGGCCATCGCTAACAAAAATGAATATCATGTATATCAAAGCGAACCTTCAAAAACCAAATCAATTTGACACAATCTAGTTCAAGTACCCTACGAGAAGGACTGGCAAAGTACTTAAGTTAGTAACGGAAATAATTAGAAAGTAAAAGACTAAAAAGTAGAGTAAAATAAAATAAGTTAGTAGAGAAATAGCTTGAAATTCAACTATGCTTACCGTATGCAGAGAACAACTGAAAAAAGTTGAGAAAAAGCACAACTTCATTCTTCAGACTACAGGTAATGTATGCTGATCGTAGCTACTGCAGACAGATCGTATAATTTAGACTAGTTAAAGGAATTGCTGTGTATATTGTATTACATATATTTTATTTGTTACGTTAGCATCCCCGTAGGTAAAAAAAAAAAAAGGTGTAAATTTACAAAGGGCGGAAGAACTCTCAAGGAGTCAACGGCCAACTAACTAGAGGTGGTGTCTCAATAAATCACCGTGGAGAAGCCAACGGGATATCACTCCACTATCTATCCCCGCTTAATCATGGTTACTTACGAAAAATGTATTAGAGCCAACAGCGTGAAGGGGGTTGCTTCACAAGGAAACAACTCCTCGATCGGTAAGGACCGGCATGGGCAACAGGTGCCACCTGACCGTCATCCGGCGACTGTTAGCACCAACGGCGTAAAGGGGACATTTTGCTCCAAAATTTGTCCCTCGCCCGGGAAAGAGCGACATGAGCAACAGGTGTCTCTGGACCGTTACCCTGCGACTGTGCGCAACAACGACAAAACTACTTTCGGGACATGGAACGTCAGGACACTCAACTGTGGACAACTAGAGAATGTTATGCAGGAGATGGACAGACTGAAGATCAACATCCTAGGCATATGCGAAACCAGATGGCCTAATAATGGAGATATCAGCAGCGACACCCACAGGATAATTTATGCAGGAAGCAAAAGCAATGAAAAAGGGGTCGGTTTAATTCTAAACAAAGAAGTAAAGGAATGCGTTCTTGGATACTGTCAGCTTTCAGAGAGAGTCCTCTTGGTTAAACTACGGGGAAGGCCCTTCAATATAGCTATTATAGTAGTGTACGCGCCGACAACTCAAAGTTCGGAGGACGAAATAGAAACTTTTTATTCAATACTGGACAGTGCCAAGGCCCAATGCAAAAACCAAGAAATTATGATTATAATGGAAGACTTGAATGCCAAAGTAGGTAAAGATAGGGAAGGAAACACGACCGGCCCCTTTGGACTAGGGGACCGCAACGAACGAGGAGAAAAATGGGTCCAATAGTGCTCAGCCAATGACCAGGTAATTACTAACACTTGGTTTCAAGAGCACCCACGACGTCTATGGACATGGAGAAGCCCAGGAGGAGACACGAAGAACCAAATAGACTACATAACTATAAACAAGAGATTCAGGAACGCAGTGGTCCAATGCAAAACATATCCAGGTGCCGACTGCGGAAGCGACCACGTCCCAGTCATTTGCAAACTAAGGGTGAAACTCCGAAGACTAAAGAAACCCAGCACATCACCAAGGCTGCAATACGACACGCTCGTGAATAACCTCACCCTGCAGAAAAACTACAATGACAGCGTGAGAAAGAAATATGAAGAACAAATTGGAAAAGGGCACTCAAAATGGCATTCACTAAAGGAAGCGATGGTGACCTCAGCGAACAACATAGCCCCAAAGGAAATCAGATGCAGAAGAAAAAATGAGTGGATGACCGAAGAGATTCGCCACATGATGCAAAGGAGACAAAAAATAATGCCAAGACATGGAGCAGAGTACAAGAAACTTCACAGGGAGATAAAGAACAAATGCAGACAAGCTAAAGAGGAATGGCTTAACAACAAATGCGCAGAAGTAGAGAGAATGAGCAGGACCAATAAAGCAGAGATGCATAAAGAGATAAGAGAACTGACAGGACAAAAAACCTGCTCCTCAACAGGATGCATAAAATCCAAGGATGGAACAATCATATTGGAGAAAGAGGAAATACTCCAGCGATGGGAAGAGTATATAAAGGATCTTTTTTTGCGACAGGAGAGAACAACTGAGAATACACAAGGAGATGGATGGACCGAAAATACTAAAATCCGAAGCGGAAGCTGCAATGGCCAAAATGAACAGAAACAAAGCAGCTGGTCCAGACGACATAGTGATAGAGCTACTGATAGCCTTAGAAGAATATGGCATAGAAAAAATTACCGACATAATAAACGAAATTTATAGCAGTGCAATAATACCAGACGACCTATGCAAGTCGATATTTATAGCACTGCCGAAGAAACCTGGTGCAAACGAGTGTGAACTACACAGAACTATCAGCTTAATGAGTCACATCACAAAACTGATTGTCAGAATCCTGATGAATAGAGCGAGAAGCAGAATCAGGTCAGAGATAGGGCAGGAACAGTGCGGGTTCGTTAAAGACACTGGAACAAGGAACGCCATATTCATGATTAGGATGCTCTCCGAAAGGGCAATACAAATGAAGAACTTGTACCTATGTTTCATTGACTATGCGAAGGCATTCGACAAGATACGACACAAAGAATTGATGGAGATGCTCGGCAGCCTAGATATTTTCGGGAAAGACATCAGAGTAATTAAGAATCTCTACTGGCAGCAAACGGCCTGCATACGGACAGGTAACGATCTCAGTAGATTTACAAAGATAGAAAGAGGCGTAAGACAAGGATGTGTCTTTTCACCGGATTTGTTCAACCTGTACAGCGATAATATTTTGAGGACCCTAGACGACACGCCAGGATTTGCTATTGGAGGCCACAACTTGAACAACATAAGGTATGCAGATGATACAGTGCTGATTGCAGACACGGAAAGGAAACTACAGGACCTCCTACAGAAGGTAGCGGTGGCGAGTGACAAAAAAGGACTACAAATAAACTTCAAGAAAACTGAATGCATGGTCATCAGCAAAAGGTGCAACCCAAAATGCCAAATACAGGTGAGGGATACCAGAATAAAGCAGGTGCAAAAATTTAAATATCTAGGAAGTGTTCTAACAGGAGATGGAAAGTGCGACACAGAGATCAGAAGGCGAATTGGCATGGCAAAGGGCGCGTTCCAGAAGCCGAGGAAAGTACTAACACACAGGAAAATTTCACTAGAAACAAAGAAAAAAGTGCTGGTTTGCTATGTGATGTCAGTTCTTCAATACGGTAGTGAGTGCTGGACAATATCATCGAAAATGAGGACAAAACTGGAAGCAACGGAAATGTGGTTCTACAGAAGGATGCTGCAGTTATCGTGGACTGAACATGCAAGCAACGATGAGATGTTGGAAAGAATGGCAACCAAAAGGAAATTAATACCGAGCATCAGGAAGAGACAACTGAAGTTCCTGGGACACGCAATGAGGAAGGAGAGTTTGGAGAACCTGATACTGACTGGCCAGGTAGAGGGAAAGAGAAACAGAGGAAGGCAGCGGATAACATATTTGCAGGGCCTGGTCGGGTGGATGACGGAACGGGGGTTACCAGAAGTAACAGGAACAAACATGCTGAGGGCCACAAGGGAGAGGGAGACGTGGAGGGCCATGATCGCCTACGTCCTGAAGGGACAGGGCACAAGAAGAAGAAGAAGAAGAAGAAGAAGAAGAAAAAGTTAATGATGGCGGTGCTATGCCTCCGTTCATCTTGCTACAAGATCTCAAACTCAAAACGCAGGTCTACATCAAGGGTCTTGAGAAGGTAGTGCTGTCTTGGGTCAAGAAGGTGGTTACTAGAAGACCCTATATATGGCAACAGGACTCTGTACCATGCCACACAAGAACGAGAACCCAGTTGTGGCTGTCAGACAATTTCTGCGCTCTACACCACCCTTACATCTGGCCACCTAACTCCCCAGACTGGAAACCCTTTGATTATTAGGTGTGGGGTGCAGTTGAGCGACAGACCAACAAACCTCCTTGTAATACCAAAGATTAACTTAGAACAAGGATTATGGTACCATCCACAGGGTAAACAAGGATACCGTCCAGAAGAGTTGTAAGAGATTCTAAAGTCGTCAGAATGGCGATTTTATTGAATAAATTTACTCTTTTGTCCTTCAAGATATTTTTATGTAATTTTTGTAAATATATCTGTTAAATTGAGATATCGGTGTTACTTTCATTTTGCATAATTTTGACAACAATTTATCCATTGCACCCTGCATATCTTTTAAGGACCTGTTGTATGACTTGCCGTCCAATGATATACTGAAAAAGAAATAGAAAAAGGGAAAGTTAAACAACTTTTACAAAAATCTCCCAGGGTAGAATGCTTTAAAATCATTTGCCTAACAATCCCAGCATTCGGTAATGGTATGACACATTTATGTAAGAATATGTACCGAGTCCCGATAAAAATAAAATATATAGACAAAAACATACAAAAAATATTTAAATTCACTTTAAATCTTTAAATCTCTTTCTCTCTCTCTCATTATATATATATATAAGAGGAAGAAGAAAACTGAACCCAGCCGGAAGTTTGTAGGTACGGAACTTACTAATTAATGACCTAAAACTAACAATATTCAATCAAGGAGTTGTATTTAATTTACTCACGTTCTGTTTTATGCATGAGTATTTTATAAACTTCCTCAATGTTTTTCCTATCTAGTCTTCTGTTATTCAATACTCTCTCTAACTACGGCCTTCGTAATTCTAGGCTATTTTGAGCAAAGACAACATTGAAACTCTTTACGATGAATATGTGGTGCAATGGATACCGGCTCGGAATACAAAATTGGAGAGCCGAGTTCGAATTCTACTTGAATTCATTTCATTCATTTCTTCTACCTCTAAATATGGGTTGAATAGCAGGAGAGATTGGGTTCTATAGCTTTAGTTGACAACCAAGAAAATAATGGCAACTTACTGCGAGGAAATCTTCTGTCTAGCCAGTCATGTCTCGAAAGGGACATGATCGCCCAAGCATGTATCACACATAGCAATTAACTGACTGATACTAAAATAAAAATTTTAAAAAACACAGAAATAGTAACTCCACACACCAACAATTTTTCCCTGTCCTTTCCGTGTGCCATGTCCCTTCAGAAAATGAGTGATCATTGCTCCCCACAATTTCCTATCCTTTGCAGGTCTTATCAATGTTTATATATATATATATATACTATTACTCCCATTCGTCTGTATGTCATCCAGTTGAACAATCTTTTTAGGTAAGCTCTTTGGTTTTCTGTTACTTTTGACTTTTTCTAGAAGTGTGTATAAAACTGTGCGTTGTGGTGCAGTTGCTATCGGCTCGTAATGTGAAATCAGTAGAGCTGGGCTCGAATTCAAACTGCATTCCTTACGCGCAAATACCCTTGAAAAAGGTATTATTCCGTCTCTTCCCTCAAGCTCTGTGTTAAATAGCAGGACAACCTGGGTTCTATCACCTTGGTTAGCAACCCGTCTACAGCAGAAAATAATGACAACCTACTGCGGAGAAAATCTTCTGCCCAGTCAGTCATGTTTCTTTCAAGACATGATCGCCCAAGCGTGTATCACGTATGGCATTTAACTGACTGGTGCATAAAATTACAAATTCATAGGAACGTATTTCAAAGTAGAAAAGCCATTTTTGATGACAAAATTCTAACAGAGTTCTATAAAACAAATCTGTAGCTGATGAGAAAAAATATTTTATCATAAAACTTCCATTCATAAAATGTCTATATCTATTGCTAGTGAACTCAGTAAAACAATGCAACTAGTAAGGGTCAGAGTCTATTTCACAATTAGAGAACATTAGTTATATAGTCACATATATTAAATCATTTCACCCAAAGTAAGAAAATAATGCCACAAAGACACAAGTGGTTACTGAGAGTGAAAGAAAATAATACTTTAGTGATAAGAAACGGGGCTTAAGAACACTGAAGATGGCGATTGGCTTTGCATTTAAGAACTTTTCAAGTTAAAACCTGCAAGTTTCCAACCTGCTTTCATATATATCTTTTAAGTGTAGTTAATTCGATGTTACAAGTATAGGGAACTCAGAGTGGATTGCATTCATTACTCAGTAGTAAGAATAGTTCACTTACCATCACCCCATGGCAGGATACACAATAATTTATATAATAAACATTAAAGACTATATTTAATACTGGCTGAAAAATGTACCATGTATCTTCATGATGTTGGCAATCATGGCTCTTCATAATGTCCTGTTCTTTGCAGCTCTTTACTCAAACTTACTATGTAAGTTATGCATTGTTTTCTTGTCCCTCTTGCCTTCAATCTGTCCTGTGAGTAGCAAATTTTCCAAGCCCTCTTTTAACTGCCTCTTTCTGATCTATGTGTAAGTGTCCATTTTCTTTTCTTTAAGACTTCCTTGTTGCTCACATGCACTGTTCTTCTGTAGAAACCATGTTTTTGTTGTTTCATAGCTGTTCTTTATCTATGATGAGTTCTGTCCAGCACTCACCTCCATATAGGAGAGTCTTATAAATATACAAACAGGTGACCAACAGTGAACAGTTACACTCAAGAAAAAATTCAATAAAACATCTTTCACGTGCACTATATCAGTCTTTCTACTGATCTATAAAATACTAGCAGTATAGCCCGGCGTTGCTTGGGTGTAATGAAAGCTTTAAAACGAATCCATAGTCCTGGAGCTCAGACTCTTTGGACGTTGGCACGAAAGATTAAAAAGGAATAGTTGTTTCCAGTTAAAGCGAAACCGTAGACTCAAAGAAAAATGAATGGATGTAAGTCAAATTTTGATTTCCTGGTATCGATATCTAATAAGTTTTTTCGCCGTAAACTGAATTTTGAAGGCTAAATAAGTCCTCTGAGTAAATGGTATCATGGCTGAGACTAAGAACTACAATTATACCTACTTAGAGCCAACTCGAAGCAAAAACTAAAATAAAAGGGCTGAAAAACTGATTTTGATCAGACCCGGTATCTTATCTTTATATAATCGATTTTCTGCACTATTGTAAGAAATGCAACCTTGAAATTTCTGAATATCGTTTCTTATGTCTTTGTTTATGAGTGTATCAAATTTAATTAAAATTAGACCACTCCTTCTATAATCCGATTTTTTCGATTATCGATATTTATTGGGGGTACCTCGACACAAAACCTAGTTAAAAACACTCGCAGATACTTATAGTACAAATGTGTAAATTTTCAAGGAAATCGGTTCAGCCGTTTTGGAGTCTATAGGTAACGGATACACACACACACAGACAAAGTTCCATTTATAAATAAGTTTAGATTTAGATTAGATAGATAGATAGATAGATAGATAGATAGATAGATAGATTGATTTAATGTAAAATAAAATAAAAAACAAACAAAAAAAAACGGGGTGGGGTAAGAGTAATACAAAACATTTTTATGCGACCTAATCCAGTCATTCCTTTCTAATCGCACAATGAAGGTAGTATTAAACGGACATGCCTCCCAAGACTAACATACGAACGCGAGGGTCCCTCAAGGCTATATTCTAGGTTCTACGCTTTTTCTGATCTACATTAACGATCTCCCCGATGTTATAAGATCCCAAGTAGGCATGTACGCCGATGACACCACCGTTTACTCTCGCCTCGATCAAAAATCTGCTGAGGTTGACAAAGCGAACCTCGCTGCCGAGCTTGAGAAGGACCTCCAGTCAGTGATGGGCTGGGGAAAGAAATGGCTCGTAAATTTTAATGCTTCCAAAACGAAGCTGCTATCTATTAACCATCATAGACAATCGATCCTACCCCACCCCATTAGCATGGAACATGCTAGCCTCCCTGAGAGTAAAACACTCCGCCTCCTTGGCCTCACACTCTCAGCGGACCTCAAGTGGCATGACTTATATCGAATCGATTGCTAAATCCGCTGCCAAGAAGGTCGGTATACTGTTTTGGGAATGGAGGTCCATAAAAACGGCTATCATTCGAACATAGCAGTCTCAACAGCTGAAAAAGAGATTACAGACATCAGTACTAGAGAGACGTGTTGTCATGTAACTGCCTGTCTGAGAAGAACCTACGACATAAGCCTTGTGCCAAATAAAGAAACCAAACTAGAAGAAAAGTGGAAAGGGGAAAAGAATAAAGAGGTAGGAAAAAATGTTAGATTTGCAGACAGGACAAAACGCTGGCCATGAGGGTTGGGGTATATAGATACATTAAAAAAATAAAAATGAATATAACAGGAAAGATGACAAGTTTCACTCTGCTTTGCTAATTCTTTTTTTTTTCCCTCCATTTCAAACTAAAATAAGGCCAGACTATTGTCAAGCTCAAAATAATTTACATTAAAATTTACCTCAGGACTAAAAAGGCAAAGATAAAAAATGAATTCATAATATAAATAAATAATATACCTAAAGAAAAAAAAACAACTATTATAGAAAAATTAAATTTAGATAAATGTAAAATAGATCTAAACTTGTTTATAAATGGAACTCTGTGTGTGTGTGTGTGTGTGTGTGCGCGCGCGCGTTACCTGTAGACTCCAAAACGGCTGAACCGATTCTCTTAAAAATTTACACAGTTGTACTATAAGCGTCCGCGAGTGTTCTTAGCTAGGGTTGGTGTCAAGGTACCCCCAATAAATATCGAAAATTGATAATCAAAACAATCGGGTGATAGAAGGAATGGTCCGATTGTAATCAAATTTTATACACTCATACACAAAGACATAAGAAACGATATTCAGAAGTTTCAAGGTTGCAGTTCTTACAATAGTGCAGAAAATCGATAATATATATATATATATATATATATATATATATATATATATAAGGCAAGATGTTTGTGTGCATGTCTGTTTATCTGTCTGTATGTCCTTTATACAAATCCACAATTTTTATCCGATTCTCACTAAACTTCACACAAATATTCTTTACACTGTGTCTGAGCTCCAGGACCATGGATTAGTTTCAAAGCTTTCATTACACCTGAGCAACGCTGGACTATATTGCTAGTAATACATATAAAAGCAAATTTATAGTCATCTGCATACAGTCCTGTTTCACAACTCGTCAGTACAGCTAGACATCAGAAGTTATATCACTGATCAGCAATAAAGCTTGAGATTAATTATTTGAAAACAAAAAAAAAATTATTTTTAAACAAATTAAGGAGTGTTTTGGATTAAAGCAATGGATTAATACCAGCACTGAACAAACTGGTTCTGCAATATAAAGGAAAAAACCAATTGTTCTCTAATCCAATTTGATATTAAAGAATATTACCCATCAAGATCAAAAGAACTGTTTATGACTACACTGGAATTTGCCACTGTTTATTTGGATCTATTGGAGGAGGAATGTAACATCATTATAAATACAAAAAAACAATCAGTTGTCATGCATAATAAAGAACAGTGGATAAAACAATCTAAAAGGAAAACTTTGATATTATAATGGAATACAGTAGTTAAGGAAGTGCCTATTTTTCATTCTACCATACCACTCAATGAAGGGGAAACTCCCCCCATCACTTATCAGTAAAACCAATAAATTCATCCATATAACAGGTTTGTAAAGATAATTATGTTATCTTCATTAAAAGATCTTTCAAAAATAAAATACACTCTACTGAAACTTTATTTGAAAAAAAAAAAAAAAAAAAAAATAGCTGATTTAAAGTTTAATTTGAATTGAAACAAATATTAATTTTAGCTTAAAATTTTGCAGAAAAGCCTTTTTTAACATGTAGATGACTTTTTTTTTCTTAAGACAATAGTGCTCATAAAATATTTTACTCATAAAAGCAATTAAAGCATTTTCTTATTAAATAATGTCTTAGTTTTGTTGTATTTTTTAAAATTTTGATTCAGAACAGATATTCTGTAATTGGGGGAGGGATTCTGTTTAACCTCAAAAATATGTTGTTTTGAATTCTCCAAGAACTTGTCCTTATAACTAAATACATTAAACAATACAAAAAACAATTTCATAACATTTAGAGTCGTGGTAACATTTGAGTCAAAAAAAAAAAAAAAAAAAAAAAAAAAAGAAGATTTTATAAATATTTTCAAAAACAGTTTAATTCATTTCTGAATGTTCCGAAAATTTAATTAAATCTAACAATTAAGGATATAAAAAATTTACATAAAAAAAATTTCCTTTGATCTTTCATCTTCATAATCATTCAACCATTGCAGTGGTTGGCTATATTCTTAAATCCAACATTGAGTGAATCTAGACAGCTTTCAAGCATCACCACTAATTCAGTTCTCAACCAAATTTCAAACAGTTTACAGAGTTCTATAGGACACCTCCTTAGTTACATTTTGAAAAAATATTTTTGAATTTTGGTTCAGTAGAAAAAAAGTTATACCAAAATATGTGAAGTCCGAAACGAGAGACTTACTATATAGGTAACACTTCTAATAATATTATAATTATTTATAACTTGTTTCTGTTTAAAATTTTTGCATGTGGTTTTCAACATTTAAATTCTGATGATAGGTTTTATCATTTTTGTCAATCAAATTTTGATTATCACTTATTTTATCAGAATTAATTATAAATAATCAATTTTTGTTGTTTTTTTTTTTTAATCAATTGCATATAAATTTTTTCTTTTTAATATTTTTGAATGTGGTTTTCAGCATTAAATTTGTATTAAATTAATCACAATGCCTGGAAAAATGCGCACATGAACAGTAATATTCTTAAGATTATATTAAACCTGGAAAAGAACAGGACAAGTTATTCAACCTGGAAAAGTAAAGGACAAAACATTCTAGTGAAGTAAAAAATAAAGGAATTTCTTACTTAAAATATTGCAGCTAAAAATAAAATTTGAATGCAATATTTTAGGTAAGAAATTTCTGAAGAAAGAATGTATGATGGCACTTCTAACGATGTGGTATGTGGAGGTCCTCACCTCAAGGTAGTAACAGGGTCACCTCCCTGACAAATCAATCCTGATGAGATTCAAACTCAGGTCAGAAAGCACACATTCTAACTACACAATAACAACACACACAAGCAGGTGCTAAAAAATTCTTGAACTCAGTAAATTGCATTATATTACAGAAGCCAGTCTACAGCCAATGCCATTAGACATGCCTGTTCATTAAAACAGGCAAACATTCCTAGCCATATTAATATTAAAGACAGTTTAATCAGAAATAAGTTTTGTTACTGGTAGAATGGTGTGAAGTATGGTTTACTAGGAACTGCTTCATCTTAAAACAATCACTATCAAAGTGCTCCACAAAGTATGTTCAAATACAACCACCAAAACCTTCCATAACTGTACAAAATTCACCTGGTGTGTAATCATCCAAACTGCGTGTTTCTTAGATACAATTGGGGTAGGAAATTTTATAACAAGCAATAACATAGTGGTGGGTGGGGCACAGTCCACCTCAGGTAGCACTTTTGGGTTTTGCTGTATAAACCTGTACAAACAGTATTGAAATAAAAGTGGTTTTAATGTCGGCACACTACTCACAGTTGAAGGACTTTTTCAATCTTCAGTAACTTAAACTATGGAATACATATTTAAGAAATTATTATCTTGGCCAAACAATAAACATTATCCAGATTATATTCAGAGCTGTTTTATCATTGTTGACAATGTGAAACCTATGATGGACCCAGTGTGCATTCTTTTAATGCCACACCACCACTATGTGTACAGGATATCTTGGTTGTTGTCATATACATTTCAGTTCTTTTCCTTGAGGGATTTTTATTTGAGGTCATGTGTTGCTCTATTTTTTGTATTTTAGGCCTGTTAATAGATTTTTTTTACCCCCCCCATGGGGCCCAGACCACAGGAATTTAAGCATGCTACCAGACTGACATCTAGGTCCCAACCTTTTACCATCAAAATAATTAAATGTAACTGCCAATTCTACTCGAACAATTTCTTTTCTCATATTTCTTGCCTTTGGAACTCCCTTCTGCTTACTTACTTCCCTGATAGCTACAATCTCCAAAAATTTAAATGCAACATCAATTTCTATCTTCTTGAATCCCATTCATCTTTTATCCTTTCAATACCCACTGTACCCAGTCTTTTCTCTCATTGTAATCCCCTGCAGTCTCACCTTTCTTGAGGTGAAATATATATAAGGGAGTCACTGTGCAATATGTTGTATTTTGGAAGGAGAGGCAAGGCAGCAAACTCGATGACAGCTCACACTTAGCTACACAACTAATCATATGCATTCTATTTGCTCGACTTGGCATCTCACAGTTACCAGTTGACACTGCAAAACGTCTGTAAAAATCAGATCTTCTGAAATGATAAATTCATCATAATACTAAAAACTTTCTTTGATTCAAAATAGAAATTTCACCAATGAAAAGGACTAATATTGATGGAAAATAATAAACAACAAAAATGATTGTTTTTCAGAGATTTAATATTTTTTTTAACTGTATGAAATGTTCAAAAATGTTCTTGCCATTCCAAAAACTAAGAATATCGATCAAATAACAACAAACATTGGATCAGACTTGGGACAAAATTTTATATCACATTAAATAGAAGTATATGTATGTATGCAAGTACGTCTATTTACAAAATAACATTTTAAAACAGAGAATATAACTTTTTGATGTCTGGGGGCAGGGGTGAGTAGCAGACATTGAAGTTGCATTTCTGAGACTGAATGTAATTTCTTTTTTATTCAATTTTGTCTCAATATATTTTTTTTATTTTCTTAAATTCACACTAGCAAATCTTTTAATCCTTTTTATATAAGAGACAGTGAGAAGAAATTAAAAAAAAAAAAATCTTTCTCTCCCTTATTCACAAGTGACTAACAGAAGAATTTGGCCACATGTGGAATTTTTTTTTTTTTACAGAGGAAGCAATAATCTTTCTTTCTGAGAGGAAGCAACAAGATCATATAATAAATGTGTGTATGTGTGTATGCGTGTGTGTATCTTAAAATGAATTAAGAATTTATCTTTTTCAAAATAGAAACAAAACCCACCAGTAATCTGTACATGTTTATATATCTGTATATGTAATTATGGAAATAAAGTTGCCCCCTCACCCAGGTATCATATGTAAGTGTCATGAATGTAGCAAATATGAAATTGAAAAACGATTGCCAAAAGTCTAGATCATGGTCTCAAACATGTTTTTTTCTTAATATAAGTTATAAAGAGCCATATTGTGTGTGTGTGTGTGTGATATTATTCCTTTCTTAGCCTTGTGATTGTCCATAAGTCCCCCGGGGAGCTCGGTACTGCCGTGGGATATACATCAGCTGAATGGTGTTAAAATGATATTTTCGAACTCCAGTGTTCTTGACCGTGTTCTCTCGACGAGTTCCTTCACTGTTAAAAGATAAATAAACAAAATTTAAATTATTGGAAAAATTTGTCTAATAGTGTGATTATCATTACCATAATAATAATGATCAAAGAGGCACCAATAAATACCAAAAGTTCACTGAGGACTTGACATCATTATGTGAGTAAAGATGACTATTTGAAGACAAGATTCCAATCTACATCACACTTCTATTTAAATTTTCATCTGATCCTGCGGGACTATTTTTTTTTTCTCAAACCTTTGTTTTATTCAGAAAATGGTAATGGTAAATCATCAGTAATTAACTTGGCACTAAAGATCCATCAACAAATGTACCTTGGCATAGCATTATGAAAGACAGTAGACACTCCATTTACTTTTTTTTTAAACAGTATTTTTGTCTACCAGCCTGAATATTTGAGGGAACTTATTAAAGAAAAAATGCACCCACCAGACATCCACTAAAAATCACATTTAAAGTGATAAAAATTTGTCAAATTAATAAATAAAATCCATTACTTCCTTAGAAATTACTTTGCTTATGTTTCAGATAGGAAACAGATCTGTTATGAACTTTCAGGAATCTAAATGAGAAGAATGCACCCATAAGGTAGTATAGAACCTTACTTAATCAGTAATGCCTTTTGTAGCAGAGTCAGTTAAAAGCATGTTGAATCTAATGATGGTTTCCCCTGCAAAGGGGATGGGATGGATACTGAAAAAAAAAAAAGTAAATGAAACAGCGACTCAAATATTTTTTAATCATATCACCCTGAGCAAGGCGGTAACGCCAATGATGTGCAGGGGGCTACGTAAGAGTGAAAAGATTGGAAAAGAGAAAGCCGGAAACCACATCCTAAACAGAAAACAAGGGATGAGCCTCTTCACCTGTTCAATAAACGTGGGTGGAGTGTGAACCGGGCAATAGTTTAGTCTATCTACTCCAATTGAAAAAAAAAAAAATATTTTAAAGTAATCAAAATTTGTCATATTATTAAATAAAAATTCATTAGTGTCTTATATATATATATATATATATATATACATACATACACACACATAAGAAATTCATAGATTTTTATTTAATAATATGACTATATATATATATATATATATATATATAGCAGGCAACGTAAATTTCATAAATATCTAAGATTGGTTCACAGTAGTCGAAATGTTAAACAAACTAATAAATAAAAATAAAATCTTAGAAGTGATAAAGGAGTGTCATTTATTCTAGGATTAAATTTTTACAAATAGTTGTTTTACTTAACCAAATCTCTTCAAACATTTGAAAACACAGGCAATATTACAAGAAATATAAATTTTAAAATCTTTGAATAGATACTTTCAAATTGACAGAATTTTTGTTCTTTTACAGTAGTGTTACCCTGTACAAGGCCCATTGTAGAGAGTAAGTACAGAGTAAGTGGAACAGTTTATGCAGATATGTGTGAATGAAAACAGTTAACCTTAAAATTTGAACCGGTTAAGATTGTAGTGATCGGGGAAGAAACATCTCAGGAGTCAATTTCACAAAACAGTGGTTTATGAGAAGGAGCAACATGAGTGAATCTACATTTCAACAGGAAAATACAAAGAGAATGATGGTATTTAGTTAAAACATGTGTGGCACAATGGGTCTTAATGGTCACAGCTAGGACTGGTGGAAATAATGAGTGTAGTTCATCTGAACACTCTCCTTGGAAATAGTGATAGAGCTGCAAGAGGCTTGCAATCTCTCATCTGAAAGAAAGTGGTTGCAGAAAGGCATTGATACAATGGAAAATCAATGCTAAGTATTTCAAGAACAGTTTTATGGCTTGTAAATCCATTAAAAAGGTTTGGATAAAATCTTTGATCTTAAATTGACAACTTATTCATATACCAAAGATATGGAATTATTATATGTCTCTGATGTGCATGTAAGAAAAAGTGACAGGTGTTACACCATACTCACTAATGATCTTGAACTGTCAAAATCAGAGAAATTAAATTGAAATTTCCATGCCTTTGTATCCAGTTGGTCTTTTATCAAGGGGACATATAAAAAGCAGTTAAAGGATAATATGATGATATAAAAGTAAATACAATAAAATAATTCATCATTATAAATATATTATTATTATATCCTATTATAATTGTGGTTACCTCTCCCTGTGTTAGTTCACACAACTGTTACATCTTGCCAATACCTCATAAATAATGGACTATTCCATTTTGACAGCTTGAAAAGAGGAAAAGACAATGAATGAAAGAAATATCAATCTGGGTCTAAGAATTTAAGTATTTTTTTTTATGATGGCATGTGGTCACTTTTATTAAGCAAATTTGGATTCTTGATATGGTTTAAAATGACAAGTTTTTCTAAAAGGCATAGATTACATTTATTTGCTTTTCCATTGTAATATTTGGATTTATCTACATTATTCCAGGTAATAATTGGGTTCTTACTGTTATTTTTTAATTTCCAATAATGTATGGATAAAGCAGTACTTTTGCTGTATTTACTGTTGTTTAAAGGCAACATGTGGTTGTTAAATCTTATCTTCCATCTGTTAGAAGTGCTTCCAAGGTAAAATTTAACATCATTATCATCTAAATGAATTCGAGCTCTATAAACAATATTTTTGGACATAGGATAATATATATGTATTCACATACATGGCAGAAAGTACCTTCTGTGTACTTAGGGCCACATATATATTTGAAATAGCTAGAATTAATGAAAACTACCTTCGAAAGCAATCCAATGCTTGCATAAAAACATGGGGAGCAAGGTCATGCTCTCTTTGAAGAAGCTGGACTTGTTCAAGTGTAGTTGACATACTTGTTCGATCTTTACCACTTTTGCAGCAAATGAAACGAACACCATTCAATTTTCTGGCAATCTGAAAGAAACATAATTATTAAAAATGATTAATATATATTATACACACACATAGGTACATCAGTACATGTAAAGTATAATGATAAAATGCATTTATTTTAAAAAAACATTTTTCAACATAATCTCCTCTTTGTCAATGTAGTTAATTAGTAAACTTTAATGACATAGATCAGGCATTACATAGTGAAAATTTCAGATCAAAATTCAGTTAGAACACATCAGGCTACAAATTTATTGATTCACCATCGAATACATGTGTATTGTCTCCTTATCCTTTTTAAAAGTTCTTTCCCAAATCTCATCTCCCAAAGGAAAAATATCTAATCTTATTTACAAACCAAAATGTAGCCCTAATAGTAATGCCTAATGTATGTTAAGTAGAAGTCAATCAATGAATTCTTCCATACAAAAAAAATTGCACCTATTGAAATTCATCAACATTTGTTGAATGCTTACAGAGGCAAAACAGTGAATATGAGCCCAGTTAAAGGGTGGGTAATGCATTTCGGTAGTTGTAACAGCAACAAGCATGACAAGCTATGCTTTAAGTGGCCCTGAACAGCTGTCAAATGCATGAAACAAAAGGTGCCTGAAAAATTTATAGCCAATGGTAGTGACTAGATGGAAAAATAGTGTTTTGCAGCTGAACACTGAATGCCAGAATTTAAAGGCATTCAATAAGAAGACAGCAAAAAGAAAGGAACTTCTGAAGAGTAATGAAAGAGAGAAATAAATAAATACTACATCAAATATTCACCACTTCCCTTATATACAAAGCCCAACTCAAATATCACGCACTAAAGAAGTGTGTGGAACTTGGTCTTAAGATTACCTTAAAGTGTGAAATTGGCAATTACTATGCTGTGCTGATTCCTATATCCACTATCTCATATACATTTTCTTAAAATGCATCTATTGAATGCTTCAGTACACATTATCAGTTTCTAGCCAAGGTTCATTGGGGCTTTTGAGTCTTTCAACATCATACCCCGTCTCTACGGTAATCCAGCCAATACTGATCAGGTAGAGACTTGTGAACTTTCTGTCAACTACAACTTTGTCCATTTTCTAAAATGCACACCATGTGACTCTTCTTGGCAATTTATTGTCCAATCGCGCATGACTTCCGGTTCACCAGCAGTGTATGCTCTTCTATAAAAAAAGGAAGGAAACAGCCACAATTTTCTATCTGATCAGGAATATGGTGATGTGCTTGGCCTGAAGTAGTAAGTACAGATATGATTTCTCCCACCTCCAAGACATATATACACAGAGAAACAAACTCAAACATCACATTCTGCTTACACATCCTCATTTACATTCATGTTAATCATCTGGTGATGAAAAAAAAAGCAATACTGTAACCCTGGTAGGAGGCAAACAGGTGCTAGATCCTAGCCAGGGATCACTCATAAGTAACAATGGTTTGGGGATCCTTAATTCTATCCCCTAGTCAAGACACCATAGTAGTTTAAGGTCATACCCAAGACCTCCCTGCCATCCCCTTCAAAAAAAATTTTTTTTTAAATTAATATATGTATACATAAACTGCACCTTTCTTTAAATTTCCTACTGACTGCTAATTACTTGATCTTTTCAACCAAAGCCATCTCAAAGTCTCTTCCACTGCCAATGTTATTGAGTGAATAGCTTTGTTTTTTGCCAAACCTGTTATACCTAATTTTGGCAACATCTTACATAGAGACCACCCAGTAAAGCCTCTGCAACTGATTTCAACTGGTTCACACTGAGCTTGCCAACCACATCTTTCACATTCCTCTACCATCATTAAACATTTCCAAAGCTTCCTTTCGTGGGCTTCATCCACATTTTCTTTCCAAGGGACTGTTAATTATAATATTATGATTTGCTTGGTCTTTTCAGATTAAATAACCATGTCTGGACGAAGCTTAATTTGTATTATTTCCACTGGAAATTTAAGTCTCTTGCCTATATCTACTCTCATTTGCTAGTCCAGGCAGAGCTGAGGAGGGATGTTTTCTTCTTCTGCATTGTCTTTACTTTTTCCCCGCTATGACAAAATTCATTATCTTATTTAGTTCACAGACTCTTTGATATTATTGATGCAAAGACTCTTAAAACTTTATCATGACGCCACCAGTATCTCCACTTGCTGGGCACCTTGAGGCAACAGCTCAATATATATTGGAGGGATCCTCTCTTCTGGAGACTCACTTTTTCCCCACATGTAGAGGTTTTCTGGGCTAGGCAGTGTATCATATACTGCCTGCACAAGGAAACTTGTGTTACTGGGATTGGTGTACCAGAGATCTATACCTTGAAATTTTCCTTTTTTCCAGGTTACTCCATATCATCGAGGTCCCCTGTTGACCTAATGTCACCATTTTACTAGTTCTAATTTCCTCCATACCCACTCTAACTTCAGATTAAAGACAATATTTATGATTTTTCTTATATATATATTATAGTTGTCCTTTCATTGGTAAATGTTTTTACTTGATTTATGCAATTTAGGTTTTGAGCACTTTACTGAGTAGATAAATTTGATTTTTGGTCTTTTTTTTCAATATTGTCATTTTTATTTGAGACTGCATCTGGATAAGAATTTAGGCTGTGGCAATCTGTCTATTGGTTTCATTCAGGGTTATTATTTATATATATATATATATATATATATATATATATACATACATATATATATATATATAGAGAGAGAGAGAGAGGGAGGGAGGGTGCAATGAGTAAATTGTCATCATTTTATATTTTAATTTCATACATGCGTGTTTGTTTTTTATTTTGTCAACTGCACAGTATAGGAGCATCAGTTAGGCACCATCTGTGAGAAAAAAAAAGCACCATGATACAATTCCTTCAGTCAGAAATTTGGAAACAACATGCTGTACTGCTTGGAATTTAAGCCAGAAGCTCCAATATGAACATTTCAGAGTGTGTTCGAGGATCAATTTGACAACACTGCAGAGGATTCAGAAAGAGTTCAATAAGATTACAAATTCTGATAAGAAAAGAACTTGCAAATTTCTTGGTGAGAGCCTCAGGCTCAACACCTCAACCTACATAAAGTGACTTGAGGAGGTAGTGCCACCCTGGGTCAAGAGGGTGGTGATTAGAAAACCTTATCTCTGGCAGCAGGACTCTGCACCATATCACACAAGCAGGGGAACCAAGTTACCAACTTAAACAATAAGACTGTCCAGAGAATTGCAGGAGATTCTAAAGTTGTCTGGAAGTTGTGCTAGAAACCAATGGCAATTTTATTGAATGAAATTACTCTTTAGTATTTCAAGATAGTTACCAAAATTACACAAATATTCTATGTCTTAAAATAAGATGTTGGTGTTATTTTAATTTTTGCATAATTCAAACAACAATTTATCCATCAAACTATATAACACATCACACACCAATAAGTCTAAGCCTGACATATAGATGGTGCCACTAATAAAAAAAATCCATATGATTTTTATGAAGTGCTAACCTCCAAATGGCATGTGACAAAATTTAGGCCCAATCAAATAATTAGTTTACAAATTACGGTTATTTAAGTGAAGCAACTGTTGCAAATTTTCAAAATAATAGAAAAATCTGAATTTCATGTGTTGATAAAGCATTGCTTTCTGATGGGAAAAAATACTGTTCAAGCAAAGCAATGGCATGATGCTATTCAGACTCTGCTTCGTCAGAAACAATGATTAAAAAGTGGTATGCTGACTTTAAACACAGACGTACAGACACAAATGATGCTGAACACTCATTGGCTGTTGTGCTGGAAAACACCAAAAAAATCCACAAACTCATTTTGGCCAATTGTAAATTGAACTTGTGTGAGATAGCAGAAGAGTTGAACATATCAAAAGGCAGTGTATTCACCATTTTACATGAACATTTGTCAATGAGAAAGCTGTGTTCAAAGCAGGTGTTGGGTTTGCTCACAGTCAATCAGAAACAATGCATCGACGATTCAGAGCATTGTTTGCAACTGTTTCAATGCAACAAGAAGTTTTTGTGTAAATATGCGACAACAGATGAAACATGGATCTACTACACTCTGGAGTCAAATCAACAGTCAGCTAAGTAGACAGCAGCAGGTGTAAGCTGTCCAAAGCAACCAAAAACACAAACATCAGCAGGCAAGGTTTTGGCCTCCATATTTTGGAATGTGCTGTTCATCAATTACCTTGAGGAAGAAATAACCATCAATATTGAATATTATATAGCATTATTGGTGCGTTTGAAGGAAGAAATCACCTAAAAATGGCTATAAATAAAGAAGAAAAAGTTATCTTTCACCAAGACAACCCACCATGTCACAAGTCGATTGCAACGATGGCAAAACTACATGAATTGCACTTTGAACTGCTTCTGCACCCACCCTATTCTCCAGATCTGGCCCCCAGTGACTACTGGCTTTTTGCAGACCTCAAAAGAATGCTCCAGAGAAAGAGATTTGGCTTCTATGAAGAAGTGATATTGGAAACTGAGGCATATTTTGAGGCCAAAGACAAATCGTTCTACAAAAAAGGCATCGAATTGTTAGAGAAGCATTAGAATCAGTGTATCACCCTAGAAGAAGACTATGTTGATGAATAAAGTTGAATTTTACCTAAAAGTTTTATTTTATTGTTTTATTAGTTAAGCCCAGGACTTATTGAGTGATGTGTCATATATATATATATATATATATATATATATATATATATATATATATAAGGGTGTATGAAGGTAATAAAAAATGAGAAAAATCTCCAGTAATTTGTTGAAACCTCCTGAAGAGTGGATTGAACAATCACAAAAAACTTTTGAGTCAAGTTACTGAATATAATGTCAATCATCTAAGTGATAAATTCTACTTGAATTAATTTATTTTTATATATTTATATATAAACTTTTACATATATTATACAAGCATATTTAGCATTTCTTCTTTGTCAGCTATTAAAATAACGACAAATACCTAAATGAAATAGATTAACATACACTTTCTTTTTTCTTTTAAATTACATCATACTGTCAAGTTGTGTGACAATCATATCAGTTTTCTGATAACAGAAACAAAACTGAGCTGACTTCAAATTCCACAAGTTACAAGTGCCATTGATGTTTGCAATTGAAGTAAGATAAACAAAAATTCCAAATCTTATAATCTCTTGTCAACATAAAAGGTCAAATTTCCTTTCCCTAACAATGTCCATGCTTGAGACTGACATAAAAATAAATACCACATTGCAGATTTATCTGAATTATGGGTAAGTACATGAATTTCAATTATCTAAGAAATTTAAAGAGCTTTAGTGACACCTTTTTAAAGTGGGATTTCCTGACAACATCAATTTGGCTGACAAAACTTAATTAAAATAAAAAAAAAAGTCTAACAGTTGCATTCAAAATGCACAATTGAATATTATCACACAAATTGCTAAAAACTAGCAGAAAAAAACAATGATAATTACAAAATAAAGAAGAAAAAAAGCAAGTTATAAAAGCAACAATCAAAAATATCTAATTTTATATACTAACAAAAAGTTAATTCCGTTATCAGAATAATGAAATTACAAGTCTAATTTTTTAAAACTATGTATTAAACTAGTTATTGACTTTACAAAGGGTGACCGACAACTTATTCACCTGGCCAAAAGGCCCTTCCAAAAGAAAATCGGATTTGGGAAAGCGAGTTGAGCTGCTAACTTTTCAGCACCCTGTACTCATTGTAATGGTGTAAAGCACCAACATCCTGGCATCAGAAAATTGAGCATATCTTAATCTGGATCACGTTATTAAAATCAATTTTGTAACAAGCATTTTACATGGTGGCTGCATATATTGCCATGATCTTTGCGCTTGTTGATATTTTGAGTTTATTTTTCTTGCATTGAAATCAACTAATGTCCCTTCGTCTTAGAAAAAGTTGACAAAAAACAGAATTTGGTCAATGTCAATTCAAGAGAGAATTGAAAACTTAAAACGAAAACTTCTGGCTATCATCATGAATGATGAAACGGTAAGTTTGTAGCATCTTCAATTTAGTCAACCAGGCAAAGTTTTAGGGAAAAACAGATAGAAAATCAATGATATACTTCAATGTGGAAATTTCATAACAACTTATCAATAAACCTAATGGATCCATGGGAAGTGAAGAGATGCTGTAGACATTATTAAAGATTATTTTTAACAATAAGAAACAAAATATTTTAAATCTTCTTTATACGATAGTCTCGGGAGAGAAAACTTAATTCTCTTGCTATCAGTCAGTTAAGTGCCATATGTGGTAAACGCTTGGGTGATCATGTCTCGAAAGAGACATGACTGACTAGGCAGAAGATTATCTCGCAGTAGGTTGCCATTGCTTTCTGCGGTAAATTGGTTGCCAGCAAAAGCTATAGAACCCAATCTGTCCTGTTATTTAACCCATAACTGGAAGGAAGTGACAGATTAATACCTTTCCCAAGGGTATTTGCACGTAAGTGAATGCAATGAATTCTACTGGAATTTGAACTTGGCTCCCAGATTTCTCGTTCTGAGCCAATATCCACTGTACCACAACGCACATCCGGTAGCATACCTTAAAAATGTTGTCATATTAAAGATCCTAATTTACAATCAAGATGCAGTATATCTTTATGCCAGACCAATACTGGTTCCATAGAAGAATGAAAAGAAAGAAATAAAGGGTTATTGTTGAATTGCTGTTGCATCTTTATTTTTAAGCTGTAAAAATTTAAAACTTCAATTTGAAGATATTTAATAGATTTGAAAATCAAAGTTTATTCACCATTTTGATTAAACTTGAACTGAAAAACACTACAATTTGATCTATTTAAAAAGGAATTGTTTTATTCGTTGGTTATGTCAAAAGAATGATAAGTAAAAAATAGGAAATCGGTTATTTATTTGGATGTGGAAAGTACCTCCAGTACAAACATCTTACTTATATGCCATGTCTTTTCACAATGCAAGTGATCATAGCTCTCCACATCTTTAGTTTCTGTAAACTGTACACTGATATGCTTATTCTTGGCAAAGTTAGTGATTTGGTTTCTCATTGTCTTCTTTATGATTTTGAATTCAGACTTTTTCTTCTCTTAGACTAGTTGCCTAGAAAAGCTAGAAAAGTTGGATTCATGCCTTTTCAAAGTGTAAACTGAACATACTGCTTTAACCAAGGTTTGAACTCTGTTTGATAATTCCATTTTCTATACTGTTAATATTAATGAAAACAAAGATGAAATGCTAGTCCAAAAAATATATTAGAATTCTAAATAAAAATAATGAATAAAATAATAAATGTTCCAAGTGGATATAAAATGGAAAAAATAAGAATTATTTTACTAATAAATGTTTTAAACATCTTGCATAGTTCTCCCTTTTAGACTATTTCTTCATTTCTATAAAAATTGTCCCTTTTTCATCATAATTAGTGCCAATATTTTTCTTCTGAAAAAGTGTTAGCTGAAAGAATTCCTGAAGAAGTAAAAACAAAATGCCTTTGTGCCTTTTTTTAAAAGTCAGTATTAAGTCCTTGTTCAAATAAAATTATTTTTTTACAATATTTTCACAATAAAGCAAAGTCTGACACAAGTCCAGGTTTTTATAGTACTTACAAAGAAAAGAATTAACAACTAAATGAGGTGTAGTGGGATTGGCTAGCTAATAATAATTAACATAGCTATATATATATATATATTTTTATTCAGATACTTTAATCCAAGCGGAAAAAGCAGGAAGGTAAATTCCAAAAACCCGATCCTAATTAATATTAAAAATTTTATTTTAATATTAAAAAATGATACAGGAAGAGAGCTCCATGTAATAAAATATTACAGAGCAAATATAAATTAAAATAGGATTAATTCAAGGATGTTGGATGATCATTTCGTTATGAAGATCCCCACGGGGGATAACACATCACCTCAGCAACAAAAAAATCCTTTCAGAAACTGGAGAAAATCAGTCTAATTTTCCTTTTTAAATAGATTTGCAAAGAAATTAAAAAAAAAAGAAAAAGAAATTAAAAAAAGAAAAAGATAAAACAAAATAAAATCAAATAAAAAAAAAATTGGCATCGTCTGGGTTTGCAAAAAAGGAAAGAGAATTGTAACTTAAAAAGAACGGACAGCGTGTTGAATTGATATAAGGTTAAGCAAAATGGAAAAAAGGTGGGAGATAAGAGAGATAAAGGAAGGGGGGGAAAAAAGAAAAGAAAGAAAAAATTTTTATATATTACAGACGTTGGACATATTCAAAAACCTAACTTCCCAAAAACATTGAAGTATTAGAAAAAGGCCTTTTGCTTAAAAAGGTATAATTATTTTTAAAGGGAATAAAAAGATATAGGATTTAAAATAATTTTCTTTTAATTTTTTAAAAAAAATCAGGTCATTTGATTTAAACTAAATAAAGACACCGCTAGGTATAAAAAAAAAATTTTCATTTACAATTATACATACATATAGAAGTACACACATACATACACACAATTTTTCAATAATAAATATATATATATATATATATATATATATATATACATACACACACACATTCAATTCCATACACACTATATACGTATATACACATACATGCGCATACACACATATACAAAAATCTACACACACAATATATATGTACACACACACATGTATACACACACATACATATAAAATATATAAAAAAATTTAATGAATATTATAAAAGAAGCATTTAAATAGCTAAAAAATTTGTTACACACATAAATACATATATACACACATATATACAAATATACACACACAAACATACACATAAAAATTATAAAAAGAAAAATTTTAAATTTAAAAATTAAAATTTAAAAATTTAAAATCCGCCCTATGATGGCACTTATTAATGAATTCCTTTCTAAGATTCAAAAGTAAGTCCTGATGAGGATACTTCAAAATCAGAATCTTCTCCAATAAACATAGACGGCACCTATCACGAAAATTTTTAGGGGTACAGGCCAAGCCTATTTAATAGGAAATTAATAGGCTTGGCCTGTACCCTTAAAAATTTTCATGATAGGTGCCGTCTATGTTTATTGGAGAAGATTCTGATTTTGAAGTATCCTCATCAGGACTTACTTTTGAATCTTAGAAAGGAATTCATTAATAAGTGCCGTCATAGGGCGGATTTTAAATTTTAATTTTTAATTTTTCTTTTTATAATTTTTATGTATATGTGTATGTTTGTGTGTGTATGTGTATATATGTGTGTATATATGTATTTATGTGTGTAAAAAATTTTTTTAGCTATTTAAATGCTCCTTTTATAATATTCATTAAATTTTTTTATATATTTTATATGTATGTGTGTGTGCATATGTATAATGTATATATATGTGTGTGTGTGTATATACATATGTGTGTGTGTGTGTGTACATACATAGATACTGTGTGTGTAGATTTTTTGTATATGTGTGTACATATATGTGTGTGTATGCGCACATATGTGTATATATGTATATAGTGTGTATGGAATTGTGTGTGTGTGTGTATATATATATATATATATATATATATTTATAATTGAAGAATTGTGCGTGTGTATGTGTGTACTTCTATATGTATGTATAATTGTAAATGAAAATTTTTTTTTTTATACCTAGCGGTGTCTTTATTTAGTTTAAATCAAATGACCTATTTTTTTTTAAAAATTATTTTAAATCCTATATCTTTTTATTCCCTTTAAAAATAATTATACCTTTTTAAGTAAAGGCCTTTTTCTAATACTTCAATGTTTTTGGGAAGTTAGGTTTTTGAATATGTCCAGCGTCTGTAATATATAAAAAATTTTTTCTTTCTTTTCTTTTTTCCCTCCCTTCCTTTATCTCTCTTATCTCCCACCTTTTTTCCATTTTGCTTAACCTTATATCAATTCAACACGCTGTCCGTTCTTTTTAAGTTACAATTCTCTTTCCTTTTTTGCAAACCCAGACGATGCCAATTTTTTTTTTTATTTCTTTGCAAATCTATTTAAAAAGGAAAATTAGACTGATTTTTCTCCAGTTTCTGAAAGGATTTTTTTGTTGTTGAGGTGATGTGTTATCCCCCATGGGGATTTTCATATCAAAATGATCATCCAACATCCTTGAATTAATCCTATTTTAATTTATATATATATATATATATATGACATATCTAAGATAACAGACAGATTAGTATCTCACGAGATTAAGTTCAAATGAGCACTTACCAACATCATAACAAAATGGTGTTGCCAAACAAAACTATGTTGGACTTTAAAAACCCTGAGGAGGTTACAATTTGGCTGAAGTGTTTCGAGGCAATGGCCGGGATAAAAAAAACTGGAGGACAACCAAAACCAAAAACAAATCACCACTGGGTGTAGAGCCATTAAACAAGTGTTGTTGATGACTTACCCTGAGGAAATTGAAACTTTAGACTTTAAAAAGATTAAGGAAATAATTTTAAAGTCTATCCAACCAAAAAAAAAGATTAGTCATTGCCGAAAGGACCAAGTTTCTGGCATTAAGACTAAAGTCTGGAGAACCTATTAGGAAATATTTCAATAGACTAAAAGATACTAGTAGGTATTGTGATTTTAATGAAATTGAATGAAAGGAAATGACAATAGAAAAAGAATTAATCCAGTATACAGCAGAGTGAGTCGATTGAAGAGTATAAGACACAAAGAAACCAACAAGAAGAAATGATGGAAGTAGAGGCTATTAAAAGTAAAATAGAATCAAAATGCAAGTATTGTAATTATAACACGAACCAAAAAGAGAAAAATGTCCTACATGGGGAAAGATATATTACAATTGTAAGAAAAAGAACCATTTTAAAGCTGTCTGTAAATGGCAAAGCAGCAAGGTAAAAAATGTGGAGGCACAACGAAAGAAAAAAGGAAATGGAAGGAATGTTTTTGCCATAGAGAGAAAAAACAAGAATACCTTCAAGAAGATAAAGCTGAACGGCATCTATTTAAGTATGCAAGTTGACACAGGAAGCAAGGTAACCCTCATTCTGAGAAATTTTTAGGAAAAATTAAGAAGACCAAAGTTAAGGAAATGTTGGATAAAACTAAGACAATTTGATGGAACATGTATCAAGACATTAGGTCCTTTTCAAGGGACAATTGAAACTGCAAAAAGAATTAAAATGATCGCCATCATAGTAACAGATTGTATAAAAAGTCATGGCCTAATAGGTACTGATTTATTAAATGTTGATGACAAATTCAAAGAAGTGACAACAATAAACACACCTATTGGCTTGTTAAGGTGGACTTGTCTACCATTTGGAGTGAAGACAGCTAGTTCAATTTTTCAGCGAGCAATGGAAAATTTACTAAAAGGAAAAGTAAAAATTATTATAATTTACCAAGATGATATTGGGTTGGGTGCCCGTACTGAAGAAGAGTTAAAACAAAAAAATGAAGTCAGTAATGAGTATACTCAGAAAAGCAAAAATGACTTGATAAGTGCATATTCAAGTGCAAAAAGTCGGTGTTTTTAGGATATCAAATCTCAGAGGAGGGTACTTCAACAGACAAAAGCTTAATTCAGAAAATATCGAAAGTTTCGCCTCCAAGTAATAAAAAGAGTTGGAGTCATTTTTTTTGGATTAGCTAATTTTTATAGCAAGTTCTTGCCGAAATATGTAAAAAGAATTAAACCTTTTGCTGAATTACGAAAGAAAAATAAGGAGTTTCAATGGACTGATATTCACAAAAAAGCTTTCAATAAATTGAAGTTAACATTATCCAAGAAACTAGTGGTAAAGATTTTTGACCCTAAAAAAGAAGTCACATTAACAACAGATGCAAATGGTCAATCTGTGTCAGCAATTTTGTTACAGGAACGATGCCTGGTGATGAATCTGTCCAAAAAGTTAACACCAGCTGAGAAGAACTATACCAATATTGAAGAAGGCCTTGGCTATAGCATAGAGTATGACCAGAGTAGGAGAATTTTTCTTGGGAAAAAAGTTTTTACTCAGGTCAGATCATAAATTGCTAGAATTTATATTCCGTCTCAAAAAAGAATTGCCGAAGGTCATGTCCTCGAGGTTACTAAGACGAGCATACATGATGATGTGTATTGTGGAATAGCTGCTACACTAAAACATGTAAAATTGGAAGCCTGGTGGCCTGGTCACACTCATGATGTGGAGATATATGCTATTAAATGTTCCAAGTGTGCTGAAATAAAAAAATTTTCGACCAAACAAGATACAGTCGTGGCCAAAGAAAACTGAACCCTGGTCCAGGATTCACATGGACTATTCATAGGTGAATGTTATAGGATTGTATTTGATATTGGTAGATGCGTTTTCAGCTTGGCCCAAAGTTTTTAGAGTTAAGGATAGAAGATTGAAGACTGTACAACAAATTCTACATATAGTTTTTTGCCAAGAATGGCATACCAATGACATTGGTAACCGATAATGCTCCAGAGTTTTGTGACAGGAACATGGTTAAGAAACACTGGATGAAGACCATATAAAACCCCTCTTTATCACCCACAATCAAATGGAATAGCCGAGAGAATGGTGCAAAAAAAATGGGCTTAAAAACCTTCTCCCTACAGCATAAAAAGATCGAAAACTTTCTGTCAAGGTTACTATTAAGTTATAAGACAATACCTCATGCCGAAAGATTACAAAGTCTGTCCGACTTGATGGGAAGACAGATAAGAGCACCATTAACAAATGAGAAGATATTGGTATAATGGAAACGAGAGGCAAGAAATAGTAAGATTCATAATGCAGAAGGGACAAAATACAGCTGTGGTTTTCAAGATTGGCAGAGGCTTATTGGCATATGCTGACCAAAAAAGTGGTGTCAGAACAATGAAGACTCGGAGATGGAAGATATGCAAGAATTAAATGAGGAAACACAAGAACAGGATAATGTATCAGAAAAGACAATAAGTGTGCAGGAGTTTTCTGAGGAATCAGAAAATGAAGCAATAGAGATGTATCAAGAAAGAAGAAGGTCAAAACTTCCTATAGAGAGAAACCTTCTTGAAACCACCGAAAGGGGGAGGGAATGTAGGAGAAGCAGTAAGTCAACTCAGGGAGTTAGACCTAAAAAGTTCCAGGAAGTGTAGTGGGATTGGTTAGCTAATAATAATTAGCATAGCCATACCCCTATATATATATCTATACCCCTATATATGTATCTAAAATAACAGACAGATCAGTATCTCACAAGATTAAGTTCGAATGAGCACTTAACATTATAACATGAGGAAAACATATGAACCCTTAAACACTCTTCTTCACAAGTTAATGCTAAATTTTTTGTTATTACACTGAAAAATCTACTATAGTAATTTTCCCAGGTTACAGATCAATGTCATCAGTTAATCCTTAGAACTTTGCATTATTTGCAAATATTACTTCCCCTTGCATTATATAAGTCTGCCCTTGTTCTCAATTTCAATCAAGATTGTTTTCATTGTTACCACTGAAGGACTTGTGACAAAAAAACCATGAAATTCAAACATGCAAGCATTCAGTGATCAGAATCACTTACAGATGCTAGGATAATAAAGTCATTTACAGGTTGATAAAGAAATTTGTAACTTACTTCAGCAGATATATGAAGAAC
Organism: Ascarosepion bandense; assembly: GCA_037127315.1. NCBI lineage: Eukaryota > Metazoa > Mollusca > Cephalopoda > Sepiida > Sepiidae > Ascarosepion > Ascarosepion bandense. The sequence continues at coordinate 823,215 of JBBBDQ010028397.1, read as the reverse complement.
ATCAACGTTCTTGCTTTTTTTTGACAACACATTGTATTGCAGCTGTCTGATAAGGTCAGTTAGACGCCCTGTCATAATACCACTTTGGTTGCTGTCTGAAATTATAAAAGTACAAAAACAAAAGTTAAAACCAAGAGAAACACCAAAAAGATTGAAATGCACATATAGAGTCATTACTTTTAAGATTTTGTAACTATTTTAAATCCATATAATATATTATTATGTAATAAATATGTAACAATGACAGTAGTCATTTTTCACACTGAATGTAATACCCAGGTTGTGGGTATTCTCTGTTGAAAATAAAACATCAGAACCATGTTTCTGGTCTGTTTTTACAGAAATCAGTAAAACATGCAAATTTTAAACTGAACAACTGGGGTTGGGGTTCTCAAGGATGTATATAAACTCCTAGACCAAGGAGTTTACTTTAGTTGCTTATATGTGTTCACATGTATTTGGGTTTTACAACCATTTGTTTTGCAGAGACACCATTGGGTTTTGCAACCAGCAAATCCTTCCACTTATATAATAAAATAATATTTTTGTTCCAATTTCTAAATAACACTATATATGAAGCTGATTTATACACAAGTATATGTGGTACATGTATCTTCCAGAATTTAATGATTTCATTGAAGTTTTACAATATACCTTATTACTTGAAACTACATTTTGCACTTGCAAAGTTACAATTCATTACTAAATAAGGTTATAAAAACAACAAAAATCAAAATAAGTTTAGTAGAGTTTGACACCTTTGCTGTCATTCTGCTTATAGTAAAATTAATTAAGATTAAACTAATGATTATGATTTTAATCAAAGAGTATAAAAAGTCAAGAAATAAAAGAACTTTTGTTGATCTTCAATATAGATTGAACAAAGGAAAAATTGTTGGCCATACATATAAACAAATGCTGAAAAGTTCCTAACCTAGTCCACTTATCAAAACCAGAATTTTTATTACCAGACATCAGAATAATGATTTTTGGAAGTGACTTCAGCTGAAAATTTTTCAGAACTCTTGTGTATTTTTTATTGAAAACACATCATATACAATTTTGTAAATGTTATACAAACATATCAGCTTCTGATGGGAGAAAAAACTGTAGCACAAAACTATTTTTAAATAGATTTGTATAATTAATATCCAAGGCGTGGAATTATTGTAAATTTTAAGAAATTTAATTTTCTAATAGAACAATTTGATAATAGGCCTTGCCTGGACAAAGGAGAGATCTTCAGTTCTAGACAGTAGGCAACAATGATCTATCTCTACATGCCAACCTGAAAACATATGAAAGACAAAATCTGCAATGCTAGCTTAATCCTCTTACCTGGGTCACCCATAATTCTGCAGTAAATTTCAAAGTAGTCATTTATTTTTTTCAATCCCATCTTATTTATGTCCTCCTGAAGAGCTGTACTGCCAAATCTTCAACAGAAGAAAAAAAATCAATATATATATATATATATATATATATATATATATATATATACATACACACATACACACAAAAAAGAGAAATATACCAAACATTGATAACATTTTCACTGTTATAATCTCCACAACTGAACCACCTCCATAATATAAACCATGATACTTTGAAATAAATTTAATGAAATCTTTTATTTCCTATTTTGAGTTAAAATTCTCAAAGTAAAAGGTGTTGTTGTCATGATAAAGAGATAAGGATATTAGTCTTGCAAGCCATTTATAGTGAACGTCAAACTTACTATAAAAGATATTAGTCATCAAGCAAACCAAGTCTTGTACCAAAACTTGAAATTTACAGCAAATTTTTTTTTAAAGATTTATTCACCAAATTATAAAAAAGAACTTCAACTACACCTTTTCAAATATAAACAGTACACTAGAATGAAATACAACACAAATTAGAACCTTTTCATGTCTTCCAATCCTAAACTTTAATGTCATATGAAAATACAAAGAAAGAAATTTTATATACAAAACTGTTCTAGAGCAGCTAACACCCCTCTAGTGCTATCAAGAATGGAATGGTCAGTGGACCAAGATAACCATAAAAATAAAGATTAATGGCAGTCAGGGATTTCAGAGTGTCACTGATGATTACTATCGAATTGTGTCCTCTGTGACTCTAACAACCTAACTTCTCTCTTCTACTATTTGTTGTTCTGTTTTCTGGTGTTTGTCTTATTTGTATTAATATCCCTTAGCAATGATATTGTGCTGTAGGTACACGGCACACATCTTCTGTATATCGTCGGCCACCTCAGCAATACAACAGATTGACAACAAAGAAAACTCATTATTATAAAAGTGGTAGACAAAGATTTTTTTTCAACTGGTGAAACCAGTACACTGAGAAAAAGAAACACAAAAAAAAATAAAACAAACTTATGCCAGAAACAACAGACTGATGGTGAAAATATCTATATACAACAGATTTGGCTACATAGATTTCAAACAAGCAAATCTATAACAGATTTGGCATTGAAAACTTTTTTGCCCAAAAAAACATTTGTACATATTTATTGATGAAAACAAACAGTTTGACGACAATTTCAAAATAAACATATAATCAGGAACAACAGCAAATTCAAAAATGGAGGACTTCCAGAAAGGCTTCCTTGAATTTTTTAAACAACAAGAATTAGCTCAAAAATGACAAGAAAAGCAACTTGCTATACTGTTGGAAATTTTCTCAGAAAGAGAAACAATCTCAGATAAACCAGATACATTTTCTCAAGATGCTGTGTTTAAATCAATTGAAAACTTAATATAAACCTGAAAAGGAGGTTACATTTGATGCTTATTATCACAGGTTTCAGAACATATAAAAAAATTTGTTTACTATTAAGTAAGTTTGGTGATTCGGAACATGAAAATACAGAAACTATATTCTACCAAAACAACCTGGAGAAAGTACGTTTGAAGAAACTATCTAGATATTGTCTAAAATCTTTGGAGAACGTTGTTCTTTATTCAACATGCCATGGCATTGCTTAAATTTATCAAAATTCAATGATGAAGACTACACAACATACACAAGTATAGCTAATGAGAAGTGTGAAAAGTTTTGACTGAATTAATTAAGCAGAGATATGTTCAAGTATTTAAATTTTGTACAGGTGAAACAAATGTATATGTGAGACTCTTAAAGTTAGAACAAGACCAGGAAATAACTCTACAAAAATTGGCTTAAAAATGTCAAAGAATTATAAACTTAAAAAAAGATACCACAAATATTAAACAATGAGACATATACTACAAAAGTAAAACCACAAAGTAGAAAAGTTAAAATAAATTCATGCTACGGTTGTGGTCAGTTACATTTACACAAGAATTGTCCATTCAAAGATAAAAAATGTTTCAATTGTGGTTATAAAGGTCATAAAAGTTCTTTTTGTAAAAGAAAAGCAATGGTTTTTACAGTAAAAAAAAGTTTCACAAGTATATTCAAGGCAGTTTATTTTCCAAACAGATCACTGGTGACAATAGTTTATTTTTCAAACGGATCATTGGTGACAATTTTTGGCTCGAAGAAAGGTATTCTAATGCACACTGCAAACAGGCTGCAAAGATGAGCAACTATCTTCCTTAACTATTCTTTTAAAATGGAATATTTACCTTCGAAAAAGATAGCACAGGCAGATAGATTATGGAGATTGATTCTGAGAATGACTGTACCACTGGAAAAAACGGTAATAGTTTCATTGGTTTGTGAGTCAGAAATAAAAATGTTATGTATAACACTGAATGAATTACCTGCTACAATTGATGAGATTAGAACTAAAGGGAAGTTTGACAAGTTCATAACTCACAAAAAGATAGAGTTATTGAAAAATATAGAAAATATTTTTTCAGTTTGTCAAGACATATGGTGAACAGGTGGTCATTCAGCAGTATTAACAAAAAGAATATTATGAAGTTTCCATATGGAACACCCGGGTATTTCATGTATGAAAGCACTTAAGCAAAGTTTTGTGTAGGGGAACCGAATGGATAAAGACATTGAAAACTTGGTAAAAAGTTGCAAAAATTGCCAGTTAATGGCAAAATCACCATCCATAAAGTTTAACCCATGACCAAAAACAGACAAGCCTTGATCTACGCTACACATAGATTATGCAGGGCTGATAAGAGGTATATACTACTTTGTTGTGGTGGATAGCTTTTCAGATGCAAATTGTCGACAACAAAAAGCACAACAGAATTTCTAAACGAATTGTTTAGAAGATTTGGTGTACCGGACATGATCATACCAGAAACAGGTTGCAATTCTCATCAAAGGAAGTCGCAAATTTTTGCAAAATGCATACAGTGACTCATTTGACATCTGCACCCTACTATCCAAGATCTAATGGTAGATCTAATTGGTAGAACGTTTTATAGACGTTTTCAAAAGGGCAATAAGAAAGGCGGAAGGAACAGAAACAAGAAATGAGGAGCTACCAAATTTCTTATCTGTTTATCGTATCACACCAAACGCAAACACTAATGCAGGAATATCTCCTGCAGAGTTAATGTTTGCAAGGAAGATCAAATCAGTTTTCAATAAACTGAAAGCAAATAAAGAAAAAAGTTATGAGTGACAGAACAAAGTGTGATGACAAACACTTGTAGCCTGGTGACAGAGTTTACTTTATATATTATAAACTTGTCATGGGAAGAATGCGGTATAAACAAGTGAATTGGCCACATGATTTACCTTATAAAACATCCAAGATGGATTATAAGGAGGCATGTAAACCAAATAAAAAGAAGGTACACTATTGAGCAGTATAAGGAAGAACCCATGGAAATAATATACATGTTCGATGTGCTGATGCTTCTAGAGGTACAACAAGGATGCTTAGGAAAGCAAAAAAAAGAGAGCTACGGGAACGATTGAGATCAATCCGAAAAGAAGAAAATATCTCATCCAGGGAATGAAACTTTTCAGTGGGGAGGTATTGTAGAGCAGTTAACAGCCCTCTAGCATTCTCAGAAATGGAGTGGTCTGTAGACTGAGGTAGCTATAAAAATAAAGACTGATAACAGATAGGGATTTTGGAGTGTCATTGATGATTACAATCAGACTGTGCTCTCTGCGACTAACAACTTAACTTCTCCTCACTTCTACTATTTTTTGTTCTGTCTTCTGGTGTTTGTCTTATTTATATTAATATCCCTTAGCACAAATATTATGCTGTAGTTATTCAATACACATCTTCTGGGTATTGTCCTGCCACTTCAGTAATACAAGAACTCCATGAGTTCAAATCAAGGTTCATAACTAAGATCTTTAAGTTTGATAAAAGGCTCAAAAAAATAGTCAACTTACAATTTTCTTCAAAAAGGAAAGAAACCTTGCATAAAATAACAATGTTCAAAAACACTAGTAAAAGCTAACAAAAAAAGGCCAACTTTAAACTATTTTGGTTAAAGAGAAAATCTTAAGAGAAAAAAAAGAAACATCAGTGGATGCTAAAAAGTTGAAAATGGAATAAAAAGAATTATATACTTACTTCTCCGCAAAAGTTGCCAGTTCATTAATTCCAATGTTGAAATAAACAGGACTAACACTGATGTGATGGCCAGATTTTAACTTACTTGGGAGTTTGTCAAATACAGCTGACAACAGTGGGACACAAATAATGATGGAATGCCTGACAAGAGACAAAAGATGTGACAAATGAGAACAGGTAAACAGTTTTACAATCAACAAAGCAAAAGCACAATTTTTTCTTAGATGTAGATTGGCTGATCATGCATGCACCTCATTATCATAATGCACCAGATGTGTTTAGACATAATAAACCTATCTGTATAATAGATCACATGCAATTGCATATGTTTTATCTAAAAAAATTTTCCTGTAAGAAAGCAAACAATCAAATCTTGCCTCGATTCAAATGTCCAAACTGAAAGTAAACAGACAAGCAACATCCAAGTATATCAGCATTCTCTTTGCTTGAACAGCATGGTAACTACCAGGCGCAGAATCGGGCTTCAAAAGATGTTGGTCAGTGAGCCAACATAGAAGCTGAATTTAAGATACACACAAACAAGACAACCAGATAACAGGAAGTTATATAAGCACTGGAATTCACATTGTTACAAGAAAAAAAGACTCAGAACCACATACCCTCCATGGCTAAAATTATTTTAACAGAGTCCAGAATTGAATAAATAATTACTGTGTGAACAAAAAATTCAGTCTCATATTCTTCAGACGTCACTAATATAACATTGACTTAAACTATTTTAAGTGTGTTAACTTGATTCAGTTTGCATTTATAATAATAAAACCAAGAAGTAAAATTTAGTTTTTATTCTCTACTACTCAAATGAATACACACACATACACACACACACATATATACATATATATTTTTTTTTCATATACAAATTCAATATTTCACATTTAGAGAACAGCCATTTCTACAGGCTCTCAAAGTCTACTTAATCATCTATCAATAAAAGGCATAATGAAAAATTTATTGTATAACTGGAAATAAAGGTTTTTTTTAAGAGAAAGTAAAGAGATAAAAATAGGGGAGAGGGTTGAAATAGTAGGTATTTTTTTTAATCATATCACCCCAAGCAAGGCAGTAACACCACTGATGTGCAGGGGGCTACATAAGAGTAAAAGGTTAGAGGAGAGTGAAGAGAAGGATGAACCAGTTAGAAAGGAGCAAGAGAAGGATGGGAATACAGGTGTGATGACAGTTGCAAAGGTGGAGAGAAAGGAAAGGATATACAGGGCGATGTGGAAAGAACTATGGTTAAGTAGTTAAGAGATGAGTATTGACATTGCATTTAAATTCTTGGAGGTTGTAGCCATCAGGAAAGCAAGAGAGCAGCTGCTCTGATCAATAGTTGAATAATACCGGGGTTCTTGTAGTACCATGTCGCGCATGAATAGGTGTCCTTGCAAGCGTTTTCGGTGGGCAACCCCAAGGCCACACTTTGATGCAGCCCGAGCCAGTTCCCATCCCAGCACATACCATGGATAATGACCGCTTGCATCCTCTACTCAAGGTCCCTCCCAACCAACAAATTTTAACATGATAAACGGAATCAGAAATAACCTTAAACCAGTCAAACTCAAATCGCCAAAATCTCTTAACATTTCTTTTACTAACATCCGAGGCATTCATACTAACTTTTGTAGCATAGAAGCTTTCCTCCACGAAAAGTCCCCTGACATCCTAGCACTCTGTGAGACTAACCTCAACTCATCAATTCCCTCGTCCGACTTCTCGATCCCTGGTTATCTTCCCCTCCTAAGGAAGGATTCCACTGTCCACATGTATGGGCTGGGGGTCTATGTTAGTGAACACCTCCCTGTAACTAGGGTGACATCACTCGATTCCACCGCCCACCAATACATATGTATATCTCCATCTATCACTTCTCAGTTCAGTTAGCTACCTTTTCTTCCTTTACCATTCACCCTATTCTTCCGACAGCTCCCTTCTAGACAGTTTTGTTTGTTTGTTTGTTTAACGGCCTATCAACATCTAAAGGGCCATTTAAGGCCAGAAGCGTATTTTTATTTTAAATGAGAGTTATTCCCTGGAAACAGGCATATTCGGAACACAGCATGCTATTTTACCCATAGCTAGGAGGAAATGTTATAGTTTATATGTCTATGTTGAAGCTATATAATAAAGTTAAATTTTATTAAATAGGTCAATTTTCCGAAGGAAGGCTAGTATTTTGTCCATGTTGATGTTTTCAAATAAAGATCTTAAGTTCTGTACTTTATAAAACTGTTGACAAATTTTTGCCAGGTCTGTACAATCAATTAGTACATGTCTTATGCTATTATTCATCTGGCATTTAGAGCATTTGGGCAGATCTACTCCTCTTAACAGCCAGGAGTGGGTAAAAAAGGTGTGTCCTATCCTAATTCAAAACAATATTACCTCTTCCTTTCTGGATTTCCTTAATGCACCTCTCCACTCTCCCAAATTTGGTTTAATTTGGAAGAGTTTGTTGTTCTGACAGGTCAACCAACGTTTTTGCCATTTGAGTTGAATATATTTTTTTATTGCAGGCCTTTGATCTGTGAATGGGACCTTCATATTGAAGATATCCTCTCTCAGAGACTCCTTTGCAGCCATGTCCGCTTTCGTGTTACCACGAATGCCAATGTGGCTGGGGATCCAACAAAAGACAATATTCTTGGTTTTGTTCATCATGTTTAATCGATTTAAAAGTTTAATGATAATCGGGTTATTGAGATTCTTGTTGTGGATGGACAATAGCACAAAGAGTGAATCAGAGAATATAACGAAGCTGTCACTTACATTGTCAGTGATTAGATCAAGTGCCAGCTCAACAGCTGTGGCTTCACTACTAAAAATTGATGCTCCATCGGGTAGACGTCTTTTTTTTTGTGACGTTATCTAGTAGGGCACAGCATCCACATTTCTCACCTTCTTTCGATCCATCTGTGTATACATGTTTATAGGAAGGGAAACTATTGACAATCTTGTTCAGTTCTTCGTAGAAATCAGTAGGGCTGGTCTTTGATTTAGGGAATTTGGTGAGATTTAGCAATACTGTAGGTTGAATGATTTCCCATGGAGGGCTTTCTGAAATGAGTGATTCGTGGATTCGTTCCAGGTTTATATTGGATTCTCTGATGATTTCTTTCATCCTTAGGCCAAATATTTTAATTGTTTTCTTTTTCTTATCATAGAGAGGGTGATATAATGGGTTTACAATACAGTCGTAGGCAGGATTGGATGGGCAAGAGAGGATTTTGGTCAAATATTGTAAAGCTAGTTTGTTGCGGCGAATTGATAATGGCGGTTCATTGGCTTCTGCATATAGACTATCAATGGGAGAAGTTCGAAAGGCTCCCAAGGCCAGTCTAAGCCCCTGATGATGAACAGTGTCTAATGACTTTGTATATGACATTCTGGCGGCGCCATATATGTAGCAGCCATAGTCCAATTTCGATCGCACTAATGATCTATATAACTTCAGTAAGGTTTGTCTATCAGCTCCCCAATCTGTGTGGGCAATAACTTGCATCAGCTGGATAGCTTTGTTAAATTTGTTTTTTAAGTGTTTGATGTGTGAAATAAAGGTGAGCTTTTTATCCAGTATTAGTCCTAAAAATTTATGTTGCTCTACAACGGGAATCTGAGTCTCGTCCAGTTTTAACAGAGGATCTGGATGTAATTTTCTAAGCTGGCAAAAGTGCATGCATTTTGTTTTGTTAGTGGAGAACTTAAATCCATTCTTGGTTGACCATTTTTTTTATTTTGTCAATGCATTGTTGAAGCTGCCGCTCAATTATGTGGATATACCTTGAGCTGTAGCAGATTAAAAAATCATCGACATACAGTGAGCAATCCACACCTGGATTTATACATCCAACAATATCATTGATTTTTAAGTTAAATAATGTTACAGATAAAATACTCCCCTGTGGGACTCCCATTTCCTGTTCCTTGGGGTCCGAGAGGCATGCTCCTACACGGACATTAAATAATCTGTTGTTTAAAAAGTTACTGATGAAAATAGGTAGTCTTCCCATCAGTCCAGCTTCTTTGAGATTTTTCATGATACCATATCTCCATGTGGTATCGTATGCCTTTTCCAAGTCAAAGAAAATAGCAGTAATATGTTTTTTTTTGGATAAAGACATTCCTAATAAAAGTTTCCAGTCTTATTAAATGATCCATAGTACTCAGCTGTTTTCGGAAACCACATTGAAGATTGGTTATTGTTTTATTGATTTCAAAAAACCAAACTAATCTGTTATTAACCATTCTTTCAAGAGTCTTACATACACAGCTTGTTAGTGCTATGGGGCAGTAATTGGAGGGGTCAGATGCATCTTTTCCTGGTTTTACTACAGGAATGACTATGGCTTGTTTCCATATGGCAGGTATATTACCACTGATCCAGATGTCGTTAAAAATAGATAGTAAATACTTCAATGATTGATCAGGTAGTTGTTTTAAGAACTTATACGATATCTCGTCTGGTCCCTCAGCTGTGTTATTGGGCTTCTTTAATGAATCCTTCAGTTCATTAAAAGAAAAAGGTTTATTATACTCTTCTTCATTATTACTTTTAAAGTTCAGCTTGATTTTTTCTGATTCCTGTTTAATAGTCTCGAATTTTTTACTGTGATTTTTGGATGACGAGTTATTTGCAAGAGAATCTGCAAGCAGGTTGGCCATGTCTTTTTTTTGGGTTATTTTGTTACAGAGGTGCTTGAAGGGGGGACTGATGTCTTTTCCTGAAATTTTCTGCACCATATTCCATATGGTTTTACTTTTGGTGTTATTATTAATTTTGGAAACAAAGCTCTTCCATGACTCCTGTTTGGCTTCTTTTATTATTCGACGTGCTTTAGCCCTGTAATTTTTAAAATGGTTTAAATTCTGAGCAGTGGGTTGGTGGTTGAATTTTCTTAATGCAGCACGCCGTAGCCTGATAGCCTTTTTATAATCGTCATTAAACCAAGGCCGGTTATATTTAGTTGAAGAAGTTGTTTTAGGGATACATTCCTCAGCTATAGAAATAATAGTATCTGTAAAATGAGTGATCAGGTCTTTCTCATGTTTTCCAGGTAGGAGTTTATATTTGCATAATTGTTTGAATTTATTCCAGTTGGCTTTTTTAAGGTTCCAGTGAGGTATTTTTTATATTATTTCAGGACCAGTATGTTCTAATGTTATTGGGAAGTGGTCACTTCCACATGTATCCTCATGAACAGTCCAGTTGTAATCCATAAAAATACTTGGATCACTTATAGAAAGATCAATTGCTGAGAATGTGTTTGTAGCAGAGTGAATAAAAGTTGGTTTCTTATTATTATATATACATAGGTTGTTATTGTTGATAACATTTTCTATTATGATTCCTCTTCTGTTTGTGTTTGAGCATCCCCAGCTAGTGTTGTGACTGTTAAAGTCACCTAATAGTAGGAAGGGACGAGGGAGTTGGTTAATAAGATTTTCTATTTCTGTTTCGTCTATAGGGTCATTTGGAGGTAGATAAATGGAGCAAACTGTGACAGTCCGATGTAAAGTGGTTGTAACGGCAATTGCCTGTAAATTAGTTTGTAAATTTATCTGGCTTTGTGCTATTTTGTTATTGATAAGAATGGATGTTCCTCCGGAAGCTCTACTTGGGTTATTTACAATGTGGTTGTATTCAGAGAAGTTGCGGAGTTTAATGCTTTCAGACAGTTTTAAAAAAGTTTCTTGTAGACATATTATTAAAGGACATAGACTGGATATTAGTAGAAGTTCATTCAGATTGGCTTTTATACCTCTGCAATTCCATTGAATTATTTTGCTGGCCATGGTTAAATTTTATGTATTTGATTTCCGTTTATCTTTATGAGTATTGAAATGGTTGTTTTCTACAGGAGGGATACTCTCCGTTTCCATGTCTTCTGAATCTACAGATGTGCATCGGTTTTTTTGTTTTTTTTTTTGGTGTTTTTCTCCACTATAGTTCTTTGTTTAGAAGAAGATCTCTGTACAGTCTGCTCCTGAGTAGTAGTGACTTTCTTTGGAGGAGGGGACTTAGATTCCTTCTGTAAAGTTGACTTTTTTTGGATAGTTTCCCTCTGGAGAAGAGGTTTTTGTTCCGCCATCGAGGTATTTGATGTTGATGGTTTTTCCATGCTTGAAGGTTCAGTGTTATTGTCAGATTCAGTGAGTGGATTAATTTCTTTCAAGAAAGCGGGGAATGTTTCTGGTATAAGTTTTGGTAATTTATTGAGTAGGAGTTTGCAAGAATGGCATTCTTGTTTTTCAAAGTTGTTTGGTTTTGGTTTAGTAACTGATGCATATGATTTAGTGGGGAATAAGCCAGTTGTTTTGACTATCTTTCTAGCTTCAGAGAAGGATATATTACGTGTAAACTTGATAGTGTTGATCTCTTTCTTTTTTCCAGATTATACATTGTTTGGAGTCTGATGGGTGATCTTCAAGACAATTAACACATTTTGCTTTTTTGTTACATTCTTGCCCATGGTGGTCAGAGTCGCTTTCTCCACATCTTCTGCATGTTGGAAGTCTCGTGCACCTGTCTTTATGGTGTCCAAAAAGTTGACAATTGAAGCACCGTAGAGGGTTTGGGATGTACTGGTTGACCTTTTCAATTGTAAATCCTATTTTTAATTCCTTCGGGACTTTGGGGAGGTTGAAAGTGAATACATGTGTGTTTGTTTCAATGATATCTGTTCCTTTTCTAATTTGAATGCGTCGTACGTCTATCACACCTTGTGTTTTTAGCTGAGTCTTAATTTCTTCGATAGTGCAGAGTGAAAGCTCAGTGCTTCTGACTGCCCCTCTAGATTTGTTCAGTGTGTTGTGTGGATATGCTTTTATCTTTGTTTCTGAAAAAGTTTTCATTTTTAAAAGTGTATCAGAATATGATTTTTTCTCTACTTGGACAAGTAGCATACCATTTTTAAGTTTCTTCACCATCTTTGGTACTATAGCACCAGAAAGTACTTTTTCAATAACAAATGGGGATATTTTTGTTGTTTTTCTTCTAACGACTCCAAAACAATAAACTGAGGAAAATGTTTTGTAATAATAAACTCACTTTCTGAGTTTGATGGAGATTCTATATGGGGGCATTTGGAATATTTATTAGACATACTATATAATATATTATTCATTGGAGGGTTATCCCCACCCACCAAACCAGGCTGGAGCCCACGAACGGGATCTGTCAGGGGGGAAACCCATTCGCCCTGACTGATCAGGGACTTCCCCTCCAATATACTCGACAGCGCGAGAGACCGGAGCACCTGTCTCCTCCCTCTGTGCACCGCCCCATGATGTAGGTGCACAGCTGGATGGCTTGCAGCCATTTCCAGGCCTATGTATCTTGCACCGCCGATTGACCCTTAGCCAGCGCCTTCTAACATCTATTCATAGAAAGCTGGTGGTAGTTTTCTTATATATAACTTTCCATGGTCTGGTAGTTTTTTTTTTGGAGGGGGGGGGGAATATGTATGGTAGGATACATCAGTCTTGGTAGAAAATGTTTTTGGAGGGTATGTTTGGGAGTAGATGTTAGGGCTTGACCTGACCAGCCAGTTGATGTGTTGCAGAACCATGACCTCTTTGCACCCGGGCCATGGCCTGCTCAATCACCAGGATCCCGTCCCCAGACGACACGGGTCGCCACCCACAGCCAACAGGTGGCCCCAATGAGAGACTTTTACTCTCTGCAGGGGGGCAGTTGGCGTATTCTGATGCCCCGCCAACAGGGCGGCCTTCTAGACAGCATTTCTGACAATACAGATAAGGCTACTTCCTACCACCCATTCGCTCACATATTTGTGTTCAGAGATCTTAACGCCCGTCATGCTGAGTGGCTTAAATACTGTTACTGATTCAGCAGGCATCAATGCCATGAATTTTGCTATTTCCCAATCCCTTACACAAGTAGTGGACTTCCCCACACGCCTTCTGGACACGCCTCTCTACTAGATATATGCTTTACCTCTGCACCTGAATCCTGCCAGGTCTCGCAGCTTTACCCTCTCGGCAACTCCGACCATGCTGTTGTCTCTCTTAATACTTCACTCCACACACACTCCCCCCAGGAGCCTCCTACTTATAGGACCTCCTACTGCTACCAAAGAGCTGACTAGGAAGCCTTCAGCGACTTCCTTTGCGACGTCCCTTGGGGGAAAGTGTTCGATCTCCCAGCTGATGACTGCCTCTGAGATTTCATCCTGGGTGAAAGTTGGCATTGATGGCTTCATATCTACCAGGAAGTTTCGTCTCAAACCTCATTCCTCCCCTTGGTTCTCTCCTGCCTGTTCGGCCGCTATTGCCCACAGGAATCACTACTTTTGAAGGTAAACAGAGTAGCAATAATAAGAGTGAAAGAATTAAATTCACAGCTTATAGGAATAGGGTGGAATAGAGGAAGGGATTTATTACCATATTAAGGAAATTTAAGCCTACTTTTATCTCGACACCTGCTAACCAATTCATTTCTCTCATTTAAAAGTAAATCTTGATTATGATATTTCAATATCCTAATTTTTCTATTAACCACAGATTACATCAATCACTCAGACTATTGGAAGTATATGCTGAGCCTATTAATTTCCAATCTATTTGTAGATTTAGACCTTTCAGTTCCCAATACCTTCAGGAAAGAGCGGTTTGAAATTTTAATTTTGGGTTAATAACAGAGTGTCTGTGATGATAATATTTTTGTTTCCAAACCCATACCAAAATTCCAATGTAGACAATTTTTCTTGTTATCTTTGGGGGAAATGGTAGCTTACATTTACCTTCAACAGGACAATTTTCCTTGGATCTGCAACTGCAGGAGGGCACAATACCAGGTTTAATATTACTTCCATAGAAATTCCTTAAAATCTGGTTATTATGCAAATGATGATGTTATACATATTATTAGTGCAGGAATAATTAATTTTAATAGATTTTCCATTAAATATTTTACTTAGAGGCTTATCTTTGTGTAAACATTTACATACTAATTTCAGAAAAAACTGTCCATTTGATAGTGCACAGAACAGAGGGGTTGAACCATATAATTTTTTCTCTTTCTATTATTCTTGGTCTTAGGCAATTCTGAATTATTAACAGGTGTTAAACAGGATAATATATCTTTATAGCCACTTCTTTGGAGAGCTTTATCATACAGACTTTTGTTTTCATTAAAAATCTTAAGGTTGGAAGATAATCGGCTAATTCTAGTGTTTACAGTATTGGGTATCTGTTTCACAAAGATATTTGGGTGGTTAGAATTAATACAACTGGGGGTTTCATTCTCTATATGGTAAGGTTTGAAGAAATCATTATCAAGATCAATGGTGATGTCTAGATAATTAACAATCTTTAGGTTAAAAGAAATCTCAATTTTAAATCAATACCAGACTACAGCAGTGATGAACAAGTAACTTACAGGGCTAGAGGGAGATAACTCATGACTACCAAAAGAGGCACTATTACGCAAAGAATGAAGTTCATATACTCCAATGATTGTAATAAAGGGTTTAGTTCAAAATTCCAAGCATCTAAAGAAGGCCGGAGCATACAATAGCCAAAACGTTGTACAAATGGCAACAAAGATGAGGACAATAGTACGAATAATGTAAATACTCTAAATACTACCTCATCTCAGAAATATAGACAAATACTTATCACAAGAACCTTCTTAGTACAATTGTGTGGCCTTCAAAAATGAAGGCCTGGATAATTCATGGAATCTTGAAATAAATGCAGTTCAGAAACACCATACCATGGAAAAAAAGAATTCCCTCCTCACCCTACTAAGAAGAACCATATTATCATGTTGCCTTGCTTGCTGGTTCAGGAGAAGAAAAAAAAGAGAGTAAAGATAAAAAAACAAAAAAAAATGTCTTAATTTCTTTTTAAGGCATTCTTTAAAAATTTACCTCATCATTTACTTTTATACATGCAAGGACATTTCACTCATGTCAGATCTACATAGCATTCTTTTCGTATGTTTCATATCCTTTCAAAGCAGGAGTGATTATGGCTATCCACAACTTCCTATACCTTGTTCCTTTAAGCAATGTTCAGCTTTTTGTTGCCACTGCCATCCACAACTTCATTAGGTAGGTTACTGTTTCTCTCTGCCTTCCTTCAATATATCCTGTGAGTGTTAACTTTTTCAAGCCTTCTTTTCCTCAAAAAAATATCCCATAAATTTCAACTCTTTCTGATAACATTATATGTCTCTAAAATGATGGTTGAAGATCAATTGAAACAAAGTGACTAGAATTTAAAAATGTTTGCTTACCTATTCATATCAGGATATCGTCCTTCTTTAACAAAACTAGAAAGAAAAAAAAGATTATGCAAACACTTGAATTTATTTATTTCAGTCAAAAATAATTCTGTTTGTATTATACATTGAAAACAAAAAACAACTTTACATCAGCCATTATTTATTATTCAATATCAAAAAGCAGGTACTCAAGCATTCAAATTAAAAAAAAAACTTCTTTTTTTTTTTTTTAAATCATATCACCCCAAACAAGGCGAAAACACCAATGATGCGCAGGGGACTATGTGAGAAGGAAAAGATTGGAAAAGAGAAAAACCGGAAACCACATCCTAACCAGGAGACAAGGGATGAGCCTCTTCACCTGTTCAATAGACGTGGGTGGAGTGTGAACCGGGTGATAGTTTAGTCTATCTACTCCAATTGAAAAAAATAAAATAAAATAAAAAAAAAATTTAAAAAAAGAGTGAAAAGATTGGAAAAGAGAAAAACCGGAAACCACATCCTAACCAGGAAACAAGGGATGAGCCTCTTCCCCTGTTCAATAGACGTGGGTGGAGTAACAATGAGAATCATTATTTTAAAAAATGTCCTTTGCAGATAAATATCAAACACAGAAACCCAGTTTTATTACTATTTACAGATAGCAAAATTGTATTTACAAATAGTGCATCTAATTTTATTTTCCCAAATAGTCAACAAGGCAGATAAAAATATTAACAAAAATCAATATTTTTATCTACAGTCACTATAATGAACATGTGTATCAAAGAATTTTTAAAAAATTAAACACAGTGAAACAGGCATGAGATTTTATTACCCAGAATTCAAACCCTACCCTCCCACCTCTGTAAAAATGTGCTGTGAAAGTATTCCTCTAAATAAGCTTCCATAGCATATCTTTGCTAAAGACTTGTTTGGTGGTTGGTATTGCCTTATTAATGCAATTCTCAATTTGACTGCACCTACCTTGCTTCAGGTGAAGCATTATCTGTTATTCCTTCAGATCCATATTACATTTGTTATTTCTTAGATATGCTGTATATACTTGTGTATAACTTCATGTACAGTGCAACCACTGAATTTTTGGCATCAATTTTAACCTCTCTAGAAAAAATTACCTGTGTATAGTGCAACTAGTCACCAACAATGCATGATTTTTAAGCTCTTCGAAAAAAGGAAAAAAAAAACTGTGTATAGTGTGAACCCCTTATATTTTACATAAAAAATTGATCATAAAAACTCACACTATAATCAAGTATATATGGTATGCCTAGACCCCCTCCACCGACTGACAGACAAGCAAACTACTGTAGAGCAAAGCAAAGAGTGCAGACAATTTTAGCCTTTTATCAATTGTATCAAGATAAAAACAAATGAGTGTGACTCAAACAAGTCACAAGGGCGGGATGAAAGAACAAAGAGATTGAGTAACTGACCTTGCCATCACAATGACAACAAGCAGCATTATCAAACACAGTGAATGTCATTTTTAATTCAACTCAATCATGAGGTACATTTTTTTGCTTCATTATCTGTGCTGTCAACATATTAACTTTGCATTGAAAAATATAGAGAATGAAAAAGTTTGCACCAAACTACACATAATTGTAAAATGCTCTTTTAGTTTAAAATATCTCCTCCAAAATAGTTTTTTGCTTTTTAATTTTTTTTTATTTGATATCTTTGTTATCACAATTGATTAAAAGTTGAGAATATATGTGCAAGTCACAAATTAACATTTACATGCACTGATATTAAAAAATAAAATACATGTAAATATTCATCATTTACAAAGTATTAAACATTGGATGAGGTTTATCAAGTATGTTTTTCCAAAATAATCATGGCTTTTCACTTCAGTGCTTAATCAAGAATTTGGCCATTTGCAGTCAGTTGTGTTCATAGGTATAATGAATAGCTGTAAAAAAAAGCATGCCTAGAAAGTGCTCTATAGTAAGGTAAATTTATTTATATATATATATATATATATATATATATATATTTATAATAGAAAGCCGCTCATTTTTACATGCGTTACTCTGATCTTTACCAGAAATATATAACCACAGATGTTCACTTACATTCCTATTCCAGTAAAAAGCTTAGAGTTAATTATAATCACATATTTATATTCTAACAATGCCTTAGACATAACAGACTTAATTAATGTTCTATGTCAATCATAAAAACTATATTATAAAGATGATTTACAGGCAATATAAAAAAACATGTTCCAGTAAAAATAATTTTGTAAATAAGCCAAACATAAATTAAAAAATGCACTCTAAAGACTATTTGAATTACTGTCCTCATCTTTGTTGTTATCACAACATTCCAATTGTTGCACCCTCCAGCCTAATTCAGGTGTCTATCAATTTGGGTAGTCTTAAGTATTATGAACTGAACCTTTTATTTAATCTATGTGGGTAAATTGTTCCCATTCCATTATCCATGTCTCTTGTTCATTTTATTCTTTATTGTTTATTTTGGTTCCATTTACTACCAAGCCCAAGGATTGAACTCACATTACAATACTATCAAATTCACAAACCAATCCTTTAATCCCTGAGCACTACAATCTTGTCTTGACCTCTTTGAGGGTCGATAATATCATTCATATTCTCATAATAATTCCACTTCCTCATATCTGTTCTGAAATTTTTTACCTTGTCTGACTCTTGAGTCTTGTACTGAGTGAACATTAGTAAAAAAAAAAAAAAAAAAAAAAAAAAAATATATATATATATAACTCTTCATTCCATAAATTCAGGTATCATTCAAAAACTTTTTACCACCACTTTACATTTTTACATTATCACTAAAAATGAAAAAAGTTACAAATGTTTATTGGTCTAAAAATTTAAGAAGAGCTGAAAAGTTCTCAGCCCAACCAAGAATAGTTTCTTATTACTTGAACATATTTTGTTAAGTGAAACAGGCCTCGTTTGTGTATGTGTGAAGTAATTAGTACATAATCAGTATCTTCAAGGGGAACACATTTTTTAACTCAGATCAAGAGTCAAAAATAGGTAGCTGTTAACTACAACAAAATAGAATTCTCATTAGCACATAAAAATCATTTTGCCAGTCTTATTTAAATCTTTTAGTAAATGGCAAAAACAATGAATTCACCGATATGCCCTTTTGAAAAATGCAAAGAAAAGAACCCAGTCAAACTACTTACTCTGTCAGTTCCAGGGAAGGTTTCAAGTCCTGAACATCATTTTTGCATATCAACTTGAATTTGATATTGCTTAGGTCCTCAACAGCAATTGACATGTCTTCTATCATTCCCATCTCTTCTGTATAACAACTTAACAGCCCTTCAAAGTGTAGCAAAATGCCAACTTCACACAGCTGCTTCAAAAAGTGTTCATTTTCCAGATTGTCATAAATTTTGGCTACAAAACCAGCCGTAGCTACAGTCACCTGAAATAGAAGCAAAACAAACCCAATAACTTCAAATATTCAAATGTAAGTTTCTGTTGGAATTAAATCTTTTTCAGTGGTATGCAAAAGATGAAAATGAAAAGTTTCAATTTATTTGTGCCAGCTTCCCTTTTTGACTAAAATAAGCTAGTGTGTTGCTTCCCCCCACCCTCCTTGTTCCCTAATTGGTCGAGGTAAGAAAAATACTTTATTAAACTCTTTAGATTAAAAAAAAATGTAAATAAATAAAACAACAAAGTTTTAACTTAAAGTTAAAACTTTTTTTTTTCAGATTGTCAGTGATTCTTTGTTGAGTGTGACGAGGGTGTAGCAATTCTGTAGGATAAAAAACTATGACCTATCGAAGGGTAGAATAACTTTTGATGAGTCAATCACCAGCTAACTAGAGTTGGTGTCTCAATAAAATCACTGTAGAAAAGGAAACAGGAAATCATTCCCAAGAAAAATCATGGCAAAACATGATAAAAATATGACCAAAAAAGATTAAGATACTGATAAATGCAAGCAGTGAATAATAATTTAACCACCAAGAATAGACAATGAAAGAAATATTCAGTTCTTGCCTTTAAGTTTGTTCCAATGTCATATATGAAGCATTTCATTATGATTTTTTTTTAAAATTATTTTCATCTCATTAGCGTTACTTACTTATTGGTCCTGCAAATGTACTAGTGGACTTGTTGGTTAGATTAGGTTAGTTAATTTAACAATATATCAATCATTATTAGTTTTTTTTTGTTTTTTTTTTTTGGTGTGAAACAAGTCTTATAAGATATATATATATATATATATATATATATAACTCGGTCGAGTTTCGATCCTGGCCAGAAGCAAGTGGATATGTCTAGCCACACTGATTAGCTGTGATACAGCAAAACAGGCTTGTATGTGGATGACTAATATATATATATATATAGTTACAGACCCTCATCTAATTTTATTAAAAAAAAAAAAAAGATCAACACTAAAGTTTATATTTTAGAAGTACTCTGAATGAAGAGCCAGTACTTTCAGAAAAAGTGAAAATAAAAACAAAATAAAATTGACAATGGTTTTAGTTCAACTTGCATGCATGCAAGTAAAGTTTGTATGTTTTATGAAAAGTATACCTTCTCCTTCTTGATCACATGATAGCATGATGATTTGACCAGATATTTTCTAGACATTGAAGCAACCTTGAACTCTCTGAGATATGACAGAATAAGAAAAAGGCATTGACCTCTTTTGGCCCACACATGTAAAGATCCATATTTGGAAATCAGAAGTCACATGCCAAAACCTTGGCACAAAAAATAAAGAATGCCATCAGTCAGACCTGTTTCAGAACTCAAACTGGAAGGAGAGCCAGCTAAGCTTGCTATGACCTGCTATAAATTTGTTTGGGTGAAATCAGTAGAAATCTAATAAGGTTTTGGAGTTGAAAAGTTGATTCAAAAAATCTAACTCCAACATACTGAAAGAAATACATACAATGAAACAGAGAAAGATATTATCCTGAGAGCCAAGGAAAAGAAAGATCCAACTTACTCTTCACTCAACCCCTAGACAAGACAAAAAGAAAAGAAAAAAAAAGAAATGTAAAAAAAAATCCATTTCACAAATAAACTTTCTGTCCAGCAAGGAGAAAAGAAAAGAGAGAGAGAAAAAAAAAACAAAGAAGGAAAAGATAGAAAGAAACCTAAAGGAATCCAGTTCACAGATAAACTTCTACCCAGTGAGGAGAAGAGAGAAAAGAAAAAACATATAGAAGATGAAAAAAAAAAAAAAAAGATATATCAAAGAAACAAGAAAAACATAAGAGATACTAAAAGAAAAAGAAAGAAAAAGACTTTTTCAAACAACAGATAAGTCCTTTGTTTCTGTTATCTGTTTTGTCTTGAGTAATTTGGTTCTTATTATTGTCTGTAATTTCATGCAAGTTGATTTCAAGTTGTTTGTCAAAATAATATTCACCTTTCTGACTAAAGAAATTTCCTTCCTCCTATTATTTTATGCTGTAATATTTATTTTTATCACATTGCTTTGTTTTGCCTCATCTTTCATATTCTAAAATACTCCAATATATTTAATCTCCATTTGTACACTTAAGAAATAAAATATTTATTACTTCTATATCATTGCCTTTTGTTGTTTGTCCCCTCCCTTGTTTGTCAAATAATTTCATTTAGCTCAGACATGTTTGATCAATCAGCAAAGGAACCATTGGGAAAATAATTAGGATTTTATTTTGTATGTTATTGTACCTCCCACTATTGCCATAATACTAATGTAGGGCGGTACATAACAATATATATATATATATATATATAGAGAGAGAGAGGGGGGGGGCGTATATTTTATACTAGAGTAAAATAAGTAGATATGTGTCAAGTTTAAACTCTAGATAAAAAAAGCAGACAAGTTTTCAAGTATTCACCCAGAAGGTGGCTCCTTTTAGAGAGTTCTTTCTCCTAATGCTGAGTATACATCTGGTATACTCTAAGTCCTACTAACAGTTATTAGGTGAATCATGTCACAAGAGCATTAAGAAAGTTAAAGCACAGATTTCTAGAAATATCTTCAAGGAAAAAATAACCAATAATTAAGTTTAAAGGATCAGTGAATCTCAGGGCTTTAGCTTCAAGCATTTAAAAACAAAAATAGTTAAAGAATCTTTTAATGATGAAATTACTTATTGTCTTCTTTATCTTTTCAAAAACTATCAGGAACTCTTCAAGATATGATTTCAGCATTGAGAATGCACAAAAAACTATCTATCTCAACCAAACTCTCCAAGATAACAGCTTTTGCAATGAAATTAAAAATGATGAATTTTATAAAATTCAGTTACATGGAAATGACAATGAATACAAAAAAGCATGTCAATTGCTACATGCTGAACTAGATCACCTTTTAAATGACATTGAAATAACTTAAAAAAAAAAAAACTATAATTCATGAACCAATAAAGAATGATTTTCAAAGATGCAATTAAAGAACATGTTTCTCCATTTTCTACTCCTATTCAAAATGACTGTCAGAAGAGCAGAGAAACAATGAGATTTATTATTGAAATTTAAAATTCATGACACCTTTTCAATAAAGATTTTGAAAATAATTTTGTGGAAAAATTATAATGAAGCCCCATATCAGTGAGTGGGGCCAGTAAAACCATTAAGAAGAAGACCCCAAAATGGTGCACATTCTCTCCTGATGATCCCTAATTAATTTAAATATAAATTTGAGAGAAAGACATTCAAAAGAAATGTAAATTCAATGAAATCATATGCCGTAGAGAAGCTTGATGGAAGTGTCACTGGAATGAGAAGCATTATACAATCAGCTCGCTTTTAGGTGAGTTTCAATTACTTTTTAAGTAATTTCTTTCTCCATTAAAACAAAAAATACTGGATGATTTATTCATGATTCATACAAACTCAAATTGTTCATCTCTCTCTCCAGTTAAAGATTTTTGTTTAACTAAAAAGCAAAGACACATTAAAAAATTAGACTTCAAAACTGATAAAGATAAGTTTTTATATCTTAAACTGATTTACAGAGTGAATCTAATAAGGAATCGTCATCTGAAAACCTCCATTAAATTTAACTCTGCAAAAAAAAATTAAATAAAATTGAAAATGTTCAATGTATAAGCATTAAATGTTTCAATTATACTTAATTCCTTTTTTTTTTTATATCAATTAGATCGGTTGATTTCATCGGAACAAAACTCAGACAAATTGTTTGGAGATGAGTAAAGTTTCTCTCTAGTTCAAATGATGGTCAAGTTACTGTAAAAAAAATTTAGAACTCATTTACCTGATGCTAAATAAGTACAATGCAGTAAACTTGAACCTTCAAGCCCACAAAAAAAACGGAATCTCAAAAAGAACGTTTTTTCCAATGACATCGCTATTATTTTAACTACCTTCACTCCAGGACAATGTATATTCTTTTAAAAAGCAATGCTCATCAGTGATCTTTAGGTGGAACATGTATTTCACTATTTACAATGTTGGAATCAGTTCCTTTTCTTTCTTTTGCAAAGACTCCATTTTGAAGTATCTCCTTGCATTTGCATCACAGAACCAGCTTGCTCACAAGAGCAGTTACATTTCTAGAAATATGGTACCAAATATTAGAAATGCAAAGAATTTTATTGTTTTTGTTTTATTGCTCTTACCATTCCACTATCTTTCCCCAATAACAATCATGGATATTAAAGGCAAAAGTTGTGGAAAGCCATGACTGACTATATCCTGAAGAGACGTGACACTTAGAGTGACCCCAATTAGTCCAGTAATATTTTAAATTGATTGATTTGTTTTTACAACATATCAACCCTTTGTGAGCTGATCACAAGAGGTTTCTTACAGTACTCTGTGTTCCCACGTGTTCCTCCATCTGGGTTTGACACTGCATTGCACTCCAGTGATCAAATATGTGCAATATTTAAAAAGCACAGAAGCCAGGAAATTAGTGATGCAGCCATATTAAAATCTTTACTGCATTTAACAAAGATGCCTATATCCAGATACAAATCTAATCATGTAATACTAACTCACCTGTGCTATATCAAGATTTTAAAAAACAGTCAACAGTAAAGAAAACATGTCACTTACTGCATGGCAAAAAGCAATGTCTCGTCTGTATTTAATTGTCTGGAGCATATGCATGTGCTCACGGTTCTCCTATAATAATAATAAAAAAATCAGATGGGATCAAAACATTTTATGCCAATATGAATATAAAGAAAAACTAAGATCAATTATATTGATATTTAATAAACATAGGTTAGTATAGTAAAAACCACAAGAGTGACAACACCTAGTAAGGATCATTAAACTCACTGCAGTGTGTGTGTATTTAGGCAGCATATCTTCATTTAAGCATGTTTGATTAAATTATTTAGACATATGTCTATTTTTATTTTAATACTCTTGCAGTCACAAACAAGTTTCCTGGTATGGTGATTAAAAATAGCAAGAAAAGTGCTCCATGTATTTTCATTATTTTTATAGTTCCAAGTACTTTCAATCTTGTCAAAGATCATCTTCAGGTGGTTTATTGTTAAAACATAATGTAGTTGTCCATTATGAAAACTTGTCAGTTACAAATATCTTGTAATTTAACCATTACAAGTTTTGAGCATACATGTACGAATACAACACCAACTTGAAAATTACATGGTGTTAAGGGAGATAACTTAATTTTTAATATCTAATAAAAGTTGCAATTCACATGTTTTAAACTATTGTGTTATACTCCCAAAAATTATAATTTAGATATTTTAAAGACTTACTGTTATAGATATTTTAGAACATTGTTACTATACTCATAATTAATTTTGTTTAGTGTCAGTTTTAATTTTTTGATAAAGATGGCTTTGAGAATTTGAAATTTTTTGTTTATTATTTTCATGGTGGAGAATGCATGTACTGTCAATTAATATTTCCCTAAATCATGAATGTGAACAGGGATGGTCATTTGAATGTTGTACAATCAATGATGAATCAGACATACTTAATGTAAGGCTTCTTGATATCGTAGTTACCATGTGAACAACATATATATTTGCCTTTTCGTCAGGATATTTAAATTGATATACAATGTTCTTGGTTCTTTTTTTTTTCAAAATACAAATTGGTGTAGAGGAGTTATTGCAAATAATTAAGTTGGTTGGATTAAATTTAGTATAGTACATTATTAGCTTTATTTTGTTTACTGGGATCTGTCAAGGGATATATTAGTACTTATGAGTTTTTATGAATTTTTCATCTTGTTTGTAGTTAGAATATACTTGATTACTATATAAAAGGTTGATATTTTTAAGGTTATTTGAGAAAGTATTGTTATTTAAGAGGTATTCATTCTTTGCTCTGCAGTTACACATGGGTTTAATTTGTGCAGGTGGTTTGTTGGTTGTTTAACTGTCATGTCTCTTATTATTTGTATCATGTTCTCAGTGAAATGGCAGCTGATTTTACTGTTTTTGTTGAATATTTTGTAGAGAGTGCTTGATGGTGGCAAGTGTTTTTATATGAGTTTAATGAATATTTTTGCTACATTTGCTTTTGCATTTTTGTTGTACAGTGTGTTGAACTGAACCATATCATGTTTCTTTTACCCGTTACCTTTTTTGTGGTTGTAGAAAATTAACTATCTTTTAAGGCTGTTTCATAAACTTTCTGGGCTTCATTGAAGATGATTCCACTGAAAGAATTATCAGATAACCTGCGATTCATTGATTGTGGGATCTGCTTGATTATTGACTATATAGAATGGTTTTTCATTACATTTTCTATATCGTTGATGTGTATCTTTTCTTACAATGTACATATAGAAATCTGCTTCTTTTAGTATCTATATCTATATTTAATCCTATATTTTAGAAAATTTTTATGACTGTTTTTTTGTCTTACACTTTCTTAAGATTATGAGATTGTAGTCCAATTAGAGGCCTATACCATTTTACCTGTATACCTGTAATGTATACCTGTAAGCTCACAGGTTTCAGGAGCATCAAAGCTTCTCATTGTAATGTCAAAGGTTCCTTCTTTCTTCATCCACATGTCAAATAATAGTGATTTTCAGAAGTTTTCAGTGATTTTTATTTCATTAGTGGTTATTTTTGTCTGAGCTAAAGAGATGACCTTATTCAGCATGGGTTCTGTTATAGAAGGGTAAAATTCTATCTAGCTGTATAAATTCACAATTATGCTTGATTTTTAGGTTGCAGGACGAGTCTCTTGTTGATTTTGAGTTTTTCCACTGATCTGCTCCTAACTTCTTCCTTAGTTCAGAATTGATTCTTTCTTGTATTATTTTACTGAGTTCACTTTTCGATGGGTTTATAAGTTTATATATCGGACTTGTTCTGAAATTTTCTTTGTAGTCTTTTAGTGGTATAAACGTTTGTGCTTTAGTAATGCAGTTTATTTGATTGTCATGATCAAATGTTTGAGCAATTGTTTTCATTTCCATATTGATATCATATTCTCTTGTTTTTTGGTGATTTTCTGTATGTTTTAGTTATACTGTCCTTGAGTGATTTGTTTTTTGAGGGCTTAGTTCATAAAAATTTCTGTGATAAATACAATAGGTGAATTGTTTATTTTAGTTATATCTCCTTTTAGTTTTTTCAAAACATGACTATTACTGCCCAACCAATAACCATTAGAATATGATAGACCTACCTCTAATGCATCACTGGCCAACATATATGAATAGTAAAGTTAAAACAAAATGCAAATGGCTTGATAACATTTAAGCATGAAAACGATTGTCGCTGCTTTGTGTTGACTTCAATGTCCACTCTGAGGATGAATGCCTCAAGCATGCTCAGATCAAGCATCATCTCTAAAGAGGTACTCACTCTGATTTGCCAACTAATATGCAGTCTTGAAAATGGGGTGTGTGAATGCATATTGTTATTGAGGATTTGTTATATAAACTATGTAAGAGTTCATAACCTGAAGCAAGCCAACTATTTCAAACTACTTCATTGTGCCATCAACAATACTTGTGTTGTTTGCAACAAGTTTTGCAATTTATCATCTGGACTGAAGACACACATGGTAATACGCAACTGAGTTGTAGGCCATGCACATCTAATCAACCCAATCAAGGATACAAAGTCTACACGTAATATATACATGATACCTATGAAATCAAATGCTGGTTCCAAAAGTAATCTTATGAGCCATGAATGCTGAAATGAGATAGTAGCCATTACAAGTAATGCAAAGGGTGAGGAGTCAGCTCTCATCTGATGGCAGTCATATTTTTAATTTTACAGATTGTTGACTGTACAGTACAATAAGGTCAATTGGGCACTATCTGTGATAAAAAGAGCACCATGACACAATTCACTCTGCCAGAACATTTAAAAACAGAATGCTGTACTGCCACACCAGAAGCTTAATATGAACATTTCAGAGTGTTTAGGTATCAATCTGAGGACAGGGCAGAGGATTCAGAAAGAGTTGAATAAGTCTAATTGTGATTACTAAGTTACAGCAACTTGGAAAACTAGCTCTGATCATTCTGATAAGAAAATAATTCCCCATATTGTTGGTGGGGGCCTCAGACTCAACATGGATGTCTACATCAAGTGCCTTGAGAAGGTAGTACTGCTCTGGGTCACAAAGATGGCTGCTGGAAGAGCCTATGGCAACAGGACTGCACCATCCCACACAAGCAGGAGAACCCAGTCATGACTGTCAGACAATTTAATTTCTGCAACCACAGCACCCCTTACATCTGGCCACCTAACTCCTCAGACTGCAACCCTCTTGATTATT
Source organism: Ascarosepion bandense (assembly GCA_037127315.1). Lineage (NCBI taxonomy): Eukaryota > Metazoa > Mollusca > Cephalopoda > Sepiida > Sepiidae > Ascarosepion > Ascarosepion bandense. The sequence goes on along the minus strand of JBBBDQ010028397.1, from coordinate 795,719 downwards.
ATTTGTGGGGCACTGTTGAGTGTGAGATCAACAAAACTCCTTGTAATACGAAAGATGAATGGAAGGCAAGAATTATGGCAGCATTTACCAACTTAAAGAAGACTGTTCAGAACAGTTGCAAGAGATTCCGAAATCATCTAGAGGCTGTGGTAGAAATTAATGACGATTTTATTGAATAAATCTACTGTTTAATATTTCAAGAGATTTTTTGGTATAACTTTGTTAAATACAGCTGTTAAAATGAGATGTCAGTGTTATTTTCATTTTTTGCATAATTTAGACAACAATTCATCCATTGCACACTGTAAGTTGTAAAGTAGCTAAATATAATTCTGTTATAAATCATAGTAATAAACTTTGCCACTATAAGGACGTTTTGAATTAATTTTTTTCTTATACTTATAAAATGATGTCAGGTTTTTTCTTTATAATCTTCATAAAACTCAATTCTTTCAAAAGCATTTTGAGTACAGTCTGTAACCACTTGCAAACTGCTCCTCCAAATAAAGCACCCAAGAATAATGTCATCAGTTATCTTATTTTTTATCTTTGGTTTGGTTTATTTTGCCTTACAGCATATCAACTTCAATGAGTTATTTAATGCTGACAAGATTTTTAAGATAATTTCATATGAATAGAGTATGTATTCTTTGTAAGAAATCAGTTTATACATCAAGTTTAATTGATGTATTTTTATAAAGAGGGTTTTATCACAAGTCACATATATTGCTGGTAATATTTTTTTTTCCTTCAAAAAGTATTACTGGTAATATTTTCTTCTCGAAAAATGTATTGCTAGAATTTTTCCAATAAAAATCTACTTTTATACTTTCAGTTTCAGGGTTAACTATTTGTTCATAACTAGGGTCCTAACAGATGCTATCACTCCAGGTCAGGGTGGACCTGGAAACAACAGCAATTAAGAAGTGATTCCATAATCCTCACAACCTCCCAATCAAAGGCTTTGCTACAGGATGCAGTTTATCATCATACCCAGGACCCAGATGTAATTTACTGTCATACACAGGACGCTCTTTGATCTTTGTGAAAACTGCGTGGTTACCCAGTTGTTATGATTCATGATTGCATAATCAACCATACTTAACTCACACAAAGAAAAACAATGACAAAGAAAAAAATAATTAGTATCAAAAGGACAAGTAATGTAAGTTCTCATACAAATCTCAATCACACACTAGGAAAAAAAAGTTTTTAAAATACTGTATTTCTTGTCTTGTACCTTATATAACAAGAAATACAGTATTTCAAAAAGAAAACAAAAATCACACCAATGATTGGGTCTAGAACAAGACCAATATTTAAACATTCCTGTTTGACACTAGTTTTCATGATAACTTCAGAGAAAAATATATATGACTATAAAATTTTAATTTATGATTACAAATCAAAATAATATTAAAATAATAAAAACATATATATTAGCATAAATGAAAAACAATCATATAGTATCATATTATATATTATATATATATAGTATATATATATATATATAGTATATTCGTATAACAGAACCAATTTTATTGATATTCCTTTCTAGATGATATGTGTGCTTATATATATATATATATATATATATATAAATATACGTAACAATGCCTCCCTGGATAAGGGGGTTTGGCTAATTTTGAATCTTTCAAAACTCTTCAACTTGAAATAAACATCATCACTTGATAAGACAGGTAGTGTCCAAACAAAATAGCTACTTTTGTAATAATATATATATAAGCTGTAAAGTAGCAAAATATAATTATTTTATAAATCAGATCAATAAATTTTTACACTAATATGAGTGACATTTTGAATTAGTTTTTTCTTATAATTAAAGTTATAAAAGTTTGTTTTTCTTTTTAATAATTTTTATAAAACTATCAATTCTCTCAAAAATATTTTAAATCAACACTACAATATCAGAACAGGTAATAAAAAGTTTTATTGAAAGAGAGACACTTTAATGTTTTTACTTACCAGCAGCAGTAAGAAAGTCATTGAGAGATTTGCTCTTTTAAAGAGAATCTCAATGAATTTTTGTAATTCAATGACCCTGGGGCTAATCTCGCTGAGCCATTTTGGAATATCCATTGGATTATTCTTATTCTGTATAAGATCCTCCACAAGGGACATCAGACACATGGCAGCAGCCTCTGTATTTACACAGGACATGTCCTAAAACAAGACACAAAATAATAAAATTCTTCAAAGATAAAATTTGAATCAACAAATGTCATTAATTTGAAATCAGTTACAATTTAAGAAGAAAAAATATCAAAAAATCTATCCAAGTAAAATGAATTTATAAAAATATTCTTAAAGACAATCATTCATCAGGTACCATGGACTAGTGCCACAAAATCACAAACAAAAGGCTTTATCAAAAAACAAAATTCACATCAATTGAAAACTTCCAATAGCAACAACAATTAAAATGGGTAGAACATGTAACTATAACAGAAAATAATGATATAATCAAGTTGTTGACTTTCCACACAACCTTAAACAGAAGGTTTCGAAGGAAACTCACATCAATACTAGAAAAAGCAATAACAGTGGATTTGAGAATCTAATTTCCTGAAAAACTATTTTGAAAAAAAACTTTTTTAAAATTTCGACTGACAGTAACAATGTTCAGTTGATAAATGAATTTCACCATTAGTATTTCTATTTTCACCTTAAAAGTATAGGCATCCCTTGATTAATGTGTAATCAATTAATGCATTAAATTCTTTTATATATCAAAATTCAATTAGTGCATATATAATACTCAGTGCAGTAAAACATTTTTCAGTTTAACCATAGCAATTGAAAATTGATTTTTTTAATAGTTACCAATGTACACATTAGCCACACTGATCAAAGGATTTCTATACTTCAAGAATCTCCAGAATAAATATGTTACATTTTACAATGCTAACCTAGTCGTTAAAGAATAAATCCTATCCACAATATTATTGATTACATAAATAACTAGTTATTATATAATACTAAAGGCTGACTAGAATATTGTTTGATTATTACCATGTGATATTTTCTTATAAAGTGCCATTTACAATATCTTGTTTACAAAAATTATAAGTGTGATGTTTTAAAAATATTCACTGCAGAGATTCCATGAAAAGTTGACAAATATGAGGATCAATTATCTCATGTCTATTTTTTTCTCACCCTTTGCCTGTATCTTTTCATTCTCTCCTTTATCCCTTCCAATCTATGTTGCCATTCATATTCTATCTAAAACATTATGTAAACATGTATTAGCTTGATATTTAAAACAGAATAAGGAATTTATATTTCCTATTGCATCCTAACTTTGCTTTATTTATAATGAATTGTAATATATCACAATTTTTTTCAAACCTTTCTCTCCATAGCTGCTTTTTTATCTTTCCCTCTTTGTCTCTTGATAACCAACTAGTAAACCTGTCTTTTTTCATCTCTTTTCTTTCTCTATATATATTTACTTTTTCCTTTCATCAGGTGTTTCTTTTTTTCAGCTAGCTTTCTTAAAAACAACCTTTCCTTCACCATACCGTATTTGTCACATTTAATATTATTATGTAGGCATTTTAGTCAGAAAGCATAACTAATTCCAGAAGGGTCATTGATTAAGCAGATACTACACTTTGATCCAAGGTTGAAAAGCATAATTGTTGTATATACAAACAAGCAGAATAATAGTATAAAGATAACATATACTTACCCAAGGCTCTATGGTAGGGCTACGCACAAAGTTGCTGCCAGTCCAACGCCAATTATTACTGTCAGCAGCTTTTCCATCTGCTGTACTCGGTCCAGCAGAAGAGGTAGAAGTAGCAGTGGAAGAAGATGCAACAGAATCTGCAGCAGCAGCAGCAGTTGTAGATGTGGTGTTGTTAACAGGTACGGTGGTCAACTGATTTTGGGAAGACAGTTTCATGCCCATTGCAAAAGTGGAAGCTTCGGTTCTTGCACGCATGTGCTGAGCTGAGGCTTCATTAAATATTGGACTGTCACAAACTTTTACCAATTCTTTCACCTAATTTTTTTTCAACAGAAAATTAAAAAAAAAAAACGATAAAGAAGTTATTATAAATGACATGGATAAAATTCTAAACAAATTCTGTAAAGAAATTGTTTTCATGCTTTTTATGATCTTAGTTTTTTGTTATTTTTTTACTTGAGTTCACCCAATATAAGGCCCAAGAGCCACTCAAAGTAGAGGGTTACAGAGTGAGAGTGTTGTAATGACATAAGGAAGGGAGAAGGATGAAGCAAAAAGTGCATTTTATGAGAATATGTAGGATAGATATCAGTTGACTCTAGACCTAAAGAGGTTATGTAGTGGTTGGAAAAGCATCCTCTCAGCAGTCTGTTCCACACAATCCAGCTATCCAAGTAGAGCTTACTCCTTACCAAAGGGATATGAAAAGCATGGAGAAAATTTGATGTCATGTACATGGCATGGCGGGGACTTGGCTGTGAATGTCTAAGCTGGTAAGGGAATGTTGCTCATTTGAACATTTGCTATAGTAATAGCAATAACGTATTGAGAGGCCAGCAATATTTTGTTGATGGAATAGGGATTGCAAGGTGGCAAATAATTAATCACCCACAAAGTCATTATTATGATTATACACCTTTATTTAATGAAGATGTTAAAATTGTTTGTATAGCAGTATGTTTTCATCAGTAGCATCTGTAGATTTTGAAGATTAGAAAATATGTTGTTGCATTTTCATGTGTCATTTAACATAAAATAAATTGCTTTAAGCAGTTTGAAGAAAAAAAAGCTAAGTAAAACTATTGAGCCAATGAAAAATCTGAAATGATAATATGCAAATTTATAAGTAGGATTCGTTACCTATTATTAATATGAGTGCAAAGTGCCTTGGCAATTCATTGAAATTTAACAGTAGCTTACCTTTTTTTTTAACCCTAAAATTATTTCTAAAATTTCTGCTAAAACAAAGAAGACTGTGACTTTGAAGAGGAAAAGTCAACTCAATGAGAGGTAGACTCCAGAAACAGTGTTCAAACTATTCAAAAGATGTTTGAAATGTAAAAAAAAAAAAAAAAAAAGAACCAGGAGTCCACAAAAGTTAAACTAAAGAGATGAAAGAAAAAGTCTTTGTAGGAAATCTAGAATTAACAGCGCCAGACAATTGGGGAGTGAATGCAGTTGACAGAATATGCATCATATTGCAAAAACTAAAACTTGACCAGGTATATAGTAGAAAAAGAGCATCATAAACAATTATATATATATAAGACTGAAGTGAACAAAAGAACATCTAACATGGGATGCTGGAAAGTGGCAAAAAGTAATTTTTAGTGATGAATGCAAAATAGAGTTAATTTCTAATGCAAGAGAATAAGTAAAAAGACCAGTGAGAGAAAGAGACAATATGCTACTCTAAAATATAAAACATTTTCATAAGACATTTCTTAAAACAGCATTTTTGATATATGCAAATATTTTACAATTTAACAAAAATTCAGCATTGTTTCATCAAAATCTTTTATTCATATTAATTCATAGCATTATTATCCAGTCACTAAAGTATCGGTTTTCTATGACTTAATGATGCCTTTCAGCTAAAATAAGCATTCCATAATAGCAGAGCAATTCCAAAGCTTACAGCCATTTCACATTGAAGCACCAATTCCCATATGATCACTGAAATTAAATGACGTCAATCCTGGTTAGTACCTAGATGGGTGACCACTTGAGAAAACCAGGTACTGTAAGGTAATGGAATTGTCAATTGGACAGCCAAGTTCCAATTCCAGATATGTTCATTATATTCACTTGAGAAAGGTATTAATCCACCTTTTTTCTCCCAAGCTTTAAAAAAGGTAATAATAATAATTCTTACAATCTAGAAATATTTCCTGGTTTTAAATAACCTACAAAGGGTTGATAAGCCATAGAAAATGAATCAATCAATAAAGAGAGAACAATTTCAGTATGGCGTTGAAAATTTTTTTGATATCTTGATCATGCTGGAACTATAAGCCAAACAAGGCCTGGAATGAAAGAAGTAAGAGTCTCTAGATAATAAAAATATTTTCTTTCATTTGTTTCTAAGGCAACAGTAGCAGTAATGTGAACTGGTCATAGTTAAGTTTGATTGTGTATTTGTAGATAAGTATACAAATAGACATGAGCTTGTAGAATAAAATAAAGGAGTGTTGGTTTAAGCATGTCACTTGTCAGAGTTTTTGGATGCAAACAAGTTGTTGAAAAGTTTAAAGGTTATTTAGATTTCCTGTCTCATATAAAGTAAGTCATTTTCAATTAGGCATTATTTTGGTTAGGGATCATATTTAACAAGTCAATCAAAAAGAGAAATACCATCAAACTTTCTCGTTGAAACTAATTTGGAACAGTTGGGTTTTTGATCAGCAAACATTTCAGATCCAACATAATTCACCACCACCACCAGTTATAGACCACAGAATAGGTGTTTTTGAGGAAATTTTAGAAGATTGGAAACTTCTGATTTAATTGTAACTCAAACAAATTATCAGAATTTCCACTAGTAGGTAAAGAGGAGGAGAGTTCACTTTGGCACTGGAACTGATTGAATTGTTTTAGTTTTAATCACCTATCAATCATTTACTTGAAGACATTACATTTTCAGTTCAACATTTTTTTAATTTATTTTTACTAGGCTTTATTATTAGTGAGTACAATCTTAACAAACTAAGATATGCAGATGACCCAGTGTTCTAGTAAGGTAGTAAAAGAAAACAAGAAAGACCAAGCATCAATTTTAAGACTGAATGTATGGTTGTCAGAAAGAAAAAAGCCCAAATGCAAGCAATAAACTGAATATTCCAAAATCAAGCAAGTACAGAAATTTTAATATCTGGGAAGTGGTGTAACAGTTGATGGAAAATATGAACCTGAAATCCAAAGTCTCATTGGAATAGTGAAAAATGTCTGCTAAAAATTAAAAGTATTAGAAATTATATAACATCAATCCTCCTACATGTCCGAGAGTACTAGACAAATTTCTCACTGATGAAGAGGAGACTTGAGGCAACAGAAATATGGTTCTACAGAAGGATGCTGAGAATATCATGGACGGAACATGAGAGAAACTTCCTTGTTGCTCACATGCAATGGAAACAAAAAGGAAATTTATACACAGAATGAGAAAGATCTAAAATTTTTGAAACATATAATGAAGAAAGAGGGCTTGGAAAATTTAACACTCTCAAGACATATCGAAAGAAAGAGAAATGGAGAGAAACAGAAAATAACATATCTAACATGCTTGTGTAAATGGATGGTACGGGGCAGAAAGGATAGTAAAAGAAAATCAACATTACTAAGAGTTATTAAGGATAAGAAATTGTGGAGAACCATGATCAACTACAATCTGAATATATAATTTTATAATCATTACAATAGATCTCAGTTTACACTTGTTAACAAGTGCCACTGAAGTAGTTAAAATTGGCAACATCAGCCCAGTCCCCTTAAACAGGGTTTCAACCGAGACCTTCTACATTCCTTCCTTTGACCACAATGTTTGTGATAATTGCATTAGACTCCCTTTTTTTGAAACAATATAAACACAGAAACGGTGCTATTGCTGCCAACCTGAATTGATTTGATACAAAAGGCATGAATTCCTCTTTTCTCCCCACCAGTTAGGGTTAATAGCAGGGTAGACTGACAGACAATAGCTTAGTTAGGCAACCAGTGAAGAAGAATTTTGAATTCAAAGCAATTAGGCATGAGACTAGCAACTCACTCCATAAAAACCTACTTGCTGTAAAAATGACACCAACAATAACTATTATGGTGAGGTTGTGGTTCTATAATCTTCAGGGTAATCTACAGGGTTAGCTACATATATTTATTAAATATCAAATAAATAATATAAACACACTCAGGTCAAATTTATTTAAAAAATTTCTTCAGCAATTTTTCACCTCTAAATTGTCCAAATTTTTTTAAACACAGCATTTTCAGGATTAATTTTTGACTAGTTTATCTCTCATCTTATTTTTGCCTTTTAAGACAATGTTCATGACATATTCATATCACACTGAAACACCAGTTTTCAAACAATCACTAAAGTTAAGCAACATTGAGCCAGGTCAGTACCTAAATGAATGACCACTTGGGAATACCAGATGCAGATGTGTGGGCAGTAGTGTAAGGAATAACAGCTTAGAATTAGAAACTGGAGAGACTAGTTCTAATCCAGTTGGGTTCATTACATTCACTTAATTTTGGGAAAAGCATGAATTCACTTCCTCTCCCTCCAGCCACAGGTTAATTAGTAGGGCCATTATTTCCCAAAAATTGTTACAATCTTAAAAAATTTTCTGATTTTAAATAACCTACAAAGAGTTGATAAGCTGTAAAAAAAATATCAATCAAACATTCCCAGACAGGGGACGCTGGTGTAATTTAAGAAGCTTTATTCAACTTAGAATAGTTTAGATACTTTTTATGATGGTTTAGACTAGGGGAGTTCTATAGTCAAGGGAGATAATCTCCAACAATTGCGATAACTAATGCATCCTCCCACTATGTTTTATTTTATACATAGGAGGTAAATTTGCTCTATAGACCAGTCATTCTGCAGATCCTGTTGTAGCATCTTGATAACTCATATTCTGAGTCATCTTGTACTTTGGGTTTTTCATTCCTGGAGACATACTGAGCTCAATTTGCCCACTTCCTAATAAGTTGGTATATACATATCTTTTTTGTACAGGTAGTTCTGATTATGAAGACATTGCTTCCAAATCAGATTGCAGATGGACTCATTTCTTAGCCAATGGTTGAATGCTAAACAATTCAAGTTGTTTCTCCAAAGACAGTAGTGACTCCAAATCCCCACAATGAGTCTATAGACAAATCATATGGTACAATACTGACAAAGTGATCTTCAAGTATGGTCACAGAGACATGGGAGGTTGGCCATTTCTTGTGAATTGTATTATGTGTGGGTACATCTGCTACAGATACTAGATCTATGAAAGAAACTGAATTTCTTTCCATCTGAGTGTCAAACCAGAGCATAATGGAAACTTGCTTCAATTAGCTCCACTTTTGTCAATGGGTCAAATTTATTGTATTGAACAAAGTACCTTAACAAAATCATTTTAAGAACCATGAAGGGAGAAAAGTTCCTGCCAAGTTTCTTCATTGAAAGAGGAGAAATCTCTTGTGAGATATAGCATTTGTTGTTGTACACAGCAGAGTTCTAATATCGTGCAGGCTTGGGGAATGATTGGGTATTTGCAGTTTGTGGCAGCCAGCTATATAGTTTTCTATATATGCTATTGTATTTTTTTTCACTGATTGTTACCCAGGGAATGGTTAAGGGGTGTTTGTGCTGCTGAAGAAATTATTTCAGCATAAGAGAAGCTGCACAGTCTGAATGGATATACACTGGAACTCGAAAAATGGCAAATAAGAAGCATAAGCTGTGTAATGATTGATATGTTCAGGTAGGGAAATGCAAATATTCATTGATGACAGTTAACATGTATCAATTCCTCATTAAATAATAATTAAGTAGATTTTGTGAGTGTCCTAGTTTTATGGCCTGAAGAATTTTGTGTTCTGCAGAGATTCAACAGGATTTTATCATTTGTTTTACATTGCCTGTAGAATATTATAAGTTTCTGCTTCATACAACATGTCATTCTTGTTATCTTTGGATGATACAGTTCATTGTGTAGGGTATGAAGGTCATCAATGCTTGACACTGAATAGCTGCAGGTACAAAAGGAGGCTTTATTTAGCTTAGAATAGTTTAGTACAAAAATAGATACTATATATAGTGGTTTAAATAAGAAAAGTTCTTTAGTCAAATCTCGAACAAGAGGAGATCACTATGTTGTTACCTGTCATACTCAGATTGGTTAATATCACATAAACATCATACAGATAATAAAAATAAAAGCAGTAACCCCCTGACAAAATTTAAATTTACATTCTTGGGAGCCTGCTTACAAATTTGGCTACAGATCAACTGACAACAAAAGTCCAAATCTACAGCTTGATTCTTTTCTTGAATAATTTTCACTACATCAGATTGTTTGTTTACACCCAGTAGTCAAAGTTATTTACATTATTTGATTAAATATTTTCTATTAATTTTTTATGAGTTTATTTTTGTAAAATTACTCTAGAAAAGTTTTAAGCATTTTTTAATGTAAAATATTCAGATATTAAGAGTCGCTATTTTATTTGAAAGAAGAAAAAAATTCAGTTTTTATTTTAAGCAAATGATTAAAACAATATAGAGAAATTAAGTAAATCAAAACATAAGATACCTTAGCATTAAGCTGTTCCATAGCCTCTTTTAATTCGGCTGCAGTCCCCCGCATAGCTACACGACACAAACGTACACATTTGTCATGCACACCTTGCTTTAATGCAGCCATTTCATTCAGCAAATGGCAAGCCTTTTCTAATTTGGTTTGTTTTCCCAGTGTGCTCTCTGCAGTATGAAGCTCTCGAAGCTCATCCAACAAACGCAAGAGGCCACCAGATTTGAATTTTTGTGAAAAAGCTGCGAAGGAACCATGAGTGATAGAATCATAGCAGCAAGCTGGAAAGAAAATTTTTAATATATTTGTTCACCATATAGCATATGATAAAAGTCAGTTACATACAAAAAAAAAAAAAAAAAAGACGGCAATCTTGGATCTTCATACCCACAAAGAAAAAGTGTCACAAAGGGTGGTTTTTCCTTTGACACCAATATTATTTTAACTACCTTTACTCCTCAGCAATGTTTATTTTAAAATGTGATGATTAGCATTTTAATAAAACCTAAACATATAAAAGTGAATTTATAAATTTTCTTTGTTCTTGAGAATTGACAACAAAAATAATAAACACTATTAGATTGTGTATTGAAATGGTTGACAAAACATCGGCTAATTGCCAACCAATTCAAAATTCATAAGATACTTAGTTCACATATTTTAATTTAGTAAATGTTTATAGATTCATGAATAAAATGTTTTCATATTTATTTCTTTATAAATTGGTAAATATTGCATTAGTTTTAATACAACTGTATTAGTTTTTAGTATGTTGTAAATATAAAATCATTCTTGTAAATAAACAATCTAATGAACAAAGTGTCTTACTTTTGTTGTAAATTCTCAAAAACAAAAATAAATATATAAATTAGCCTTCATCATATCTTTACATTTTATTACAAATCTAATCATAACTTTTTAAAACAACAAAAACATTGACGAGGAATGAAAGTAGTTTAATAGCGGTGTCAAGAAAAAAAGCACTTTTGATACTGTTTTTTTTTGTTTTTTGAGCGCACAAAGCCAAAGATTGCAAAAAAAAAAAAAAAGAAAATGAAAAAAAAAATACTCTTTATAAATATATAGTTCTTTTAAAGAGAATCGTGGACAGACCTAGTTTTGTTATTGATTAAAATGGAAGAATTCGAAATCTAATATTTAAAACCTACAATATATAAAAAAAATGCCATGTTTGTTGTTTCCAATTTCTAGTTGGGTTGGCATCACAAAATCCTGCTAACATCAAAATTTCAAATTTTAACTCCCATAATTGTTTATTTTTTTAAATCTAACAAATATTATAGAAGAAAGATGGAACTAAATTTTCAGTATATTTCTTTAATTTTTAATAATTAATCAAAGACTATCATAAAAATTGCTAAAACATTAATCAAATTTCAAATATGTAATATAAAAGCATTCAGTATGTGCAAACATCTTGCAATTAGTAATAATTTAAAACTAGTATTTGGGAGCAATTTCTTCTACCCCAGCATTCAGTAAAAATAAACATGTAAAATTTTATTTGAAAAATAAAATAAACCTTAATTTTTACATATTTTTAATTCAAAAAGAAAAAAAATATGATGTCCACAAACAGCTTTTTATTGATAATAGAATTGATTATTTTAGGAAGCAGAAAAACTTGTGAGATTATATATATTTAACATTTTGGTCATACCTACAACCAGCAGTGACCCAGGTTTCATGCACATAAAAGCAATCCTCATGCAGCCAGAATACCAGGCTAAATTACTCCAGAGCATTTATACCCCAGATGAGTGCAAGTTGTTAAAAACATAAGGGTGTTGGAATCATACAATCAGATGGAGAGCAATTACCAACCTGGCTAAGGTGTTAGAATAGCCATAAATGTTCCAAGAGAAGAAGAGGGGAACCCTTCAACAGGAAAGAAAATTAATCTCAATGTGAAAAGTGCTCAATGTAGAAGTCATGATAATTGAAGCATCTGGTTGGAAAGCATGCTATATAGGCAAAACTAGACAATGTCTAAAAAGTGCTTAATCCCACCAAGACACCCAACACAACAGAGCTTGAATATTACACACACAGGGAACTTGTAGTAATAAACTACTGAAGGTACACCAAAATAATTAAAAAGTGCTCAATACCACACTATATTTTGCCATCAGATAAAATCAAGATACTCGTTTGCTAGTGGTGAGGATTGGGAGGCATAAAAAATGACATTGGGAAAAGATAAAGAAATGCTAAAATATTTGAAAACATTCGATATATTTTCTTTTAAAGAAATATTAATTTTTAACTAATATTTCTCATGTCTTAGCTTCATGAACATTAAAACTAAAGCTACTAGCGCATGTCAAATTAAAATATAATATTAATCAGAGAAATATAGAAAAGAATTTGCCAGAAAACCTCAAAACTTGTAATATTTCAAAATATATTTTTAGATCATTTACCCAAGCTTTCAAAACATTTAAATAATAAAGTATTTTTACAAATTCATTATACTTCTATACTATCAAGATGTTTATGTTTGTCTGTACTTTCTTGCTTGAATACATTCTGAATATTAAACATAAAATTAAGCAGATAACAAATGATTCTCTATCAAGTGCTAATACTGTATATTTATTAAACAAAATACAATGCTATTGGCACAAGACTGTAGGAAGAAAAGGAGAGGTTAGTCATCAGTATCTATACTGCTTCTAGCTAGTTTAAGTCATGGCCCATCCATTTTGACAATTGACACAAGCACCATTAGAACTCATCCTTCACCATTCAGTTTGAACATGCACTAAAATACTGCATTTTCACAGTAGACGTAATAATACACCCATGATATAAATACAACTTACAAAAATATATAAAAGGACATAGGATAAAGCCACTAAATCAAATAAAATGTTCTAAACAATTCAAAAGAAATAACAAAAGAGGGAGCCAGGAATGCTATAAATAAAAATCATTTTTAATACATATTTAAATAAATCATTTTTAATACATATTTAAATATATCTTACTTTGAAAGTTTATTTATCTACAAGAAGAGTCCATTAAATAAAGAAAAGGCAATGTTTTCGTCTCTATACAGTGGACTATTCTGATAATGCAGATGTAGAAAAGTGTTTAACACATATACTATATAAGCAAACACATTACATTTTAAATGTGTATTTTTTTTTTAATTCATAAGAAGAGACTTTTTTTTGTTTCCCTAGCTCTTTCTTTTATTACACTTCATGTAACTAGCTGATAATACATCGGATTCATTTTCTTTTTTCTTCTTCACTTAAACAAAGCAAGATGGAGAGAAAAAAAGTACTTACTGGTATTTGTATTTTCATCAATTAACTGCATTCTCTGGAGATGCAAGTTAATTGGAACAAATTCATACTGTTTGTCAAACTTGGTGCTACTGGCCCGAAACAGAGATTCTAAAACAAGAATGATCAAGGTTATTCAACAAACATGTCTTACAACATTTACATCAATAAAGAATAAGTGTTTATATATATATTTTCCTTTCAATTACAATCAGAATCAATGAATTTTACTCAATAAAATCTATATGCTCTACCATATATGGACAGATTTTTTTAGTTTAATTTCTCCAAAATCAAAAACTAATTTAGAATATAATTCTTACAGTGGGGGGTCAGCAGTACCCATGGATTGAAAAGGATATAATTAACTTAAAGCCTGATGCATAATTGATGTTTCCAAGGTTCATTCTCCTGTTTCTAATTCCAGAAATTATAAAAGATGGATAAGTATTCCTTTTTGGGGGAATTGTTGACATGTTTTTAATCTCCCTTTAGATTCTTTTCATCCCTGCTGATGAACTTCACCTAATACAAACAGTAACAAACTGTTCCTTGACTAACACTGAAGAGATCCTTTGTACTAAAATCCAAGTATAATGCCCTGTTGGATGCACTTTCTAAACTAAATACTGTAAACTAACCTGTGATAAAAACACTCAAACCCTGCATTTGTCATACGAGAGTGTTTTGTTACCCAAAAATTTTTAAAGTACTCATAATTTCTGTTTACACTATTACATTCATCTTTGTTGCCATATTCATAATGTTTCAGCCATTGCATGCTCCAGCCTTCTTCAGGTAATTGGAATTTTGAACTAAACCCTTTATTTCGTTCACCAGGATAAATTGTTCTAGTCCCACAAGCCAGGCCTTTTCCAGATATCTCAATATCAGTTATCTCTCTTCAACTCAAATTTCAAAGTTCTTTTTCATCTCTGCTGTAGCCAGATATTGAACTCACAATTCTTTGGGTTAAGTCACTGTTTCAACTAACACTTATCAACTGGGCCATATATTCTTGTGAATGAAATAAAGGGTTCAGTTGGAAATTCTAATCATCTGAAGAAGGCCCTAGCATACAATGACTAAAACATAAATATGGCAACAAAGACGAGGATAAGTCCGAACCATGTAAATAGTGTAATTAATTGCATCATCTCAGAAATATAGTCATAATTCCTAGTTGGCAACTTGTTTCTTTTGCTCTCTTGCACTACTCTCCTGACTCAGTGAGGATGTGCAACATGCAGTGTGGTACAGTTGTAGCTCAGTTGTCATGGGAGGTAGTCATTAGAGGACTATCCATTTTCAGAAATTCGAGGTGACTAACAGAGGGTTAACAATGAAAATTTGTTATACTTTTTCTTGTAAATTGTATAGATGATCTAAGTTTTCAAAAAATTTTTTTTAAATACGTGTATTTTCCTAGTGCAATTAGTGTATCCATATAGACCAGTGTTTCTCAACCAATGTACTTGCACTAATGCACCTAGAGTTAATAGCAGAGTAACTTATGAATTATATTTACAATTAAAAAACATTTATTTCTAAAAAACCAGAGACACCAACCACACGGTTTCCATGTTTAAGTAACTGGCACCTTATATTTTAAAATGGATGCCAAATTCCTTAATTTTTACAGAGTGGATAATCCTTTTCCTTCCCTCAAGAGATTTAAATCTATCATTACTGGTCTCTCTAAAAAGATACAGCAGATTCTTCATAAATATATTTAAATGAAAACTGTGCTACTAATCTTCTTTGATAATGCTAAATCAAAATTTCATATTTTCAAATTTCATGACTAATTTTTCTTTAAAAATTTAAAATTTAAAGTGCACTCCAAAGTTTCACTTATTCTATAAATGCACTCTGAAGTAAAAGAAAAGAAAAGTAGATTGACAAACACTGATATAGACATTAAAAACCAATAAAGAAAGCAGCAACACATGCATAACAAGGCCAGCTTTCTGCTGATAACTAGAAATGCATTATAAGAACAGAAAACATCAACATTTCCAAAAATGTATTTGCCAAAATGTTGATATAGTTCTTAAAGAAAATATCTTTTTTTTCATTTTGTTTTGAAAGTGGGGGGGGAAGCCTTCTGCAATAACACTTTATTAAATGTGCACATTCAAACTCAATATTTTTAATGATTTGCGCAAAATGGACAGACTACATAACAGGTATTGGTGAACTGCCCAAAAGTGGTTTGACTAATCAGCCAAGATATTATGTCTCAGATATTACATGCTGAACCACAGAAGTCTACTAATGATCTTGTGTATCTTGTGGAAGCTATAAATATATGACAGTTATTATGCTGAATTAATGGTCTATGTTTTAGAAGTAAAGCTATCCTTTTTCTTGATGACCAGAGACAGTTTTCTCTTTAGACAAGGTAAAAATTTTGCTTACTTTTTTTTGTACTTCACAGACTATTATGGTCATCAGTTTTTCTATGTCCGTATTTGTCTAGGATCACAACAAAATTATTTTTGTGTGCCAGAACTATACTAATACATTTGTCTCTTTGCCACTTTAAATCCTCAAAAAGGTAAGAATTCTAAGAACACAACAAAAACCAGTGCAAATGTTAAGATAAGAAAGCTTAATAACTTATACAAACTTCCAATTAAATATGCAAATGCATTCTATTTAAAGATGTTATCAAAAGCTTAAAGCACAGTGCACAAGAGACTATCAAGAATCATTCACAGTAAGAATTTATTTGCATTCTCAAATCACATTAAAAACAAATCAAGTGTATATTTAAAGTTACCCTCCAAAATGTATACAGATTTTATTGGCTAGTAAATCTGTATAAGCACAAAATAATACAAGATTGAAATATGAAATATGCAATATATATAATTTATATCAAATTTACACTTAGTTATAAAATTCTAAAAGTAAACAAATTATTTTAGGGTTGTCCATTTTATATATATTGTATAAGATTAATACAATTATGAAATTAGTCACTTAGCTAATTAATGTTATATGAGTGTGGGTATGTGGCTAAGTGTTCTGACCATGAGACCCAAGTTTCAATTTGAACCTTGTTGATTTGTCAAAAAAGTGATTCCTTGATAATAATGGACTGGGGGAAATGATCTCAGCCTGTGGTACCATTGGGAAGTATTGATTTGATTATTTAATGCTGAAGTCTAAATGTTTTGAGCACAATTTTATAGTTTCAACTAAATATCTTTTGAATGCAGTTGTATACCTTCAACTACAGATAAAATGTATTGTTGGTCATTTTACTATAAATATGTAGTTGATATTTTTTCATATAAAAATATATTTTTATAGTTTCATGGTGTTTTGTTTTTGTTGTGTGGCGGGGGGCACTATTTACCCACAGCTGGGACCCTAACAAGTGCTACCACCCCAGTTCAGGGTGGACCTGGGAACAGCAGCAATTAAAAGGTGGCTGCATGCTCTTTAAAATCTATCTCCTGATCAGAGGGCTTGCTGCCAGATATAATTTATCATACCCAGGACTAATTGACAAGTGTCTGAAAACCATACAAGTTGAGTCGAACATTGTGAGTGAAATTGGGGAGGACAAACTGTTTGGAAGCTGTCAATGGTTATGCTAGCAAGAAGTCACAAGTCATCATAACCAAGTGTTTAACTGTACTGGCCTTGTTTAATTACTGATCACACCAGATTATTTACTCTCTCCCAGTAGCAGTAGTACAGGCCTATTTAACATAGTTACAGTATAAATCACCAGTTGGCTCTGTGAGTGTTGAAAGAACACAAATGTGTGAATAGGGATTAGCTAGCCACCCTAGTAGATATCATAATCTTCTCAAGTCGGCTTGTCTACTAATGAAAGATCTTAAGAATGCAGAGATAATTTATGAGTGAACTAGCAGTATAGCCCTGCATTGCTCGGGTGTAATGAAAGCTTTAAAACTAATCCGTGGTCCTGGTCCAAACTCTTTGAATGTTGGCACGAAAGACTAAAAAGTAATAGTTGTTTCCAGTTAAAGTGAAACTGTAGACTGAAAGAAAAATGAATGGATGTAAGTCAAATGTTGATTTCCTGCTATCGATATCAAATAAATTTTTTTTGTCGTAAACTGAATTTTGAAGGCTAAATAAGTCCTCTGAGTAAATGGTATCATGGCTGAGACTAAGAACTACAATTATACCTATGTAGAGCCAAACCCAAAGCAAAAACTAAAATAAAAGGGCTGAAAAAAGAAAAAAATACAGACATACAGGCAGATAAACAGACACACACACAAACATCATCTTTTTTTTTATATATATATATATATATATATATATATATATATATATAAATAATCGATTTTCTGCACTATTGTAAGAACTGCAATCTTGAAACTTCTGAATGTTGTTTCTTATGTCTTTGTCTATGAGTGTATCAAATTTGATTAAAATCAGACCACTCCTTCTATAACTGGATTTTTTCGATTATCGAATTTCGATATTTATCAGGGGTACCTCGACACAAAACCTAGCTAAGAACACTCGCAGACGCTTATAGTACAACTGTGTAAATTTTCAAGAAAATCGCTTCAGCCGTTTCGGAGTCTATAGGTAACAGACACACACACAGACAAAGTTCCATTTATAAATAAGTTTAGATTTGAACATTGATAATAACACACCATTTAGTATAAAACATTTAATGCTTTTATAAAGTTCTTTGTCATGTTTATTTTTATTAAAAATTAAATTTTAAATAAACATTACACAATACTACATTTAAATAAACCTAGCAGTTATTAAAATGTGCATAAATTTGGAGGATACCTTTTGGGATTGTGCATGCAATAATAATTTTCAAATAAAGCAAGACTGCAAAATCTGATTAAGATTGAAGCAACACCAGATTAAATTTTATCAAACAAAATAAAAGTAAAATAAGACGTCGGCCCAAACAAAATCAAAAAATTACGCTGAAAATTTAATGGCAAATCATGTTATGAATAACACAAATGAAAGAAGCTAAAATAGGAAATAATACACTTGAGTCATTTTATTTTTTCATTTTAATAAAAGATTTTTGATCTAAGTGGAATTACTTTTTGGATGTCAACTTTTGTAAAGTATTTTGAAAAAAATTAATTTTCAAACTTCAGTATTTTGTTTATCATAGAACAAAAGATCAGTAAATGTTATCAAAAGTTTAAAAGAAATTTTATAAATATAATGCCATATTTATTTTTAGACCACAATTAGATTTTAAATAATATAAGCAAAAAAAAACAACAAAAAAACAAACAAATGCAAGTAACCTAGTTTACCAATTATGGTCTGCTTGAATATTGCATATTCATCTTTAGAAGTAGATAATCAGAGTTGACCTTAAGACATACCAGATCTCTATAAACACTTATGCAATTGCCAGTATTATCATTATGATTGAAGATCATATGGTTTGAACTTGTTTAACACTTTCACTGGCCTGAACATAATTATATGTCTTTATGAAACTTACATTAATTACACACACACACACACACTTGAGAAAGGTATGAATCCATCTCTTCTACTGCCTACCCCAGCTATGAGTAAATAGCAGAACAGACTGGGTCCTATACCTAAACAGTCAAAGAGAAGGACAACTTAATTCAAAACCTGAGGAAGGTCATTTGTACACCAGTTCTCTGTAGCTGACTCTTCCAAAATGTGTGGTCGGTCACTATAGTCAAATCATTATTGTGTGGGTAGTTTGGATGTTTGATTGTAAGAACTGAGCTGCTGAAACTTTTATATATATATATACACACACAAAATTGGTGCGATGGGTAAATTGTCGTCATTTTATATCTTAATTTCGTGCATGCATATTGTTTTCAGTTTTGTCAACTGTACAGCATAGTAGGCAGCATCTGTGAGTAAAAGACCACCATGACACAACTTTACCAGAAATGGTATGCTGCTGTACTGCTGAACATTCATACCAATAGCTTCAATTTGAACATTTCAGTGTTTGGATGTCAATCTGAGGACAGTGCAGAGGATTCAGAAAGAGTTGGAGGAGTCTAATGGTGATTATGAAGATGTTGTGGATTGATCACTAGTGATGGCAACATTATGCATCCACTGATCTTCCCACAAGGCCTCAAACTCAATCCTAAGGCCTACGTCAAGTACTGTCTTCGACCAAAGGGTGTCTACTGGAAGACCCTACAGGACTCTGCACCATACCACACAAACAGGAGAATATAGCGACAACATTACCTCCTACATATTATCACCTAACTCACCAGACTGCAACCCCCTTGATTATTATGC
Organism: Ascarosepion bandense; assembly: GCA_037127315.1. NCBI lineage: Eukaryota > Metazoa > Mollusca > Cephalopoda > Sepiida > Sepiidae > Ascarosepion > Ascarosepion bandense. The sequence continues at coordinate 775,815 of JBBBDQ010028397.1, read as the reverse complement.
GCGAGTCACATTTGAGTGACAAATCAACAAAACCCCTTAGAAACTCCTAATTTAGACAATAATTTATCCATCACACACACACACAGGGTGCGATGGATAATTTGTCTAAATTAGGCAGAATCTCTAAGGAGTTTTGTGTGTGTATACAAATACACAAGAATTCTTTGATTAGTGCAGCTATTGTGTACATTAAAAGATATCCACTAATCAAAAAAGCATTAATCAAATATAATTTATCGGAAATAATGCAATTTGTAGCTCAAATTTTAGTCTCATTCACAATTAATTTTTTAATTAAAATGTAAGTACATATAAGAAGATACAATAAAATGCTATGAATTAATGTTTATTAATCTATTTTTTTTTTTAAATACAAACTTAGGGGTGGTCACATGTATTCTTCTGTTGTTCATATAATTGGCTGTACTGAGAAATTGTCCCTTCAATTTTTCCTAACATATCCTAATTATTAGTATCTTTTATATTTCAATATTTTTTGATAAATGTAAATTTCTGTATGTAATTTATCTTTTCTTTTTTTTTTTTTTAAAAGCAACAATTTAGAAAGTTTTTTTAAGACTTCCAAAATAAACATAAAAAAAATTAAAACATTCTAAACATTTTAATACAGTCAAATATTCAAATATATGTTTTTATTATCAGCTTGTATTATAAAATTTGTCCATTTATAACCATCTTTTTTAATACTACTATAATTACTTAAATAACGTGATACTTAACAAACGAAATAGTTACCCATTTTTAAATTTTAGAAAATTTTCACTCAATCAGTAAGTATAAAAATTTTTTCAACTACTATGGTTAAACTGAAGAATGTTTTACCTTATTGAGTATTATATATGCACTAATCAAATTTTAGTATTTACAAATCTTAGTATACTAATCAAAAACACATTAACCAAGGGACTCTCTCTCTCTCATATATAAGAGAGAGCATACACATTTTCAAAATTCCATGAATCGTCAGTCTCAAGTATTTATATTATAAACTATTTAGCACTTAGTGCTATTTCCAAACCAGCAAAAAACATAGTAGCATACAATCTTTTGTGTGACACATTTTTATTATATTGTGAATTGGAGGTGTTTAGCTCTGTCAGACCATCTTATTGAAAATCGCCCAAGAGAAACTGGTTAGTATCTTTATCATCAGCAATTTACATAAAATTTCCAATTTTTCTTAAAATGGGTCAGCACAGCCAGGTAACAATGCAGTAGTGAACGTATCAAGTAAATAGAAACAAAACTTCAAGTTTTCTAATCGAACATCAGATGAAACTAATAAAATCTGACAATTCACTAATGATATTTGCAAATTATTAGCAAAGTAAATTAACTATAATTCTTTATAAATTTTCAAAGGATATTTAAAAAACTTCTGAAATTTTTTATTACCTCAAGATAATGCAAAAGCAGATACGTATACAAATATGATAAAGACAAAAAATATTTTCAAAGAAGTATTTTTAAAAATTGAAAGTACAAAAATATGAAAAACGAAAATAATGAAAAACATTCCAAAAAAAAGAAAAAAAATCTTTGAAACAGAAGAAAGAAATGAAACCATTTTTTTTCTTAAATTCTACCGAAATTGTTGAATGGAAGCATCAAGAAGCCAAGCTGGAAATGAAAGCAAAATTGGAAGCAAGATAAAAACTCTTCAAGCATCAACCAAATGAAAACAATTTAACACAATCATCATTGTTGCATGCATAATTAAAAATGTTTTTATAAAAATCCTTTCATTACAATTTATATTTTAAGCAACTTAGACAATTCTCCATTAATCAAGTATTTCAAATACTTTAAACAACATTCATGAAACCAAAAGAATACTCATTGCATTACAATTTTCAATCTATCAAGGTTTAAAGAAATTTATAAACAAAATTTTACTTATTTTTGTTTTTCCTTTCTTATGTTGTAATTATTAAATAAAGATCTCTTGATAATTTTACTATGTAGTTATAAACAGATACTGGAGAACAATTCAAGTCTAAATTCACGTTATTCTGTTCTTCCAAAAGTAGCACTCAGGAGAAATTCAATTTTCTGAACAACTTTTGGAAAGATAACTCCACAAAATTATAGACAGCGAACTAATAACCTTATTCTTCATAAAACTGTTTTTTATCATTTCAGCAATACAGTACAAATTGTTGCAATCAAATTCTTTTTCTAAAAAATTGAAGTCTCATCAATGAAAATTATATCTGTATTCTAAAACATGTTAAGTGTACCGCAGCATTAGGTTGACAACAAAAGGTCTTGGTGGAATTATGAAAAACATATCAGTGTTACTCATGGTCAAATAATAGCAGAGCTTTAATTTGATCACATGATTTAAATATATACCAGAAATATGTGGCTTTAAAAAGGAAAATGTATAAAAAGCAACTAGTCACAGTGATCAACAAGAGCAAGCAAGAGAAAGGTGAACATTAAAAGGTTGCCGTTTTTCTGATGATTGGGTGTAGGGGTCAGATAAAATGGATTCCTTATTTGATTCAATATCTTATTCTCTTTCCAACTAACATTTAAGTCAAAAACAACAATTCATGATACCAGCAAAAATAGAAGTCCAAGTTGTATATTCCAGCCTTAACCATGGCACAAAGACCACCAGCATTTGAAAATGTACTGGTGCTGACAAACTGATCCTATTATACTATCAGTGAACAGTGTTACAAAGGCCCTGTTTACATACAAGGACAGGCTAAACAGTTGGCTGAATAAACACAGTATATCAGATTTACAGTAGAATTCAAGATGCTTACAAGTTAATGCAGCTATCATCATAATTTCTGGCTATATTCAAAAGCAACTTTCTGTTCAAGATAAACCAATCACTCTTAACCACTTCCTGTACAGAAAAAATTGTGTAAGTAAATTAATCATTCAAATGCTATATTCAATTTTTTGACAAGCTATCAATGTATATAATGAAGCAATAAAAATGTTACAAATGAAGTGAAAAATAACTTTCTTCCAAGTAATTTCTCAAGTCACACATTCAATGTTGACTGTTAAATAATTATTAACTAGTTGCTGAAATGACTGTTTCAGCCACTAGTTACTTAAAGCATTCTTCAAATATGCATATAGAAAAGTAACCGACAACATGCAACTTCAACACAATAAAACAATTTTGAAAATAAACACAATGAAAAAATCAATCCTCAAACACATCCAGTAATTAACGAACAATGAAACAGTTCCAGGTATATTCATGCATACAGTAATATTAAAACAAAATTCATTGAATATTTTAAACATGATTGGAATTTCTATTTCATCTGATCATTGGGAAAAAAAAGCACAAATCAAAATGTTAGAAAAAATGTAAATTCAACAAACTGGTCACAAATACCTGAAGGAAAAAAAAACAAGTATAATGTGTATCAATCTATAAGAATCACTTCTTCAAAAGATATGTTTAAAAAAGACTATTCAAATATTACATGGCATCCAATGCATTCATATTACAGACAAGAGGCCAAGCAATAAATCCTTGTTGTAGTGCAACTGGATGGATCTAGAGAAGTTGTAGTTAAATAAATAAATGAATACTTTGTATAATATGCATTTCATACACTCACCAAGATAATATAAACTATGAACTGGAAAGGTGAAATTTTAAACTTCTTATTAAAATTTACATCTGTGGTATATTCTAGGCATGCTCAATTTTTCAAGACAGCCCTATTTGCCAATAAAAAACTCCATGAGACAATATCAAAATGGATGGTCTGAGCCAGTTGAGTGGAACGTATAAAGATTGCATGTCATATGCATATTTGTTACCCATTTCTCAATGATAAATAACAGTTCAAACAAATTTCAAAGTTATCAATCAGCTCTCAATGTTTCCCATCTTCCACTATCAACTCAATAAATACAGTCAAACAAGGAAAAGTTACAAAATAACAAAGATGTGTATCGTCTCAAATTTTTGTCTTCAAATATGATTCCCATAAAAGATGTTTCTCTTCTTTCACTACCCTAGATTTTTTTTTTTGCTACTGTGTTCTCCTCCAAGATGTAAAGAGAAAATAATTCTTCTCATTACTTGATTGATTCGTTTTCTATGGCTTATCAACCCTATACAGATTATTTAAAGTCAGAAAATATTTTATTTTTTTTACACTGTAAGATTTTTTTTTATTGATATAATGAAGGTTTAGTGATACAAGTCTTACTAAATAAGTCATAGTAAGAAGGAAAAAATGAATTCCTACCTTTCCCAAGTGAATATAATGAACCTAACTGTAATTAGAACTCCACTCTCCAATTAAGAATTCCAAGCCATTATTCATTTCATCACCTACACATCCAAGCTTACAGCACCTGGTATTCCCAAAAAGGCACCTATCTAGGTACTAACCAGGATTGACAGTGTTCAAATTTGGTGATCATAGGGAAACCAATGTTTCAATGTGATGTGGCCCATCAGTTTTCTTTTCATTACAATTTTTATTTACAGAAGATAGATTAACTGTACAACAAAAATCATCAATTAGTCTCTTGGAATTATCTAAAAGAATTTGAGAAGTCCAACAGAATTAAGTCAAAAAGGTCTATTTAAATTAACTGTATAATTAGGCTAATTTATGTTAGTCATATTTTCAACATAAATACTGAAATTGAAGTAATTACATGATTATTGAAGAACTGAAGATGTGTTTTATAGCACTTGTAGTTAGACTAAATAAATTTTGACAATTATAAGATAGAACTAAATAGGATTTTTATTAACTAAGCAATAGGAATGAGATTTGAAAATGTTAAAAAATTAATTAAATCAGAACCTGAATTGAAAAAGTGTTTACTTCAGATAAAACATATTAAACCTCACTTCTAAGTTATTTGGTCATCTATAAATGCCAAATTTGAGGTGGAAATCAAGATTACTTTGGAGTAGGTACCTCCACCTCCAACACACTTAAAAAAAAAAAAAAGAATGGCTTAATGAAAAAAGGTTCCAAACTTGATAAAAACAGTTTTATCATTAAAATGTTTTATTATTATTATTAAAGTCAAAATTATTTTTGATCATTTTATTAAATTTTTGTAATCTTTAACAGGTAGGCTAAAGATTAGTATAGGGATTTTTAGCATCTTTTTTAACATTAAAAACATTGTTTTGAAAATTCTTCCAAAAAAAATCAACAGTGGAGTAATTGGCTAGTGGCTCAAATTGAGGAATTGGAGAACTGAGTTTAAATTCATTACATTCACTTATGTGCTAATTTCTTTGAAAAAGGTATGAATCCAACTCTTCTCCTCCCAGCTATGGGTAAATAGCAGGACAGACTGAGTTCTGTAGCTTTGGGTGGCAATCTCTCAAGGAGAAGGAGAAACTAAATTCAAAGCCAGCCTGGAGAGGATTGAGTTTTGTCAGACTATCTTGCCCAAGACATACCACTTCTACTGCAGCACATGTGGTGCCTCTACAACTCTGAGGAATCACAGGATTTATGATCATGATGCTAGTGTCTTTATGTTATAATTTTGTCAGAAAAAAAAAACATTAAAATTTAAGTTTTTTTTTCAGTATGTTAACACTTAAGATCATTTTAATCACACGAAGTTAAATAAAAAAATCTAACACTTTAACAAGCATAAGTACTATCTAAGAATCAGTCATGCTTTATTAACAACTTATTTAGATACACTCAATTTTCTTCTTTGTTTTCTGAAGATAATTTAGTAGTGAGTTCTTAAAACTCTTTATCAAAGCAAGTTTGAATCCCCATGTGAATTGAGAATTTCTAATTGATATAATGCTAGTTTTCCTGAAATTCAAATCTACTACAGACAAAATACTATAATTCAATGGAGGCAAATATAATTATATTTTTATATAACCAAACCTCAACAAAAAGGTCCAGGAGAAATAAATATTATTTTAATGAAAACACTCTGAAGTTCTTTTTTTCATAAACTTTATATACAAAATCTTGCAATGTAACAGTTGCTGTTGACACTAAGAAATGTATTAGTCTTTTCCTTAGTGGTTGATTAAATAACTTTTTAAATGCCAAGCTGAAAAAAAAAATGCTTTTTTCAGTGTATAGATAATACATGAAGTAAATGAATCAATGAAACAAACAAGGATAGAGCATTTCTTTGACAACCTAATCCTACTGTAAATCTAACTACTTCAAGTAACTTTTCCACAAATTTTATTATATTACTGTATATACTCACATATCATGTGACTTTTGAAGGCCTAATTTTGAAGCTAATTTTAAGGGGGTTGTATCATACATGATATATAATATTAGCCTATATACTGAGCAGAACATACACTAATTTTATATCTAGTGTATGTGACATCCTTAAAATTAGCTTCAAAATCAGGCCTTCAAAACAAGCATATATATGGTAATATAACAAATTCTTTAATTTTTTTCTATGAGGTGCAACTAAGTTAAATTCACACTAATGTTAAATTGACTAATTACTCAACATATTTACCCAAACACTACCTTCTTCTATATGCCATGTCCCTCCAAGATATGGGTGATCATGGCTTTCTCCAACTTTTTGTAAGTTAGTATTTCCTTATCCCTGTTTCATCATCCATTTACACATGTGCATTAGGTAGGTTATATGCTGCTTTCCTGTCTTACTTTCAATATGTCCTGTAAGTGTCAAATTTTCCAAACCTTCTTTCCTCATTATGTGACATAGAAATTTCAACTGCCTCTTTCTTATACCACATAAGTATCATTTTTGTTTTCATTTTCTCTAAAACTTTGTTACTCATGTGCTCAGTTCATGCTATTCTCAGCATCCTTCTGTAGAATCACATTCCTGTTGTCTCAAGTCTTCTCCATTTAGAGAATTGTCCAGTATTCATTGCCCTAAAGGAGTACTGATATTACATCAAAGTTCAGTGCCTTTATTTTTTTTTTGTTTCCAATGAAATTTTCCGATTTCTTAATACTTTGCTTACCTTTTAGAGAGCTTCTTTTACAAAATAAAAATGATATTAGATCACAAAGTAAATCTTCAAGTGGAATCATTTTTCTTGAATCCAAACCATTAACTTATTTCTGAGAGAAGGTATTGTAATTATTTACACTGTTCAGACTGCTGTTTGCAACCTAGTTGCCATATTCACAATGTTTCAACCATTTACCATTTTTTTTATTTTTTTTTTAAATCAGAGCTCATATTACAATTTTTTTTTTTTTTTTTTTTTTACAGCACACCATATTACTGCTTCCTATATTGTATTTATGTCTATACTTGGCCAGCTTAGGAAATTTTTGCAATTTAGTATATGTACCGATTCCTTAAGGTTACATATTTTCTAGTGATGTTCTGTCTATTATTTCAATTTCATACACAGGAGGCAGTATCTTCCTTTTCCACTCCATATATGGTTGGCCATGCCTGATTTTTAAGAAGGTGCGAGCATGCAATGGCTGAAACATTGTGAATATGGCTACAAAGATAAGGACAATAGTCTAAACAATAGTATAAATGAACTTTTTATGATTACCATTTTTAAAATTTAAAAAACTTTCAACTTGTGATTTTAACATTTTTTATATTTGTATGCATTGTGTGAGAATAATCTTGGACAAATAGAAATACCAAATTTGAACACAATGCTAGTCATGAATGAACTGTAAGATTTTGACTACAAAAAGAAATGCCAATTTAAAAAAAAATATATAAAAATAAAAAGAAGAGAAAGCTCAGCCAAAAGCATCTATGAAGTTTTGAAAAGCTATGACAAAAACCTGTCAGAATCCTAGCTATCAACTGAAACTATTTCAAATTATTCAAGAGCAATTAATAAAAAAAAACATTGACAAAACTATAAAAATTCCTTTTAAAAAATAGACATACAAATCAGCCTTAATCATTATCTCTTCAGTAGTATGAAATTTGATTCATTTTTATTTATATTTCTTTCATCTTTATATCAATTGCTTTTTACCACAACTATTCAGACTATCATTCTAAATCATAAGAAATTAATTCACCTTTATATATTGTTTATTCACCACTTTTTCTTCTTCATCTATGGCCATTTTTTGGCAATTTCTTCCTTCAAATGCACCAATAATGCTATATAATATTCTCTATTGATGGTTCTTCCTTTCTCAAGGTAATCAATGGAAAAAAAACTTTGTGCATCCCAAAATATGGAGGCTAAAACCTTGCCTGCTGATATTTGTGTCTTTGGTTGGTTTGGATGGCTTTCACCTGCTGCTGTCCACTCAGCTGACTGCCGATTTGACTCCAGAGTGAAGTGGTGGGTCCATGTTTCACCCATTGTCACACATCCATGCAAAAACTCCTTGTATTGAAACAGTTGCAAACAATGCTCTGAATCATCAATGCGTTATTGTTTTTGATCAACTGTGAACAAATGTGGAACCCACTGTGAACACAGCTTTCTCATTGACAAATATTCATGCAAAATGATATATACACTGCCTTCTAATATGTTCAACTCCTCTGCTATCTCATGCAACTTCAATTTCCAATTGGCCAAAACAAGTTTGTGGATTTTTTGGGGGTTTTCCAGGACAACTGCCGATTTCAGGCGACCTAAGCATTCAGCAGCATTCGCGTCTGTACAACTGCATTTAAAGTCAGCATACCTCCTCTTAATTGTTGTTTCCAACAAAGCAGAGTCTGAATAACACTTATCAAGCCATTGCTTTGCTTGTACAGTATTTTTTTTCCATCAAAAAGCAATGCTTTACCAATACACAAAATTCAGATTTTTTCATTGTTTTGAAAATTTGCAACAGTAACTTTGGTTTATACTGCAACTATCTGAAGTAGACCTTAGTTACAGTTTCTGAAAGAAAGACAGCGAGCTCATAATCTGGCATGATCAATAATTTTTAACAAATTCAGTATGCTCAAACACTTCATTATGGTGACTTGCACAAGTACCAATATTTTTCATATAGTTCCATTTACCCAATTTCAATCACAAGACTAGGGTTAATCTGTGATCTGGTTTTTCAAAAGTGCTGCACCCTGTGATCACTTCACCAGGCCAATATTATCAAGACAAATGAGATTCAACCCCAGGTCTCATGACAGAAAGCAAATATTGCATAAAGCTAGAGTTATATATCCTAGAGTTTTTAAATGTAACCTCAAATTTTTCAACTACATAGCCAGGTCCACAAGTACAACAAAAAAAGATTATGTAAGGAGAAAACAATTAGCACCTGCAGAGATACAGGATTTTGCATGTTCAATTTAAGATAAAAATCAAAGACATTAATCCTAGAGAAAAAGTAATTTATTAGGGGAGGGGCATAAAAGGTCTATCAGTGTTGTGTAACTCAGAAGAGAGCAACACATATCATTCAGAACGATAATAAGAAATTGATAAATGTCCATAGTTGGAAGTGAGCTGGTAAGTCATGTATAACAATGCAGAATCAAGTAATTTTCTGTCAAAGTTCTCACCCACACCTGACACAAGAGTTCCACATAAATACATACACAATGTTCAAATACTGCTGTACTAAAAAAAACTTATTTGTTACTTACTGATACACTACCTCAGACCTTGGTTTTTTTCTAAAGTCTACTTCAATTATATCCACCAAAATCTCTGCCTAAACTCTGAAATTTTATTTACTCTTGATGGATTTCTCAGTAGAAGTAGATAGGTTAGCCTATTGCATAGTTCACACTCCTCCCCAGTCTCTTGAACAAGAATAGAGGTTTATCCTTTGTTTCCTGTTTAGGATTAGGTTTCTGGTTCCTTCAGAATTTTTTTCATTCTTTTTCACTCCCAGTAATCCATTGCATCTTGGTGGCTTTATTGCAAAATTTTGATCTGAATTTTTCACCATATAATGTTTAATCCATAGGATTAAAGAAGAATAACATTAATTTCTGTTTGAATTTATGAAATAGACATTATTATTGACACTATTTACATTTGGACTAATGTCTTCATCTTTGCTGTTTTTATCACAGTGTTTCAGCTGTTGTGTTCTCTAGCCCTCCACAGGTATCTGTCAATCCTGGTAACCTTCAGAGAACCTTTTATTCAATCTATAAGAGTTGATTATTCTCATTCTACTCTTCATGTCTAGGAATGTCTCATCTTGTTCCTTTTAGTACTACTCATTTATTACTCACTGTTTCCACAAAATCTGAGTTTGTACTATGCAGCCCAAGGATTGAACCTATAATTACTGTCACCAAATTCATAAACCAAAACTTTGGCCCACTAGGCAATTGTCCTGTAACTTTAAGTATATTAATAAAGCATAGAGTGGAAGTGACTGTTATTTGACCATAAGATTTAACACAAAAAAATGAACTTCTCAAGAAAACAAGAATTGATAGATTCAGAAATTGCATTTGAAAGTGGTAAGCGAATTTTACTTGAGATTAAATTCTGTTCAAATGTACTTTCTGAAAGCATATATCATTATTTCCTATTTTTCTGAGGGTGTAGACAAATAAGAATTATTTAATAAGATAAATTAAGGTTTGTCTGTATAATCTTTCATGCTTCCTATATATGCAATTAAATATATGAATATATTAGTAATATAAATACAATTACACTTTTATTCATGGCACAACAAAATAAAGTGGGATGTAGGAGATAAGATAGATATTATGTTTTAAAGATTCAGGATTCTATATTTTGGATCTGATCATCTCATGAAATGATTTTTTTTTTGCTTTTCACTCGTACTTATTTTCTGAAAGAGTGAGACTTATAGACTCATCCACATTTATAAGAATTCTAAAACTTAAAAGAAAAAAAAAATGAATACATAAAAATAAAAGTTTTGATTTATTTTGAAAATTGATGGCAGTAATGGTTTTTAGACAAACCATACAGCTCCACTCAATAGCATTCTAATATATTGAGGCCAACCAAGAAGGTAAACTCAGTTTTTCATTCCAGTGAAAAGTGAAAGAGCTTAAATTACACCCTACCACCTCTCCATAAAGTGCCATGGGTAAATATAATACTAACTTTTTTTAAAAGATTTATATTAATATGTCTATTTTTCCTTCAATTACTTAAAAACTTTAACTGTGCCATCAAAATTTAAATTTTACAATTGCATTGTACTTATAAAAATATTTTATGCTGATTTGCATTTTTTATTGTGTTTAATATTTGTTGAATATTAAACTAAACAAAATTCTATTCACTAATGAATAATTATTAAATTTCATTTGTCAGTCTTAATGTAAAATTCTACTGTCTATTTCTCTGTCACTAGAAGAGTCCACTACATGCAGATGAGAAATTTGCAAATATCTATGTAGTGGATTTCTGATAATGTGAAAAACTGTTACTCCCAAAAAATAATAAATTAAATATATATGATTACTCACTGCATTTTATATATGTAATTTAATGGTATAGCATAATAAACCAACCTTAAAATGTAAACAAACTGAAATTTTCATAACTCTTGGTATAATATCTGTTCCCCAAAACTGGTTCAAATTTATCAAGCTCAACAATTTTAACCTCTTTTTTTTTTTGTTGTTTTACTTTTATGGCATAGTTCATTTTTGTCCATTTTTTAATACCAAAATGAAAAGCAAAATAAAGAAAAAAAGGAGGTGGAGCTTTATTTGAGTAGGTATGTTTTTAATTTTTTTCATCATGAAGGGTCAAGGGTTGTGACAGGCAGCAAATAAACAACAACAAAAAAATAAAGATAACGACAACATAAAAATGCAACAAAAATCACACAGGTTTTCCATTACATTACCATTTTAAACACATTTGATACAACTATTGGGTTGGCCAAAGATTGTTCGGTTTATTAAGTAAATTTTTTTAGTAAGCAAATAAATTTTTTAGCCAACTATATATATATATATATATATATATATATATATATATATATATATATAGCCTTTGAGATTTGAAAAAGAAATCATTCAACCAGCAGTCAAGAACGAGGGAAAATTTACTTGCCTTAAAATCATTTTACTCAACAGACACCATTTTCTACATTTTTTTTATATTTGAAGGGACACATTTCATTATGAGATTTTTTAATCAACTGCGGGTAAGTAAAGCAATAAACTTTAATCACTCAATTAAGTTTTTGATCGACTGAGTCAATCGGGCGAGTGAAATCTCAAAGGCTATATATATATATATATATATATATATATATATATACTTAAGAGATAAAATCAATAAAATGATTTATGTTTTGACCAATATGGTCTATATAATTTAAACAATCATCCTGCTTAATTTGCTTTTTTTTTCTTTTAAATTATACTTTAAGCATTTTGCAAAAATAATTTAAATTATAACCTGTATACTCATCCAAAAGTAGATCTACTCTTTTTAGGTGATTCTGAATAAACTGAGTGACATGAAATGAAAGTTGGCTGCACAATATTTTTTTTAAACTGAGTTCTAAATTTGATTCATCTTTTGAACTGAAGGATATTTACCAACAAAAACTTTGAAAAGTTTAGTTTTGTATCAAAAAAATTTTTTTAAATAAAATAAACATCCCTTCTTAAAATGAAAAAATCTAATGAAAAGCATTCAAAAGCAATTGTATTCTATAAAAGGTTAGAAAAATAAAATTAAAATTAAAAGGCACAAATTAAGTAAAAAAATAAATAAATAAATATTTATAATAGTCATGATTACAGTAATAAGTTAAAATCTGCCCAACCTTACCAATTTATGCAATTTGGAAATTACTTCTGTTCTAATTGTTAGAGCTTTCTTTTCGTACCAGCATCATAAATTGTCAAGTATGTACATAAAAAAAGTGTTCTTATCACAACAGCTTTCAGAAATAAACTGGCACAAAAGTTAGCTATCGCATAAAATTATTACAACATAAATAACTTACTCCAGCACATGAAAATTTTCTTTAGACAATTATTAGGAAACTTTATAAATATCAAAATATTTTTTAAATTTGATTGCAATCAAACACTGATTTTTTTTTGTAATGTCTGAGAATGTATTTTTAAAATAGCATAAGGCCTAAGTAAGCAAGAGCAAATTATAAAATACTATTTTGTATTTGGACCAATGTATGTACTCGTCTTTACTGTTATTATCACATTTTGGCCATAGTTCTTTCTGACTTCTTTCAGGTGTTTTTCAATTCAAGTAATCTTCAGGGAATTTCAAAGAACCGTTGTACGCCCAGTTATTGCTTGACCTGTTTTCACAAAGTTTAATCAGATAGAAATCATAACAAATGATAAAAGGTTTACCTAATACAGTAATATAAGGAACTCTTTTGGTTGCCAATAAATTTCTCCAAACAAAGTAAAAAGAAATAAATGGAAAAGCCTGTGCCCACCTGCAACAACCATGTCAACAGAAAATGTACAAAACGTGCAGAGACTTGAATGTATTCACCTTGCTGGCTCGATGTCGATGCTGACAGGCCACGAATGCTCTGGGAGTACATACTAACTGAACTCATGTGGAAGTCCAGACACTCCTGCCGACAGCGGTTGTGAACTTCCACCAACTGGTAAAGGAACAATAACAACACACAAAAAAAAATATTCTTATATCAAAACAATCAGAACATGATTTACTCAATATTCAACAAAAATATCATAAGATATAGCACAGATTTCTAAATTTGAGTATATACAAGAATTATAAATAAAAAAATAAAAAAAAAAAAATCAGCTGTATGACTGGTATGAGAGCCACTCAGTCTTATAGAAAGTCAAATGCTAGTCTCTGCCACTGGAACTGAGTTCAATTCTTGTTTTGTGCCAAAGTTGGTTTAGAGTCATACTTATATATAATAATAATATCACAAATTTCCAGGAACGGGTTCTATAAAGGCAGGTAATCTTTAGGAATCTATTCTGCATGTTTTCTTTTCAATCTTGGAATGGAAACAAATCACTTTATAGCATAAAAAAGAATTAAACCATTTTGATAATTTAATAGAAAACATTTATTTATTAAGTTACTTCCAGATTGAAATTTTGTTCTCATATTTCTGTTCAGAAGTATGATGCTTTTTGACTCTAGTGTCATCAGCTGTGTTAGGGTTTCTTAGCTACATTAGAAGTGAATCACTGCAGTCCCAAAGCTCTCACCCTTTCGCCTATTTTTTTCTACCCTGCTACAATTATCTATGTCTCTTAATTTTTATTTTTCTTCTCTGTTGATTGTTGATTATTATTGCTGGGTGGGGGATCTATCAGAGTGATTAGGTGCAAGTCTTTGGGAAAGGCACACATCCATCTCTTCTCCCTCTAGCTAAAAGTTAAATATCAGAGCATACTGGACTCTCAAAGACTTGAATGACTGCCAATCAACAAGAAAGTCAACTCTGTATACAAGCCCATAGAAAAGACAATGGGAAACCAATCCCCTGTTTTTCCCAAGAATCATGGTAATTCATAGATAAAAATGGGAACTGAAAAGTCATGACCACAAATGTTTTAAAGGGTGATGACATTTTTAAAAGGAAATCTAAAAGAAAATACTAGCATTTGTCATTCCTTAATAAAGTCTATTAATTGCATCCACTAATGTGAAACAAACCTTATGATTCTTCTGCTTCTATTTGATGTGAGACAAGCAAATTGACTTCAAAATTCCACATCTTTTTAATTATAACAATAACAAATGGATATAGTCACATGATCAGTTGCAATATTAAAAAGCTTAATTGTTTTAAAGAGATTTCCAAAACACATGCATACAGTTTTAAGTATTTATTTACCAAAAGTATTAATTTGATGATGGATATTGATTGTTTATATTATTTACTCGAATTATTATCCTTATCTTTGTTGTTGTCATCACAATGTTTCAGCTGTTGTACTCTCCAGCCTTCATCACATGCTTGTCAATCTAGTTAACCTTCAGGGGATTTCAAACTGAACAATATTTAATCTAAAAGGTGAACTGTTGTCATTCTGATGACCATGTCTAGGGATATTTCATCTTGTTCTTATTTAGTACAACTCAGTTATTGTTCACCCTGTTTCCATTAAGTCTAAGTTTGTACTACCTGGCCCAGAGATTGAACTCATAATTACTATAGCACTAAATTCACAAAACCAATATTTTATTTTAATTCATCAAGCTTTCGTCTCCGAAGCTGATTCAGCATTATAAGCACATGATGAAGGCTGGAGTGCACAACAGCTGAAACCTGATGCTAACAAAAAAGATGAAGTCAAAAGACCAAGTATCAAGAATGTCAATAATAACTCCTCATGTCAGGAATTCAGGCAGAAGCTTAGATTGCTTTGTAATTAACAATAGTCCTTTTGCAAGATAACATCAGTTGACTATTGACCAACATTTTTTCTTCATCTTAGCTGTGCAACACCAGTCACTAATTGGATAGATGCCACAAAACAGCTTGTGTCTTGAAATACTTGATTCTTCTTTATTATCGTCAACATCTTCAAAGAACAGAACTAGATTTATTTTATGAAAACTGATCTGCATATTCTCAATCATTGTCAAAGCCTCGTACAAACTGATAAAGCAGTAAAGGAATATTTATATTTATTTACTAAGCAGAGTAAAACTATATGTACAAGGCACCCAGTCATGATCAAGCTCACTAGTTGCTAGTAATAACATGCAAAACCAGACTGCTAAACATTACACTACAATCAAGGCACCTAAAGAATATTTATAAATATTAGAACATGATTTCATTTAAAATTTCTTACACCCACACATTTTTTTTTTACTTTTTACAAAATAAAATATATTTTGTATGTGAACATATGATGGTTTATAAAAGCAAAGAGTGTCAATTTATATTTAAGTATGTACCAGAAGGCAGGAGGGTGATCTGAGGTATGAAGAGAGTAAATAAAATAATCCTTGAAATAGAATTGTGTGTGTGTGTTTGTATGTAGGTGAACACAAAGAAACGTGTAGATTATTTTTAAAAAAGGAAAAATAATCTGAAATGTTAAAAAAAATCATTTCATGAATTAAAGATTGAAATAACATGACACCTGCAAAACCAAAAAAAATATGTTTTTTAGAAATAATTTCATAATTTTTTTTTTTAATTAACTGTGAATACAAACTGAAAAATAAAAAAAAGAAACAATGATTAGAATTTCTGCTTTCCTTCTTTTTTCAATGCACATTCTTCATTCCATCATTTTGTGGGTGATAAAAAGCAAGAAAAAGAAAGAATACAAGTTTGCAGGAAAAATTTCGGGTTTTTACCTTTCATTACAAATATTCTGCATAGCCAGTTAGTAGGGAAAATTCTTGCTTCTTTGAAATAGTTTTTAGACTTGAGCAGAGAACAATGCACAAGAATGGAATTTGTATGCAGCCATCAACACTTTTCAATGTGTGTCTGTTTTTATATGGTAGTTTATATACACATGTGGATACATCTATGAATGGAGGCAAATTCTGAATATTTATGCAAGATTTCCTAGCCTAAACAATGAATAAAATTCCTTGATAATTCCCTAGGAAATTCCACTGAAATTCCGTTTTTGGAACATCATGTATCACAGTCATCCAGTAGTAAGTATACAGCTATGCCAAAGCATAGCTGAAAAAATACATTTTTATTAAAATTTTACTAATCCTAGAAAACAAATCATAAATAATATTTAGCATTTATTTTCAAACAATTTTGAATCTAAAAAAAAAAGCATATAATAAAAGATATCAATCAATGCATGTCAAGTTGCATTAGAAAATTACCCGATTTCCCTGATATTTAACCAAAATTCTCTGATAATTCCTGATTTTACTTTAAAAAATAAATTAAAAAAAAGACTATTTATTTTTTATTCCATTTCCCAGGTTGGCTGTGAATCATTTTATGTATGAATGTCTGTCAGAGCATTTCAGTTGATACAGGATTTCTGTGCAGAGGTCAATGCACTGAAGTAACTGCACATGGATAGACCACTTTGGATGTAAAAATTAACAGCTAACAAATAAACACATAGCAAAACCATGTCACAATAGATAGGTTCCTTAAAATCTGAAAATCCAATTTGAACCAATATCTACATAAACGAAAAAAAAACAAAAAAAAAAACCATGTAACTAGAAAAGTGATTTCTCCATTTAATTTTTGATCAGCAAACTCATGCACAGGCATAAAATACAGAAAAGAAATATCACTGATATTAAAATTTTATTCCTATTTCCAAAAACTTAAAATTAAATAAAACTACATTAATTCTATGAATATTACTCAAGTAATAGAGTGAAATTTTATCAAATTGTTCACACACTGTCAGTTTTTCTGGCCTGTTTAGACAGTTTGTAAAAAAGAAGAAAGATGAGTACATTTATATCAAGAGAAATACTTTCACCTTCTGATTATTAAAGAGACTAAACTTATTGTAATCTGGATAAAGCTATGATCAAACTATATAAGGGCACACAAACTGAAGTGCTGAGAAAATTTTTAAAAAATATCTCTGCCTTCTATCAGCATGGCTGATGCTAACCTCCAAGAAAGTAACTTCTCATGCCTTCTCGTGCTAATTCTCTCAGCTGACATGAAGTGGAAAGACTGTATTGTGTAAGACAATTTTTTTCTCTCTGAAATCTATCTTACATATCTGTAGGTTTACTATTCACTCATGTTTAGAATATTGCTGCCACATTTTAGTGGTTTTACTATCTAGTATGGGGTGATACAGATAAAAAAAAAAGCAGTATCTTCCAAACCTTGAATATTACTACCAGAGTTTCTGAAACAATGTATTTTTATTATTCAGACTATTCTTTGTTCCTTTTATTACTACAATTCATCTTTTTTTTTTATAATCATTTCACCCCAAGCAGGGCAGAAATGCCACTGATGCACAGGGGGCTACAGTGAGAGAATAAAAAAGATACAGGGGATGTCAAAGAAAAGATAAAAGATGGATGGGAATCACTTAGGTAAAAGATGGCAATTGACATTGGAGATTGTAGCTATCAGGAAAGCATGCAAATGGAAGTGAGTTAAGACATTATTCTTCAGCTTTCTGTAAGAATAGTCCTTTTTTTTCTTTTTTTTTTTCCCCCTAATCTTTCTTTTAAGTACTAACATCACATCTTACAAAATTATATTTCAGGTCATAAAAGCATATTATTATGCAACTGTACATATGGGCTTTTATGTGATGCAGAGTTCTAAACTTTACTTGTATATTTGTTTTGAGAATTTCATTTAAGTCTTTCTCTGCCATACACACTTTACAGTGTGCTTTTTTTTGCTTATATCATATTTTTGTTCTATATGCCATGTCTCTTCAGCATGTGGGTGATCATGGCTCTCCACAATTTTCTGTCCTTTGCAGCTCTTAGTAAATATTGTCTTTTTGCTATCTCACCTAAACCTTGTTCAGTCATCCCTTGTTAGTTATGTTATGCACCATTTTTCTCTGTCCATCTTGCCTTCAATATGTACTGTGAGTGTTAAGTTTTCCACACACTCTTTCCTTATGTGTTTATTTCAACTGCCTCTTTTTGATGTTAAGTATGATGCTTGCTTCCATTTTCTCTAAAACATCACTACTCACATATTCAATCTATGGTATTCTCAGTATCCTTCTGTAAAACCACATTTCTGTTGCTTCACGTTTTTTCTTCATATGCAAGCAGATAGTCCAGCATTCACTGTCATATAGAAACAATATTACATAACAGTTCAGTACCATTTTGTTTCTTAATACTTTACTTAGCTTTTGGATGACAACTTTCACTAAGAGTTCTCGCAGTTTCCTTTCCATGTCTGCTATCAACACTGTCATCTGTATATTTTATGTTGTTAATATTGTGGCCACTTACAATGAATCCTTCTTCAAGTCTTCAGGTATATTACCAGTGTTGTAGATTTCATTTATTATATCTGTAATCTTATCAATGTCAAACTCATCTCAGGCTGCCAGCATTTGTTACAATTCCATGTGGTCCTGCTACTCTGTTCAATTTGGCCAGTGCCTATTTCACTTCACTTTAATATTTCTAGTCCTTCAATATTTCTGTGAAGTGCCAGTTGTCCTCTTTCATCATGAAAGAGTTCTCTGATGAATTTGTTCCATCTCTGAAGTATTTTTATGCATAGCTGCTTTATCTCTAACACTTATTCTTTCTGCTTCTACACACTTTTCATTAAATCAATTTCTCTTCAGCCTGCCTAAATTTGTTAATATCTTTATGCAATGTCTAATATTATGTGCCATACATTGGCATTGTTTTTATCTCCTTTTCATGTCAAGAATTTCATTTGTCATCAGTTTTAGTTTTCTTTGTGATCTTTATTCTTGATGTCATTGAAGCTTCTCTTAATGTAGCCACCTCAATTTTCTATTCACATTTTGTTCATTGTTTCTGCTTTTAATAACACTATCCTATCCATATATATATATATATATAACATTCATGAGTCTGACATTTTGTAATTTAGGTGCTGCCCTGGACCTTTTCCATTTCCATAGTTTCACTAAGTTTACATATCACTAGAAATTGGTCACTCTTACAGTCAATATATGGGCAAGTTTTGCAATGTAAAAGTGTATTCTGAAATCTCTTATTGATAGTTATATAAGTGATACATACATAGGCAATCATATCTTGAAAAAAGACATGATTGACTGGGCAGAAGATTTTTCTGCAGCAGGTTGTAATTACTTTCTACAGTAGACTGGTTGCCAACCAAGGCTATAGAACTTTGATTCTGTGATTGAATGGCACAGGAAATAGCTAGTAAATTTTAATGCTACTAAAACAAAGCTACTCTCCTTTAACCACCATAGAGAATCATTCTCACCTACCATTAGAATGGATAACACTAATCTCCAAGAGAGCAATGCACTGTACCTCCTTAGCCTCACTCTTTCAAATGACCTCAAATGGAATGATTACATTGAAACAATAGCTGCATCTACTGCTAGGAAGGTTGTCAGAATCCATTTCACACCTTTATAAAACCTAACATATGTCCATGCATTGAATATTGTTGACATATCTAGTTGGGGCCTCTTGCTATTCATCTTGAGGCTCTCGACAAGATCCAAAGGAGGATCTACAATGTAATTGCTTCTGACATGACAGCCTGCATTCAGTCACTTTCTCACCGATGTGATGTGGCTTCCTCTGTCTTTTCTTCAAGTAATTTCATGGAAACTGCTCTAACAAGATTCCCCACCCCTGCCATCCTGGCCACGTGTATTTACTCATGCTACTAGGTCCCACCCTTTTACCATTTAAATAGTTAAGTGAAACAGCCTCTTCTACTCTAACAGTTTCTTTTCCTGCACTTCCAGTTTGTGGAACTCACTTCTATTCACTTGCTTCTCTGATAGCTATAATCTCCAAAAGTTTAAATGCAATGTCAATTGCCATCTTTTATCTACTTGATTCCTATCCATCTCTTATCTTTTCTTTGACATCCCATGTACCATTTTTTTCTCTCTCACTGTAACCCATGCACACTAGTGGCATTTCTGCCTTACTTACAGTGAAAGGATTATTAAAAAATAAAATAAAAACAATCTGCCCTGTTATTTAACCCACAGATCAAAAGAAGAGATTGGATTAATACCTTTCCCAAGGGTATTTGTATGAAGGCAACAAATTCAACTGGAATTTAAACTTGGCTTTTCAAGAGATGAGATTATCCAGTATTCACTGCCATATTGAAGAACAGATATCACATAGCAAACCAGTACTCTTTTCTTTGTTTTTAGAAAAATTTTCCTGTTTCTGAATACTCTAATCGGCTTCTGGAATGCATCCTTGGCCATGCCAATTCACCTTCGGATCTCAGTGTCACACTTTCCGTCTTCTGTTAGAATGCTTACCAGGTATTTAAATTTCTGTACCTGCTTGATTTTAGTATCCCCCACCTGTAGTTGGCATTTTTGGGCTCCTCTTTTTACAGACTACAATACATTTGGTTTTCTTATAGTTTATTTATAGTCCTTTCTTTCCGTTTTCTTCAGCTACATTCTGTAGAAGGTCTTGTAATTTCCTTTCCATATCTGCTATCAACACTGTATCATCTGCAGATTTTATATTGTTCAGACTGTGGCCACTGATTATGAATCTTGGCATGACTTCTAGGGCCCTTAGAATAGTTTCACTGAACGAGTTGAATAGATCCAGTGAAAAAAAACATCTGTCTTACACCCCTTTTTATCTTTGTATATCTGCTGAATTCATTTCCTGTCCATATGCAGGCAGTTTGCTGCCAGTAGAGGTTCTTGATGGCTAATGACTTTCTCAAATATGTTGAGGTTGCTCTGTCAATAGTCTTTTTAAAAACAAGACAAATCAGAATTAAAAGACTGTGTATATGTTCATTTTTATTTAGAATTTCAAAGCTAACTGCCTTAAAGAAAAAATCTGAAATAACTATTTTGACTGAAAGATATCAGTATCAGTCACTGAATACAATATTCTCTGAGGCCAGAACATATCGGTAATATCACCATTATTGTCAGGGAAATTTAAATTTGCTGACCCAAGTTCAAATTCATGTCTGTTCTGTTGTTCATTTTTGCACTAAATCCCTTGGAAAGACATGAATCCACCTCATCTCCAAGCTAAAGATTAAGTAACAGGACAGACTGAGCTCACTAGCCTTGAATGGCAGCCAATCTAGTAGAAAGGCTACTCTGAATTCAAAATTATGACGAAGACTATGGGAAACCATTCCATTCCTTCACAGAAAGTTACAATTCACAAATAATAAAAGAAAGATAATTTGTGAAAATCCACAATTGCCTATGTTCTGAAGAGCTTAAACAAAATGAAAAGGAAAAGAAATTACATTGTTTTTAAAATAATTTTTTGCAACACATTACTTAAGCTTTGTTAACTAAATCTGGAATTCAAAATGTCTATAAAAAGAAATAATTCAATGAGAAATTTATTTAATAATTAAAAAGAAGAGTATCAGTGATACATCAGTCTGGAAATTTCTACCTTAAACCATCTGTACATGTACATGCTGATGTGTAATAAAACAAGGTGTCAGCAGATGCACAGTGAAATAAAGAGTGTTTATAAAACAATTTTAAAACACTTTCAATATGTTAGATGATGAAGTGATATAAACATGTTATTGTTTTGACACAAAGCCAGAATCAACAGATTGTTTCAATAGACTGGAACACAGCAAGATATGCTGACATTTAACACTTAGTTTTGAAACAACATTTCTCATGATGCCCAAATCATGTGTAAATGCTAATCAGTAAGAAAAATAATAAGAAGCAATGCACAATCACCTGTTTTTCTACCTCCATTCAGAAAAGAATGTATCAATTTTCAGAGTATTATTGAAAAGAGTCATTTAAAATATACTGTAAATGTGTGGTTTTGGTGTGTGAATAGTTTAGAGACACATGCCTAAAGTGAACTGAAAATTGTTTTACATTTGATGTGGTAAATGATGATATTCAAGAGCATATAGATAAAAAAAAAAAATGATGCACAGAGAAGTATTAATGCATAAATATTTGTACTGTATATGTATACAATAAAGGCAATAATTCAGATATGATAGTTCAATAATGCACAAGAGGATGTCTTAATATAGAAGCTGGCAGTAGCAAGAGCAGCAGCAGTTGGCCTCATAGTCAAAGATATCATTATGTTGGAGATATAGTTTTAATTATTATAGCCAAACACAGTAGCACTGCAGGCACTGAGTGGATGGTCAATATTAACTTCAGTAGCTCATTCCCATTAATACTGAATTTATTCATTTAATCATTAACACCAAGAAAAAATCTACCCAGATTGCATAGGTCAATAGTTTAATTATACCAGATTATGGAAACAGCTTATTAAACCTATAATTGTGGGTTATCCTACTTGACATTGCAAAAGAAAATGGCACCGGGGGAGGGGTCCTTAAGCCTATAAAAAGACATACATTTCTACTTAGCCTTTGTTTTTTCACAGTTTTTTTGACTCTGGAATTCAGATGCAGTTTGCACATGAGTAACATACCCCTCCTCTTTACTGGGGTGTGTTAATTTCATGGTTTTCTCTCTTGACTTTTTATTCTCTCACAGACACAAACAAGCACATTCTTATTATAGCCTCATGATTTTTATTTTTGTCACATAATTTCTTTTCTAAATACATGCATTGTCACTTGTTTTACATCTATTGTGTTATTCATTTTTTTTTGTTTTGTTTTACCTGGACTCACATTGAATTTGCCAATATTGTTTGTGGGATAAATTTTCCAAGAGCCTGTAAATATTTATTCCCCAAAGTGTTGATTACATAATGGAGGCTAAATATTTATTTGAACACACATGCATCCCATAAAAGTCACAAATTTCACTCAAGTTAAAAAAAATGAGATTTAACATTTTCAGTTTAAAACTTTAAAATTAAGACTTTAGAATTTCATTCTTTTAGCACACTAACAACCCTGTTATATGTATGAGGATTTTATTTTAACATCTTTAATTCCTTCTCAATTTAAATTTCCGTCTACATTTTAAACATTTTGTCATATAATTTACATATAAATCATAATCAAAACGATATTAGTCACCCATGGTTATATGTTCCTGTAACAATAAACTAATAATTTTACATCTCTTTAATACAATTTTTTACGGCTGTAAAAAGGTATAAAAATAAAATGGCAAAAAAAAAATCACAAATTGTACATGAGGAGCTGTTTAGGTATGAATTAAACATTTCCCATGGCTTCTAAAAACTACCAGCTTCAGTATTAATGGAAAGAACCAACAGAAGATCGTTGTGTCGTTCATAATCTCGAGGCATGCAAGATATTAGTAACAAAGCTATCTTGAGAAATTTCTTATAGTGAGAATTTGAATAGCATTGACAGTAGAGCGGGCGCAAGGCGAATTATACAAGGGTCGACAACTCCAGTCGACCAAAAGTCAACCTGCAGTTGCTTCCCCTGGAATAGCCCGGAACACCAGTTGATCGACGGCTTCAGTATAGAGGCTGGCTGACACTGCTACCATCATAATCCATGCTTGTTGTTCTTTCTCTAAGAAGACAGGAAGCTGAAAAATGACAATACAAACTAACATCTGCAGTATTGATTAGCAGTAAGGTATATAAGTATTAACACGTCACCTCAAATTTTGAAAAATAGAAGAGATGATCATTAAGCTTATCGACAGAATAAAATAAAAAATGAAATGGACACTTCCAGAAGATTTGGGTCTTTTTTAATGTCTTACTCGTTCAATAAAGTGGTACTTCCCCCACCCCTAAAAAACAAAAAAAATGTATATAAATTGGATTTTTCTATTATGGAGATTTAGATTCTGTTGCCAAATAAATAAAATAGCATAGCATGATGAAATTGAAAAAAAGGACCCAAATTTTAAAAACAAAGTTTATCGTCAATCTCAAAATGCCTATTCTATTAAATTTTTTTAATCCTTTCTGACACATTGGAAATTTTGGTTAAAAATATTTTTTGTTCTTTGTTTTGCGTTAGCAAATCTATGTAATATTTACGATTTTTCAGTGTTTTTGCGCTTTTTACCAGTAAAAAAGAAACACACTGAATTGGAAATTCTTGCAAAAATCAAATAATTTTCGGATTTTAATGCAACTTTCAGAAAAATTAATTAAATTTACAAATGTTACCCCCACATGCACACACACTTAATTTCAAGAAATTAAATTTTCATCTAAAAACTTTTTTATTAGTTAAAAACAGAATTTATTGGAGAATGTAAATCAACTACTCATTTCCCAAAAATCTGCTCTGAATTGTAAAATACAAAAATGCAATAAAACTCTGACATTATTTAATTAGAAAAGCTTTTAATTACTTTTATAAATAAGATTTAAGGATACTGCAGTCTTAAAAGAATTTTTTTTTCAATGAATAATGAATTTTTACAAAAATTGTTTTCATTTTTTTTAATTTGAATTTTAAAAAATTATTAAGTATTAAATCTTAAAATTCTGCATTACTTTCATCTTTTTAGGTGATCTTGTTATTAAGTGAAAACTATATTTACTAATCAAAAATTGAAAAACTTTACAAACCATTTTTCACCAAGATTTTTTAAGCAATTTCCTTTTTCTTTTTATGTATATAAAAGATTATATTACATCCCCTTTTTTGAAAGTATGGTCAAACATACACGACTATCAGAAAATAAGAGTGATGACTATAGTAAAAAATCAACATTCCTAAAATTAGATTATGGAGAATATTTTCAAAAATTTTTAAGAGCATTGAGTCCTTAAAATTGTATATAAAAGGGGTATACTGGTCATTTTCTTAAGTTATGTTTTAACAGATAAAGTCTCCATAGAAATCTGTCAACATCTTTCCTTTCAGTACTTGTTACATGACTGACAAGTGATAAGATCATAAAAAGTATGTCATCATCACTAGTGTTTGTTTTTAAAATCCATTTCTCTATTATTTTAAACTTAAAATAATGCTATTTCAAGTCCAATTAATTATACTTCAAATACGCTAATATTGTGTTAAAGCAGCAGAACATCAATGTAATGCATCTATTAGTTGATGGCTCGTTCATCTTCCAGTTGGATATTTGAATCAAAGCAGTATACTCTTGTTAATTTTAAGTTTCTGTTTTCAACAAAGATTATCGACAGAGAAACAAAGAAAATTACAGAAAAATCACTGTACACAGTGACCCTATTTTTTATTATTATTATTACTATACACCAGTTTGCACAGCTCACAATATAAGACAGCAATATTTAAGTAATTTTACAGTTGTATTGTTTATATCTTATAAATGGGCAATTTTGAAATTTTGTCAATATAATTAACTCTTTTGCTACATGTAAGAAAGGATTGCACATTTTAAGTTCATAAAATACAAGTATCCAAAGGAAGTTAATAAAAAAGAAATAAAAAGCAATATATTAGCAGCCTATTTACTAAGATATTTATCATCAAATAATCTCATGTTACTATATAGCATCAGAATTTATATAGATAGATACATTGTGTTTTATATTACTGTTTATCTTTCATCTGGAATGAAAGGACATGAGCGACAAGTGTCACTGGACCGTTATTCTGTGACTGTTAACACCAAACAGAAAATAACTCTTGGGATGTGGAACATTAGAACTTTGAACAACTGTAGACAGCTGGAAAATGTGAAGAAGATGACTAAATTGAACACACATTTTAGGTATATGTGAAACGAGGTGGCTGAACAATGGAGACTTCATCAGTGACAACCACAGCATTATATACACAGGAGGTGAAAATAATGAAAAAGGAGTCGGCGTTATACTAGATAAAAACACAAGGAAATGCTTTATGGGATACAGCCAGATATCTGAAAGAGTTCTAGTAGTTAAAATGAAAGGGAGGCCTCTCAATATATCAGTAATAGTGGCATATGCACCGACAACAAAAAGTACAGAAAAAGAAATCAAATCCTTCTATGCCATGCTAGATAATGCCAAGGCACAGTGCAAATCACAAGAAATCAGAATTATCATGAGAGATCTGAATGCCAAAATTGGCCAAGGGAGAGAAGGTGAAACAGTCGGCAATTTCAGACTAGGACACCACAATGTTTGCAGTGAGAAATGGATTCAAATGGTGCACAGCAAATGACCAGATAATAACACCTGATCCCAAGAGCACCCAAGATGACTATAGACATGAAGAAGTCCAGGAGAAATTAAGAACCAAATTGATTATATTACCATGAACAAGAGAATCAAGAATGCAATCCTTCTGCTGACTGCAGAAGCAACCACCTACCAGTTATATGCAAACTAAAGATAAAACTATGGAGTTTAAAGAAATCTAACACGGCCCTAAGACTGCAGTACAACAGACTCGTGAATGACCCAAACCTGCAATAAGTGTATACTGTGTGAAAAAGAAATATGAAGGACAAATTGGAAATGGAACCTCAAAATGTGATGCACTAAGATCATCAGCAAACAACATCATCCTACAGGAAAAAGCACATTGAAAGATAAATGAGTGGATCACTGAAGAAATTCTTGACATGATGCAAAAGAGACACAAAATGATGCCAAGTTATGGAACAGAATACAGTAAACTACACAAGGAAATAAGAAGCAAATGCAGACAGGGTAAAGAAAGATGGCTCAATAACAAATGCGCTGAAGTAGAGAGACCGAGCACAATAAAGGAACTAACAGAACAAAAGACCTGCTCAGCAAAAGGATGTATAAAAGCAAAGGACAGAAAACTAGAAAAAAAAATACTTTAGAGATGGAAGGAGTATATCGAAGCAGCAGGACCCAACCGTATTGTAATAGAGATGCTGACATCCTTAGATAGCTTTGCTGTAAACAGGATAACAGAAATAATAAAGTCTACAACAGTGATAATATACCGAATGATCGAAGCAGATCAATTTTCATAGCACTACCTCAGAAGCCTGGTGCAAAAAATGTGAACTCAAACAATCGGCTTAATGAGCCACATGACAAAACTCTTCATCCGGATTCTGATGGAGAGAGTGTGCCGCAGAATCGGCCCTGAAATAGGACAAGAACAGTGTAGCTTCATTAAAGATACCAGAAAAAGGAATGCAATATTCATG
Organism: Ascarosepion bandense; assembly: GCA_037127315.1. Classification (NCBI taxonomy): domain Eukaryota; kingdom Metazoa; phylum Mollusca; class Cephalopoda; order Sepiida; family Sepiidae; genus Ascarosepion; species Ascarosepion bandense. The sequence goes on along the minus strand of JBBBDQ010028397.1, from coordinate 748,248 downwards.
CTCAGAATGCTACCTGAAAGAGCAATACAAATGAAGGAACTTTATCTGTGCTTTATAGACCATGCAAAGGCATTTGACAAAGTATGCCACAAAGATTTGATTGAGATGCTCAACAACCTTGACATGTTCGGAAAAGACATTAGAATAATCAAGAACCTGTATTGGCATCAAACAGCTTGCATACAGATAGGAAATTAATTCAGCAGGTATGCAAAAATAGAAAGGGATGTAAGACAAGGACGTGTTTTCTCACCAGATCTATTCAACTTATACAGCAAAACAATTGAAAGAAATAAAATCCTCATCTCTGTCATTGGCGGCCATAATCTCAACAATGTAAGATATGCTGATGACAGTGCTGATAGCAAACACAGAAAAGAAAATGCAGGATTTCCTACAGAAGGTAGCAAAAGAAAGCGAGAAGAAAGGACTGAGCATAAACTTCAAGAAAAGGTATGGTCATCAGCAAAATGAAGACCCTAAAATGCCGACTACAGGTTGGAGAAACTAAAAGAAAAAGAAAGAAAGAAATTTAAATACCTGGGAAGCGTTCTGACAGAGGATGGAAAGTGCGACATTGAGATCCGAAGATGTATTGGCATGGCCAAGGATGCATTTCAAAGATAACCAGAGTACTGAGAGAGAGGAAAATTTCATTATAGACAAAGAAAAGAGTGCTGGACTGTTACATGATATCTGTCCTTCTGTATGACAGTGAATATTGGATGATCTCAAGGATGAAGGAGAGGCTCATGGCAGCAGAAATGTGGTTCTACAGAAGGATGCTGAGGATACCATGGACCGAACATGTGACCAACGGTGAATTGTTGGAGATATATATATAACTGTAAAATTCCTGAACTAGAACACAGAAAAGTGGTATGAACAAAAAAGTAATGAAAAATAAATGCCAAATCCCTTTGTGACATAAAGATACAAACAGATAACATAATGGAGTACTTTAAATCAGACATTGTAGTTTTTGAGAATTGATCTTGCAAGATTATAGACATGGTGTGCCCTTCTGATACTAGTATTGTTAAAAAGGGAAAAAAGAAAGTGGACAAATATCAGAACATGAAATGGGAATTAAAATAGTGAGGTGGCTGTGATCACCACAGTTATAAGAGCATTAAGCTATCTCTGAAAACTTCCATATGTTGATTCATATAAAAGATATACTCTATAAAAAGTCTGTCTAGTAAGAATAATGAGGACCCTGGGATTGTGAATAGCATCTTTTTGTTCAGCTGAACAGAACCAGCTATTTTGTATCATTTAACTGAAGATGAAGATTTGGGGAGGGGGTGATAATGATAATAGTAGTAGTAGTAGTAGTAGCAGCAGTGGTAGTAATTGTTGTTATAATGATAGGGCCAGAAATGATTAGTGTGCTTCAGAAAGGTTTTTACTACTTTTTTGGGGGGGGTCTGGAAATTACTAAGATATAATTATGTATGTATGGGTGAAATTTACTTTCATTGTAAAATTTAAAACAAGATATTTAGAAAGAGCAAAATATTTCCCCAGATTCGATTACTTGACTAATGCCTTTCCATTTTTTAAAAGGTTATTTGTTTCTAATGAAGATAAAATAATGTGTAAAAAAAATCCATCACTTCCTTTCTCCAATTAAAAAAAAAAATATTCCTTATGAATTTTTTTTTTTTTTTATTTGATTGCCAGATTATCTCTTGTCGGCTCCCTGATTGCAGCAGAGAAACATCTAGAAACTAGTTTAATAGCTGATGATATAGTCATGTGAAAAATACAATGTGAATTTCAGCTTATAATGTCTGCTTTTTTTTATTAGAACTATTTATAATAACTTATTTGTGCAATATTTTATTATGCAATTCTAGGATTGTTTATCATATTGTAAATAAATATATATATAATAGTACAGTTATTGATATATATTTTCTAATTTCAGTTATATAAAAGATTGCCATGGGTTATAATAAGGATACAGCTTTAAAAGAAAATATGGAAAAATATTGTGTGTTGGAATAACATCAGAAATTGTGAAAAAGTTGAACAGCGATCAGAGGAGAATCAAAAAAGAAATTTAACATTTTGGCAGGATATAAACAAGAAAAGTATTCTCAAGGATCTCACAAGAAAAATAAATGTGTTATAAACAAGTAGATTGATCAGCAATAAAATATTTGATGTTGTGAAAATAAAGATAGAGAAAAGATGCATAATATGAAGAAAATTACTCATATAAATCAATCCAAAAAGTTTTACCAACATCAGTTGGGTAATATCATTTCTATTGTGAAAAGAGTGATTTACAAACTAACATTCTGACAATGTACATAAAGCAAGTAATTCATTCTAAAAATTAATGAAATATTTCAAAGCCATATGAGAAAGCACCAAGACAAATAATTTGAAATAAAAGACAACTAAAACTACAGGTAAGTAGTAACAAAAAAAAAATAAATAAATAAAGAAAACCTTCAAAGTTCTTGGCATATGCATATCATGATGCAAACTTTGAAATTACAGACAAATTAATTTTACTTTCATACATATGCTTAATATTTTTTTTTTTAAATCATTTCACCCCAAGCAAACTTTGGTAGCAGTAGGATATTCTGCTGGTCTGGGTTTCTTGGGTAGAGTGGAAGTGGAATGAGATGTTAACAGAAACTACGGTGTGGTCAGAGTTTTTAAATCATTTCACCCACTGCCACTATTGCGCAGGGGGTTACATAGGGAAAAGTGATGTGAAAGAGTGGTTAGTTATAGGAAATGTCAGAAGGAGGGTGATAGACGGGTGAGGGTTGAGTAGATGGGAAAAGTGTTTGAGAGAATGGATGTGAGTTAGTGTGATAATACATGTCTATTGATCTCACATTTAAATTCCTGGAGATTGTAGCTGTCGAGGAAGCAAGTATATGGAAGGGAATTCCACAGGTGGGAAGTGCAAGAAAAGAAGCTGTTAGAGTAGAAATTACTGTTACATCTTATCTGTTTCACTGTAAAAGAGTGGGACCTAGTTGCTAATCTAGTATCTTGTGCAAATTCATACCTAGGGGGCACCAGTGATCTAAGTTCATCGGAGCAGAAGCCGTGAAAGTATTTGTAGAAGAGACACAGGGAAGCCACATCACGCCAGTGAGAGAGTGACTGCAGCTGGGCTGCCAAGTCGGTATCAATCACATTACAGATTCTCCATTGTATTTTGTCAAGAACTCCGAGGAGAATAGCAGGGACACCCGACCAGATATGGCAGCAGTATTCAATACACAGGCAGATGGTAGATTTATATATGTGCAGGATGGATTCAGACAGGAAAAACTTCCGGGCCCTGCACAGGGAACCAACTTTCATAGCAGCAGATTTAGCAATGGATTCGATATAGTCATTCCACTTGAGGTCCGCTGAGAGTGTGAGGCCACGGAGGCGTAGTGTTTTACTCTCAGGGAGGCAAGCCTGTTCCATGTTAATGGGAGGTAGGAGAGATTGTCTATGATGGTTAATTGATAGCAGTTTTGTTTTGGAAGAATTAAAATTTATGAGCCATTTCTTACCCTATTCCACTCCGGATTGGAGGTCCTTCTCAAGCTCAGCAACGAGGTTCGCTTTGTTGCCCACACCAGATTTTAGATCAAGGCAAGAGTAAACTGTGGTGTCATCGGTGTACATGCCTACTTGGGATCTTATAGCATCAGGGTGATCATTAATGTATATCAGAAAGAGCGTAGGACCTAAGATAGGGCCTTGAGGGACACCCGCATTCATATGGTAGTTCTGGGAGGCATGTCCGTTTAATACTACCTTCAATGTGCAATTAGAGAGGAATGACTGGATTAGGCCAAACAAATGTCCAGTTATACCATATGTCCGTAGTTTGCATAGAAGGCCAGCATGATAGACTGTCAAATGCTTTGGGGATATCCAAGGCAACGGTTCGAGCTTCACCATTCTTGTTGAGAGCCTGGTATATATACTCAGTGATGGTCGTTACCATAACAGCAGTAGACCTGGTGAAGCAGAAACCATACTGTTTGTCTGAGAGGAGCCTGTGGGCTGTGAGATGCTGACCCACCTCGGCGTTGATAATAGCTTCGAACACTTTGCCAAAGAGCAGTAGGAGACTGATAGGGCGGTAATTAACAGGGTCCAATGGGTTCTCCAGCATTCTTAAATATAGGAACTACAGACTACAGAGGAAGACTTCCAACAGGCAGGAAGCAGATAGGCAGTAGTTGTAGAGCTTAGAAAGGACAGAGGAGAGTTCAGGGGCACATTTCTTCAAGACTATGATTGGGATTCAGTCCCTTCCGCTCACTTATGAGGGTCAAGCTTAGAGATTATGCTAGAGACCAGCAAGGAGGGTAATGTGGACGTCATTCAGTTGGGCCTCAGTTCTAGGTGGGAAGACAGTTGTAGATACGCCAAACGAATCCAGTCTTGAATTGGTGGAGAATCTGCGAGCAAAGCATTCAGCCTTGTCTACAGAGGAGGTGAGGATCTCAAATTCATTGATTAGTGGGGTATTGAGGTTTTACCCTTGTTAAGCATGCTTTTACAGAGTCGCCAGTAGTCTTTGGCACCGAACTTACAGGATGCTATGCGTTGCTTCATTCTAGCAGCAAACAACATCTTAGCTTCATTAAGTATCTTTTTACACTTATTACGAACTGAGGCGAAAAGGCGCCTGTTTTGGTCCGACGTGGCTTCAATAGAGCCAGAAGAAGTGATTCCAGTGGGTAATGGCAGCCGAGCAAGCAGGCGAGGACCAGGAAGAAGAACGGGATTTAAGCTGAAATTTCCTTGCTGGGACAAAAGCCTCAATGCCAGCCTTAACCCAAGAGGAGACCTCAGATGCACAGTCTTCAACAGGAAGACTAAAGATGTTGTTCCAAGGGACATCACACAGGAAGTCACAGAACGAATCCCAGTTTGCTCTTTGGTAGCAGTAGGATATTCTGCTGGTCTGGGTTTCTTGGGTAGAGTGGAAGTGGAATGAGATGTTAACAGAAACTACAGTGTGGTCAGAGTTTCCGAGAGGGCAGAGCTGCTTGGCAGTGCAAAAGTCTGGGATGGAAGTGAAGCAGAGGTCTAGTAGTGAGTCCCCTCATTTAGGGTTATTGGAGAAATGCATGGAGAAATCCACCACTTGCGTAAGAGATTGGGTGATTGAAAAATTCATGGTGTGGACACCAGCAAGATCAGTGACAGAGTTTTCCAGCCACTTGGTGTGGTGGGCATTAAAGTCACCAAAATATATGGGCAGATGAATGAGAAGAAATGGCCTTATCAATATTGTTAGTGATGCTATCAAGTACTGGAAAGAAGAGATAGCTAACCGAGCTTAGAAGTGAGAGACGGAAGCACATGAAAGAATAATCCAGGGATTCAAGAGAGGTCACCCTAGCTAGAGGGAGGTGTTTGCTGACATAAACACCAAGCCCATGTATATGGACATTGGAGTCCTTCCTGAGTAGGGGAAGGTAACCAGGAACGTAAAACTCAGAAGAGGGGATAGAAGGGTCAAGGTTAGTTTTACAAGAGGGGATGAACTCCATAGTGTATTCACTGGTAAATTATTAAGAACATATCAATAAGTATGATTGTAAAAATTCTATTTAATGATGGTGATTATTTGCAAAAAAAAAAAAAAAAAAACAATGGATTAATTTAAGATTAGGTAAGCACTTGACATTTGAATGATCAAACAACAGTAAAGTTATGAATATAGTCTGGAGAACTTACCTCTCCCAAGTCTTGAAGCATGTTGATTCTTTCTCTTTCCTCCTCTATGAAAAGTTTCCTAAGGAAAAAAAAAAAAATTAATATCAATGTTTTATCGCCTCAATTAATTAATAAAATATACATTATTTCAGTTATCTTTTAATTATATTTTATATAGGTAAATTCTATAATATAATTTTGAAAAAATAATATATAATAATAATACCTAAATGTACATTATATACACCATCTTTAATATCCATATGGATGATATCTCAAAAATAAAACCAATTTTTTTTGTATTTATTTATATTATAAATTTGAATTTATTTATGACTTACTTAAAGGTTATAAAAGATAGCAAATGTCAGGTCATTTCCTATTTATAGACATTTATATTATAATTACTAGTACACTCTAACCCAATAAAAGAGATAGAGTTAAGTTCTAAATTTCAATCACCTGAAAAAGGCCATAGCGTACAACAACAAAAATGAAGACAACACTCCATACAATGTAAATAATTACAATACCTCATGTCAGAAATATAGAAAAATATATCTAATGTATTTGATAAAATCTTGTTTGTAGATAAAGGTTTAAAAAAAAAAAAAAAAAATACATGCTCAAGAAAGTATTTCAAAAATTCTAAAATTTGAATCTCTTTTTTCCACATTTATTTATATTTTATGAGAGGTTTTCATTTCAAAAGCTACCCAATGAATAAAAGAGGGAAAGTTTACAGATGATTTTATTATCCATTTCTCAATGTACCCAAGTACTTTCAATCTCTTTCCGTGACCATCTTCAAGGGTGTAAGTTATGGTAACAAAAAATAACCGCAAAACTGTGTTGCTAAAAATTACTGTAAATTTTCTTCTTGCTTCAAATGTAACGGTTGACAAATTGCTTAGCGTTCATTAGAATGTGAAAATTATACAAAATGGAATTTTTTTTGTTTTATTTGCAGGGTCATGCACATATTAAAGCATGAAAAAAACTGTTCTTTTTATAAACATTTTAAAACATTACTACAGTATTCATAGCTGATTCTATTAATTGAAAGCCTAAGTTTTTTAATGAATATTGCCTCAAGGATCAGTAGTTTGCTTTTATTGTTTTCTTGGTGTAGGATAGTTGTGTTAGCAATCATTATTTTTTATATTGTGAATGTAGACAGGAATGTTATTGTAGAAAAAAAATGGATGAATGGTCAGATGAGTAATATAAGATGCTTTGTTAATGTAGTTGTTGTAAATCCAACATATATATTTGTTTATTGTTTTGTTTTTTTTTATCAGAGATATATTCTCCCTAGGGACATTTAAATTGATATATAATGTTGATTTTACGTAATGTCTCATTTGGTTGGGAGGAGTTATTACAGATAATTAAATTAGGAGTATTGTATTTTTTATAATATAATTTTAATTTTTTATTAGGATCCATATTAGATATATGAGTACAAATGAAATCCTTTTTCAAAAAAACCGAATATACATGTTGGACTGAAATGTGCCAGTGAAAGAGCTGATAATCAATGATCAATAAGTGAAATACATGAAATACAGAGACAGATTAATTAAAGCCCTAATAAATAAATGTATAAATATGACACTTACAGGATTTGTAATGGCAGTGTGTAGTTCCATTTAAATTCTGACATTACTTCTTGAACAAACAACTGCATCCTGGCTTTGTTAGTGTCAAAGCGAAAAGTCTTTTTTATTGGATTACAAAATATCAGCTTCAATTCTCCAAGCCCACGATTCTGTAAACGTTCATTACAGCTGAGCACTGAATCCTGAAAAAACATGTCAAACAGATAAAAGTAGGTACCTCCAAAATTTGCTAAAAAGGGGAATACATGATGAAAAAAAATGTTCAAAATAAAAAAAATTATCAGTAAATCTTTGTACAATTATTAAGAGAAAATCTCAAAGAATATTTCATGAGAAATTATTTTTCTTTATCTTTTAAAATTTTGGAAATCTTGATGAAAAATCTTTTCTGGTGTCAATGAGGAACCTTAAATTTGAATGGGTAATTTACACTTTTTTGCAGTGTAAAATGCATTGATTTGGAAATTCTTGCAAAAATCAGATAATGGACAAATTTTAATGCAACTTTCAAGACTTAATTAAAAATGAATTAAATTTTTATTTATTTTTATTTTTGCATCTTTTACCACCCCATTCATTTCATTTTTATGAAATTTCAAGAAGTTCTTTTTGTGTCACTTAATATTTATATTTGTTATAAGAACAAGTCCTTGGAGAATTTTTATGATTTTTTTTTTTTAGTCAAACAAGACCCACAGATACAGAATTCTGAATTGTGAAAAAAAAAATACAATTTTTTTTTTAATTACTAAAGCTTTTAACTACATTTATGAATAAAATATATTATGGATACTATTGTCTTAAGGAAAAAAACAATTTCAATCAAGAATAAAATTTTACATTTTTTTTAATTTAATTAAAATTTATAAACTTTTAAAATTATGTATTAATTTGTAGAAGACAATTTATAGTAAAATAAGTATATATTTAATAATCATAAATGGAAAACTCACAATTCAACAGCCACCAGTATTTTAAAGAGAATTTTGAATTTTTTTGTGTGTATAAACGTATTGATTTTTGTAAATATGGACATAATAAAGTTAAAATTTATTGATAATTTTCTAACATTTTTCTAACAAACATCTTTGTAAATAAGGCTATAAAAAGTCAAAGTAACTAAAATTCAATAAAATATTAAAATTCTTAAAATATTTTCTTAAATAAATAAAATTAGAAGGAATTAAAATAAAAAAAACATTTACATTGTACTTGTCAAGTAATTTTTTAGTTTTGTCCCTCTTATTTTAATTTCCCAACATAAGATCAGTAAATATCAATAAATCGCTCAACATGCCAGAAAAAACACACACTCCATGTTAAAAAATGCTTTTATAAAATGTTTTAAAGTAACATTTTTTTCAATTCAGATTAATTAAAACTTTAAAATCAGTTAATCTTATTCAATGCTTAAGAAAAGTATATTTTATTTTTGAAAGATATTTTTTCAATAAAGAGAATTAGTTTATGTTGACAGATCTAAGAATTTAATCTATTAGTTTAGAATTAAACTAAAATTAAAACTCCAAGAAAGTTGTTCACAATCAATGTAAAAGTGAATTAGTTCACTTTATATTTTTATTATGAAAACCTTTATAAATGTCTTAAGTTTAGAAATGAAGCAATTTAATTATCTTGTATTTTGCACATTGTAAATATGCAAAAGAGTTTGATTTTTTAAAGATTTTCCCTATGGGGACTGGTTAGGACTTCAGAGAGACATTGTGGTATTATGGTGACTGTATATGATAAGTAATAATGTGCTGTTTTGGGTAAGAGATTATGTATAGCTGTTAAATAGAAGACAGACGAAGACCAGCCTTCGTCATACTTCTTTTGGTTTTGTGCCACATTTTCTGTATTTTAAAGAAACAAATATCACTTACAATATCTTGTAAATTATTAAGAGCATTCATAAAATAGTTTTAGTTGTTGTTTGATATTCTGCCAATATATTTTTCAGCTTTTATCAGGTTGCATTTGCTACCCTATAAGTTTTGCTCAATAATTTTATTTTTTCCTGTTCAACTCATGAGAATAAAGTTCTGCATAAAATTTTTCATGTTAAAAATATACATGCTGGCATTTTTTACATATGGTATATATGCCTATAGAATTTAATACTCAGAACATATTAAAATCAAATAAAAAAACAAAGCTGAGAATTTTAGTTAAAAAAATCTGGAATAATATTTTCTTATTTATGTTTTTTCTGCACTGTAAAAAGAGAAATGAATTGAGAACTGTAAAAAGGATAAAAAGGAAAATTGAAATCACATTTTATATTGAACTGCTTGTTGCTACAAGTTATTTAATTCAGTGGATTCAATAACGTCCCCCTTTCTATGATATTAGCAGCAGAACCCAGTAACCACAGGTGCGCAACCTGTGGTTACTGGGTTCTGCTGCTAATATCATAGAAAGGGGGACGTTATTGATGTAAAAATTTTATTCCAACTCAGATAATATGAGAAAATATAACAAAAGGGGCATAACTCTGTACCGGAAAGATTTTTATTCTGTCATGTTGAATAATCAAACATCAGAGATACTATACTCAAAACATGCAAAACATTTTTTAGTATGTGTGTGTGTCTTGTTATGTAGATATAACACCTAGTGAGGATTGAGCCAGAATAAGCTAAGATTAATAATTCACTAAATTTCTGATAATCTGACCAAAATGCAATCTGAACAAAATTGTTGTTAATTGAGAGTTCATAAAAAAAAAATATATTCATATAGATAGGTGTGAGTTTGTAACCCTGAGTTTCACGCTTTTGCGATCGTCAGACAAACTGATTAATTTTTTCAAATAAGTACCACGCATATATAATATGTAAACAATATAACAAATTGCATATATATATATATATATATATTTATAATTATATACATCATACACTTTTCACATAAAAAAAAATATATTTTTGACAATGAACGCTACAATTCTGTGAATTTAAAAAAGACTTAAAATACACTCTTTATGCCCCACAGACATTGGCATTGGTTCACTTTTATCCATAGAATCATGAGTTTATTGACCGAGTGCATGTACATAATTCCTAAGGAACAATGAAAAAAATTGGAAATGTTTTGAAGAGATCCCAACAGTCCCTTAAGGATCAGTAGTCAAAAATAAGTAAACATAGCTGTAAATTAGGTCTTCAGCAAAGTCTGTGGACATTACAAAAAGGGAAGAAAATAACATACCACTCAAAGTAAAATGAAAGATTAGTTAAAAAAAGAAATAAAAAACACAGAAAAAGCTAGAGAATAATGGCAAGCAAAATAAAAATAAATTATGAGTGTAGTTTGAAGAAGAAAAAAAATTGCAATTGCATCTCAATTTCAGAGTAAATAGTAGGATAATATGTATACTTATGAATATATGTATTAATAAATATACATATTATCCTATGTCTATGGCACAATTCAAATTTCATGCGTTATGCAATCATCAGGTGCATATTTCATACTGACAGTTTAATAGATTTTAATTTAAGTTTGCTCGATGTTCATGGGAATTAAATCTTATAAAGTTATGTATCCACTTTTTTTAATAAGGTTGAAAATTTAAATATTGTATGGCTACATGTGGATAAAAATTTTAAATTAAAATAAAAAAATAAAATGTAGGAAGAAGAAAACGAAGGGGCGTAAATCATGAGTCTTAAAATTTAAGAAATATTACATGAACATAAAAATGTAGGGAAAATTAAAATTTTAAATAAAAATAAGATAAAAGAAAATAAAAAAAGAAAATGAAAAGAAAAATGAAGAGGTAAAATTTAGAATTAAGAATTAAAAATGTAAGGAGCAAAAATAAAAGGGGTTTAATTCATAATAATTAAAAGTAATATTCTGGGAGAAAGAAAGAAAGAAATAGGCCAACGTAAAGAGGGATCTATATCAATCTGGGTTTAAGAATTTAAATATTTTTTTCTATGACAGCATGTGGTCATTAAATCACTTCTTTTAAGAGGCAAATTTGGATTCTTGATATGGTTTAAAATGACAAGTTTTTCTTATATATATATATATATATATATATATATATATCATACAGCTCTGTTCAGTGAGCACCGTTTTATTAACACCTGAATAATAATACTATACATGTGTACATCCTCCTGATATATATATTTATTAATTTATGTCTCTATATTTATTAATATATACTTTACAGCTGTTATATTGCCTCGAGAACTGTTTTATTAACACCTGAAAAATGTGTGTGCATGTGTGTATTAAATAGACATTTATACCTATAAAAATTCTGTAAAAAAAAAAGAATAAAAATATACAAGTTAAACTAGAAAGCTAAGTACAGTCATTGTACATAAAAACAAGTAGTAATAATAAGTATACTCACTCGGGATGGTTGTTCACTCAGTAAGGTTTCATCATGAAGCCAAGCAACAATCTGAATCTGCCCAGCTGGAGTAGAGTCCGGAGATCTAAAATATCAAACAAAAAATGATCATTTTATCACTTACACAATGTGCACACACACATTTTATATATGTAATAAAATTATCCAATTAGGTAGAAGAGACTTCCTCACCTATTTCTCTAATTTGAACAGTTCTGTAACTAATAAGGAAGATACTCATTTTACTTATCTTTTTTTTTTTTGTCTCATAAAACTCTGCTGGATTAATGTATAACAATGTCTTGATTAATACACATATAAGATTTCACTAATCTGCAAAAACAAGAAACCTGTGCAAGAGTATACATCCACAGAAATAAACACACAAACAATTTATAACAATATAAAAAAAAAAGGCAAAAATCTGAAAATATTAAAAGTAAATTGTAAAATACTCCTGAAGAGTAGGCAGAAAAAAAATCCACCTACGAAACTCTGAAGTCAGGATGTTGAAGGTAACATCAGTCGTTTAAGTGTGTGTGTGTGTGTGTGTGTGTGTGTGTGTGTATACTAATAATAAATATACATTTGTTCCTCACCATTTGGTACCAAATGGTGAAGAAAAAGTATGTAATTCAGTTTAGAAATTAACTGCCAGACTACCTACACATATGATCTGATTATAGTGTTGAAGGCTTGTGTAGAACCAACCACACTTTTTGAAAGCACTCATAACAGAAATGATGCACAACATTCCACAAAGTCTTCAAACAGCCTTCTCAACATCTGAATTCAAAATTATACTTCTTCTAGACTGATTGCCAGCCAAGGCCAGAGATACTAGTCTACCCTGCTATTTATCCCACAAATGAGAAACAGATTCAGACATTTCCTCAGGATATCTGTGCAAAAGTTAATTAGGCTGGAATTGAAATTAAAGATGCCTATCCAACTTTCTACACCAATAGCCACTACATGGCACATATTACATTAAACATTTTTAGTGGATACTTGTGTTTGAAAGATGCCTAGTTATTTTTTTTTAATTTATTTAAAACGGTCAGTATTACATCTATCACTCTTTAAAAACAAAAACAAGGAAATTAACTTCTTTAGACAAAACTCTGCAGTCGAGATGATAAGTTTTACTTGTATTTATTTTTATATATATATATATATATATATATATATATATATATATATTTTAGAAAAGATTTTTTATTTATTACAATGGGTAATACATATTTCACCACATCATGATGTTATTATTGCAGCTCATCAGACCCAAATCGTACAACAGTTGAGCCTCAAAATATCCCCCCCCCCAAAAAAAAAAAATTATTTTACACAGACGCTCACATGTCCATATTTAGAATAGACATCCGTAACGGCTATTTACGAAAAATTTCTCACTCATTTAAAAAGAACCCCAAATAGAAAAAAGCAAGGATAAAGAAAAAGTAGATGATTAATAGAAAGAAGAGAAAAAAGAGAAACAACAGAAAAAAATGAAGAAAAAAAAAAAGTAAAAAGAAAAAAGAAAGGACAAAGAAATACAATAAAAAGAAAATAAACAGTATCTCTTTTTTTCCTTTTCTTTTTTTCTCTTCACCATCTGGGTCTGACGATAACATCATGATGCGGTGAAATATGTATTACCCATTGTAATAAATCAAAAATCTTTTTTAAATTATATTACTCTGTTAAATTAAATAAATGAATTTAACATGGAGTTCTATTGAGTTCATCTCGATCGGAATTTACCTGGATAGTATATCAACTGTGCTATAATTATATATATATATATATATATATATATATATATATATTAAATTCAGATAATATTTAGAGGTGAAGAATAATTATTTCAACATGTCAGTTCAAGACATGCATTGTCAACCCCATTTAATCAAATAATGAGGAAAATTTTTTAGGCTAGAAGCAGGGAATGGTAAAGAAAGGGGTGTGGAATGTTGGTTACTATAGGATTAAGCCGCCAGGGAAATCTTAATATTAAATTCCCTTTTGGTAGTGGGAGGCATGTGGCTTGACCATTGGGTTAGTAATGGTAGGAAAAGTTTACTGATTCACCAAATTTTAAAAGCTACTTAATGTAAAGGACAAATTCTATTGTGAATAAATGAAAGGAGATAATTACCAAAATTTAAATTTATTCTGGTGACGACACATACTAATGATTTCTTTACGTTTATTCAAAAGTACATTCTGATATTGAAATTTCAAAATCTTAATTTTTTCTGTTAAACATAGATTACATCTATCACCTAAGCTATTAGGAGTATGTGCCGTGCCGTGCCTATCTGCTTTCACTTTATCTGTGGTTTTAGATCATTCTCGTTCAATTCCCAGTATTTTCAGGAGAGGGCTGTCCAATACCTTAAATTAAGGTTAGTAAAGGAGTGCCTGTGTGTATAAAGCCTTTGTTTCCAAATTCCCACCAAAATTCCAATATAAACATTATACTTCTCCTCATTTTCATTATGATAGATGGTAGCTTATATATATATATATATATATAAACTGAAAAATTGATTGTGGAATAATTGGTGGGGCCAAACATATGAGCACAAATTCTGAGATGACTAGCTACTCCAAGTTTTTCTCTAACAACAATAGCAAAGACATATTAGAAATATGTGAATTCTAGACAGATATCAGTGGCATATGAAAAATATAGGTACCCACCCACAGGTGATAAAAGAGGATGACCACTAACTGACAAGGATAGTAACCACCCAATAATTGAAAACAATGCATGAAATTGCAACTCAATTCAACATTAAGTAAGCTGTCTATAAAAAAAAAATCATCATTTTCTTAGTTTTAAGTACCTACAAAAATGGGAAAAATATTTTGCATGTTTGTTTTTCTTTTTACACTATCCTATTAAGTTTCATTGCAAATACCATGTCATATCTTATTGTAAGGTATAATAAAATCTTTAAAAAAGTATAACTTATTGTGACCCTTCTTTTGCTTTTATTCAAAGACCATTAAAACAAAGTTTTTTTTGTTGTTTTTTTTTTTTTTACAATCATAGAGTATGCCAATAGTATATTTTCTATGTGGGAATTAAACAGATAAAGTCAGAGAAACACTAGAGGGAAAACAGAATTTTAAGCAAAACACGTTCTGTAAAACAAAGCCTAAAAATTGTCAACAATGCCAAGAAGAAAAGTTAGGTCTTTTAGATATCACTCAGAAGGACAGGCTATTGTAAAAAAGAAAAAAATCAAACTGAATTGTTTTCTAAATATAAGCATGAGAATCAGTAGCTGTCATGTAGCCTACAGCTTAAATGGAATGGTTACAAATTCTTCCATGTTTGTATATTATGAAAACTAATGTAGCAGATATACAAGGCACCTCGAAAATTGCCCAGCATGAAAATGACAGTTGTGGTTTTATCTTATTCTTTTATACCTTTGTTTTGGAGATCGGTCTTTTTTATACTGAGCACTGTTTTGTGTCTAGACCATGAAACAACAAATGTAGACTGTCAAATCTTCAAATGAATATCACATTATGGCCTAGTCCATTTTCACTTTTAAACTAATGCCCATGGGAATGGCAGGTATCTATCTCTTCTCCCCCTCCAGATATGGATTAAACAACAGACTGGATTCTCAAGACTTGGACAGCCACCAGTCATAATTTAAAATCATGGAAAAGCAACAGGAAAACTACTCCATTAACTTAAAGTCTTTGCAATTCACAGGTAATAAAAAAAACATACTAGTGTAGAGCCACAATTCCCTGTCTTGAAGAGAAATGGTATTAGGGGGAAAAAATAATACACTAAAATGTTCTTTGCTATCAAATGCAATTTTATTACATATATATATATATATGTGTGTGTGTGTGTGTGTGTGGATGACTAATATATTATGCTCTCATTACAATTGAGCTCTCTAGAGAAGAAAATTTTAAAAACAGTTTCCACTTCTGTGATATAAGCATTACTCTTTAGAAATGAATTGAGTTCTTTCAATGACTGGTGTGTGTATACACTGCTTATGTACAACACATAAAATTTTATGTCTTCCCACATACATAAATAGTAAACAGATTGTTTCTTGTACTTAAATGTAAATCATTTTCACAACCAACATCTAACATTGCCTGATGACGAGATAAAAATCTCAAAACATAGAAATTTCAGTGTCGCAATGTATTTTTAATTCATAATTATATGATTATATATAAGTTCCCCATATTTTAAGTGTAAACTGGGAGCAGCACTCAATAAAGACTAATCCTGATAATGTCTCATCATAAGAATGAAACTAGAGTTACTTTGGTTTTTATTCTTTCATATTTTACATTTTATAGGATCTACCTTGTATTGAGCACTTAAATGTCAAGTTTATCATAGTTTACCAACTACAACCATGTTTTCATTTAGAGAGAGAGAGATAGAAGGAGAGAATAAGCTAATTAAGAGGCAAAGGGTAAGTACCAAAAACAAATCCTAACAATACAAAGCATACAAAAGGAAAAAAAATATTACTCCTCAGTAATGAATTGATTTCTCTCAGTGGCTGCCATGTGTATACACTATATATATATATATATATATATATATATATATATATAACTTGTTAAAATTTCCTCCTCTCTCATTTCATGTGCCAACAGCTTAGAAAGTAGGCACTCTTGACAAACACCAAATTAGTCAAGTTTTGATCCCAGCTAGAAGCAAGTGGATGTCAAGCCACATTGATGGGCTGTGATACAGTGAAACAGGCTTGTATATGGATGACTAATAAATTAATACATATATCTGCCTTAACAAAAATCAATAATGCTTGATGTCTGTAGAATTAAGAAACCCAAAATGTGAAACCAAATCAAGAAAAAGCTATAATAATGGTAACAAGCTGAAATCTGTCTAGAAAGACTGGATCTATAAGTGTTACTCTAAGTTTCATGCAAACCAGTGATTGGATTGTAGTTAGTGTGAAACTGAGTAATGTTTATAGACTGAGGTCACACACAAAAAAACATACGTCAAAGTCAGCTGTAGCTTTTTATCAGGTCGAGACAACAGGTTCTTCATGTCAAACAGTGCATAGCCAAGCTGAGACATCTGAAATTAATATAAACATGATACGGTCAGTTACTTAAAGCTTAAAAATATTGAAAGTGTACTGATATGGTGTGGCGTCAGTCTCATGAGATGCACATGTAAGGACAGTGTCAGCCTCAGGAGACATACTTTAGATAAAGAAAATTTGATTTGTGCTATTTATTTTTAATGTTTTTGTTAAAGGCATTAAAAAGAAACCAAATTCAAATTATAATAGAAAATTATGAAAACTGAAAATACAGATAAACTATCATCTGGCCTATTATGGATAAGAAAAAAAAAAACAAAATTCAATTTGAAATTATTCCATCAAAAATGCTGCTTTTTGTATTTAGCACTTATTTAAATAACATGATGAAGCAATAGATTATCATAATCAGATTACTAAATCAGATTCCCATTTGTACATATCACTGCATACAATTCTATACTTTATTGGTATTTTCACTGTTATATATTTTTACATATCACTATATTATGAACATATAAAATAACTCCTAATTTTTAGCACCAGATATCAAGTGACCTTAAATATATCCCACAGAAAACTTAGTTGAGATAAATGTGGTTGTCTGGAGAAAACTACATACGGAGTTGACTCAAATATTTTTTTTACAGAGGTTATCATTCATCAAAAGAAAATTTCAAAGCTCAACAAATAATCATTTTCTAAAATTTATTTATGTAAGACAAAATCCAGGCTGATCTTTAATCTCTTTCAGGCCATCTTATCTTGAGCATTGATAATAATATATAAATCACTAATGCAACTATATTACTGTAGTAAGAGAAACAGTAACAATAACACCTAGACCCTGACAAATTCATTATGGAAATCTAAATAATAGCTGATTATTCAATATATGAAGAGTTACATGAGAAAATGTGACATGCCTATTTTTAGAGGTTCAAGAAGACAACTTGTGAAATACAGATACCTTTCTGTAATAGACAATATGGATAAGCATGGCAGTAAAAGATAAAATAACAATTTCAACTTACAGTATTGGTCATCCTCTCATTCACATGATATACTGTGAACTTTACTTGAGTAGCTAGTTTAATGTTGGTCCCAAAACCAATAGTTTTCAAAAACTGAGGAGCATTGCTTCTCTGTAAATAAAAAAGAAATAATTCAGTTTTGTTCCTTAAACAAAATACATCTTTATTTCTTATACAAATACATAAAAAAAAAAAAAAATTATAATGCAATGTAATATTTTGATCATACAAAACTCCAGAATCAACTTTGAAGAAACTGAATTCCAGTGGAAATTATTAATTAAAACACCTGTAAAGATGGCCTGAATGAATCATTACCACAATTTCAAAACAATAAATTTTACCTGCATTTTACAACAAGTCTCATCTAAATATCTAATGGGAATACATTATTAAAGGGGATAAATTATAATTTACATATTTCTTTTAAATAAGAACCTAAATTCTACTTATTGGAATTATCAAAAGATGGCTTTTATATAGTATTAAATGTTTCTGATATAAAAACCAAGTATTTTACTATAAAATATTTACAAAAACAAAAATAAACAAGTATCTTACTAAAAAAAAATTTTTTTTTTATAAACACAGTCAATACTACAATGCTGCCCTAAAAAATAGACGCTATAAACACAATGACATTAAATATTATAAGCAAAATAATAATAATGCCAAATGTAACAGAAATAGAAAAATAATTTGGTACACACCACCATTTAACCAAATGGTTAGTACTAAGTCAGGCAATAAATTGCTTAAAATGTTTAATAAGAATTCACTGAAACTTAGTTATAGCAGCACTGAAAATCTTTAAATTATAAAAAAGGAAAAAAAAACAATAAAATTCTAAAACAATATAACAAAACTAACAATCAAAACCACCCTATTATAAATGACAACAATAATACTAATACCTGCAATTTTCGTAACCCAAATGAATATCCTCTGCAAAATAGATGCCTTACAAATTCTATTGTATAATAAGCTACCATCTCCACTACAAAAAAATCCATATTTCATCAAACATTATATTGGAAGTACTAAGAACATTTTAAGGAATAAAGTATCCTTTAATAATAAAATCTATAGTAACTAAACTTCACTTTCCAAATACTATTGGCAATTGAATGATGCAAATAAAACTCCTACAGTAAAATGGAAGATATTAACAAAAGCTAGAACATATAAATTGTTACATGAAATATGTTTTCTTTATTTACAAGAAAAAATCCATATCATTCCCAAAAACTAGCTTATCAAACCAACATAATGAAATTACTGCTTACTGCCATCACAAGATAATTCACTCTTAAATAGGTCTAAAATTATCCCAAACTGTTTACTATAATCTATAAACGTACCCCTTTTAGTTAATTATATATACTTTAAATCTAAACTTAACAGTTACATTGCTGTGTATGTTTACTTTCACTACCAGTCATCTCTAAAAAACAAGTATTTCTGCCTTTTTTAATTTTATGGCCATACATCAATTTCCTTACATCAAAATTGTTTTTTATATTAACAAAACCCTTTAAGACAAATATTTTGTTTTAATTTTCAATCTCATCACATCTAAAAATAATACATTAGCTACATTTTTGTTCCATTCTTATTTAAACAATTAACACTTCCTGTCTAGAATATATTGTTACAGTTTGTCCCAATATTCATTGATCAACACCCACAATTCTTTTAAGCTATAATAACCTCCACTACAATCATCTAATATGGTGGCATTTTAAATTTTTAAGTTTAATTTTTTTTATTTTGAATTTCTTATATGACCCCGTAACTGAACCACATTTCACTGCCTGATGATGGTGCATTGAACACCGAAGCTTAATAGCTTTGAGTTGCAGTATGCTATTATTATAATTAATAATAACTATATATCTATAAATGGTCTACTTCTGCATTGAGCACTTTTTATAAAAAGTAAAATATTAAACTATGGAATATATATCCATTAGTTTAAACCACTTATATATATATATATATATATATATATATCTCACACTAGTCATCCGCAGACAGTCTTCTTCCCCTGTATCACAGCTCATCAGTACACTTAGACATTTGATTGCTTCCAGCCAGGATTGAAATCTGAATGATTTGACATTAGTTGATGATTCTACCTCTAAGCTATGGGTGCTTGGTGAAGGAAGGCAGATTTTAGCGTGTATATACCCAATGTAAACACATGCCGGTAGCCAAGTGTCCAAATTCATTACTGAATGAACAACATTCTTCAATACTAGACAACATGATTATTGCAAAAAATAAAATAAGGCACTGTTAAAGAGCAAACAAATGCCAAGAGCTTTCATAACTGGTAGTAAAGAGAATGAACTGAGCCGACATTGCCACACTATTGTCTCTCTCCATGAGTATGACAGGAGGGAAATAATATATATATTTTACGGAAATTAACGAAGATTAACGAAACTTGGTTATAAACAACTGACAATTTGAAATGATTTGTTTGAACATTATTTTTGATCGATACTCATATTTAAGTAGATAT
Organism: Ascarosepion bandense; assembly: GCA_037127315.1. Classification (NCBI taxonomy): domain Eukaryota; kingdom Metazoa; phylum Mollusca; class Cephalopoda; order Sepiida; family Sepiidae; genus Ascarosepion; species Ascarosepion bandense. The sequence continues at coordinate 727,903 of JBBBDQ010028397.1, read as the reverse complement.
TCTGTTTTTAATTAAACAGTATTATATATATTTATATCGATAAATATATATAATCAATAAATAATCAGGCCAGTAGATATAAATATATATAATACTATTTAATTAAAAACAGAATATCTACTTAAATATGAGTATCGATCAAAAATAATGTTCAAACAAATCATTTCATATATATATATATATATATATATATATATATATATATATATATATTGAATACACAATCTATTATAATAGAGAGGATTGTCCAAATGTTTTATTTTTTCAAGTACTTTTAGCTATTATCAAGGATGAATTTTATTTTACTTATGAAAAAAAAAAATTATTAATGAAAAATTATACAAAAAACTTAATCATAATACCTATATATATATATATAAATAAATATAAACATGCTTGAATAAAACAAAAAGTGCATTTTTTTTTTAAATTGTCTTCCAGTTGTGAAGAACTTACCTCAATTATTTCAGTGTGGCTATTAAGTGTCCAGGCTTGTTGTGGAGGTGTGAGGGTAGTAATCATAACAAAAGGATTAGGGGGTTGTCCAGTGCGATCATTTGGCAAGTCTTTGGCAGCTAAGAAAAAGAGAAAACAAAAAGTTAAACAAATGGAAAATGTAAGATTCTGGCATGTGCATTGATGGGCACACAAATGGAGTGGGGATATTCAGTTCAAAAAATTTGGGATCAGGTGTAACAAAAGTTGCAGATCGGTAAGGAAAAATAACTATGAAGAAAGATCTGATTTGAAAATTACATATTTAACCAAACTTCACACCAAATAAACGTTATTTTTGACAATATTAGTTAATAAAATCCGTATTAAAAAAAAATATATAAAAAATTTAAGATTTCATTTGGGCAATTGAGCTACTTCGTATTATTGATGCTGTACATTTTAACATATATAATCCATAAAAGTGAGGTGGGGACCTATTTCTGTTGATATTTTCTTAATATCTCTGACAGATTTGTTCATTATAAATTGTTTTTTCAGATAAAGTTGTCTGATTAGACCCACATGGGAAAGGTACATTTTTCTTCCAGTAGAGCATTAAAAAAAAACTTAGATGATAGCAGAGAAAAGATTTCATATGTAGCATTTTGACAGTGTTCCTTTCTTCTGAGGTTTGAACAGCATCCATACAGATATCACTAAGTGGACCAATTAGCAGCCTACTTTTCCAATTGGCTACAAAAGATATTACAGGTCATCAAAGATGGCTCTGATGTGGTTTCTGCATTGATTGTACTAACAACCCACAGCCCTTAAAACACTGAAGAAAGCACATTGCAGGATTCAAGTCTCAGACATGCAGATGATATGACCAACCTAACATAGCTGTCAATTGACAAGCATGGCTTCAATGGTTGCTGATTATAAATGACTCTAAATTTCAACATGCAGTACCTTATACCACCTATCTGAGGGTTCTTTGTAAGAACATGTGAAATTCTTGAATTTACAAATGGCAATGGTATGAAACTCAGCATTCACAGCCATATAAGTGTTGAAACACATTACCTTGGTCCTCTCTCTTACACCTGACAAGAACCAGAAGGAACCAGACAAAACAAAGTTCAATTGTCAAAACAAAATTTGAAATTAATAAGAATCCCCATTATTGCAATTCCATGGCTCCACTCTTTGTGATATAAATTCCTAAAACAATTAAGGTTATAGTCAAAAAAATAGAAGTTCAGGTTGTAATAAGATCAAACTAACAGTATCTACTAAAAATTCAATTTATGGAGGGATCAATAAAAGAATGACTATATGACTATCTTTTCATAATTTGCCTAATAGACAAACTGAGAAAATATTATTCAGATAATTTTTAAACATTATTTTTCAGTTTTATTTTTTTTTTTTGCTGTTTATATTTTCTCAAAAAGTGAATGTCAATTCAATCAAAGTTATTAAATTAGGTATTTTGCAATATGAGACAAAAGTGAGGCATATCACCAGATAATTAAAAATATATCATTTGAGAAATTAAAACAAAAATTGAAGAGTATTAGAATAAAGGAAATAACAGCAATAATCAATACATCAGTAAACCACTACTTCTCAAATAAGCTAACCAGTGGAAAATAATACCAGACGTTTCAAGGTCATTAATGAAACTAAAAATGTTAATTTTATATAACATACACCAATAATAACAAAATTCAATAAACAATTTGTAAGATTGGGGTTAGGGAGAAAGTTCAAAGGAAATTCTAAAGAAAACATTGTTTTTTCCAGATAGTTCTTCCTTCTATTCATTCCTTAATACATTCAGCACTAAAGGATGTTAATGTTTTTGTGACCTTACCTATGAAGTATCAAATAATGTTATTTACATAATGTTCATTTCTTTAAATTCATGGCTTGTCTTCATTTTGTCATCCACACACTACTGTGACTAATAACTGCTTTTCAGCAATTTAGCCTCTGGGGATTCCATATTGACTAACACAAAAACTGCACTGAAGCTGTTGACTGTGATAGAATAACAACATCTTCCTTCTATTTAACCATAATTTCAACATTCTATTTCACTATGTAAATTATTGAAATTCATATTTATCTTTCCAGAATCATTTTAATTTGGGGTTCAAGGAACTTGTTTTATTACAATTTTGTGAAGTGATCAACAGAAAAATATCTTCTATCCATAATATAAAATGTTTGAAAATGAAAAATAGCCTACAAGAGTTTATATTTGAATAAAATATATATCTATAAGTATTTTTTATGGCATAGAACTGGACTGAAGCACTGAAAAAAAAATATTATGTTAAGTTGTTAGGTTATCAAATTTTGTTGCACAAACTTACCAAGGTTTTTATTTAAAAAATATTCTCTAAGTAAAAAAAAAAAAAAAATGAAAAAAAAAAAATATATATATATATATATATATATATATTTTATATATAAAATTCAAAATACCCAAGTGAAATAAATAGCTAACTACATAAAATATTGTTTCAATTAAAATGTATACAAAATTACTTCAGCAAAATAGTTAATCAGATTCACAAAATATGAGAGATTGTACTGCCAGTAGTCATTTAATTTATAAAATTTTATTTTATTGTTAAGTGTAACAGATATTTGTGTAAAAATTGGAATCAGCCATCCATGTTTAATTTCTAGGTAAGTCTGTTGTGTTCACATTTTGCACTAATGCCCTAAGGAAATAGATGAATCCACCTCTTCTTCACGCCAGTCACAACAGCAGCTTTGGATGGTAACCAGTCTAAGAGAAGGAGGACTTTGAATTTTTGGATAAGGCAACAAGGAACCCACTGCACTCTCAAGAATACATAGTAATTCATAGATAATAAAGAGAAAGAATCTATGGAGAATCATGACTGCCTACCTCCTGAAGGAATATGGTATTGCTTATTACACCCAAAATGGAAAGAAAACTGGTATTTAAATGTTCTGAAATTTTTATTTGTTAGAACAAAGAATCACTATAAATTCATATCATATTGTGCATATTACATTTAAAAACTTTAACAGTCATAAAAAAGTCAGCTATATAACATCAAAAACACAGATTACTTCTTATAATGATTGGTAAGTCAAAAGTTTCTGGAAAAAAAGGCTAATAGTCATGACTTAACCCATTTATACAAGTTTAACATCAGTAGTTGATTATAACTTATCAAAATAAATCACTAAAAAGATTTTATATTTTATGTACTTTTATGACAAACCTTCCAGATATTTTTTAAAACAAAAACAAAAAAAAATTTTAAATTAAGTTATTATTCAAAATGACTAATGAACCAATTAAAAAGAAAACATCAAAAGAAATGGTGAAAAGGATTTCAAGTGTTAAAAAGAAACGTGTCAGCTTATCAATGAGTGTACATGGGTCAAAAGTGGAAGACAGATTAAAGACTGAAAGGGAGAAAAGATGTGAGGTAAAATAACTAACTCAGATAAGGAAAACTTATCAGTTACTTACAAAATTGTATGTCATTCTGCCCAGGGGTAGAGATAAGGCACCCAGACACTTGGGAAGAAGAACTCTGGCTGAGTTTATCAAAAAAACCAAACTGAATATTTATAAATGTTTTTTTTTTTTTGCATGCAACTGTGATTCTGCTTGAAAATTTCTACTGTTGCCAACAAATGAAGTTTATAAAAATAAGTGCTCTAAAAGAAAATAACCATTCACTGACAGATGAGAAAAAATAAAACATTTTTTAAAAAATTATTTTTAATAATTATTATTTTTATCAAACAGTGTAGACAAACCTAATAGAAGGATTTGTTAATATGCCTTCAAAATATTATAATCGATATTTCATTTGAAAGAGAATCTATTTTTCTGATGGCGCTGATTAGCAAAACATGTCAAAGCATGGGCTGAATAAACATTGAAGCCTTCATTTCAATATTTATTCAGCCCATACTCGAAACAATTTTCATTAGTAATATAAAAAAAAAAATCCTGAGGATTTTAACTATGCTTTCTTTGTCAATCAAATATTGATTACATAAAATTATGTTCCTTGGAATTAATTTTAGTTTTAAATGTGATCTCTAAATTTTCTATGTAATAAATTAATAAAAAGAATATAAGCCCAATTTCAGTGAATTCTGAAGGCAAAATGAAGTTTTTTTTTTGTTTTTGCTTTTTAGATACAAAATTACTGCAACAGCATTTTGAAATATTTTATTATCTCTCAATTTTCACAAAGCCAAATATCAAACACTATATATATTTTACAGTGAGGTTAACCCAGTACAAGGTTTGGGTGTTCCTCAAGATAGAAGGTTACAGTAAGAGGTACTTTAAGCAGAGAAAAAGGGAGGATAGTGGTTAACCCTAGATTTGAACAGGTTAATATTTTAGTGATCAGGGAAACATCCTCTTGGGAGTCAGTTCTACAGAGCGGTGGTTTACATTGGAGTGAAACTTACTTTTCACTCATGGAATATAGAGGGAATGTGAGTAGTTCACTACAATGTGAGAGGTATGGAAGGAATGTAATTGGTTCAAGCAGTTTCCCTGGAAGTAGCGACAGATCTGTGAAAAGTTTGCCACATCCTGCCTGAGAAATAGAGAGAGGATGGAAAATAATGTAATCTAAAAAAGACTCTGAGACACTTTTGGACTACTGAGACTGGAAAAGTGAGGACTGGGCCCAAAACAGTAAAATATTGCATAAAACATTCCTTAATTATCTGAAAAGTAGATGACCTACATCCTACATTTAATAAGAAATGTTTCACTGTGCAAGGTTTATTTGATTTCAGACATTGCATTTTTTTAAAAATCCAAATTACCTTCCATTGTCAATTAAATCAGTTATTTTTTTTATTTAAATTTTAGAGGACAAATGAACAAATAGTCAGTTTCATTTGAAAATGAAACCAAAGTTAACAGCACTTAGCAAATGGAGTCAATAAATTAAACACAATTTGATAGATTTGTTTGCACAAATTTTAATTCTAAATACAGACTGAGTCTTTTTATTCACCTCAGAACTAATTAAGTAAAGCACTCGCATTTGTCAGTGAATGACTATCTTCTCATTTAATTGTTATTCTGATTAGCACATGTCTCTGGTAATGAGTGATTAACAAAATCAGGAAAAAACAAAACAAAATGTGATTTTCATTAGATTCCATAAAAAACGTTCATGCAGTTTAAAGTGATTTCAGACATGCAAATTAGTTAAGCGTTTTTAGTATATTTTAAATACTATCTCTTGTTAAAAATTGATTCTTATTTAAAGTATAAACTCAAAAATTCTTTTTTAAAATTGAAATTCGCATATTATTTTCTAAGAAATAAAAGATAAAAAATGTAAATTCAAAGCAAGGAATTTTTAAATTTAATAATTTTACATTTCAATGCAATGAAATATTTTAAAATTTGAAGTATTTTAATTTATTAACCAAAGCTGTTAAATATTTTCAAATTATAGTTCAAATAAATAAAATATTATAAAGTCATATTATAACAGTATAGAATTAATCATTTAGCTTTATCTAAATTCCTCTGATGACTTACAAGTAGTATTTTTAAATACAACACAGCCATCATTAACATGACATTTCACAGGTCATAAGGCTGCTGGATTTTGGTGATTTTGCTAAATCATGAAGCGGTTTACTTGGAAATATAGTCACTTAAGTACTATACATGATACATGCTTAGGCAATCATGTCTCAAAAGAGACATGACTGACTGGGCAGAAGATTTTCCTACAGTAGGCCGTCATTATTTTCTGCGGTAGACTGGTTGCCAACCAAAGCTATAATACCCAATATGTCCTGTTATTTGACCCATAGCTGGAAGGAAGAGATGGATTATTACCTTTCCCAAGAGTATTTACATGTAAGTGAATGCAACAAATTCAACTGGAATTCAAACTTGGCTCTGATTTCTCATTCGAGCCAATATCCACTGTATTACAACACACATAGAAATACACCTTTAATTAACTAAAAACCTCCCTTATTCCTGTAAAATATTTTGTAAATCAGTACGCATTTGTTAAAAAAGAAAAAATGAATTGAAATTTTTTTATGAAGCAAAAATGGGGATTGACTTGCATAAAGGCTGTTTCTCTATTACATAAACTAAATTAATATCATTTTCTATATTCTCCACTATATAACATATACATATAATTTGACAGAATATTTATGAAAAAAACTAATATTGTATGGATAACTCATTCATTCATATATATATATATATATTAGATAGACTAAACTATCGCCCAGTTCACACTCCACCCATGTCTATTGAACAGGTGAAGAGGCTCATCTCTTGTTCCCTGTTTAGGATGTGGTTTCCAGTTTTCTCTTTTCCAATCTTACATATCCCCCTGCACATCAGTGGTGTTACCGCCTTGCTCGGGGTGATGTGATTAAAAAAAAAAAAAAAAAATATATGAATAAAGACAAGAGGAAAAGTTATATTTAGCTGACACATTTCATCCTCTAAGGGACTTTATGTGTTTATATATGCACAGAGGTGAAGATGTCATTGATGATTTATCCATAGAATATTAGTTTTGACATTTTATCATTATTTTAATATGGAATTTAAATCTAATTTAAAGTATACAAAATTAAATATAATTTTGGAGTCATTATTAGGGGACTAGTGTGTCAAACAGGGGTGTTTAGGCATGTCTAGTATTGGTATAAAAGATTTATCTTTGAATTCACATGTACAAGATTTGACACAAGGTTGAGTGTAAAATGGAATTAAAAGATGAATACCTATACCATCAGCATATCTCCAATTATCATCAGTACATTGGCCTCAGGAGGGAAATTAGAATTGATGACTTCTATTAGTAGATTAATTTAAAATGACCACCTGGAGCTCCAGCTAATATTAATTTATACGCTCACTGGCTGGGCCACTGATAAAACCAACTATTGAGATACAAGACACACGGTGATTTTTTTTGAGTGTTTTGTTTTTTGTGTTTTTTTATGGAAAAAGTAAGTGTATTTATATGATAAGAAATATGTTACCTTTTTTTTTTTAGAGTAAATTTCAGTGAAGAAAAATTTATTCAGAGATTGTACAAAGTACTATTTTTCATGTAAGTATTTTATTATCTTTGAAAACATTTTTTGGTATAAATACTTTAGATTTCAAGTGTATTTACAGCAAGTTATGTAGGTGGTATATACATATAAATTCTGGAATCAAGATATTTTAAACTTTAATAAGTATACAAACTGTCTGTTGTGAATTGTTAAGAAACACTCAGTGATTGAATGGGTAGATCTAAATTTATTATTTGATGATCATGTTCTTGCCATACAGTGAAAAGAAAAGTCGATATAAAAAAACTTGATAAATTATTTTGTAGTTTTCTTTGTTAAAAAGAGAGCTGAAGTTGAAATAGAATATCCAACTATGGCAATATTTTCCCAAGAGTTTCCTTTGTCCCTCTAAAGAAAGAACTGAATATATATTTTCAGATCTTGAATACTCTTAAGTTTAGATTCATACAATTTATATTAATAATTAAAGAGAAGAAAAAAAAAAATAATCATTTAAAATATTGGATTATTAAAAATAATCTTTTCAGATAAACTATAAGAATATTCTTACCTATTTGCTTTGCTTAGCCTGGCACAAAGTCACAATAATCAGCAAGATTCAAATAAACTGTTTACTAAATGATCTGCCAAATAAGTGTCCCAAAATATCCTTAGTTACATGATAGGTACATATTTTTATGTTGGTTGGTTGGTTGTTTTGTTTTTATGGCATATCAACCTCGGCAGGTCATTTATTTCCAACTACATTTTATTTATTGCTAGTAATATCTTTTTCTTTCAACAATTTATTACTGTTTTTATATAAGTTTTGTGTCTCGTAATACTTTTTTCTTTTCGAGTATCAAGATTCATTGGGACTTGTTTTTAAGGGCAGGGTCCCCAAGTCCTACTCTTGTTATTTAACCCATAACTGGAGGGAAGGGACGGATTAATACTTTTCCCAAAGATACCAGTGCTTAAGTGAATGCAGGGTATTCAACTGGAATTCGAACTTGGCTCACGGATTTCTCTTTCCAGGCCAATATCCACTGCACCACAACGCACATCCATCACTAAACACTTACAGCACCTGGTATTCCCAAGCGGTCACCCATCTAAGTACTGACCAGGCTCAACGTTACTTAACTTTATGATTGAGCAAGAACCAATGTATTCAACATGATATGGCCATAAGCCATATTTTTATGTAATGGGGAAAACAAATCTGATAAAAAATATACACTTTTCATGATCACAATGAAAATCACTGTCCAATTCTCTGATCCTATCTTGAGATCTCGATAACATTTAATATTTTTTTACCAGCTTTCTCGGGTTAAGATGCTTCTTTTGTTGTTTCACAAAATTTGTAAACTTATTTCTTTTTGCATTATCTTTTGCTTAATAGCAGTTTCATAATTTTTCTTAATATTGCTTTCATTATTACTTTTAATTTTATTTACAAAATGTTTTTAGTGTTGCTTAAAATTCTTATGAAAATAATTCTACAGTCACTTCTAGCATTTTGATGTAGATGCAAAGAAAATAATATTTATTTACATTGTTCAGACTGTTGTCCTCATTTTTGTTGCCATAATCGCATTTTGGCCATTGTACACTCATTCTTCAGGTGATTGGATTGAAATTCCAATCACCTGAAGAAGTTCAGAGTGTATTAACAGACAAATCATTGTGAATGTGGCCACAAAAATGAAGACAATAGTCCAAACAAGGTAAATAATGCAAATAATTATATAACTCATCTCAGAAATATAGACAAAAATAATATTCAAATCAATTTTATAGTATAATTTTTTAATTAAATGATTATCTCCAATTATTTTCCTTTATGATCTGTGTCCCCACAGAACAAAGGTAATCATGGCTTTCCACAAATTCCTGTCATTTGTAATTCTTAATAATTTTGATATTTTTGTTATTTCTCCTAAACTGTCCCACAATCCATTTATCCAAGCTCACTAAGTATGCTATGCATTGTTTTCTTGTCCATCTTGTTTTCAACCTAACCTGTGAGTATCAAATTTTCTAAGCCCTTCTTCTTCATTATGTTCTATAGAAATTTAAACAGCCTCTTCATGATGTGAAGTATAAGTTTTCTTTTTGTTTCCATTTTGTCAACTGTATAGTATAGTAGGGTCAGTTTGGCACTGCTTGTGAGAAAAGGAGCACCATGATGCAATTAATTCACTCTGCCAAAAATTTGGAAATGACATATTGTAGTGCTGGGCATTCATGCCAGAATATCCAAGACAAACATTTCAGAGTACTCCAAGGACAGTGCAGAGGATACAGAAAGAGTTGAAAGAATCTAAATGTGATTATGAAGGTGTTTGGAGTGATCACTAGCGACAGTAATGTTATGCCTTCATTCATCTTCTCGCAGGCCTCAAACTCAACATGAAGGCCTACCTCAAATTCCTTGAAAAAGTAGTGCTGTTCTGGCTCAAGAGGGTAGTTGCTGACCCAATGTCTAGCAACAAGACTCTGCACTATACCACACAAGAAGGAGAACCCAGTCATGGCTGTGAAACAATTTCTGAAACCATATCACACCTTACATCTGACCAACTAACTCCCCAGACTGTAAACCTTTTGATCATTATGTGTGGGGTGCAGTGGAAAAAGAGATCAACAAAACTCCTTGAAGTACCAATATAAACTGAAAGCAATGAAACTGGTAGTATTCACCAGTCATCTGGAGGGTGCAGTTGAAACCAATGGCAATTTATTTGAATAAATTTACACTCTAGTATTTCAAGGTATTTTTTTGCAATTTTGGTAAATGTATCTGTTAAAATGAAATGTCAGTATTATTTTCATTTTTGCATAATTCAACGATTTATCAATAAAATCGCCTGAAAACACAACTCATGGTAGAAACCTAGGTTGCATAATAACTCGTTTAAAAATGAAAAAAAAAAAAAAAAAATATATATATATATATATATATATATATATATATAGCCTGTGTGCTTTTACTACTCGGCTATAAAGAGCTTCACAATACGGAGATATCAATACTATTCAGTTGTACAATAGGTTTTGGAGAGTATAAAATGATAGATACAATTATTAAGATTCTGGCAATTGTGAAACATCATTTAAATGGTATTTAAAAGCCATGAAGTTGTTTACCTAATATGGAAATTAATGGAAATCTGATCACACTGTCTAAAACTAGTTGAATCATTTTACAGTAGTGATTTGTCTCTTGAAATAAAGCCCACAAATGAATAACCATCAGTTGTTAATTATGATTCTTTAATCCACAAGATCAGTCAGTTAAGTGCTACACAAGATACATACTTGGGCGAACATGTCTCAAAAGAGGATTTTCCCACAGTAGGTTACCATCATTTCTGGTTGCCAACCAAGGCTGTAGAACCCAATCTGTCCTGTTATTTAATCCATAGCTGGAGATTAACAGATTAAAACCTTTCAAAGGGCATTTGCACGTAAGTGAATACAATGAATTCAACTGGAATTCAAACTCGCCGCTCTGATTTCTCATCTCAAGCCAATATCCACTGTATCACAAAAATAAAGGAAAAACTTTCAGAAAAAGCTACTATGTGTTGAATATGACATCAGCTTATTTTGTAATTGTATAAAAAAGTTGATAAAAAAAATGTTATTAATACAAACCAATAAGTTATTCAAGTCTTTTGTATTTTTTTGGAGTAAGATTTAATTGCAAATCTATGAGAGCCTGGGTATGTGTGCCCACTTCCATTTCATTATTTTTTAGTAAAACAAAAAAACATTTCTAAGAAAAGTTAGTTTAGAAACATTCACAAAGCCATGTCTATATCACAGAAATAAAAAAAAATAAAAAAAAGAAGAAACTGTATTTATATTAGCATGCCAATGAAGAACACATTTTCTAAAGATCAGAAATTACAAAGCAAAAGTGTGTCAAGTGTATAAAAAAATTAAGTCCCAAAATGGCAAAGAATTTTTTTAACCTTAAATCTTTCCTAATTCTCAAATTGCAAAGATAAAAGGTTATAAACATGCATTCATGTTACATACAATTGCTCTTTCAATATATTATGGAAAATAAAACAGAGCAATGAAGAGAAAATGTAGCATTAATACTTAGTATTTTGATAAACTGCACCAATATACATATAGTTGAATAATTTAAAAAGAGCAAATAACACAAAGGAAAAATTTAAGAATTTTGTGCAAACTTTATGCTTTGATTAGAAAGTGCAACTGAGATTAGTAGAGATTATTACAGAGAAATAAAGTCCAAGGCATAGCTATTTCATTATAGGAAATGAAAGATAAATTGCTCATCTTGGCTTGAAGAAAAAGATGAATTTAATAGCATATCAGAGGAGATGAGGGAAATGTGGATAATTGATGCATTCTTTAACAGTTAAAGTATATTAACATAAGAATATTTTTAAAACAGGAATAATTGCAATTTTAAAAATGTGTAAGTGAAATGCATTGTCCATAGAATGTGAACAATTTGCCCAACGCTTAAATGGTGAGTACTGTCATCAAGGAACAGATGTTAATTGAAATACACACATTAAATATTGAGAATTGTAGATTCTAGAAATATGCAAATATTCACGTTGATATGAAAGATTTGTCTCATTTATGTGACAGATCCCAAGAAGTAAATTTTAAATTGCTGACTTTATAAGGATACAAATTGAGTAAAGATTCAGAAAAGTAAATAAAAATTTATTACGGTTCAAAAGACGGTCATTTACTAAGATATTATTTATATAATAAATACAAAAGAATACAGTAAAGACAAGATATAAAAACCTGTCAAAAAATAAATAAATAAATAAATAAAAAATAAGAAAATTTAAATGAAAATCTATGATTCATGTGGAAGAAAAATGTTTTTAATTTCATGAAGTATGGTTATTAGGTATTTAGAAGAATGATTCAGAATAGAAAGTTTGAATTTTTAGCAAAACTATTTTTCTTAAAGATTTCAACTAGACCAAGTGAACAAGTATCTAGAGAATTTTTACCGGGCTGGATTACTAAGTTGAACTGCATTACAAAATTAAAGGTTTTAACTGCTCTATTTGTTCAAAAATGGAATGGAGTGGAAAGAGAAATGAATGTTAAGCTAATGTCCTTTCCAAGCTTTCATGTTTTTCTCAAGGACTCAGTTTACTAATGTCATTCTCAGTATTGTGAACCATCTAGCCATCTGCATCTCCCACCTAAATAATAGAAAATTATAATTCATCATCAAATAGGTTTGCTTATTGTTTATTGTAAGAAAAAGAGTTATTGTTCTTTAAGCTGTGATGCACTACCAACATACTGCATTTGAGCATAATACAACCACTATTGTTTTAATACAACAACCATTTTGTTTTTACTTATCGTTTTACATATAATGTAACCCCACCACCCTACTCCATTTTATTATGCAAGCAGCATATAAAACAATTCTCAGTCCCTCTAATAGTCTAATTATTTAAGATAACTTTAAATTGTCAGTACTAACCCAGGGTCAAGATATTTTAGTCAGAAGACAAAAGATGATGTTGATTGGATATATTATTCAACTCCTTCCAAATCCTCTGCATAGTCTTCAGATTGAAACCCAAACACTATGGCTTCCAGCATGAATACCAAGCAGTACAGCATGCAGTTTCCAAATTTCTAGCAAAAAGAATTGCACCATGGTGCTCTTTTTTACTCACAGTGCCCAACTGACCCTACTGTGCAATGAACAAAATCAAAACCAAAAAATGCACAAAGTTAAAAATATAAAATGCCAACAATTTACCAATCGCACCCTGCATATATTGCACACATACAATGTATCAACCATAAGCTAAATTATGTGTCCAGTTAGTGAACAGAAGACGACAAAACACTGTGGACTTTTTTTTTATTATGCATAATCCATGTGAAGAAATAAAAATTGTCATTAATATCTACTAATTAGACCAATTTATTTCAACAGGCACACCAAATAAGGGAAAGACACCAACTTCCCCACATTAAATAATCTGATCCCAATTACTATAAATTAATTACCATTTTCTATCACTAATTCTTTCATACAGATTGCAGCTGATGAAAGGCAAATAATGGATTGGCTGAAATGATGTGTTAAGCATAAAAAGAAGAGATCCAATTGTCTGAAAAATGTTAAGTATATTAATGACACTTTTCAAAGTTATCATCGACAGTGGTTACTTTGTTGATCCAAGGAAACAAAGCTGCCCAGCTGTTACTTGCATAATGCAAATCTCCATTCTACTTTTGGATTACAATACAAAATGTTTTGCCTTGTACACAAATAAAAACAGAATATTTTTGAAGAAACACTACAAAAATCAACGATAATAAAGGCATAAGAAACTCATATTTTACTATTTATCTTTTTCTATGTGCCATGTCCCTTCAGGATGTAGAGGATTATGGCCTTCCACATCACCCTATCGTTAGTAGCTTTTAACATGTTTTCTCCTGTTGCCCCTCCCAAAGTCCATTCTGCCATCCTTTTGCTTAAGCTCATAAAGTATGTTATGCACTGCTTTCCCTTGTCTCTCTGACCTGTGAGTATCAAATTCTATAAGCCCTCCCTCATTACATATCCCAAGAACTTCAACTGTTTTTCTTGATATTAAATATTAGTTTCCCATTTGTTTCCATCCTCTCTAAAACCTCATATTTGTTGCTCACATGTTCAGTCCATGGTATCTTCAGCATCCTTCTGTAGAACTATATTTCAGCTGTTTCAAGTCTTTCCGTCATTTTTTATGAGATTGTCCAGCATTCACTGCCATATCGAAGAACAGACATCACTTCACAATCCAGTACTCTCTTCTGTTTCTAGCAAAATTTTCCTATCTCTCAATACCTACTCAGCATCTGGAATGCATCCTTGACCATGCCAATTTGCCTTCAGATATCAGTGCCACACTTTCCGTTCTCTGTTTGAACACTTCCCATGCATTTAAATTTCTGTATCTACTTGACTTTTGAAAAGATTTGGAGAAGAGAATTTCCATTTTAAACCAAACAAAAATCAAATATTGTATTGAAGAAATGTTTAAAAGACAATTATAAAAAAAAAAAAAGAATTAATTTAATCTGAAAGTTTTTTTTTAATTTTTTTTTTTATCTAACAACAAAACTAATCCAGGAATATTCAAATATGCAAGCAAAAGTATTTTCAGTGCAAGAAAAATACCAGTGAAAGTACTAAGTAATATTTTTGTTTTTAGATTTTGTTTAAGCAAACTTGGTGCTTTAGAAAAATTCTTAGTGTCATTAATTATTATATGGTTGTTATGTAGACATGCAGTTATACAGACAAGTGAATTCAGTGTTAAACAGTAGAAAGAGAACACACAAAATCAACAGGCAAACCTAGAAGAGGTCAGGGAAAAACATATATATATATATATAGAGAGAGAGAGAGAGGAAAACAGATAGAGTTCTTTAGACCAATAATCATACAAATGAAAAAAAGCAAAAAAATAAATAAAACCTAATCTAACTTTTAAAAAAATATAGTTAGTTTCGGATAAATGAAAATGACCAAAATTTAATGTCCAAGTTTGAGAAAAATTAATCCTATTGTTGCCCAATACAATGAAACTTATATCTTCATTTTAGTTGTTTCTATTACAAGATTTTGATGTTCATGTATTTATCACATTCAGTAACTTTCAAAGAAGGTCAATTGAAGCATGACTAGAGAGAAAAAAAAAATATTAGTTTCATTTTCTGGAAGTTGTGAGTTCAATCCCTGGGTCAATCAATGAAAAAGTACATCAGTTGAAAGGAGAAAGCTGTGACAAATTACAAAATTTGAAATTCTTAGAAAGATTATCAAATGCAATAAAAGAGGAGACAAAAGCTAAGGATAAAAGGAATATACCCCCCCCCCATGGAAGAAACACAGTTACATTCAACATGAAGATGACCAAATATGATAGACACCTGAAGAACACCTAAGAATACACAGTGGTCAAAATGTTAGCAAGGCCACCAAAGTGAGAATGCAAATGTAAAATGTAACAATAACATCCCAAAAATTGTTCAGACAGAAATTCATTATGAAAAACAAGCTAATTAATCCTCTTATCACAGCTTAACTTGTCAGGATACATTTTGAAAAATAAAGTAAGAATCTTAAAGCAAATATATACTATTTTCATTATTAAAATAACACCACATCAACTTTTCTAGAAAACCATGTCTGAATAAAGACTAAATAGTTTTCTTATGATTATCTTAATTTCAGTGGATTAAATTATGTGCTTCCTTCCAAATACTCAATCAGCTCTTTGTACATTTAAAAAAAAAAAATTTAATAAATAAAATACTTAATAAGATGAAACAAACAAATCATTTTAACACTTTCATTGCTTCATTCTTACAGCATTGTTACCTGGCTGTGCTGACCCATTTTTAGGAAAAAAGGAAAAATGGAAATACTATAAATAACTATAAAAAGGATGAGGATTACTCATTTTAGTTTTGATAGGATACTTTACAGAACAAATTAAGCTTAAAAAAAATAAAAGAAAATAAAAGAAAAAAAAATCACTCCCAATATATACTAAAAATACATCTTAAAATAGGTCATATGTATGCTACTAAATATCTATGCTGGTTTAGAAATAATGCTATGTAGGACCAATACTTCATGGTATCTTGAAAATATACATAGATTGCAACAGCAGGCAAAGTAAGTTTCATAATGACATCCAAGTACATTCACAGAAGTAGGGGTGTTAAGCATTGCCAGTGTAAAATAAATACAAAAACCAGATTATTTATCAAGCATCAAAGAAACCCGAATTCTTCAGAAACTGAATGCTTTTCTTTAAACTAACCATAACTATCAAGCCATAGTAGTTAATAAGCTGCCAGTTTAAAAAGATATAAAGATCAACAAGTCAATTCATCCATTAAAAAAATAATCCTAAAGATAGCCATTTAATAAGAGCACTTAATTAAAATTTTAATTAATATGAAAATAATAGTGTCCTTACTTAATTTGCATCATAAAATATTTTGCTGATACAATAAAATTAAACAATCACAATTGAAAGTTGATTTCTGTTAATGTTAAAACTAATGAATATAAAGCATTCTGTGAGTCTGTGTGTGACTGTTCCCTATGCACGCCTACATTTAAGCTACGCCATTCAAACTTTCTAAGGACACATATCTACAGGGAAGCCACATAGACATACATTTTGAGTAAGTTCAGCAAATTTTCCCTTTCACACTTTTTGGTCAATGGAGCCAATTGTTTACATTTGCACTGTAAAACATCTAAGATCTAAGATGGTTGCTAAGCTACATCACAGAAATCAAATCACACGTGTCAAACAGGACTAAAATATTTTTTATTAAAAAAAAAAAAAAAAAAAAAATGCCTTTATATTTAATTTTTATTCTACTCCTCTCATTGGTATCTTCTCCCACAACTAAAATGTTCTGAGTTGCATGGGCAATGCCGGGCTATGATGCTAGTTATACATATAAATTAAAAAACCTACTGTTCGGTGCATTTATGTGTATAAAAAGTGCTCAATAAAGAGTAGAGATTAATATTGTAATTTTATTACAATAGTTTATAAAAGCATTATATCACTACACAAAAAAAAAAAAAAAAATTATGTTTCAGAACATTATTGTTCTTCAGGTGATATTTTCAAGAAGAAAAAATTCTTAGTCAAGCTTACCATGTAATATGCTTAGTGTTTTTGTCTGTAATGTTTGTACCATTTCATCGTATAGAATTATTTCTTTTGCAGTTCTGATTTATGTATTTGTTTAAAAAAACTAATGAGGTTAAGAACTTAAAACAGTCAATCATTTAAACTGGAATTTGAAAAAAAAAAAACAACTGTTTGTTGATCTCTGATTATCTACAAACACATCTAACTTTGAGATAAATAAAAAAAAAAAAATATCAACATTTCAAGTTTGAATTACTTTGTGTTGATTGTAACTTAACATTTCAATTGATTCATGCTTCAGCCTTCATAATCCATGAGTAATAAAAAAAAACTCTTCAGCAGACAGGCAATAACAATAGAGAATCAAAGCTGAAAGACAGCATATATTAGCTTGTTAGCAAGGTCAGGCTAGTATAGATTTCAGCAGTGTATAAGAATAAAAGTACATCAAATCATTAAAATGCATAAATTTACAGTAAATGTTAATACAATCATCATAAATCCTAAAGAATAAAATATAAAAACATCTGTGACTACATGTTGTCAAAGAGCTGGAAATGGATTTGAAGAAAAAGGACTTATTTTAAAAACAACAAGCAGCTCCTAACAAACAGGGATTTGATAAAGCTTAACAAGCAGGAAATAAAAAAAAGTCAAACCTAAGCCACATCACTTTTACCTAAAGAAAATACAGGAAGTATTTGCTTTTATTGAAAAGAACTTCAAATCTTGAAAGACATGGATCCAAATGGTTAACACTTTTCAAAAGTTATGCATGCTTGTCACAAAGCTTTTTGCTGTTTATCATGTAATCCTTTAAGAAAAGAAGAACACATTTCAAGGAAATCTCAACCAGTTTCTTATTAAAAAGCATATCGAACAACAGCAGCCAGAATCAGCTGTTGATGCTGACAATCCACACTCCACAGCCATGTACGTTTGTGATGTAAATAAATAAACTGAATACAAGTATTGGCAAATTCAACATAAATTAGGTTATTTTCTACTATCACAAAATAATTTTAATAACTTTATTTGTTATTTAACCTTGCAAAATCATTTTATATATTGGAGCAACCAAATTCACAAATAAAGAGTCCATGATGTACTGTAAAGATCGCCAAAATGTAAACATCTACATTTACATGTATTCTTAAATTTAGATGACATTTTTTTCCTGTACTATATTAAAAACTAAAATATATTTGTTAGCAAAAAATAGATTCTTACTGACCATATATTATTAAAAATGCATTTACAAATAAAATATAGAACTGTGTATAGTTATTTATGGTTTAGCCTAGAGACAAGTAAATTCAAGTTGTTTTTCAACTTAAGCCACCTCTCCTGGAACAAATTACCAACGTAAGATGAGGTATACCTGCATTTAATGATTGCTTGAAACCAATGGATGCCTTTATTGCAAGTCAATGTTTCAACAGTTATTTGTAATAACTGCTGTTTTAATGTTCATATATTATTGGCATATATCAAAAGCATTTTCATTTTTCTTAAAAACCTTTATTCCAAAAATTTATTTTTATTAATGATCTAAAGATTGCCCGTGACTCTTCTATTATCATCATCATTGTTATGATGAAAATAAAAAGTTTTGTTTTTTTATGATCCTGACTCAAAACCTTATTCCATGTACACATCTAAAGACTATTGCTCCACTATATTGTTATACAGGATACAGCAGACATTAGCTAGATGAAGACACTACTGCTACTAATGTGTTACCATTATATGGAAGGGATTTCTGCCACACCCTGTATATCTGTATCAATGCTATGTAGTTGTTTCTGATATTCTACTGACAGAGACAACTATTCTAGTAATTTTGAGGTATTATTTTAGACTGAGCCTCAAAGTCACTAGCAGAAATTAGGAAGTAGAAAGATATGAAACAATATATAACTATAAACCCAAAACTGTTTTACCTGTCCATAGAAATAAAGCCCAGTCATGAATAACCATCAGTTTGTGATTATGATATTTTAAAATGAAAAAGTAAAAGAAAATCTAATCGCCAGCACTTAACATTTTTCAGAAAACTTGGGGGAGGGGGGAAATCAAATCTGATTAAAATTAAAATACTTTTGATAGATGACAATATTAAAAAATTATTGTGTAGAATTATTATTGTATTTCTTTATTTTGTGTTCAAATAATTCAGTGAAATGAGTGAAAAACAGTTAAGGTTGAAAATAGTATTTTAATTTTTGTAAGTCAGCACTTTTTGATACCAGATTCTGCTAAAGTAAACACTTTAGCAGAATCAAAAAGTGCTGACTTACAAAAATTAAAATACTATTTTCAACCTTAACTGTTTTTTTTTTCATTTCAAAATGACTGCAATAAAAGAATAAGGAACACCAAACAGAAGAGATACTTATTTCTTACTGACTGATATCTGAATTGACTCAAATATATTGCAATTTGTAACTTAGAAAAAAGTGAGACAATAGAAAGCTAACAAAGTTTTTATATGGTCTTTCCACATAAGGTAAATTGTCAAATTTCACATAGAAAATGCATTTAGTGGTAATAATGCACTAGTAGAAAGTGCAAGAGAGTAAAGTGTTCAGTATGAATTTTTTTTTTTTTTTTTTAGTTATTAGTCGTTTAGTAGTCACAATGACTTGATTAGGACAGCTTGTGTTAAGTAAATTTTGTACCTTACTTGTTATTTGTGATATAGCTAAAAAAAACTTTTTTAAATTAAAAAAAAAAAAAATTAAACCATCTGGGTGTCAATATTAATAGAATTAGCAATAATACCAAGAAGTATGCTGGGATACTTAACTTGCTATCACTTGATTGTTATTGTTAAATTTGAAAAATTCAACAAGTACACAATTATATTTTTGTTATTACCATTAATAATGATGATAAAAAGTCTGTAAGTAAACAGACTACAAATAGTATAGACAACATAGTGACATTTGTTTTCTAATTCTGAAAAAGTCAAAAAGTAAATTATTTTATGATCAACTTAAAAAATTCACTTGCATTTTCTATGGATAAGATTAAAGAAACTGCTTCCAAAATTACTTACCGAAATTTACAAACACTTCAATTCTTTTTTAAATTTTAAGTTGCTTTTAACTTCCAAGTCATATATACCATTATATCAATAAGTCAATAATAATGAAAAAAAATATTTAATTTCCTTTTTTATCAATGTCCTTAACCTAACGTTATTGTTATTCATATGAATTGAACCATATGTAGTGAAACTTTCAGCTCAAAACTCAACCTATAACTGAATTCGGTTACAGATTTACTGATCCATTCATATGTCAAGATTTTGTAATATTTTTAGTATTTATATATATTAAACAGGATTGTTACAATTGCACACTATCACATATGCATATCTCCCAAGTAAGAAAGCAAATCTATATAAAGTTTATACTTTTATTGTATCAAGATTCAATTACTTTACATGATTAACTCAAACACAAACACACATACAAAGCATACAAAATTTGCTGTACTTATATAGGAAGAGTGCTCAATATTACTGATAAAGTGTCTGTAGATATGAACATTGGAATCAACATACATGGTCGGAATACTGCTTGAAGCATGAAACTGACAGTCACAAAACAGTGCTGATTTCTATGACCACTGTTTTTATATATATATATATATATATATATGTGTGTGTGTGTGTGTGTGTGTGTGTATACATTATAAAGTATTTAAGTGATTACAGGTTATCTTATAACAGTTTCAAAAATAATATGGATTAAAACAAAATTATCCCTGTTAATAACAAATTTGATCATCTAGTTTTCGTATCAGATTCAATTTACTGTATTTTGAAAATGTATCATAACCTATAAGAACACAACAGAGATTTTGTGCATCACCAAAATTTTTGTTCATACCTAACAGCAAAAACTAACATCTGTGGCCTTCTCAAAATGCAAGTCTTATATATTCATTGTACTAACCCCACTATCAGCCAATAATCAAATGCCATCATGCTTAAGCATATTAGCTAAAATTATTCAATATGCAAATGCCAACAAACCAATGCTGATGAATTTGTACCACTATTGCTATGCAAATTTATCAATGGCACTGTGTTAATCAGTTACATTTCTCCAGACAGAATCATATTGACAAACTTATTTGCACCAGATGTGGACACTGATGTGCTGTAATGGTTAGAAAACCTATTTCGTTAGATTAATTTCAACTGTGTATAGAATCCAATCCTTACTGGGTGCTCCATACTTTTGATCTTGTGCCGCTTATAAGATTTGCTTATGAAATCACTATTTGCACCAACCCAAAGTCTCTTATCCCATATCTCAATAAAAGATTTTGTCAAAATAGTGCTATACATTTCAGGACTAAATATTATCAATAAAAAAATAAATGCAAACTGAATCAAATTTGCAACAATATTTATTATTCTAGGTTTCATTTCATTCCAAAGTATCCATTATCAAATACTTAAATGAATATGGTGATGACATGCATAACTTTAGTTTAAAGATTGAGTGCGAGTGTAGTCATCCACAGACAGATCTGTTTTGCTGTATCATAGCTTATCAGTATGGTTAGACAGCTGATTGCTTTTTACTCAGGATTGAAACCCAACTGAATTGGCGTCGGTTGGCAATTCTACCTCTGAGCTATGGGCACTCAGCAGAAGGAGAATCTTTTGTTTAAACAAGTTTTATTAAGTAAAAGAAACAGACAAATATTCTTTTTAATAAAACTAATTCTTATATATAACTTATAGAGTAGTCAAAATATAGAAAAATGATAACAAAAGAACTGCCAAAGAGTAAAATTGGGAAACAGCTTGTTGCATTGACTTTTGTACATATGCACTTTGCAAAAGCACAAATCCATCTCTTCTCTCTCAAGCATTGGCAGTGTAGACTAAGCTCTCTAAGCTTAGATCCCAACCAGTTTAAGACAAGAAAAATCCTTGAATTAAAAAACCATGAGGAATGAAATGAGAAACTACTTCACTATCTTTCCTAAGAAGGCATGACAGTTCGCAGATCAAAAGAAAAAGGAATTTGTGAACAGCCATATTTGCCTACATCCTGAAGGGACATGGCATTAAAAAAAAAAAAAAAAAAAAAAAAAAAAAAAAAAAAAATGGTAACAATCCCTAGACACAAAAAAAATGCTTTAAATCATAAACAAAGATAATTACAGACCTGATTTAAGACACAAACAGTTATTTATAATTTCTAAAATATGCTTTTTATATTACATACTTATATAAATACACATACACACACAGTGATGGGTAAACTGTGACCATTTTATATTTTTAATTTTGTGCATGTGCATTGTTTTTGTTGACTACACAGTGTAGTAGGGTCAGTTGAACAACATCTGTGAGAAAAAAAGCATCATGATGCAATTCACTCTGCCAGAATTTTGGAAACAACATACTGTACAGAAGTTCCAATATGAACATTTCAGAGTGTTTGGATGTCAATCTGAGAACAGTGCAGAGGATTTAGAAAAAGAGTTGAATGAGTCTAATGGCAATTACAAAACATATTTGGGGGTGATCACTAGTGATGTCAATGTTATGACACTATTCATCTTCCCATAGGGTATCAGACTCAACACAGAAACCTACATCAAGTGTCTTGAGGAGGAACTGCTGCACTGGGTCAAGTGAGTGGCTGCTGGAAGACCCTATGACTAGCAACAGGATTGCACCATGCTTAAGCAGGAGACCAGCAAAACTCCTTGAAATACCTAAGATGAACCAGCTTCACCAACTTAAACAAAGTGATTGTTCAAAAGAGTTACAGGAGATTCTAAAGTACTCTGGAGGCCATGATTGAAGCCAATGGTGATTTTATAAAATAAATTTACTTTTTAGTATTTCAAGATATTTCTGAGTAATTTTGGTAAAATATCTGTTAAAATGAGATGTCAGTGTTATTTTCATTTTTGTGTAATTTAGACAATCCATCGCATCACACACACACACACACACACACATATATGCACACACATACATACACACACACTTATGTAATGTTTTACTTATAAACTATGTGTACTTCCATTTACTTATCTATAACCTATAGTAGAATAGCTATGCCTTGTATTGAAGGGGTAGTAAAGTATGAGCAAACTGACTGATACATGAAGCATAACTTTATTGTTACAGTTTTCCTAACATATAGGATTTTCTTTTTGTTCTTTCCACAAGAAAGTTTCATTGGAGACAATTGTAAAATGAGGCTTAGAAGAAATAACTGGCCAATCATCTGTCATTGAGGTAGATTACTGCCTGAAAAATAAAGAGCTTCAATTGAAGCTTATCAACAAAAAGGAATAGCACAAAAGTGCCAACAGAAAACACAACACTATTAATCTTTGGTTTATTTTATATTATAGATACACCCTTTTACAAAATTACTGACAATATTATTAGCTTTTTCAAGATTGCTAAATGCAAAAAATTAAATAAAAGATAAATTTTAAAAAATATAAAATAAAAAAATGAATTGACGCAATTTAATATCGAAACAAAAATATCATTTACAAACATAAGCCAAGATAAACAGACCAAGAATGTATTCCATTTTCATTACTATTAATTATGTTTTTTTTAAATTGGCTTACAAAGCACAACAGAAAGATTTTTTTGTATTTTGGTCTTAAAAATTCCCACAGATGATTTTACAATGGCTAATAAAATCTCTAAAAGCCCAATTATGGTACCATCAATTTTTAAGGCATACCTACATATAAAATGAAACAAAGATTAACAATACTAAAAAAAAATATCAGTTTGTAATAATGGTTAATTGAAACACATAAGATCACTTATGACAGTGTCCAAAACACATAACACAATGCAACAAACTACTCAATAATATGTAATTCAAGTTACAAGATATTGTCTTATAAAACAAAACATGTCCTTTTTCTCTTTAGTTTTGTCATGTTATATAAAGTTAAATCAAAAGGAAATAAGGTTTTGTGTCTGTTCATGTCTGCTACTGGTAATATCACAACTGCTGCTGATGTCTGTCATACACCCCCACCCACCCCAAGTAATATTGAAGTGTCAACTTAAAACAACAAGAACTTAAATTTAACATTACTTATCTTTATAGATGGGTACAAATCTAGTAATATAAACATAACAGCATCCATTCATCTGGGTTTTAATAAAAATGAGACTAATTGTAAGTTGACATGTTAGAAATGGTTCAAATTTTCATAACCCATAATATTTTTATTATGCATATATTCTAATACTGAAACATAATCCAATTTATAGATTATGAATATCCTGCCATATAGCCATGTTATCTTGGCTAAAACATTAATCAATCTTATTACACTACTGACTCAATTGTATTCTTGTAATAAATATCAAAGTCTCTAAATAATTAAAAATATATAAAAGTACAAAGTAAGGGTTCTGATTAGGAAGGTAGCTTTTAAAACAGAGCAGTAAATTTTAGATACCTTTCAATCTTAAAAATTCATAAAAAACAAACATTAAGTAGAACCCATCAAAAAAAAAATTCTGATAATGAATAAATCAAATGATTGAAAACTAAAACAATTGAAGAACTAGTATAAGATTATAATTAAGAAAAGTCACTCCAAAAATTTTTAAAAAATGGCATAAGAAAAGCCGAAAATATTTGTCCTACACTAAGAATATATGCTCATTCATACCGAAATCAGTCTTCACAGAAGACATTATAGATACAGATAAATGTAAAAACAAAATGAAACAAACTTAAGCTAGTTTGGCAATCTTTTTAAAGCTTCAGGCTTTTATTTATATAAAAAGGTATTTTTTATGCATCAGTTCCCAACTAAGTACTTATGTTAATGACACTACCATTTACTTCTGTCTTGGTAGCAAGTTTAACAGATTCAATAAAGTAAACCTGGCAACTACTCTTGAAAAAGACTCCTAATCTTAACTGGGGCAAGGAATGTTATGGAAAAAAAAATGCTTTCATTTAAATCATCACAGGGAACCTTTTCTGCCTGCCATCAGGATGGCTGCTGCTAAACCCCAGGAGAGCAACACTCTACACCTTCCTGGCAGCATGTTTTTCACAGATATAAAATGAAGTCAATATGTCTGCTTCAAGGAAGATTGGTTCACTGTGTCATGTCAAAAAAATTCTCATCAGAATCCATCTTCCACATTTATAAATCTATCACTCATCCATGTATTGAATACTGTTGCCAAATCTGGTTTGCTCCTACAATGCATCTCAAGATTCTTGACAAAATCCAGAGAAGGTTTACAATACAATCAAATCGTAACCAGGCATCTAGTCTCCATTCACTTTCTCACCAACATGAAGTGGCTTCTCTCTATTCTAGAAATATTTTCATGGTAACTGTAATAGATTTTTTTTGTTTCCTGGTGCTCTGACTACACAAATTTAAGCATGCTACTAGATTGGCAATTAGGTCTTGCCATTTTACTGTTAAACTAACTAGATACAACTGCCACTTCTACTATAACAGTTTTTTTTTATTGCAATTCCTACCAGTAGAATTTTCTTCTGCTTTCTTGCTTTGCTGATAAATACAATCTTTAAGAATTTAAATACAATATCAATCTTGTATTCTTCAATCCTATTCTTTTTTTTTTTGTTCTTTCTATAATCCATCCCATTATCAATCATCTCATTCCCTTTCATGCCCTGTATTCCTTGCATTCCAGTGGCATTGTCACCTTGCTTAGGGCTAAACAATTAAAAAAAAAAAGTCACTTCAGATGGTCATAATTTAAATAATCTCAGCAGATTTATAAACTGTAACTTCAACGTAGTATAAAAAAACAAAGTTTCAAATTGTCTAAATGATTTTTCAGAGAAACAAAAATATCATGCATTTAAGAAATTAAAAGATTTTGTTTGGCACTTGAAAATAATAACTGCAAATACCTCTTGCTTGCCTTCATTCATTTTTTTTATTTCGATTTTATTTCTGGTGTTAAAAATGAACCAGAAAATTTACTAAGCAAAATTTTAGTAACCATCTGAGATAACATCATCCTTTAATGTATAGCTTGCATTATCCTATACGTCTGTTCTTCTCTCATCATTTGCCTGTATCTTCACAATATCTCCTTTATCTCTTCCAAACTTCCCTAACTTTTTATTCAAGTATATAAATAAATATAGACATGTTTCAGGTATAAAATAAAAGGTGGGGATGGGGAATAAGGAATATACAAATGTTTTCTACAGAATCCTCTTTCTTTTGTTTTATCTTTCTATAGAGGCTATTTTTATACCTTTCCAATCTTTGTTTCTTTGATGTACAGCCAGCAAGACTGTCTCAACATTTTTCCTCTTCTCTATCCCTGTAGCCAATTCTGTTTTTTTCTTTCACTGGGTTTTCATTTTATATTTCTTAGGATTCACTTATATCTCAAACTCACTTTTCTGCCTCCTTCATACATAATATTATTAAGTAGAATTCTCATTCAGGAAGAATAGCTGATTTCAACTCAAAATGACTGGATATTGGACAGATACTGTACTCTGATAATAGTTTAAAAATCATCATTGTAATACATACAGATTAAAACTCAACTACTTTGTAATGGACATAACTTTGAGTAATCTAGTGAATAACAACCTAAAAAAAAAACTTTCCAAAAGGTAAATTACTTCTTCAACAGATAAATTCAATTTTTTCTTTTTTTTTTTTTTTGTATTTATGCAACTGTTAAATTCTAAACAAAATTTATCTAAATCTTAATTCTGAGATTTTATTCACCAAAATCTGTAAGATTAAAAATATACAAATCAACTTCTTGTAGAAATATTAAAAATTTTCTTCTTTATTTAGAGGTCTGAAGAAACTTAAAATATATCCACCATATTATCCAAATACTGATCAATATTTGTTTTCATAATACAGAATACATTTAAAAAATAATGAGGTACTAAATAAGAGCATCTAAAAATTAATTTATGCAGATTTTAATTTTGAGAGCACATAATTAATGAAACTGTTCATAGAGAAATAAATATTTTACTCTTAATTCTTTGTCTTAATATGAGAGTGTACTGAAAAAATTATGACAACTCACATTCTAAAATTTGAGAAAGTGAGTGAATATTAGATTTCTTTTTTCAGAAGGGCTTCTTAGTTTAGCCAAGAACTTTTCAGCAATTCCCATATTATTTTGCATATCTGTTTCATTTTGGAAGAAATTAAATCAAACAATTAAATAAAAAAATAACATTTTCCTTACAGAAACCTTCAGTACATAAAAAAAAGGAGGGAGAACAAGATTATAACCTGATTCCATGATCCCTTTTTCACTGCTAGAAGCCAAGTTATTAAATACCTAATTTTACCTGTTTTTACAATGAAGGCAGGTTGTGGGGGGTGAAAAGCAAGATGGAAAGATTTTCTTTTTTCCAACAGATATACTGAAACTCTGACACAGCCAATTTACTGATGTCCTACTTCTTCATGATTAGGTGGTAAACTGAAAACTTTGTTCCCTCAAGAGTTACACTGATAAGATTTTGCATACAGATGCTTGTAAAGTTAATGGATAAAAAAGAACAAAGTTATTCTTGGTTGATTCTGAAATCAGATTCCTTATTTCTCTTGCCTTTGTTTCCTTGTGTTTCAAAATATACATTGATGTAATGAATAAGTAATGAATATGCATACATCTTGGTTCCCCCCTCACAGTAATGTGATTGGCTGGTGTCAGCCATAAATACAGATGAAGGCGAGGACACATAGAGGTCTACCACTAAAGATCTACATTCATAGGTTTACTGCTAGAGGTCTACAGATCCACAACTATTGGTCTATGTCTATTGACTAAGACTACATCTCAGGATACTGCATATGAGGAATACCGTCCATTATGTCTATGTACTAGATTGCCCTACCCAGTTACATTTGCTTAAACCACTTAGTAACCTCTAATGATATACATATCCCTTTCCAGGACATATCATACATGATGCTGAATTACTCTAAAATCACAACTTATACCTCAAAATCACTCAATGTACCCTTTAATGGCTGTATTAATGCTGGTAGTCTATAAATATACATTAATATAATAAATATTCAAAGTGGCCTGATATTCCAGATTCAAATATTAGTTTTCATTAATTATGCACTTTCTGATTTAAAAAGAACAATGGCAATAGTTTCAAGTCAAGCAAAAGAACATTTGCTCAATATCCAACAGAAACAGATTATTATACATCTTCATACATTTTAAAAGTCACAGAAATTAAATACAAACTACCCAAAATTTCAGGGAATTTAAACAGCAAATACAAATTAATTGTAGTATGGATTTTGCCACTATCTTTTGAGTTGGTATACTGGCTCACAAGAGAACTACTTGGGGTAGAGAGTGTTAGGACAAGTAAATTTTGTTCATAGTCAAATTACTATGTTTATGACTTTGTACATATGAATTAAATATCTTGTGATAATTTTCTGATGTACCCATCTGTACTGCAATCATATTTACAATTATCACAATGTGAGGTTTTCTGATTTACGCACTAGTCATCGTGGAATAGGACTTTATGAAGCAATATCAGAACATTTCAATGAGGAAAAACCTTCATTAAATATGTGTGAATTGGTTACTTTTATTATTTTCCCTCCTCAAGTTTCTGAACTTATTGTGAACCAGTAGCTACAAGGAAAACAGAGTCCTCTAGATAAACACATTTATAGCAAGTGAAGAAGCTATTTGCAGAAGAGAGACTTGAACCAAGTCATCCCACTTGGCATGCTCAAATTGTATTGACTTCTAATGAGTGACATGAAAAGAGAGGTACTTGATTACTCAATATTTTCACATTTTGATGCTTATCCACTACTAAAAACTGGCAAATAAAATGGTGCAATATCAATTCTTTAGCACACTTGACTTGTAATCTGCCAACCATCAATTCTCAATTCTTCATGAAAACAAACTTTACACTGCAGTTTTGACAAAGTACCACCCTAGGCAGAATAACATTACAACAGATGTTTTGTCTAGGGCAGGAGTCTCAAATAAGCAGCATGCAAACTACTTGAAGCTTATGGAGAGCTGTTTTTTTATGACCAATATTTTCTCCAAATTTGAATGTTTAATAAGGTTTACTGTGCTCTCTTCTATACTTATATATTATATTATATAGTCTTTTTTTCTGACAGAAACAATTCTTCTCAAACAAAATGCTGCAAAATACAAGGCTGCAATTCTGGGTCCACGGTGCTGAATCAATGATGTTGGTACAAACAATGAATGTTGGAATTATGAGATCGATGATGTTTGGCTGGTGATGAACATTAAACTTCATGATTTCTGCAGCCTTCACTGCTACCACTACAAAGATTATTCTCAAACTTCTTGAGCAACTATTAAACTTCAATATTGGCAACAAATTCAGGGCGATGATTTAACTTTTCTAATCATAAATCACTTTCTTGGAGACCACTCAACCCAACTTTTTCACAAAAATCAGTTTCACATAATCATTTCATAATCTTTTCTGTCCTTTCGTCATCACTGTCAGCAACAACAAATATAACTTGCAACAAATGCCTCCTTCTAAAGCAATAGGACCAAACCAAAATGTAAATAAAATATATTTCATTTTCATTTTTCATACAAAGACATCTTCAGTTACATGACATGGGTTAGGAGATTGTTTGGTCAGAGTTGTCAGTACCCCCCCCCCCATCAGGGAGACCCCAATTTTACTCAACTGTACACTTCAACAGTTGTGTCCAGACTGCCCAAAACCAAAATTACTACTAAAAGATTTTCTGTCAGCTTCACGTCACTTCCGTGCCATCTATCTTCTGGTACAAACCCAAATGTGGGACACAAACCTTTGACCCTGATAGACAAAATAAAAAAAATAAAATCACAATTTGGAATTGTTTCCTCTTTTGCGCACATGGGTGACATTTTTAAACAATATACATTTCACTCAAATTTCAAAATATCCCACCAAGTGCAAATACATTTCATTGTCAAAAATTTAATGATTCCCAAAAATATCATCTAAAGAATATTTAACAGTAGCAGTATTGAGCTAGAGCTATCCAGCAAGTGCAAACACTAATCAATTTTAAGGCAAGTGAGGTCTGTTCTAGTTCCCTCCATGGAAAGGAAGAAAACTTGATTTTGATACTGAAGAACATTTCCCGCATCAATGCAGACATGTATTTTGCCTCACATTTCTAACAGTCGATGATTCTTTTAAAAATTGCACAAAAATTTTTATGCTCTATTTTTCTTTTTAAATGTCTTTAATAAAGACAAACAGCCAGAATATGTGTGAAACTTTGCCTGCCTGCCTGCTTAAAACAGTCCCTAAAGAAATCTATGCGTCCCTTGCTTGTATCTACACCTCACCAATTTGGAAGTTGATGTTCTTCCCATTGGTAATATCCTGACAACAGGCATGCTTTTGGCCCACTGTACCAGCAGAAAACGGTCTTGAGACCCTGATTTAAGACACACTTCTGTGTGTGAAATTGCACAACTCCATTATGCAAATGTTACACTGTTATAACAGGGAACCTAGCATTCTGTGTTAAAGATGTAAAAGTAGTCTCTTTACTAATATCAAGTTCAAAATTTATATTTTGAACTGAATTTGTTTAAATTTTAACATTTCTTTTTTTTTTTTACATATTATTTGTAAAGAAAAGCAAACAAAATAAATAAACATAACAAATATTCACTATCAGGGAATAAAATGAAAGGCATTTCATAAAAAGTAATTTGAAAATAAGAATTTTTTAGCATGCATCTTCTAAAAAGCATGCAAATTAATCTAGTGACTCACCAATACATATTTCTACACAAGGTTCTTCACCAGATAAATCTGAAAAAAAAAAAAAAAAAAAAAAAAAAAAAAAAAAAATTTAATTATAGAACAAATGCAGCATATTTAAATAAATTTCTCTTTCAAGTACAGGAATTTATTTAAGAATTTCTTTTTGTATATGTGTAGGACTTTCTGAGTAGATTCATGCAGAAAGATTTAAGCAAATTTCTTTTTAATGGAAATGAATCTGTTTATATAGAAAGAAAATAATCTCAGTCATAATCACAATTCTCAAAACAAATTAAACTTAAGAGTCAGCTTCCAAATGATGAATTTAACTTCTTTTAATACTTTAACAGCAAAAGTATTCAATACAGTAGCCAATTTTTTGTTCAGTTTAAGTTAATATAAAAAATAAAAATTGTTTTATTTCTATAAAAGAGATTTTCTTTGAATTTTTAGCAAACTTTATTGAACCACACCTTTACTATTTGTTGCAGTCCACAAATAAAGACACAAAGAAGGAACAGAGTTAAACATATTAACAAAGAACAGTAGTACAAAACATATACAAAATGAGAAGGTCACCAGCATGACTGTTTGGCTATCTGCTGGAATAGACTTCAGTATCTACTATTGCACCCACCATGTAACAGATGTGACACAAAGTCGTTTTTTAGGTGGGTTTATCAGCAATACCGTAGAAAAAATTCCCAAACCCCCTCAGCATTTCTCCTTCTGGAGAGGCCTCAGGTGCCAGGCAATAAACTCAGCCCCCTCCAAAGAGAGAAGTAAAGCCTGGGATGATAGCCCCCTGGGGTTTGGCACCCCACAGTGTAATCAATCTTCGGACAGTCATACGACCAAGCCACACTCTGCTCAAGGACAGAGATGCAACTGAGAGGTGACTTGAATTCCAGCCTCGACTTCAAATTAACAAATTCTAGCCTCTGCTGAAAGACTTCTGCCACAAAGCAGAAACTGCTGCTTATTTATAGTTGGAAGAGTTCATGTGTGCATGGGTAAATAATTATAACAGCATTTCATTCCACTTTCTTGTCATATTTCAGGCAACATCATAACTTCATCTTCCCAGGACATTTTATCTTTCTTAGCAAGGAAATAGTACTTGAATTTCTTTTTATCAAGATAATTCTGTAAAGATTGAAATAAAGGGAAATCCAAAGCTGTAACAATTCTTACTTGGTTCCCAAATAAATCTTACCCTGATGAAGTATTACAGCCTTTCTATTAATTCATATTTTTTCCTGGATTGCTGCCTTAAATTTGTTGAATTGAGAGTAATACTTGCCACCAATCTATTGGTATGCTTAAATTCATAAAGTCTCAACACAAAGAGGAAAGTTCATCAGGACAATTACCATGAAAATATTTCTAGAAAAGGCACAGGAAGCTATGGTAGTGGAAAAGTGACTGAAGTCAAGATGCCAGGTCATACCAATAACATTGTGAATTATTCTTTGTATTTTATCAAAAAATCTCTAAATACATAAAAGCATCAAGCCAGATGTGACAATATTATTCAATGCCTTGATGAATGGCTGACTTACAAACATTAAGATTCTAACACGAGAAATTGTCTAGCATGACACAGTGAACAACCTTTCTGAGCAGTAGACCTAGCAATTGATTCAAATATAGTTTTTTCCATTTCATGTCAGCTAAAGAAGGTACAATGAGACTTTCTTGGAAGTTAGCATCAGCTATGCTGATGGAAGGTAAAAAGATTCTCTCAGATAAGATTAAAAAAACATTAGCTCATGAATTTGGTGATACAGTAATTGTGAGTTCAATCACTCAGTAGAACAGTGTGAACAATAACAGAGTGATACTAAATAAGAACAAGATATCTCTAGACATTTAATTAAAGGGTTTAACTCAAAATTCCTTGATAATTACCTGAATCAACAAGCACATGAAGGCCAGAGAGCACAATGACAGTTTTTCAACTCCTATACCCCAGTTTTTATCATTATGGAATCAATTATCAGTTAAGCATAGACAGTTATGTGTTGATTCTAATGTTAATTCTTTGATGAATAAACTTGTGCTTGAGCTAGTTTGACGTTTTCAAGATTATGGTTCTTATAAGTAACTGGCAACTCAACTTGTTACAAATTAAACTAATAATTCAATCTATATAGGCTTGGTTCTTCACAATTATCTTTCATATCAAGAACCAGTTGCATAGCTTTGATGTAATAAAGCAACCAATCAAGAGATAATACAATGTATGCATAAAGACTCACCCATGAGGGTTACTTAAAAGACCTTACTGAGTGAGCTTGTGTAATGTCTATCTGTTGCAATCTGAAATCAAAATGATCAGGGTTTTTGGCAAAATATCACCTAGGTTTATCAGCCACCCACTCAGGTTAGTATTTGACTAAATGAATTACTAAAGCTCCATTGAGAAGAAGGAAATTTCAGACTGTCAACAAGATTAAGGAGAACACAATGACGCAACTGATGATGATCCCAATGTTTTTAAAAGTGGAAAAGAATACTCAAAAAATGTGTCAAGTCCTAAGAGGTGTACTTTGAAGAGAACTAAGGTATTATTTCTCTAGATAGGATAATATTTAATGGCTGTATACTTTTTCAACAGTCCTCATACATTTTTTAATTTACTTTTCAAATCAGGAAGATTTGTTAAAAAATAAATAAAGAAAAAAGTTTGCTTCTAATTTCATCTTCTTACAACTTTTATTATTGCAATCTATATTTCAATATCAAATTCTAATGCCCTTGAGAAAGAAATTATCCCCAACCTCACCCACTGAATATAATACTCGCTATTTTTTTTTCTAAAACTTTTTGCCAGATTCAGCTCTCATGGTTGGAAAATAGGAACAAAATATTTTTCTCATCACACACACACACACACACACACACACACACAGCATTTTCATAGATATAGTCAGATTTTCAAAACAAATTATCAAACATCACTTATAAGAATGTAAAGAAAACTTTTCTAGTACATCATTATTTCTTTTATGAGCCATGTGCATTCAGGAAATAGGCAATCATGACTCTCCATCTCTTCCTTTTCCTTGTTGCTTCTAATATATGTTGTTCTGTTATTTCTTTCAAATCCTGCTCTGCCATCCATTTGTTTAAGACCAAGTATGTCACACATTGTTTTCCCATTTATCTTTCCCTCTATCTGCCCTGTGAGTATTAGATTCTCACAAGCCTTCCTTCCTCATTGCATGTCACAGAAACTTCAGATGTCTCTTCCTGATGTTAAGTATAAGTTTCCTTTTTGTTTCTATTCTCTTTAAGACTTTGTTGTTGCTCACATAGTAACATCAGCATCCTTATGTAGAATCACATTTCTGTTGCATCAAGCATTTCCTACATTTTTGAGTGAATTGTCCAGCATTCAGTGCCATATAGGACAGACATTACATAACAATCCATTACTCTTCTTTGTTTCCAGTGAAATTTTCCTATCAATACTCTACTCAGATTTTGGAACACATCCTTGGCCATGCCAATAAATCTTCAGATTTCAGTATCACACTTACCATCCTCTGTTAGAACACTTCCCAAGTATTTAAATTTCTGTATCTGCATGATTTTAGTGTCCCCAACAATGGCATTTTGGGCTTCTCTTCTTGAAGATGACCATGCATTCAGTTTTTTGTGTAGTTTATGTTTAGTCCTTTCTTCTCACTTTCCTTTGCTACCTTCTGTAGGAGGTCTTGTAGTTTCCTTTCCATGTCTGCTATCAACACTGTGTCATCTGTGTCTCTTATAGTGTCAAGATTGTGGCCACCAATGACAAATCCTTTCTAACAAGGATTACTTGTCAAACACCTTCGTGTAGTTTATAAAACACAGGTACATGTCCTTCTGAATTTGTATTGCCCTTTCAGATAATATTCTAAATATAAATATCACATTCCTTGTTCCTGTATCCTTGACAAACCAACATTGTTCTTTTTCTATCTCTGGACTGATTCTGTTGCACGTTCTATTCATTAGAATCCAGATGATGAGTTTCATTATGTGGTTCAGTACGTAGATTGTTCTGTGGAGTTTACATCCAATTGCACCTGGTTTCCTAGGCAGTGCTATGAAAATCAATCTGCTTTGATCTTTCCAGTATATCACCACTGTTGTAGTTTTAATTTATTATTTCTGTAATCTTGTCTATGTCGAAATTGTCTAAAGCTGTCAGTATTTCTATTACAATACTGTCTGATCCTGCTGGGTTAATTCTAGTCAATTTCCCCAGTGCAGCTTCCACTTTAGTTTTTAATATTTATAGCCTGTCAGTATTTCTGTGTGTTACTGGTCATTCTCTTTAGTCATGAAAGAGATCTGATATGTTCATCCCATCACTGAAGTATTTTTTCTTTCTCTAATATGATGATTCCATCCTTAGATTTCATGCATCCTGTTGTCAAAGGGTTTAAATTATATGTGACGCCTTCTTTTTCAGTTTATGGTACACAGGAATCACATATAGCTTTCTTCTCTCTCTAGTCGTCCAAAACATTCAGTACTACAGTTGGTTGATGGATTGAATTCTTTGATCCTTAACCCACATTGTGTTTAGAGTGATCATAAGTAGGCCAAGATTCGATTCATCATCAGTATTTCCGTATTGGCCTGGTCCAAACAGAGTGAAGACATACAGTAACAAAAATAAGCACTCAAATTAATATAAAGAAAAATATATCACTATTTTTATATTGAGTATTGTATACAACAGTTTATTAGTAGCTGTTTACATTCAGGGTTGTCAACTTAAATTGTCCCCAAATCAGATGCAACTCTTGGTTAAGCTGGTAAGGGCTGACTTGTGAATCTAGAAGTTTGTTTAGTTGATTTGGTAAGTTTGGTTCAAGGCTGATGTCAGAGTTATGTTTTGGCAGTTAGTCATGTGCAAACTTGAGTTATCTCCTATCTGTCTTGTCTTCTTAAGGTATCTGTCCAATCTTTTCTTAATTCGTTTCATGCATTCATTTTTATTGGTGTCTACCAAAAACTAATGTTAAGGGTATGAGGTAGTTGGGGAATAGGTATTTCCTCGATCTGTTGTCTTCACTGCCTTTGGTCCTGAAAAAAAAAAAAAAAATATTTTCCAAGTTTGGTAGTCCCATTCTTTTCTCAAGAGATGGTTGTAGGCATTACTCTGACCACAACTTTTTCCACTTCCTTTTAGCAATTCTCACCAACACTCCAGTGGCATGGACAGCTCTTCTCCTTTTTCTTAATCTCTCTTTTAAAAAAATAACTATTGTTTTACATGCACTTTTCTCTTTCTGGTCTGAAATTTGAATACAATGAATTGGTTTTCTCAGAGCAAACATCATTCAACAAATGGTTAAAATTTCGCAGTTTGTTTTCACTACAACAAATTAGTCAGTTGTATATTTTCTCCCCATCTGCTATCAGATACAGGACACCTGATTTTTCATTAAGTAACTTTTTCACCTCTTAACTGGCACTTAAGATTCTTACAATTTTATCAATCAGCTATCAACACGACACCCGTTGTACAAATTAGAGATTGTCCCCCATCAGACATCTGGTTCAATTTTTATAATTTCCAATTTCTGGGAACAAATTATGCCATTCTTTACATCTTTAACCCTTCCCATGAAAGGTTTATCAGTATATTCCTCTTTATATCCAAATTAAAAATTATTATTAATTACCAGCAACCAAATAGTGTCACAATATTTCATTCATTTTATAAGCAATGAAAATATTTTCATTGTTATTATTCCTATTATCATTATCCATTTTCTTACTTTTTCTTTTTTGAAAATAATGTTTCTAATTGAGATTTTTCGTTAATAATAAAAATAAATGTTCTCTTTACTTGAAAAATTAACACAGTACAATCTAACATTTTCTCCTATGTATTTTTTACATAATTATAAGGAAATTCTAGCACCAAAATATCGAAATACAACTTAAACAGTTTCACTACAAAGTGAAACGCAAACTGTAAACAGAAAGTGTCAACAAGCATGCTCTCTACAAAATAATTTAACCTACAATTGTCACTAACAGTAAAAAGTTACCTGCTGCACTTTCCGAGGAGATATCTTGCTGTGGCATCCTGTCAAGAGGGTCATGTCCAGTTTTACTGACCAACTGCTCTCTAAGACTTTGGAGCTGCATTTTTAAACATTCATAGCTGGCAATATGAAGAGTTTGTATCCACTGATCACGGGCCTCTTCTGTGTTAGTTGCAAAATGGATTGGATTTTCTTCACCTTCATACACTAAAGAGAATAAAATTATAATTTATTTGCACAATAAAACTCCATAAAATACAAAAGAAAAAACAAATTATGACCAATTCATTTGTTGACTGAGCAACTAACAAAATGGTATATCAAATCTACCACAAGTCCTCTATTAACTAATATATAGCCAGGTTAGTGACAGATTAAAACGACCCATATTTCATAACCTGAACATGATGGTTAGTAGAAACATGAAAATAAAGCAAAAACACTTAGGTTCCATATTAAACAAATAATTTGTTAAATTATTAAAAAGTAATACTTTACCTCTCTAAAAATTAAAGACAACTGATCATATAATACTTTTAATAATTTTGCTGAGTCATGTAATTATAAAATTATTATTTGCAAAACATTTTTTTTACAACACCAGATATTCCTAATATGAGAGATTAACAGAATATTCACTATATCTAATTTGTTCAAGAGGTGATGAAGAACTGTATATTTACTAAAGTAAATCTTTTACTCATAATTATATGTTTCTTTATTGCCTCTTGTAAACTTACAGATGGAGTGTTGTATTTCAGATTCTAACCCAGCCACTGAATAGTATCTAGTGGAAACATGATTAAAATGCCCGCAAAAGCACTTCACATTTCTTGTTCATTAATTTGATTCAATGCATAAAGTAATGTGATATACTTACCCAACATGAAACCATGTAAGTGTTCTTCATCAAGATCTAACTCAACAGTGCATCGTTCAATAATCAACACACCTAGTGGATCTGCATTCTGTCCAAGTTAAAAATAAATAAAAAAAAGATTACAAAGCAGTTTTGAATATTCCTACTGGTTTCAAGTAGTCAACATATATACAACACACATTTTATATAAGAGGGTGTATGTTACTGAAGAGTGTTCTATCAGGTTTAGCAAAAGATGACTAAAAATCATTTTGAGTAATCAAACTTTAATATGATTTAGAGCTACAGAAATTCTACATCTTTGCAATTCAGCAAACAAAGAAATGCAAATTTTGAAAGTGCAGAAAAAATATTATTTACAATTTTAAAAACATTATTCAGTTACATATTTTGCTCCAAAGAAAAAATACCATTATCTTTTATTTTCAAGAATTTTATGAAACAATAATTTTTGTAATAAAAATTTTCCTTTCTTTCACTTTTTGTTTTTCTCTATGAGTACACAATCTCTAACCCAAATTCCTTAGGGCAAGCTGTGTTTAGTTTTTAGAGCTTTTTGGATTGTAGAATAACTATGGTCAGGACAAAAACAAAACAAAAAAATAAATAATGCAGTATTAAGATAATTATGTTCCATAAATGCATGCAGGAGAGAAATTTATTTCTAAAAAGAACATTATGTAAAACTAAGTCATCTGACTACCACTGGTGTATATCTGCCACACTTTCCTACATCTATAAAGTCTCTTATATCACACTATACTGTCTTTTAGCATAACAATATTACAGGGGCTTGGGTGTCTGATGTTGACTGTCACAATAATGAGGTGTTTATATGATGAGCCTTTGTAAACATTTCTTCTGCTTGATCAATTTCAGTTTCTCAGTCAGCAATCTCTCTTTAATTGAATAAACTCTCAATTTCCTGCTCACTGATAAATTTGCACTGTTCAAGCCCAGTAATTAACTAGTGACACAATTTCACCAGATCCTTTACAGTTATTTCTCACCAGAAAAAATAGGAATCTTTACTGAAATCAAACAAAAATTTGTGTTTTTTTTGCTGACTAAAAAAAAAAAAAAAAAAAAAAAAAAACATATCACAATATAGAAAAAAAAATGTCTTACTGTGTTGAACATTCAGCCCATCAAATCAATGTAGAGTTATTAACAATTATTAAGAAAAAAAAAAAAGGAAATCATAACCAATCTGGGTATGAGAAAAAAAGGAAGGTTTAACTTGCAGATAAACCTGCCCAATCAGAGTAACTGTTATTACTGTTGTAAAAATAAAAAGTCAAATTCACACAGCTGCATGCCCAAATAGTCGCAATCCATTCTTCCTGTGATAAGCTTTTCTCACCCCCACCCACTTGTTCACTGCCACACCACTGACTATGTGTGTTCAAAGGCAGGTACACTCATCCATAGGCAGCATATCTGGGTTATTCCTTCTGCTTCAGTCTGTATCTTGGAGCTAATGGCATCAGCTGGCACATGCCATCAGCTTTTTGAAGATAATGGACTTCTGCACATTTATACAGTTGGATGTAAGGGATTTATTTTTTTTTTTTAAACAACCATTAGAAAATCAGTTTAAAGAAATTTTTATTAAAATGATAACAGTAATGGTAAATTAATAATTTACACACAGGAAATATCCTGCATTTCTTATCTGAACAGTTAATGTTAATTAAAACTTACTAAAACAGTTTTTCAGGAAATAACGTTTCTTAAGCCAACTGTTATAGCTCTTTCTAGTACTGATGGAAGTTTGCTTCTGAACCTTTTGTTTTTGGTTGTGTGAAAATTATACAAATTTTTATATCATCATTTTTTTCTCCTAGTTACATGTGCTACTCATTTCTTTTCTTTTTGTTGTTGCTACTGTTGATAGTGTTAATGCCCACATTATGGCTGTTACTGCTGAAGTTAAATAACACTTAAATTTAAGTGTGATTAACATTATTTAGCAAACTACAACACTTTACTCAAAGATATACAACTATGAAACATAACTACTAATGTCTTACCTTAATAAGCAACATGTAAACTCCCAATTTAAAGAGTGGAATCAATAATGCATACTGCTCTCCACCTTAAAGTTTCTATCACAGACCTGAGGGATATTGTAACTAATATAAAATTAGGGTGTAATAACTATGGAAAGCATTCCAAAAATTTTGTTCATGAAGTCAAGCCCAGATTTATTATTTATATTAGTGGGATGTTCATAATGTTGCATGACATTCCATTTCTACCAAAGTAAAAAAAAAATAAAAATAAATGAAAACTCTTAATGACTTCAATATTGAATATCAAAAT
Source organism: Ascarosepion bandense (assembly GCA_037127315.1). NCBI lineage: Eukaryota > Metazoa > Mollusca > Cephalopoda > Sepiida > Sepiidae > Ascarosepion > Ascarosepion bandense. The sequence goes on along the minus strand of JBBBDQ010028397.1, from coordinate 687,564 downwards.
TCAAAATTGAATATCTTGTATTTTTTGTTTTTTCATATTGCTTAGCAGAAGCCATACTGATTTCTAATAGATGTCCACCAGTGTCTTTGCCAGGAATGGCTGGCTTGTGTATTTTTGGTTGAGAAAAAGTCTTTGAAAGTTATTATCATCAAGTAGGACCATCCAATTATTAATATGATGTTAATGATTATTTCTTTGTTCAATGTCTTAGTGAATTGGTGACTATGAGGATTGTTGCCTTGTATTTCTATCTGGTTATGGTATTTAAGGTTTTCAAAAATTCTAAGATTATGATGTAAAACTATCAAGCTTTAAAAACACTGAGTTTTAAAATTGAGATACTCTGACAAATGTCTTCCTTTTTCACATTTTTGTTTTCAAGTGAACTGGATTAAATTTCTTTCAGATTACAAACTTAACCTTTGATAAGCAATTATACCTTGAAAAATGATATTTCTACAGAGCAAAAAACTAGTCTTTTATTAGCTTCTTTTTTTATATTGAAACAATGTAGTAACGCTAACACTTCTTTATACATTGTCTATCAATAATCTCCTCAAAATTTAACCGGAAAACTTTTTAAAGTTTGTTTAAATTTTCTTTAGATCCTGAAATAAAACCTTGCACCATCAACCAAGAAATAAATAGTTCCTTCTTTAAGCAAGTTTACAACTAAAAAAAAATTACTTTTGGTGCACTCAGCTAAAACATTAGAATTAGAGCTGATATTTGAGACTGGACATTAGATGCTGACTTCAACAGAATTTTGGACAATGATATATAATTGGGTGTTTGTAAAGGTGTAGTGGTTAATAAGCTAGTCTTGTAATCCATTATTACTGCTTCTGGTAGGGTGGGACTCTATTATTGCAAATCTGTGGAAGATAAAGCTAAATAAGTATCTACAATAATACGCAACTACATTCTAAAGAGTTTTATCAACTAATGTCAGTTAAATAACATTGTAACACAAAAAACAAAATTAAAAATGCAAGAAATTCAAGTAAATAACTTACAGTGACTTCTTTGTTCTTGAAATAAAATAGCATATTTCCTTTCAACCGACAGAACCGTTCCACAAATGCTATAAGCAAAGAAAGTAAATATCAGATTCAAAAGGAAACTTTTACAAAATCTTATTAAAGTCATTAGTAAATAGTTTCCTGATAGAGAGCAAAAAAAAAAAAAAAAAAGCGGTGGATTCATACTTTTCCCAAGGTTATTTGCACATAAGTATATATAACAAACCTAATAGAATTGAAACTCAGTTCTCAGATTAACAATTTCAAGCCATTATTCATTACACCACTTCCACATCCAGACTTACAGGAACAAGCATTCCCAAACAATTACCCATCTAGGTACTGTCTAGGCTTGACGCTGATTAGCTTTGGTGATCATACAAGAACTAGTGTTTCAAAATGATATGGCCATAAACAAACAGTAAAGAGATTTTCATCCATTCTTTTCATAACCTTCATTAATATGAGAGGAAGCCTAACACATGCTTTCCCCACCCCAAATGTTATGTTTCTTCAAGATGTAGGCAATTATAGCTCTGCCCAACTTCATTTAATCTTTGTAACTTGCCATTACTTTTTGGGAAAGACAGTAGAATAGTCTCCTTTGTTTTCTTTCTCCTAGACTGGTTGCCACCTAAAGTTAGAGAGCTCCATCTACCCTGCTTTTTAACCCATACCAGAAGGAAGAAGAGATGAATCCATGTATTTCTCAGAAGCATTAGTGGAAAATGAGCACAACAGATGATGCCAGAACAGAAACACATACTATGCCATACTGAAAACAGGACTGAGACTTTTCACAGATTTTATGCCATACCACCTGACAGACCAAACATGCAGCTTGGAGATGGTCTTGTGAAATAACACTATATTAAAAATATCATGGCAAGTGATGTGATTTCTTGATCATTATTTTTATTAGAGGAAGAATTGTCAAGTATTACAAATTTTTGGCTAGTATTTCTTCCATATTAATAATAGTTGCTTTTCATCAGCTGTCACATGGATTAGAAATAAAGAATAAGTTGCTGTCTCAGGTTGGCTATTTAACTGTACTAGTCATTCTACTGATTAAGCTACAAGAACTCTTATGGATGAAAGAAAATAAAATAAAAAAAGACAGAATAAATTTAAAATGGTTAGATTTCATCTTCCAGACATAAGAGTTCTTGGGTAATAATTGAATGACAAAATGGATAAAAATTCCAAGTAATGCATTTCATCCCCTGAAGGAACTTCTGACTACTAATAGTTTTACCGATAATTATTCTTTATATATGGGACAAATGGAAATGCTTCATGAAAATAGATTTGATTATGCATTTTGCCATTCAATGCTTTATCAGATCCAAAAACATATTTGTAGGTTTGCTTAAATAATGAATCTTAGTCCTTTTTTTCCTAAGCTGGCTTTTCTCATGATTAAAGAAGAAAAAAAACTAAGAATTGTAAGAATAAATATCAACAACTTTTTTTAAAAGTCACTCTTTTTCATGCTTTCATTTTTGGATCTGATGAAGCCATGAATGGCGAAATGCATAATCAAATTTATTTTCAAGAAACATTTCCATTTGTCAAATTCAAAAACTGTCAGGAATTTCTAAAACCTTAACTTAGTAACATTTTATATATATATATATATATATATATATATACACACACACACACCTGCTATTTACATTTGTCTCACTAGATTCTATTTGGCTATTGGCTCCCCAAAAATACCATGTCCATATATGATATACATGGAATAATGTGAATATCACATTATCAACAAATCCTTCAAAAACTTCTACCAGTCAAGTAATTTGTTACCTAAAAGTATAACTTTTGGAGTTTATCTTCATCCTTTGTTAAAACTGTTAGTTGTTGCTACAGAAAGTGCAGTAATCATGGTAGCACTTCAGAGGAAAGCGTGAGAGAAAAGAAGTAAATGTGATGGTAACAAGAGTCCAAACAAAATGACAATACTGATCACTAAACCAAAAACAAAAACTAAAAAAATAAAATAAAGTAAACTGATGAAACATTTTATTACTTAATCTGGCTCCATTTCAGTTTTTCCTAATTTGATACTTCATTTCAGCCAACAATACTGTCCAAATGATAATGAAAAAAACTTATAATATTTGGGTACATTTTGATGCTCAATGCACAGCCTTCTTTAAGGACAAGATAGCAAAGCAGGAAAAAATAGTTAAAGATTAGAAGATGAAGTCAACATTAGCTAGTATTAGAAGTGCTCATAAATCACAAAACAGGCAAAATATGAGCCTAACACTTTGAAAGATTGTGTCATAAAACTTGTTAAAAAGAGGAATGTCTTGTAAACACAATTACAAATGTCATCAACTGAAAATGTATTTAAAAAAAAGAAAAAAAATTACCTTCGCCTTTTTTAAAGAGGCCATCTTGTTTGTCTTTCATCCAAACAACACCTTCTTTGTCGAATTTGGTGTTTGATTGCAAGGAGAGACTTGCAAGAGCTTTACTGTTGAACCGCATTGTTTATCTGAAAAACACAAAATCAATCACAGAAATAGGCAATGAAATTGTAATATAAAACCTATTAACTCCCCTTAAAAAAAGATATGATTTTTCAATATTTTTTATCATTTTACCCACAAGCAAGACAATAATACCACTAAGACACAAGGGGCTACCAGGAAAGAAAGAGAATGAATAGACTTTAGAAAGAACTAGAAACCCCAATCCTAAACAAGAAATAAGGGATAGACTTCTACTCCTGTTAAAAAACAACAGGGAGGCATATAAACCAGGACAACAGGCAAACTTTTCTTCTGCTATTAAGGAAAAAATAAAAATAAATGAAATTAATGGGTTTTAGGCAGAGACACTCCATATAAGAAACAGGGATGAAAAAATAAAATAAGATAAAATTAAGAACAATGATTATTATATTGACTAATATAAAATGTTTATTTAGTGTATGAAGCAAAAATAAGACATTTTTAAAATTTTCAACATAAAATCTTTTTAACTACATCTTTACTGTTTTGTTCCACTACCTTTTATCTTTCAGCCAACTTCATAATTCTATCCTCACAGAATCTTATCTTTCTTAGCAAAGAAGTTTTCTAGACCTCTTTGTAAGAACTTTATTATTATTATTATTATTATTATTATTATTATTAAGGGAGTTTTTAAGCTTTGAATAAATAGTTACCCAAAGATGCAATATTTTATGAATATAGCAAATACAAGAAAACTTTCCAGCCAATTTGTAACAATTTTTGTCTGGTGATCAAAGAAATATGCAGTCTTGTCTTATCCAAATAGAATATTACACCATTTCTCTTACTTTATTCTGAACACTTTATTAATTACTGCCTTAAATTAGTTTTACTGAGAAAAATACTTGTTTGAATCAATCATATCTTTGCTGGAAGGAGCTCATAAGAGAGGACTCCTTTTCAATCCCACTATATAAACTGTATCCCATTCTTTGGATCAAAACCAGCCTTTGGTATAGTCAGTGATTGCTTGTTTTACTTGCTGAATGATCTCTTATATTCCACATTATTCTCAAATATCTACTTTTCTTCACTTACAATATTCTGTTTAAAATAAAAATGAAACATTTAAATATGGTTCAGCAGGTTTTTTTTCTCTTATATGGGTGTCATACATTAAAGTGGCTAATATGAACAAGCTTATACAAATTACTTTCACTATTTGATTTGAATATTTTGAATATATTGGTTATCCCCTATATAATATGATGTTCATTGTTCTTAAGTAATGATTTGATTGATATTGACCTCAACTAGTCTACTCACAGAACATACTATAACTTCATAAACCACTTTTGACATGTCTGATTATTCACAGCACTTTTTCTATCAACTACACAATTTTTTTTCTTTCATTTGAGTTGCATTCTAACATTTCTTGAAATAAAAAAAATTGCATATGTTATTTTCTTCCATTTTCAGCATTAGAATCATCGCTCCAATTTTGACAATCTTTCCTAAATGCATGTTGATATGAATTGTCACTATATAATCAAAAGCAATCTTGATGAGATGGCATCTCAGCTTCAGTCACTTTCCCATCAAAAATTCCCACTTCACAAGCAGCAAATACTGATACCATCCATCAACAAGAAACTGGTAAAGAGCCTGGAAAAGAAGTTTCACTTCAGCTTCAGTGAGATATCCATTCAAGTAACCAACAGATGTAGGCCTGGTTAACTGTAATGTCAAACATACTAGACATGTTTAATGACCAGATATACCTACATCACATGTTCCTATAAATTCTGTTTCTTAATGTGTATTGCATTAAGAAACTGACAAGATATAAGAAATGGTTACTAATCCAGGGTCAAGTACAAGCATCAATAGAGGAGGAATCAACAAGATGCTATAGTGAGGAGCCTGCACAAGATGGAAGTAAGCGATAAAATGCAAAGCCTCATGTGCTAAACAATGGATAAGATCAAATAAAATTCTTAATCCAAATCATCTATCATGTTTGCCAAGCTCATCTAACTTGTTTTGCAAAAGGAAAATAGAGAGCCACTACCTTGCCCTCTGTGTCTGAATAGAGGACCTCTGGACAGCAGCTAGAGATGTGCTCCTATCAAATCTTCTTAAGATTTGATTGCACAGTAAATTCAATCTTACACACACCCACACTTTTTCATGAGCCAAAAAAAAGTATACATTTATACATTCACCAACAGAAAAGTTATTTTCAAAAAAATAGTTGACTCACTAAATTTTACAATGTGCTGATGTCAGTAAAAACAAAATGTATATAACCTCTTATTTATTGGCCAATTAGGAGCAAGGAAAAAAAACTGAAAAGTTGATCTATTTCAATTTCCCACAATCCTATAAATACACATGATTGTTGTCTTTCTCTACACAAAGTGAGTCACATCTGCCAATCTTACATTTCATCTAGGCAACATGCCTTTTGTCTCACTCTCTTTTTCATGACATAATAATTGATTCTCTTCTTTCCTCATTCACTTATCAGTAACAAACAAAAGAAAGAGGAACAAAGATCTCATATCCACTTTCATTTTATACTCAGGACAAACTTCTATTAGCGACATCAGATTTGTTTTTTCTTCATAAAAGTAAGAAAGTCAAAAACTTCTACACATTAACAACATCCTTTTGCCTTTTCCTTAGTGGCTGCCCTTAATAATAGTAACCCAGAGTTAACCACTACTTAAAAGAGAAATTCTTCCCAAGTCCATGAAAGGTGTTAAGCGAATGCCCAGTTTTCAAGACTGTAGGTGAGGGCTCATTCCCTTCACAGTGTAGACCCATCAATCTCCTCAGTGTCATTAGCTAACTTTTTGAAGCATAATCAACAAGAAGGTTGTTGATCACCTCAATAAGAAACACTTGAGTAATGAGTAGTATGGGTTTCGATTAGTCCAGTGCTGATAGCCTGTCATTAATCACAGAATCATAAATACAACTGAAGAACGATTACATTAGATATTTCAAAGGCTTTTGACAAAGTGTGACAAATCACTAGAATAGCCTTCTTAATTATAAAGTACTTAACAGGTAGGTCCCTGAAAGCAGTTGTTAACAGCAAGTTATCTGATGCACAAGTGATTAACGTAGGCATTCCCCAAGGTTGACTAGTCAGTCCAACCCTCTTTCTAGTTTAGATAAATACCTGATGATACAATGGTATGTGGATGCACTGCCAAAACTTTAGATGACCAGAGATTGACAACTGATCTCTGCTCTGACTTAGCTCTAACAACTCATCAGGGACAAAACTGGCTGCTAATATTCAATACCTCAAAAACTAAACTAGCGACATTCCATGATCACTGATCATACCCAGAACTTTCACCAATTGTGATGAATGGTTGTTCCCTCAGTAGAACTCATACATACAATACATCACTAAAGATGCTGGAGAAAAGGTTGGGTCCCTATACCACCCCAGTAAGTACCAAACTCTTCCTGCTATCCTCTACCTTTATAAGAACCAGATCATCCTGAAAATGGAATATTGTTGCCATACATGGGTACTCAGTTTTCACTTTCCAGTCATGATAGAGTTCAAAGTACCTTCACATCCTTGTGGGTAACATCCTACAACTCCTTTCTCAGACAAAATTTTGCAATTCTCTAACAGCTTTATCGCTATTTCTATGGAAAGTGTTCAGATAAACTACATTCTTTAGTTAAACCAATTCTAACCTTCACAGCTAAAACATGCCATACCACTATTATTGTAGTGAGCCACTCTCATTCCTTTCATATTCCAAACCGCTACACACACACACACACTTGCAAAAAGTGCTGGCAAAATCCTCTTATAAGAAACTATTTGAATAAATTTTAAAAAATAGTTCTCATCAGTTAAATGAAAATGTGTTGGGTATCTTTTCACTTAATTTTAAAACTTTCAAATAACTATGACAAATAAAATAAAAAATGATGTTTCTCATGTAATCCTATATATAAAACTGAATTATAAATGACAATCCTAAGAAACAGAAAATCACTTACTACAAAATTAATAATCTTAGAAAATGCATATTATCAAGAGACTTTCATTGATATCTAAACATGGAGCAATGGTTAAGCTAATCGTGCAACTCATTCTTATGAGTTTGATCCATGGTTGATGCTCCTAATATTTGTGGCCTTAGGTTTAGTTAAGGTTAGTAAATATCAAGATAATTACATTTTATTATTATTATGGTTTGAATAACAAGAAATAAGAATTCTATTTTTTAAATGAAAATTTGTGTCTCAGGTAACTGATCTTACAAAAAACTATCTGTGGCTGGGTAGCTTATGAAAAAAGAAATCATTAATTCGTGAAGAAGTCCTGAAAGTTTTATTAAAATCCGATATCTGAATATTAGCAAGAATTTCCAAATCAATGTTTTTCACCGGAAAAAAGACGATGAAACATTAAATCGTAAAATAAATTCGTCGACTGCTGACGAACCAAAAAAAAAAAAAAACTTTCGAACTAAAACTGTGAATGTGTTAGAAAAGGATTAAAAAAAAATGTATTAAAAATAATATTTTGGTCTTTTCTCTTAAACATTGTGTGATGAAATTTTGTTTTTGTGAAGTTCTAAGGTTTTTGTTTGCTTGTTTTTTTGTTGTTTTTTTTTTCAGCAAAAAAGTGGAGATACAATGTAACAACTAAAAAGACAAACAAGTTACAAAAACAAGCGGTAAATTCAACACTAAGCAATTCCTAAATAACGACTGTCTTCTCTTCCTTACCAACCACATGAAGCCGAAAAGTTGATCAAGTAAATAAATCTATAAACCTTTGCTTGTTTGTATAATGTATATAAAAAAAAAAAAAATAGTCAATGGAAGCAAACAGAATTTACTGATATTTGTTTTTTTTTTTGCAAAGATTACTACAGCATCGAAAGCAAAACGAAAAAAAAAATCAATCCTGTTGTGTTAGTATTAATTATTACTTTAAAAAATTTTAAACTAATGCGTAAGAGATGATTGTAAGTAAAAAAGAAAATATTTTCTACTCAACCTTCTTGTCTCTGTTTACGTTGTGGTTAGAAAGAAAAAGATAACTTTTTTTGTTTCTTTCCCTTTTTTCTTCATCCACGATGTTGGATTCAGGATTCCTAGTCGAACGACTGAATGACATGTAAAATCCAGCTACTAGTAGCACAAGAATTAACAACAACAGAAATGCTGACAGAATAACAATGGAATTCCAACCATTCCCAGAGAAATAATCGATAGAACTGGTCTCTCCCGCTTTTCCGTGACTTCCCGCAATCCATTCCAATCCTACCCCGCCCACGTTGCTCTTTGCGACTCCCCTACTCCAACCTGCTTGCTTCTCCTGGAGTTCTAAGAAGAGACACACTCCAAGAAAATCAGCAGCACAGACTGCCACTCGGTACATGAAAAAAAAAAAAATAAGAGAGAGAGAAAGAGAATGTGAAAAGAAATCAAATTCTGTCGGAAGGTACTTGTGAAAAATGTCTAGGAGCATATTTGTCCAAAAGAAAACTGATGTATTTAGTGCACGCAACAATGACTATTTTAATCTTCTCATAAATATTATGGATAAAAATCAATGTTCTGAAAGGCTGTTGAAGAATTTGTTAAATTAGGTTGCAACAAATAAAAATAAGGATTTAAATAATAATCCAAGACGTAATTCATCAAAGAAAAAAAAAATGAAATGGAACTCAAAAATAGTTAATTGAAGTTAAAATTTACCAAATAGATTTAATGAATTTGAATTAAGTAACAAATTGAACTGTTTTGTTGAACAATACAGAATTACTTAATTTAAAGAGAATCAAAAACAAAAAAAAATCATTTTTATCTTAAAATAAATAGATAAAAAATAATGCTATTTTCTTGAAATTAAAACCAAAATAAAAATTTCTGTGATCGCTGCTGTTTGAAAAGTAAATAAAAAATGTAAAAATATTTTTTTTAATTTTGTTCAGATTCCAGTATTTTAGTTTCTAATTCTATAATTAATAAACATTTTTTTGTATTTCACAATTAGTATACTGTATACTTAATAGAAATAAACAAATAACTAATATTTGTCAGAAATAATGTAATTGTTTTTTGTTTTTTTTTAAAATCCACTTTGGAAAAGTATAGACTTTGTCAACATTCAAGTCTTATTTTAAGAATGTATACTGATACACACTTCATTCAAATCACCAATATTTAAAGGTTAAAGCCATAAAGTGCAATAACAACAATTTTGTTAATTTTTTTTTCTCACTTTGTCCTTTTTTCTTTTCTTATTCAAATGGCAAGATAAGAAACTGAGGTTATATCAAAACTTTTCTTTAAAAAAAATTAAAAAAAATCACTATATAAAATTCACTAATTTTTATCTATAAATGTTGAATGTAATAAATTTTATAAATTTTGAACAAGAAAATCTCAAGTTAAAAGTTGCTGCAAAATATTGATTTATTTAAGATGGAATTATCTATTATGACATGTCTCTAATTTGTATTTAGATACATTGTTTTTATTTTCAATCTTCTAATTGGATTAATGACCCATGTTGCATATGATCCATTATCATACATAATGAGGTTACAATAAAATTTGTATTCTATATGAATACTACCTTATGGAAATTGAGTTATAATAGAGTGGGGGAGGCATCTCACAGATTTAGGGAGGGGCACAAGAACCTTCCACCAGCTCTGGGTATTACCCCCCACCCTTGAAAGAGATACAGTAAGTATATTTTAGGCTCTGCCAACAAGGAAAGTCTTTTATTTGTGAGTAAAGCCTAAAGAGAATGAATAATTGTTAAAAAAAATTAAATTAAAAAAATTTAGCTTACAACTACAAAATTCTATTTTTTTGCTTTTAGTTACTTATTCTTAAGTGTTTTGATGACATCTTTAAATTGAGTTAATGTCATCACTCAGAATTTCAAAATAGAATGTGTATTTCTAAAAAAGAAATTAAATGTATACCAGTTTACCTACACCATCAAAACAAGTTTTAACAGAATTTAATTAATTTTGCAGTTAAATTGTACTTATAAAATACTGAGAACTTTATTTCTGTTTCCATATGTTCAATACTTTCAGAATATTAAACTAAAAAAATTCTATTAATCAATGAATAATTGTTACGAGGATGCATTTATATATAAAAATAATAATGTATAAAAAGTTGTAGTAAGGGATTCTATTGAGTGCTACTTGTTATTACTAAAAAGTTTTAATTCATGAAGTAGTCGTAAAAATAAGGAAATTAGAAATAGAACGTTTGGAAGATGCCAGAATGTTCCAGTAAAATCGAGAGAATTCTAAAATTTCTAGAAATATGCAAATTAAGTATTAGCCCCTATAAAAATAGGTTTTGGGCAGTGAGTAGTCACTTGATAACAGGATGGGCTGACCTTATCAGCTTCAGCTTTGATTCAAGGATTTATATCCAGCCGAAAGAATCTCATAAGAAGTCATTGACAAACTAAAATTTGAAAGAGTTGCTAACAGAATGTGCTGACCTTATCAGCTCTGGTTTTGATTCAAGGATTTATACCTGGCCAAAAGAATCTCTCTAAGTCGACGACAAAACAAAAACTTGAAACAGTTGATAACAGGATGTGCTGACCTTATCAGATCTGGTTTTTATTCAAGGACTTATATCCAGCCGAAAGAATCTCATAGAAAAGTCTGACCAACGAAAACCTCAGAAAGAGAACCTCGTGGAACAAAAAGGGTAAATACATATTTTTAACTAATTAGTCTTTATATACTCATTTAAAGATTTTCAAAAAGTATTGCATTTAACTTATTCGCCAACTTAACTGGGTAAAGATATTCTCCTTACCTTACCTTCCCCTTCTCTCCTAGTAACACTTCACTTGCCAGTAGTAAACTAAACTCTGTCTCTTGTTTTGAATGCAACAAAAATTGTACATTTGTAAATTTTTTAATTGGTGTGTTTTTGTAAATTAAATATTTGTGTGTGATTTATCTCTGATTTTTGGTCAAATTTTTTTTTTTACACATAACCCATAACAATAATTACAGATTTGTGTTCCTACTACATCAAGTTTAGAGAGAATTAAATTAGCCATCTCTATGAAATAGACCCTTTTGATGACAAAAAAATGTTACATGAATATATGTAAATGAGGAGGTGCTGAAATGTTCTCAGTTCATCCCCACTTCCAGAAATATGATCAAATAATCATACAATTTTTTTTTTAATTCTTTCTTGGTTGGGTTCAAAACTTTTCTTCACTTTTCAGTAATCCTTTATTTAATACTAACAAGGTTAGTTAACAGCACATTCTATCCTGTAAGCAGCTTCATTTGTGTTAATGTGTGCCACTATCTCCCACTGATATATTTTTTTTTTGTTTGGTTTAATACAATGGAGAGAGAGAAATTAATATTAGTGGTATTATTAGTTATGCTTTATTGCAATTCGTGATGTGAGCTTATGTAAAAAAAAAAACTATTTTTAATGCTATCATGTACCTGTAAAATCCGGGGAATAGATACATTAGCTGATAATTTGAAAAAAAAAAAAAAAGAAAGAAATATATTTTTCTTTCTTTTTCCTATACAAAACGGATTATTTTGGGCCAGGTGGAAATTTGACAAAATGGTCGCAGTCATAACAAAATGTCAGGATTTACTTGATGAGGTCAGGTAGGGTTAAATCCTCAACAGTTGTTCCTGGCAATTGAAAAATCTAAAGATGATGTAATTGAAAGAAAGAAGACAGAAAGACATTACGTTATGTGAGCTGTTGATATTTCATTCATCGAGCTATGGGTCCCCACAAATCGTGTGGGTGGAAAATAATCTTATTAGTCAAGAGCTTTGAGTTGGCTAGACCCTCCGAGAGGATTGGGGATGGTTATAAAAATAGAAACTCAGCAAGAAAAATCAGGGTTGTGGAAGTTGTTGTGGAGTGAGTTTCTGGAATTGCAGTCGAAATGTAACGACTGTGAAAAAAGTTCCCAACTGGGGGAGCCATGACTGGTTGCCTACCATAGAACTTATGGCTAAAGAGTTAATGTCAAATGAAGCCTGCCACCGACTAAAAGAGTTAATGTGGAATAATGCACCTCCAATAGGAATCCTGAAAGAACATTATTGTTTTAAAAGTTATGTGGAGAATTGAAATTTCTGATTCGTTGTTCACTCTACTTTGGTAAATTCCATTAAACTCCAATAAGAACCCAAAAGGACTTTGTTGTTTTAGAAGTTGCATAGAGAATTGACAGCTCTGATTATAGAGAATATGTGAAAAGACTTTAATGAAAATTTGAAGAGCTGTTTATTTTAACAACACTTAGAAAAGACATTTTTATTTTGAAGATTGAAAGCTCTGAGATTTTGAAAACGAACTCTCTCTCTCTCCGTTGTAAACTGGCTTTCCGACAACTCTATTATCTGCTCCTGTAACTAATAATTATTTTTCTTTTATAAAAACCTTATTCGTAACTCTCCAGGCATCTTCGATCTTATTCATTTATTTAATTTTTTTTGGTGCTGTGTTTAATTTTAACCACAGGTGTACACAAGTGTCCAGTCCGGTTCTGGTGGAAAGACGGCTATTGGATTTGCACAACGCAACTTTCCGAGATCAAATCACAACATGGGCAGTGGTCAATTGTTGTAATAGACGTCTTGAAGACCAGCTTCTGTGACAAGATCATCATGACCAGCAACAGTAGCCCAAAAGCGTCGACAGAGTTGGTACTGTTTCAACATCATTACAGTGGGATCGTTCCCGAACCAGCAAGCGACCAAACCAACCAGCCAGCTAGGTGGCAGTGTCACAATTAGCCAGCCCGGGCAGAAGTGTTACAAATGAATCATCCTGTTAAGATGTCAACTTCATTTAAGTTTCTTTCAGCATCTCCTAGTCTCAAAACAGCTGCATCACATTCTTTATTAATATACTTCATTATGTATATGATAACTTGAACAGAAATGGATAGTTCTACATTTATATTTTCTTTTAAAGGCTTTTGAATGAACAGGAGAATAATGAACAATCCATTTATTATCAATGGTATGAATTTGTCTATTTCTTCTTCCATTTTCAGGTGATCATTTTCTGTAGATAGGATATCCTGTCACTTCATTTTTAGTTTCAGTAATGAAGTGTTTTGAATAACACTTCTCACATTGTCCATTTCTCATACATGGTGCTTGTGCATTCATTGTACCACAAGGACCATGAACCATTTGTTGTGATAACAACATAGTTCCAGATCTAAGTTAGCACTAATGATTGCATCAATATCCCAAAGATATATATATTTTTTTAGCCAAAAGAGACTGAGTGCATGTGATAAGCTTCTCTTCCCACATTCAATAATGTAAGCATAGGCTTTTGATTTACCAAAGATTCCACCACGTCTTTGAGTTATTACTTTGATTAAGTTAGTTTGATTCTGAACACTCTTGCAATAACATCATGTCGATCTTTAGACTGTGTTTTTGGCAAGGGGGTTAAATTTATCTTGGATTATTTTATTAAAATTTTCTTAATTTTTTTTTTTTATCTGAGATTTTTTGTATTTTTTTACTAAAAAAAATTTTTTTCTTTTATTCAGAATTTTTTGAGCTTTTTTTTTAAAATGCTTTTATTTTCTTTGAGAAATTACATTTTTTCATTAAGATTTTACATTGGATCTACTAAGAACACTTAAACAGCATTGGTATATGCACTTAACTTCCTTCAAAAATAACACATACCGAAACCAAACATCCCTTTCTATTTTTTTGGAAGTTAAAGGATACAAACAAAACCGCCAAAGTAAAATAGAATATTCTGGAAAAACAAGAATCTGTAAATTGTTCTACGATATCTGCTCTCTGTGTCTAAATGAAAAGCTGCAGATCTTAAGGTTCTCTAAAAATAAAGAGCTACTGAACCATAGAGATGAACTGACTGTTTTATGTAAACATTGAAAATATCTTTCTTTAAAAATTAACTAATTGTAATGTTTCATTTATAACTTATGCTACAATTTAAAAATTAAAATTTATTTTACTAAAATAAATGACTCACACAATACTTAATTATTTTTCTTAACTACAATATAACCTTAGTATACCATAATTATTTAATCTTAATTCTAACTTAAACATTCCAGCCCCTTTACTCATGAGGTAGTAGAAAATCTATTAAAATTAACTGCCAAAAAATATGCAAAAAGGGATGTTTAGTTTCGGTACACATTCTTGAAGGAAGTTAAATGCAAACACCACCTCTATTTAAAAGTGTTCTTAGTAGACCCAATGTAAATTTTTTTAAAGTTGGATTTTCATTAGAAGATATAGTATGTTAGTAAACAGAATTTGTTAGACACCTATTTTCCAGAGAGCAATTGTTAGGATTTCAGCAATTACACAAATTTGTATTATTAGTATTTTCATTATTGGAATAATTATTGCTCTTTTGGTTTACTTACTGATTTAAGATTATTATTATGATTTTTAATAATTTTTCTAGATTATTTGTACAACTATAATCTAATTTAAGGGTATTTTTATTAAAAGTTTTACTTAGAGGGTTATAACTAGGGAAATGTTTCTTAATTAAATTGAGGAACTTCTACACTAACTTAATGCTAACCATTTGGTTAAATGGGGGTGTATACCAAATGATTTTTCTATTTCTATTTTCCTGTTATAGTTATATTGTTTCATGTATTTGATATCATGGTTTTTATAGCCACAATTCTTTAGGGCATTATTACATAAAAAACAAAAAAAAAAACGCTGTGTTTATAAAATACCTCTTCACCAGAGGATTTTTACTAATTCTATAGAGGAGAGTAAATGTTTGATTATACTTGGGGGGGGGGGGGGGGTAAACTTAGAGGCAGATGTATAATAGATATTTATTACATTTCATATATGGTAAGTATTATTTACTAAATAAAGTGTTATGTTAAGAAAATTTACTATTCTTAAATTAATGAATTCTCTATGAATTTTCTAATTTTATCAGTCTTAAAATGTGTGGAATTTTTTACTACCATAAGGTCATCATTTCTATATAACTCTATGTCACATGTGTTAATGTCATAGTGTGCGGTGAGGTTATATGAAGCAAAGAAGCCAATAAGGTCGAAAGACTTCATAGAGTCTAACGCGCACATTATAATGTCAACTTGGTCACCAGAATTAGTCTTTATTTTTAGTTATGAATAAGAACGGATGTCGTAGTTGTCATGAAAGTTTTTTGTGTAGTGATATAATGCTTTAAAAACCAGTGTAATAATGAAATTACAATAGACTGACTGACGCCAAATTGGCTGAGTTTCAATCCCGATTAGAAGCAATCGGATATCTAGCCACACTGATAAGCGAAACAGGCTTATACGTGAATGACTATATATTATATATAAAATGCTACCAAGTCCATAAACAGAAAGGATAATCCAAAAAAACAGATTTAATCTCTCCACAGGGGCATTTGTAAAGTATATATATATATATATATATTTTAGATATCCTTAGTAGGATTCTAAATCCTAAACAAATAGGCCTATACTGAGATGATAGACTTGTGTTCATCTCTAATAGTAATTGACTATGAAGATCGAAAAGAAAATCATTAAGGCCTTTAAATTGAGATTTCTTCTTACCTAAAGCTTGTTAATTATGTAGACATCACTCTTAATCTTGATAATAATTCCTTCAAACCTTACCATAAAGAGTTTATTTTTGTGTCAATTGCAAAAATTGATTTCTCATCAATTCATTACCATTTGTATTAAAAAAATTAGATGTCAAAAATCCCACTGAAATAGTAACTTATGCACTACTTGTTTACACATGCCATTAAAAATGAAAGTATAAATGTCTTTTTTCTTTTAATTATTATTGTTGCACTCTATGAAAGAGCCTTTTTCACCTTGGCACTTCATAGGCATCTTGGAATAGTGTGCAATTGTCATGAGATACTGTTGTTGTATCATGCCTTGGTCGGTGTGGAATAATGCTGAGGGTCATTCATGATTGCCAGTGAAAATGATACAATTTTGCCAAGAAGTGTATTTTGCACTGGGTGAAACAGATGTTGAGTTAGAAATTTGTTTTGACAAGCGGGGTCAAGAGAATAGGTCAGTGCCCGAAACAGAATGCATCGAAAGCTACAGGTGTCAAAGGAGACAACTTTTTTAAGGAATGTCAGCTGTCACAAGATTGAGTTTTTTGTTCAGTTATTAGTTTGGCAGTCAAGAATTGCAGACAAAAGGACCAGCCTGCTAGCTGACTGGCAGTCTCGACGCAAGTGTGTAATCCCATAAGATTCAACCTGACCAAACCTCTCACTCCATGGCTAAGTTACCACTTTGTTAAAAAAAAAAATTTGAATAAAAATATGAATATTTCATTTATACTATGTGAAGAAGATACACCAAATTCAGATCAATGAGTTACAGTTTATTTGCATCAAAGAAGCATTTACCTGTCAAAGAGGGTATATATAACATTCGCAGCTTATTGAATGATTTGAAGTATTATTATTGTCATTATCACTGATTCCCAGATGCAGCATTATTTCCATAGAAGAAATATATACCCAACAAGGAGAGTATATAACACTGCCTTCTGGCATTGCCAATGCAAGGGAGATAACTAGTACAGCAGTAACTCACAAAAGAACATTTGGTGTATTGCTCAACTAATGCACATAGTAAATGTCTATAAGGAATTATATAATAACAGTTTACTTGGGTCATGATCACTTTGTGGCTTCAGTTTCCTAAGTGATTAGACATGTTTTCCTCATTAATTTCCTTCAATGAATATGGTAATTGCTAAACAGTTTTAAAAGTTTACTTATTTCAATATCATGGATGTAGTAAAAACAAAAGAGATACTAGTTTGAATAACTTGTTATATCATGGTGTTACAGAACTGTTTGAAGATAAAATGTATTAAACTTTTATTACAAATGTTAAAATACATATTTAATATATAAAATCATTATCCTAAAAATCAAAACAGATCCAACCAGATTGTTCAATATCTAAAAGCAGTTTTTATAGAAAAGCAATAACAATACTTGTTTAATCAGCCACAACATTAAAAGGCTTGCATTAAAAATTTACTACTTTTTTCATATGCAGAGAACATTATAAAAAGAATTGACTAACTGTAACCAATTTTAAGTTGATAAGCATGTTATAAATTACTGAAAACATACATAATGAAAACAGAGTGCTAATGCAATTAGTCACATTAATTTTCTCATGTTCCTTGACTGATTCACTACTAGACACAAATATGTAATATAAAAATGTGGGGATATGATATTAACTAAGTACTGTGTCTTCTCTTAATTCTATTCTTTTAAAACATGCAAAACAAAAACACAGGAATACGGTCAAATGTTATGCACTAAAATTTTGAAAGAAAACTGTCAAAATGTACTTTAGCTTATAATTCATGACAAATGGAAACATGTTTACTATACAATGATGGTTATAAAACCTTTCTAACAAAGCCAATTATGAAATTTGGTCTTGGAGCCTCTTCTAAAATGGTTTTGTAACAATGTTAAGCATAATAAATAACTACAAATTAAAAAATGATCTATACTTTCATGGTTTTAATACAAATATCTAAACCTATCATGAACACACAGGCAAAAAAAAAACACACAACATTGAGGCTTATCTGACGAAAACATTAAATTTTATCATTTTTCTGTTAAACAAAATTAATTGAAAAAATTCATTAAAAAATTCAATAAATAAATTCATGGAATGTTTCTTCAATATGATCAAGTTTTCTTTTCACAATAATGAAAAGGTCATACAAGGTTAGTAAGTTTGTTTTAGCAGCATGAGCTGTCTTCCATAACACCATAATTTGGCACTGCAGTTTTTCAAGCTAGTCTATATATAAGGGGCACTAAAAATTCTCTTCCAAAGATCTGAGCATTATTCTGTCACCAGAAAGAGTGCTATTCTACATTGTAAAGTGCCCACTTACAAATAGTTTATACTTTTTTTTTTTTTGGTTCAAGATCATTGATTAAACCATGTCTAAAAAAAGTATGAAATTTTGAGTTGTTATAAAGTTCCCATTCCAGCAGAAGAAGACTGCAAAGGTATTTCATCAGCAAATGTTGCAAACATTAAGTGATAAGTGCCTGTTCTACTCAAATGAGAAGAAATGATATGCCAACTTCCAGTGTGGAAATCTGAGAGGACTTCTGTCAACTCCTGAGATTGTTGATTAGGTTTATGACCTAATTTTGGTTAAGCATCAATCTCAACTGAAGAAATTGCCAAGAAACAAGAGATATCCAGTGAACATAAGTGAGTGCCAAAATGTTTCAATGTCAACTAGAAACAAGATTGAATGGCCACCTCCAAGTAAGCTTTACAGTATTTTCAGTAATCTATTGATCATTACTTAGAACTTACTAGTGTTGATGAAATATGGTGGCACAACTATGACCTAGAGACTAAATTAGCCCATTTAGTGGTGGCACTCAGATTCTCCACAGGCAAAGAAATTCAAGATCCAAAAATCATCAGAAAAAGATCGTGGCTATAGATATTTGAAATAAGGAAGGTATTTTGACGACTATCTTCAGAAGTTAATGCAAAATCTTATTCTAACTTGCTGTGTCAATCATAAGAAAAATATTGAGGAAAGCTGCAGGATTATGTCCTCTTTTTGCAGGACAATGGTGGAGAAGTGATGCACCAAGTGTGTTGAACTGTGGAATAAATATGCAGAATAGCATCTCCATTTCATGATTCTAGATCACTGTTTTTTGTTGTGGTTTAACTGAAATATTTTTTGCACCCCTTTGTGTGTGAGTGTGTGTGTGTGTGTGTTACAGCCAAAAAGCTCATAAGCTGATCAAAATATAAATACAATTTTAAGATATAAATGGTATCATAAACCCAATAGCAAAAAATAATTCAATTAATTTCTAGTCCCACCATGACAAAATAAAATCAGGATTAGTCACAGGATTCTACCTCAGGGTCCTTAGAATATGTTATCCAGAACACATAAAAGAGAAATATATTGTTTGTTTGAGTTGTTTAATGGCATATCAACCTCTGAGGGTTATTTAATACCAAAAATGTAAGGTTTTAAGATATTTTTTCAATGTTCGGTTATAGTAAGAAGGTTGATTTGGTCAGATTTTGATAAAAAATTTATTCTATTTTAGAAAACTGAAGATGTCTTCTAGTTCTGTATTCAAAAATGTATTGCTGGTAATCATTTTTTTTTTCCTTCAAAAATGTATATTTTTCTCTAAAAGTCTATTTTTATGTATATATTTCTATAAAAGTGTATCTTTATACTTTCATAGTGTTTTGACCCCAGTTTGGGGATAAACTGAGTCAGGGTGGACCTGGGAACAACAGCAATTAAGAGGTGCTCCTCACAACCTCTCAATCAGAGGCCTTGCTGCCAGATGCAGTTTGTCATACTCAGAACTGAAATATATTGTAAAAACATCTTGACTTCCTCACTACCCACATTTTATCCTCAGTGCTAGAAAACAAGCTCACACAATCCACAAATCCCAAAAACTAGGCACCACTGATAGCACATCTAACATCAACAACACAAAATTCATAATCCTCCCCTCTATCTACAAAACTTATAAATTAGGTATCCCTAATACTAGGATTTTACCACCATGTCCAAGACATTCAAAGATATAATCAGGAAGAAAAATTAATTCAACACAAATTCAAATGTATACTAAACATACAAATACACACACTTCCAAATATACTTTATCATCTGATTCCCACATAGACAAACTAGAATTTTTATACACTTACTTACACAACAATCTTTAAAGTTTTTCAGGTAGGTTTGGAGTTCATTAATTCCTTGAAACTTTGGATAGATGCACCATCTCTCCTTGAATTTATAATGCTACAAATTACACTAATGTAAGAGATGAATGCACATGAGATATGAATAACCAATGAAAATCAAACAGCACAAAAGTAAGAATACCAGAATTTTTTTCTTCTCATCCCCGCCGCCGTATCTCATTCTCTGATGAAGCTATATTAAAAATGAAACAAGTTAGATTTATAAAAATTTCTTATTTGTTTCTTTATTCTATCAGACTTTGATTTATATTTGATCCCAACTTAAATGTAAGCAGACATACCTGTTAGTAGACATGCAAGTGTACCAGAATACAACAACCAGTTGTTGTATTCAGGCAAACCTGAAGGTTTTTTTAATCTACCAATTGGTGTGTCTACTTATTTTTATCTTGGTTAGCATATGAACTTTTCAGCCGATCCTTATATATCAGTGTTTACCAAGAAAATGTATACACATTTCAGGAAAGAAAAAACTTGTCTTTTTAACACTGTTTACTGTAGTATGATACTTTCTCTACATTAGCAGCTCTTAGACAAGAAATTGAAAATGCATGTGCAGCAATCCCACTGGACACATTGGCCAATATAGCCCAAGCAGTATTTTGACATACTGATAAATGTCTGGAAGCTAAAAGGCCACCATTTTAAGGATTTCTTGTGAGTGTAGAATCCAAAAGTAAACTTGTATTAGTCTTGTGATGTCTGAATGAAATTTAGTATTACAATATCTACACAAGATTTTCCTTTCCTGAAGTGTGTGTGTGTGTGTATATATATATATATATATATATATATATATATATACGCACACACATGAATGTAAGATTCAAGAAAACATGCTGACATCTTTTTTTATCACTGTCTGACAAGTGGACCTAACTATTACAAAAGTGTTCATCTATGAAATTCTGAAGTCAATATGCTGAATGAGTCAGCTAAGTGACAAATTTTATACTTGTATTAATTCTGTATGTGTAGACAGTTCCAAGTACTAAATTTATATTTGTAACTTGATATATAAAACAAAAATTATCTTAAATAAATAAAATAAAAAATAAATAAAAAGAATTAAAAATTTAAATTTATTCAATTAAAAATACTAAAAAAATGTTTACGATCTGATTTCATACTGAACAGCAATTTTACTTCCTGCTTATGAAGAGTTATATTAGAGAAGTCTTCCACTATAGCTTGCATTTCTACATAATTTTAAAATTAGTAATTCTCCAGACATATTAACACAGTTTTCAGATTCACCTGCCATTACTATATTAATTGAGTATATTTTGCTTAATCTTGCCAATTTCAAGTGTCTGGAAGAGAATTTATTTTAATAATAGCACATCCATGCTAGTTCTTAATATTTGAAATCCTATATTGTATCACAGCTTTAAGAATTTATGAATTGTTTTATAGCAAATTCATATTTGACACACACCAAATATTTCAGATTTGAAGATAGTGTTATCTCCAAACATGCCATATATTGCTCAAGGGTTGACATGAAACAGTAAAAAACCTTAAGATGTTTTATATTTTCTACAGTTTAATGTAAATAACCAGTTTAGCCTCCATCATTATAGTAAATTAAATTGATGACTTATTCTAGAATTAACAAGTTATTGTAAAAACATTTTATGCAATGTAAAAGCTTCAACCAGTGATTTAAAAAAAAAAAAAAAAAAAAATTAAGGAAAAGACAAAAAGGTATAGAACGTTTTACCACCTTTACTGATGATCAAATATGAGGATGTCTAATTGCAATGAATGGATTGGATCAATTTCAACAACATGAATAGTAAGAACAATTTATTTAGAAATAGCAAGCCATTATCAGATTTACTATATCAGTTAATATAATAATCATGGCAGTTATTTCTGTATTTGGCTGGTTCAAGTAACATTTTGCTCTCTTGGTACAAATCCAAGAATTTTAGCTCTTACACTCAGCTACACTTGGATGAAAGTCACAAAATTATTCACCTTGACATTAGGGATCTCCATAAAGTAGCTCTTTATTGCACTTAAATGTAAAGTTTAAGGTATTTCCTAATGTTAACAATGATAGTGGGGAAACAAGCACAAATACATATTCTAAAAAAACATTATTTAAATGCATGCTTACAATGATATCTGTGTGATTGCTCACAACTTATTCTGACCCAGATATCTACACCTCACTACTAGATATGTTTCACCTCTGCGCCTGATGCCTGTCAAGTCTCGCAGCTTTGCCCTCTCGGCAACTCCGACCACGCTGTAGTCTCTCTCAGTATTTCTTTCCAATCTCACTCCCCACAGGAGCCCCCTACCTATAGGACCTCCTACCTCTACCAAAAAGCTGACTGGGATGCCTTTCGCGATTTCCTCTGCGACATCCCTTGGGGAAAAGTGTTCGACCTATCAGTTGATGACTGTGCCTCTGAGGTCTCGTCATGGGTGAAAGCTGGCATTGATGCCTTCATACCCACCAGGAAGTATTGCTTAAAACCTCATTCCTCTCCGTGGTTCTCTCCGGCCTGCTCAGCCGCCATTGCCCACAGGAACCATTACTTCCGTCTATTCTGGAGACAGTCAACTGATCACAATAGGCGCCTGTTCATATCTGCTCGCAATGAGTGCAAGAGAACCCTAAATGACGCCAAATAGTTGTTTGTTGAGAGAATGCAACAGCGCATAGCTGACCGCAAGTTCGGCTCCAAGGACTATTGGAGGATCTGTAAACGAGTGCTCAACAATAGGAAATCCTCAATACCTCCTTTAATTCATGGATTTGAGGTTCTCACGTCATCTGCGGACAAAGCTGAGTGCTTTGCCCACAGATTCTCATCCAACTCCACATTCAACTCGTCCGGAGTACACCCACCTGACTTCCCTATTAGAACTGAGGCCAAACTGCACGACGTATATATTACCCCGACAATAGTATCCCGAGTAATTTCAAAACTCGACCCCCAAAAGGCATGTGGAGACGATGGAATCCCGGTGATAGTCCTTAAGAGGTGTGCTCCTGAACTTTCCCCTGTCCTCTCTAAACTATTTAACTACTGCCTTTCTGCTTCCTGCTTTCCTGCATGCTGGAAGTTCTCTTCAGTCGTTCCTGTATTTAAGAATTGTGGTGAACCCTCGGACCCATCCAACTATCGCCCTATCAGTCTTCTACCGATATTCGGGAAAGTATTCGAGGCTATAATCAATGCTGAAATAGTTCATCATCTCACCGCCCACAAACTCTTCTCTGACAGGCAATATGGATTCCGCTTTGCCAGGTCCACAGCCGACCTACTAACAACCATAACGGAGTACATGCTACAGGCCCTTGATGAGTCTGACGAGGCTCGCGCGGTTACTCTGAACATCTCTAAGGCTTTCAACAGGGTTTGGCACTCTGGCCTCCTATGCAAACTACACGGTTATGGTATTACCAGTCGCCTGCTTGACCTAATCCAATCTTTCTTAAATAACCGCCAAATGAAGGTCGTTCTGAATAGGCATGCCTCTTCGTCCTACAGCACAAATGCTGGTATCCCACAGGGCTCTATCCTGGGCCCGACGCTCTTCCTTATTTTCATCAACGACCTCCCAGATGAGATCAAGTCCCAAGTAGGCATCTACGCAGATGACACTACAATATACTCTCGCACCAGTAAGAAACCTGTCATGGCGGACAGACATAATCTCGCTGCTGACCTTGAACAGGATCTACACTCTGTGGTGAACTGGGGCAAAAAGTGGCTTGTCAACTTCAATTCATCTAAGACCAAGCTGTTGTCTGTCAACCATTACAGGCAACCTCTCCTGCCTCCCATAAGCATGGACCAAGCGATTCTTCCGGAGAGCAATACACTACGCCTTCTCAGACTTACCCTGTCCTCAGACCTCAAATGGAACCACTATATTGAATTCATAGCAAAATCTACTGCTAAGAAGGTTGGGTCACTATGTCGATCCAGGATGTTTTTTCCACCTGAATCCATCCTGCATATATACAAGTCAACCATCCGTCCATGCATGGAGTACTGCTGCCATTTATGGTCAGGTGCCCCTGCCGTTCTCCTCAGTGTTCTTGACAGGCTCCAAAGGAGAGTCTGTAATGTGATCGGTACTGATCTGGCGGCTCGACTGCAGACACTTTCCCATCGTCGAAATGTGGCCTCCCTTTGTCTGTTCTATAAATACTTTCATAGCTTCTGCTCGGACGAACTTAAGTCACTCGTGCCTCCTCAACAGGTGTTTACTCGTGCAACCAGTCTGGCAACTGGGTCCCACCCATTCACATAGCCAAATGCAGACGACAATTCTACTCCTGCAACTTCTTCTCTCGCACTTCCCGCCTGTGGAACTCAATCCCGTATTCTTGCTTTCCTGACGGCTACAACCTCCAGAAATTTAAATGCAAAGTCAATACTCATCTACTAACCACTGGACTCTAGCTCTCTCCCCACCCCCGTATAACCCTCCCTTTCTCTCCACCTATGTATCTGTCATCGCACCTGCTTTCTCAGCTTTCTATTGTTCCTTTCTTACTAGTTTGTACTCCTCACTCTTTTCTCATTAATCTTTTTACATTTATGTAGCCCCCTGCACATCAGTGGCATTTCCGCCTTGCTTGGGGTGAAATGATTAAAAAAAAAGTTCAAGTCTTTGGTGTCTGTTCTCTAACGTTACAGTGGGTAATCTCTGCACATATGCAAATGTACACTTGCCATGTCGAAACACAAAAAAAAAAAAAAAAAAAAAAAAAAAAAACGTACTGCTTACCCACCTCAATTTCGGTCCCTCTTGTAGGTATCGAGTCTAGCCACCTCACGCAGTACTTTTTTTTTTTTGCATTTCAACACAGCAAGCATACAGTTGCATATGTGCAGAGATTACCCACTGTAACATTAGAGAACAAGCTACTTCGGCAAAATGAGACAATACACACAAATGGCAGGCAAAATGTTTAACATTCAGCTGATTCCCAAATTTCATGGCATCTCACCACACTCTCCTCCATAAAACTAGTTACACTTGTGTCCTGTTCTTTTTTCTTTAACTTGCCGGTAACAGAGAGAGCATACCTTCTGTTTTTTTTAGGTAAGTCTATTTGTTGCATTGCTACTACATTCCCCCATGATCCTATGATTACACATGAAACATTCAGGGGATAGTCTTTTGTGCCGTTTGCTTCTTTGCAAGGATATAGTTACAGGGTCTCCATTTGAGATGTCATCAGAAGAGGTATCACCTGCATCTATGCTGAGTGCTGGTTCACCTGGCCTCTCTTCAACAGTTATAAGTCTTTCACTCTCTGAAGACATGTCAGAACAGCTTGTTGGCGGGCCTGGTCCCACTATGGACCACACGTCTTTCACATGGCATGGCATTCCGTTGATTAACACATTCTGCACACTGGTAGTTCCGGTGATACATCCAACTTCGTATTTGTTGATACATCGTCCATGTGGGACTTTTACCCACACTCGGTCACCTGTTTTAAAAACAGGTTTGTTGTTGGTCAGGTGCCCATGCTGACATTCCATTGATTCCTTTCAGTCGCATGCAGTACTGATAAATCATATTGGCTGGTGCTGTAGCGGAGGACACGTCATCCTTTGATGTGACCTTGTGCCAGGATACTGCTTCTGATATAGTACATCGTTTTCTGGTAGCCATCCTTTTTACAGTTCTGTGGCATTGCTCAATGATGCTGTTACCAGAAGGAACATACGCACAGCGGAACCAAAGTTGGACTCCCCACTCGTTCAAAAAGCCTCTGAATGAGCTGCCGCAAAAGGCAGTGTCATTGTCTGTCAAAATTTCAGCTGGTGGGCCCCGCTCACAGAACAGCGTTTTTAGCTGGTTGACCACACTTGTCGCATCTTGCCGAGGAAGGCACCGTCAAATGGTAAACCGAGTAGGACTGCAGACAATTAATGTAAAAATATGGGCTCTGTTATAATGGGTAATATCCATCGCTACCCAGTGACATGTTTGTTTAACATTCAGAGCACCCTTTGGCCAGTGCATAGGTGACGGATCAATCAACTGACACTTCACATTCCCTGACGACGATCTTTACATTTGCCTTGGACACTGCAGGGTCAATCTGTTTCATAAAATAGAGTGTCCATCTCACACCAGAATGACTGCTCTGTTGGTGTCCAGTCTTGATTTGGTCAGACTCAACTGAGCTAACGAACACAGTGCGGGCAGACTGCATAGGCTCAGAGTTTCTCTTAATTGCTTCAAGCCACCTCTGGGACCCTTTTGTCAGTCAATCTGCCTTGTTTTGGCTAGATGCAACTAAGGACACATTCATTGATAAGAAGTATTCTTTTACCAGTTTTATTAACGTATCAAGTGGTCATCAAATGAGCATTTCACTTGTGGCTTTGGTTCGCACTCTGACCCTGCCTGTGAGGGTGTCTGAAATCCATTTATGAACACAAGCAGAATCAATGAACAAGTGCAAGGTGGTTGCCTTCCGGAGTATTGATAAATTTATTCCTTTGATAATGGCATCAAGTTCCGCTAGATTAATATGTTGGGAGTCCTTATTTGGACGTAACCAGCAGGCATCTTCTACTACAGTCCCATCATATGCTAACGACACGCAAGTAGCGAGAGAGCTTGCGTCAACCCATACACTAAAATTTTTTCCATCAATGCACTATTTGCCACACACCAAGTTTTCTTTGTGCACTCTGGTGTTAAGAGGAGCATTGTCAACTTTGTCATCCCAACCAACAGTAACTTCAGATGCTCTCCGCTTGATAAAAGCCATGGCTACACGAAGCCAACCACCCACAGGAAGGTGCCCAATCAACTTGCCACATAATGAAAATATGTTGCGTCGCGTGACAACACAAGGCATGTCTGGGATTTTGTTCCTTCTTCTCCAATACAGTGTGTTATTCTCCCCACAGACATGTAAACCAAGCACTCGTGCACCATCCTGTAGACTCTCCGGTTCTTTGCTCATGAGGCTGAAGCTGTTGAGATGCTTCTTCATGCGCAGCGCAGGCACGACCCTCTCATCCACATACACATCATCAATATAGGCAGATGTTGCCTGCTGTATGCGCTTGTCTTTGTCAGAATAGCATCAACAATTGTCTGCATGATGGATGGTGCCACATTGAGTCCAAACCTCATGCAGGTCAGGCAATACCTTCATCCTCTAATCAGCACAGTTTGGTAGGGCCACAACGATTGGTGCACATGTACCTAAAGGTATGCCTTTCGAAAGTCTAACACTGACGCATTTAATCCTGCTCATCGCCACTCTCTCAACTTTCAGCACATATCAGCACAAGCCGTATATGGATCCACATAATCATTCAACTCTCGGTAATCGAGCACAGGTCTTATTTTATCTTTGTGCTGAATGACTGCCATCAGTGGGATCAGACCCTTTGGGGGCCCCAATTTCACTTCTGGGTAAGGTACCAACCATCCATTATTTAACCAGGTTTGTAGTTCTTTGTTATAATCTGTCCTGCTATTTAACCCATAACTGGAAGGAAGAGACGGATTAATACCTTTCTAAAGGATATTTGCGCATAAGTGAATGCAATGGATTCAACTGGAATTCGAACTCGGCTCCCCGGTTTCTCATTCTGAGCCGATACGTTTCCATTTTTCAGGTTGACATAGCAATCCACTCAAAATGGATGAGGAGCAGCCAGAGTCCACCAACGCTATTCGGTCTACTCCATTAAATTTTACCTTCATTACAGGGAGAACTTTGTCTAGTTTGTGTGGGGAGAGAGTAATGCTGACCACTCACCCCTTGCCTCATTTCCCGGACACCTTGTTGTGATGTGTCCTTGTTGCTGACACCGATGGCAGCGTATCGTCAGAAGCACTCTTCTTGCTTTGTCCTCGGGCTGCTGGCAGTCTCTGACAAAGTGATTGGGACCTCCACACTTGTAACACTGTACTGCGACTACGTCCTTCTGGTCGGGGGGTGGGGGGTGGGGTTAAGGTGAATCTACAGGCACACGAGGAAGGACTCTGCAGTGCCTGGCTGCAGCAGCAACAGGTTCATCCACTTCCACTTCTTCTGCCATGAGAGCTTGAGCCCTGGCCAGAATCTGCTCCAGTGTCATGTGATCCATTCTTGAGGATGCCCGTAACTGTCGTTTAACCGGACTGGGGAGTCCTGACACAAGTGTGCAACTAAGCCATCAGTCAGAGGTGGTTTCTTCAACCAGACATGCCAGGTCCTGTAGGTCACCCAAATACTCATCCACAGTTTCCCCAGGGCGTAATCGACGAGAGACAAACTTGTCAAATGCAACCAAAAGATCTAGCGCAAAAGCCATGAGGAGGGCTTGTTTCACCTGTTCTAAGTCCTCCCTTTGGTCACGGGTTAATCATTGGTATACAGAGAGAGCTCCACCTCTCAGCCTGAGTGGTAGAACACATTCAATGTTGTCAACACAACACATTTTGCACACCAGCTCCATTTGTTCCAACCATTCAGACACTGTGTGATCGGGTGAGATGCCATGAAATTTGGGAATCAGCCGAATACCAAATGCTTTGCCTGCCATTTGCGTATATTTTCTCATTTTGCCGAAATAGCTTGTTCTCTAATGTTACAGTGAGTAATCTCTGCACATATGCAACTGTATGCTTGCTGTGTTGAAACACCCAAAAAAAATTGCACTGCTTGCCCACCTCAATTTCGGTCCCTCTTATACGTATTGAGTCTCACCACCTCACGCGGAACTACCACACTCTCCTCCATAAAACTAGTTACACTTGTGTCCCGTTCTTTTTTCTTTAACTTGCCAGTAGCAGAGAGAGCATATCTTCTGTCTTTCCGAGGTAAGTCTATTTGTTGCATTACTATTACAGTGTCATCCTATCTATAATACCAGCACATTAGACTGCGATAATGGGATACTTTTGAGAGAAGAAATGCATTTAAAAATGATATTCTGAAACTTTGGAGTTGAACAGCAAAATCATAAGATTTTAGTCAGATAATAATTGTACAAATTAGTAAGGAAACAAGAAGATTAAATATAATTAAGACTTCAAAATATTTGTATGATCAATGTTATGGTTCACAGAAAAAAAACAAAAGATAAAAATAACTATTTTTATCCAGAAATTACACACTGAGAATCAAAACAGGCAAGTACTCAAAATGTTATCGCTACCATTTTTTTTCTTTCACAAGGTAAAGAACTGAAACTACTTGACTCAGTTCAGCATCTATTTCTATTCTAGAAAAAAAAAAAAAAAAAAACTTTGCCTAAAATAGTGTTCCAAATGCAAGAAAGACTTATCACTTAACTGATGGCTTAAGTGCTTATCAAGAACTAAGCCATTCACCTATTTTCCATCTAGAGTTTACCTATGCTGGCTTTTTTGTCTCCATGAAGATCAAGATGTCTTCTTACATGAATCCTTTTTTGGGAACAAAACTCACTTCATATACAGATGTTTAGACATGGAGTTATATTCAGAAAGCAATTTCTTTTTTTTTTTATTGCAGTCAAATACAACAGAGCAAACAAACTCTTAAATCACTGGTCTAAATAGCAAAATTCAATACTAAGAATCCTACTACCTCATCTAGAATCAAGAAATATGCTTTAGAGGGAAAACAGTCAATTGGTGAATTAGAGGTCAAAGATAACATCAATAACAAGCATAAATCTATCCATATTTCTCAGGCACAAAACTCTTTATCTCTTTATAAATGCTCTAAAACTATTCTCTAATATAACAGATGAAAAGAGGGTGATAAAAATAAACATCAGAAATGATCTATGTTATCAACTAAATGCAATTTCTGCATGTTTTATGACACTTTGAACTAACATTATCAATATCTGAGATGAAAATATATATATATATATATATATATATACACATAAAAGAACCAACAGTTTTAGTATTCAGAGTTTTTGGCATTTACTTTTTGTTAAAAAAGTACTCAAGACAACATATATAGTAGAGCATAATATAATTATAATTAAATTAGCTTTTTAATTTAAAATTAATTTAATTTACAACACAACACGAAAATTTCTATGTTTTCAGATTTTACCTTGTCATCAGGCAATTTTGACTCATTGTTGTGAAAATGTTTTTCATTTCAATGTAAAAAAAAGAACAGAAAAATTGAGATTTTTTTTTTGTGTATATTTAAGTTAACTAATCAGAATATAGCTCAACTTTTAAATTTGAAAATATAGATTATGTTTGGTGAATACAGGGTTTTTTTCTTTTAATCTTAACAGGAAAGTGTTAGTCCATTGAGCTACCTACAGTCTAGACTGCTCTTTTCCGGTGTGATGTATTCATTATTGTAACAAGATTATTGTCTTAGCTTACTCTGTATCCCAGCATTTTTTAAAAACAAAAAACAAAAAAAAGTTAGAAAACATTTTATTTTTGATCTGACTTAAACAGATCTTTGAGTATGATTATACTATTTTTATTTCAGTTCAGAGTGCATTATTTTCTCAATTTTTAATAAATTCTTCATTTGTAAAAATTTTAATATCTATTTAATTAATATTATATCATAATATGAAACAAATTATAGGATATATGCAAGTTAGTTGATATTCTTTTATGAAGAACTAGCAGTATAGCCCAGCATTGCTCAGGTGTAATGAAAGCTTTAAAACTAATCCATGGTCCTCGAGCTCAGACTCTTTGGACGTTGGCACAAAAGACTAAAAAGCAATAGTTGTTTACAGTTAAAGTGAAACTGTAGGCTGAAAGAAAAATCAATGGATGTAAGTAAAATTTTGATTTCCTGATATCGATATCAAATAAGTTTTTTTTCGTCATAAACTGAATTTTGAAGGCTAAGTAAGTCCTCTGAGTAAATGGTATCATGGCTGAGACTAAGAACTACAATTATACCTACTTAGAGCCAAACCCGAAGCAAAAACTAAAATAAAAGGGCTGAAAAAAAAAAAAAAAAAAAAAAATACAAACATACAGGCAGATAAACAGACACACACATAAACATCTTGCCTTATATATATATATATATATATATATAGATATATATATAAAATCGATTTTCTGCACTATTGTAAGAACTGCAACCTTGAAACTTCTGAATATCATTTCATATGTCTTTGTCTATGATTAAAATCAGACCACTCCTTCTATAACCCGATTTTTTCGATTATTGATTTTTATCGGGGGTACCTCGACACAAAACATAGCTAAGAACACTCGCAGACACTTATAGTATAACTGTGTAAATTTTCAAGAAAATCAGTTCAGCCGTTTCGGAATCTATAGGTAACGGGGACACACACACATTCAATGTTCCATTTATAAATAAGTTTAGATTAGATTTTTAACCATATTCTAAGGTGAACATTTTGCAATGTTTACACATAACATTTATTTCATTATGTTTATTTAATAGATTTTTATTCTTAAGAAATTTAATAATATATAGTTTTTCACATAGACACAAAGGGCATGGGTCATTTAAAGACTTACACATTCTAGCTTTGTTTTTTTAATTTTCCATTTTATTATGGGAGTTTTATTGGTTTCTTTTAGGTACTAAAAATATTTCGATAGGTATGTTCTATTTCTGTACTTATTATTAAATGAAGAAGTGTGCTGATAAAATCTTTTTTCAGTGAATTCTTAGTACTACCAATATAAATCTTTTGCTAGTGTTTTCCATAGAAGAAATAGTACATTGATAAACAATAGATTCTGTAAGGCACCTGGTTTCCAAAGGACACTCTATAGGGTTTCTACAATTACTTTTATTACTGTCTAAATTATTGATTTCAGTTTTTAGATGATTCTTATTTTAAATTAGGTTTAAATTTTTATTTAAGATGTTATTTTTTAATATTTTTTTTTTCCAAATTATCCATACAACTATAACTTAAATTTAGGGTAGTTTTATTGAAAATCTTGCTTAATGGATTATTATTTGGAAAATGTTTCTTAATCAATGCAAGGAATTTTTGCCTAATTTATGGCTAACCATTTGGTTGAAAAGGAGGTGCATAACAAATAATTTTTCTATTTTTTCTTCGATGGGGGTAGATCTTCTCTTTTACATATTTAATATTTGGGCTTTTATATACACTATTTTTTAAGGCAGTATTATAAAAATTGCAGATCCCTGTCTTACACCCCTTTCTCCTGTAAGCAGATCAATTTTCATGGCACAGCCTAAAAAGCCAAGTGCAAATGAATGTGAAATCCAAACAATCATCTTAATGAGTCACGAAACAAAAATCATCATCAAAATTCTGATGAACAAAAGCATTCGACAAAGTATGCCACAAAGAACTGATAGAGACACTTAGCAATCTTAACATATTTGGGAAAGACTTTAGAGTAATCGAGAACCTTTACTGGCACCAAACTGCCTGCATACAGACAGGAAATGAGCTCAGCAGATACAAAGATAGAAAGGGGTTTAAGATAGGGATGTGTATTATCACCAGATCTATTCAACTTATACAGCAAGACCATTCTGAGAACTCTAGTCTTGCCAGGATTTGTCATTGATTGTCGCAATCTGAACAATATAAGATACACAGATGATACAGTGCTGATAGCAGATACAGGAAAGAAACTACAAGACCTCGTACAGTTAGTACTGAAAGAAAGTGGAAAGAAAGAACTACATGTCAACTACAAGAAATTTGAATGCATGGTAATTGTTTAAAAAAAAAAGAAGCCCAAAATGCCAACTACAAGTTGGTGACACCAAAATCAAAGGTGCAGAAATGTAAATGCCTGGGAAGTGTTCTAACAGAGGATGGAAAGTGTAATATGGAGATCCAAAGGTGTATTGTCATGGGCAAGGATGCATTCTAGAAGCTGAGTAGAGTATTAAGAGACAGGAAAATTTTGCTGGAAACAAAAAAGAGAGTACTGGATTGTTATGCGATGTCTGTCCTTCAATATGGCAGTGAATGCTGGACAATTTCATTGAAGAAGAAGGAAAGCTTGAAGCAACCAAAATGTGGTTCTACAGAAGGATGTTGAGGATACCATGGATGGAACACACAAGTAATGACAAGGTTTTGGAGAGGATGGACACAAAAAGGAAACTGATACTTAACATCAGGAAAAGACAGCTGAAGCTTTTGGGACATGTAATGAGGAAGGAGGGCTTAGAGAACCTGATGCTTACAGGACAGATAAAGGGGAAGAGGAACAAGGAAAAGCAGAGCACAACATACCTGATAGACATGAGCAGATGGATGATAGAGCAAGGATTAAGTGGAATAACAAGAGAGGGATATTAAAAGCTACAAAGAATAGGGAGATGTGGAGGGCTATGATCGCCTACCTCCTGAAGGGACATGGCACATAGAAGACATATCTCTCACATGATTTACATACAGCTTATCAAGGATGAGAATCAGTTATGTTATTTGATAAATAATGATAGACATGTTGAATTAATATTTTGTTATATAATTGATATGTTTCAAAATATTTAAAAAAATTTTAAGTTCCTTCTTGAATTACCTGACATTTTATATCATGAAGGCCATAGATAGGCTTATAGGCAAGGTCTAGATTTTGAGGTAGAGAGGATTGGCATCTACACACCCCTGTTCATTTAGATATCTTGAATGTAAATACTATTCATTTTTATGCTAAACAAATTGCCAACTATTCTGTACTTCTGTAAAGAAAACCTTCTTAAAGTAAGGATCATAAATTAAAGGATTTTTTAAAGTTTTCTTCTATGTGCCATGTCCCACCACAACTTCCTGCCCTTTGTAGCTCTAAGTAAATTTTATCTTTTTGCTATATCTTCTGTTCCCTGTTCTTCCAACTATAAGCTCATTTGGAAGGTCATGCACTGCTTTTCTTCATCCTATGAGTGTCCAATTTTTCAAGCCCTCTTTCCTCATTATGTGCCCTAAAAGTTTCAACAGTCTCTTTTTGATGCTACAAGTCTGTGTTTTTTTGTTTCCATTTAAAATCAGGGGTGCCTAGTGACTTTAGACTAGAGAGTGTGTTATAGTGATTTACTAACCATAGCTTCTAGGTACCTCCACTCATTTTCAATACCGAACTTTTTAAGTGAATCTTTAAAAATAAAAAATAATTGATCGCACTAGACAAGCTTGCTAACCATTTAAGTGACTAAAAAATGGTTAGCAAGCTTGTCTAGCTCGATCAATTTGCCGAAAAGTGTGTGAGTTCGATCCTTACTGAGAACTCCACAGTTCAAACCTTCGAGTCGACCTTTGTGCTAGTGAGTGTTAAAACTATTAAAAAAATATAGTAAATGACAGGAGAGTACTTCTGGGTATCTTTTACACGATTTTCTTTTAGTTTGTTTTTTGTTTTTATTCAAAAGCGTTTTTTTTACTAGTAACAACACTAAAAACAGTCAGTCAGTTAAGTGCCATACGTGAAACACGCCTTGGGCGATCATGTCTCAAAAGAGACATGACTGACTGGGCAGAAGATTATCCTGCAGTAGGTTGCCATTGCTTTCTGCGGTAGACTGGTTGCCGACCAAGGCTATAGAACCCAATCTGCCCTGTTATTTAACCCATAACTGGAAGGAAGAGACGGATTACCTTTCCCAAGGGTATTTGCGCGTAAGTGAATGCAATGAATTCAACTGGAATTCGGCTCCCTGACTTCTCGTTCCGAGCCGATATCCAATGCACCACAACGCACATCCGACAAAAATACATATTTAAAAAAAAAAAAATCAGTTTTTAAAATTCTAACTATTTTTATTCTTGCGGGGCATAAAGTGCATTTAATCATCATTTATTCTCTGATTCGGACTCACTACTAAAAACTGTACTAAAATTTTAAAATGTGGCTTGCTTTCTTTGTGGGTTTGTGACATATTTCCATCCTGCATAAAATAGTCACTTAGTCGGTGTTCAAATTGTTTTAAAAAGTTTGGATTTCTAAATTCTGATTTAAAAGAAGAGACTTTATTTGAGAGATTGGTACAAACAACGATTTCAAAAAAAAAAAAAAAAAAAAAAAAAAAAAAAAGAGCCCATATTGCCATACAATATAAATTCACACTCACGGCCTCTTTGAATCATATACCAGCTTTTTCTTTTAGTTACCAACTATTGGCAATAAAGCCTCAACAAAATTAACAAAACAAAAAAAAAACTTTTTACTTTAACTGAAGAAGTTCCTATCTGACCAGAAAATGCATTGAATTATGACATCAAAAAGAGAAAATGCAAAAATATATTTTTAAAAAAAAATGAAGTTCACTCATCGTTTACGTCTTAAAACTAGCCGGGTGAATTCCGATCGGAGATAAAAAAAAAATAACTAAAAATAAACATTTAAATGAGTATTTGTAAGTAAACAAATTATTAAGATGGTACATATTTTGAAAATGTTATTATTTGTATTATTACTAAACAACTGCGATGCTTCTTTTTTTCCCTGTAATGACAAATGACAACGAAGAAAAATAATATAAATAATAAGATGATAATTTTTAAAAAATAAATAAAAATAAAATCCGCAACTTCTTTATTTAAAAACACATTCCCTCCCATCTTCCGCAAAACAAAAAAAAAAACGTTTTTCAGAATGAATCTATGAACGCGTCACTGAAATCTTGTGTAGGACTAAAAAAAAAATCAATTATCCTCTTTAAAGAGAAAGTTATGTAGGCGGATGATTTTTAGTTTTTTTACTTTAGGTGCTACACGAAAAATGTGACATTTTCATAAAATGACTAAAAAATGATCGATTTCTAACAAAAAAACTGATTTGTTGACGTGAAAAATAAAAAGGTCTATTTAAAATAACATTTATAACTGGTATGGAATTGGAGATAACTTTTTTTGTTTTGAGATTGAGGGATTATTTTCCCCTCGGCAAGTCAATCATTTTTTACACTCACACCAAAAATACGACTCAAAGAGTTAAAAAAAAAAAAATACAACTAACTACACGACAAAGTCACGTTTTTAGCAAACTCGGACATCCGTACAAGAAGACAATAACAGAATTTACAAATTTTCAGTTTACTATTGCTACAACTACTATAATTCAGGTGAGGTGTTTCAACAAGGTATCGGAAAAGAAAAATTATTTTTAGTTTTATTGCTCATTATTTTATTTTTTTTACGAGAGATAGGTGTGGGAATGCAAAAAAGAAGTGTAAGACTAACATTTCTTGAGGGTTTTACTTTTAAAACACTTAAAAACAGTAAACATCAATGACCAATAAAACAAAATAAGACATCTTCCACCTGAAACAACACTGGACAAACAACTAACAATATAACTACACAGCATAAACGAAAGAAGGAACTAAATAAAATTCATCTGTCAAAAAACTATATATCAGAATCAAAATTCAAAAGACAAGTCAAAAACTCAAAAGTAATTTATTTTAAATTTATATTTTAAAACAAATTAAAAACAGAAAAAAAATATTCAACTGTTTTTTTTTTCAGATGATTTTAAATTTTGAATTAAATAAAATTAAAAAAAAGTCATCATCAACTGAAAAACTTAATCGAGATTCGACAAAACAAGACTACAAAAAAAATAAAAATAAAAGCAACATAAGAAAAATGTTTTGAATTTTTTAGTCTTTTTTTTGTTCTGTCTTTTCATGACGATGGCGATCATGGCTCTCTCCACAATTTCTTGTTCTTTGCTTTTAAATTTTGTAGCTCTTTTTAGTAAATTTTGTTGTCTAGTTTGTTTTTGTTTTTTTTTCCAAGTAAAAATACATATTTTTTTTATTGAATCATTCCTTTAAAAGCGTAAATTAAAAACAAAATTATGAAAATAACCGACTATAAAAAGAAATCGTGAAAACAAATATTTTTTACGGTTAGGGTTATTTAAAGGTTGGGTTAGGTAAAAAAAAAACTTAAAAAATAAATCTATCTATGAAGCCATCCTAGAAGTTTAAAAATGCTTCTTGTGAATATGACATTGAACTATTTAGAAACACTTTTTTTTTTATTGAAACAGCACTTGGATTTATAAAGTTTTCAAATTTATTATCAAAACAAAAAAACGAACTTTGTTTTGTTTTTTTTCTCTTAAACTCAAGCTTTTTACAAAAAAATTTAAACTTTAACTTTCATAATTTGATATATAATTTTTATTTTGAAAAGCTTAGGTACTTTGAGAAAATTAAATAACTTATTTTAAACATGCCTTTGTTGAAATAAAAAATATATATCTCACGAAACTTCAAGATTTTAAAAAGCGATTTTTAACTTCCTATAGAAAAACTAAGGGAACCGGGTTCAGAATTGGGCCAAATATTTCTTAAATTAATCATCCCATTTTTTTTTTTTTTTACACACTCTTCTTAGTGACTCAATTTTTATAGCACAAGCTAAATTATTATAGCTTGCTAATTTTACATATTTTCCACATTTCTAAAAACGAGGATCTGGTTTTCACTTTACTTTTTTTTTTTTTTGAGGTAAGAGTCGGTTATTTTTAGGGAGTACGAAAAAAGGGGGGTATTTTTTTAAGTAGTTTTTATTATCAGCCAAATGATTTACGATTTATTATTCACTAGCCTAACTTTTTACTTCAATAAGTTTCCAGGTATTTTGCCGCATGAAACTAAGCTTTTTTACAATTTTATTTTTATGTAAAGGTGAATGAAATAACTAATAATCATTATTAGTTATTTCATTATTACATTACATTACATTATTAAATAATGTAAAAAGGTTATAATGGTCTCAAAACAAGCAAGGTATATTTTTTTTTAAATTATCCAAATATAACTTTTTTTTTAATTAGATTTATTTTTAGTCAATGTTGTATTCAACTCAACTGACATTTCGTAGATTGTGTTCAACAAAGTTTGCACCTACTCACAGTCTGTGTTAATTTTATTCTAACAATTTTTGTTTCCGAAACAGCGTTAAAGAGAATTTTAAAATGTTTTAGTTTTAAAACTACCCAGAACATAGTGTCTTTCTTTACAAAATTAGAATTTAAATCCTTGGCAGCACTTGAAATAATTTTTTGTAATAAAAATAAGATTACGTTGGAGAGAATACGAGATTATTTGTGTTGTTGCTGTGTGTGTGACATACACGTGATTTAGATTTAATAATGCCATTCAATCTCAATACTTTCAACAACAAAACTCGAGGATAAAGATGATTATGTCATTGTAGTAACAATAACTTTTTATTTATCGTAATACCGAAAAGAAAAATACAAAAAAATGGTTATCTTAATTCTCAAATATTTTTCTTGTTTTCATACTCAATTTATTATTTACATGTCAGAAAACGATACAATTTTGTTTTTGTGTCTATCTGGAAAAATTATTAGCAAACAAAAATGACCAACAAGCAGTAAAAATTTAAGAACAAAAAAAAGCCATAATTTACCAAGGCATGAGCTTTCAATTAATCACCACCTCAATCGAAAGAAAAACAAGCTACCTTGGCAATTTTGAATAACTCGTGTAATTTCATTTAGTTTTTTTACTGAGCCATTCTATGTAGCTTAAAAAATAAATACCGTTTTTATTTTAAGCATCTTAAAAGTTATTGGAATATTAAATAAATACTGCTTATAAGTCAACATATGAATATTTTAATTTTGTGTTTTTTTTTTTATGCTTAAAAACAAAATAATATCAAAATTTCGATTTTAAAAGAAAACCTTAATTATTCACTAACGTTGGTGCTGGAAAGCTGAATCCAGAATTCAGGAGCAGATAACTCCAATATTTAATTATTTTTAACAGCTCCGTCTAAGGAAGCCGATACATCCAACACGTTGTTCAAAAAGTAAAACGTACAATGACAAATTTACGCAACAACTAGACATCATATAGTCTTACCTGACTTTAATTATTTTCCTAAGGTAGTGTCACTTTGTCAGGACACGAAAAAAATTGTAAACATTGGCGACAATCACATTTCCATTGCATACTCCATTACTTCTGTGCTCATGCAACAAATGTAACGTCAGTTCTGATTGGTCCAGTTTTAGCTCTGAGTATATAGATTTTTTTTTTATCCCAGATAAATTAGAAAGAACAGACTTTTAAGTAAAATTTTTATTTAAAACTTCAAAGATTATAAATTATCTCTATCAGTATTTAATTTCAGTCTCAAATATTGTAAATAAACTATTCCTTTAGTATTTTAATAACTCTTAAAATATTAACTGTAGCGAACCACCTTCATTCTCTTTATGTTCCATTAGTGAAAAATGTAAAGTTTCACTCAAGCAGCTTCTTCCCACGAACCGTTCCTTTGTGGAACTGACTCCCAAGAGGATAGTTCCCTGATCATTACAATCTTAACTTGTTCATGTCAAGGGTCAAAGGTTATATCTCCACAAACTATGCTTCTCACTCTATAATTCTCTACCTCAAATGGCTTTTGGACCTTGTATAGGGTGAACATCATTGTATAAAAAAAATGTAATTGATCATGATTAAATCCATAATTTACACCCAGCAAGTATAAATAAAGTCAAATAATTATTTTGTAATTCATTTTGTCATAAAAATTAAATTTGAATCATATTGCTTAAGCAGCTTGATTATGTTGTAACTCATATGATGATATCAAAGATCAAAGCATGTCTTTTTTTTATCACTTCATTGAAAAATTTTCACTTCAAACTTCTGTCTTTCAGTGTTTTTTCCAAGATCGTTTTTTATTTTGTTTGCTCTTGGCCATTTTCAGTTTGAACAACATTAAAGAAAAGAATATGAAATATTGATAAAGATAATTTATTTTTCCTTTTTATATATACATAGAGTAACAGGTAAAGCAATGCATTAAATAGCAAGGTAGATTAGGTGGTAGTCAGTTTGTTTGAAGGAAAATTATGGGTTCCAAACCATGGAGAAGACAATAGGAAACCATCCCACTATCCTGAATGGGGCATGTCAACAAAAATAAAAAGAATAATAACAGAGTAGAAAAAAAGATTCTCAAAATGGGAGTTGATCACTTCACCAAAAATAAATCCTGAATAACAAACGGTATAGGTTTTACTTCACTGGGCTAACTATGAATGTTGTAACTATTATCACCCACACAATCAGTGAGGTACACTGTATTGAAACTTTGTTTGTTAATAAAGCTACAGTACAGTGCCTCGCAGATTCTGTGGATGATAGTAAATAAAGTCATTGCCTTAGATAACTCACAGGCTTTTGACAAAGTGTAGCATTAGTGGGGTGCTGCATAAACACCTTAGCTATGGAATCCCTGGAAGAGTTTATGCAATCATAAAATCATTTCTCTCGGATAGCCCCATTAAGCTTGTTACGAATGGTCAGTCTTCCAAAACTTATGAGATCAATGCAGGCAACCTCCAAGTCTCTCTCTTTGGTTCTCTTTCTGTTTTTTATTAAGGATTTGATGAGGAACATTCTCAGAGTGCTAGTAAACACCTATGCAGATTATACCACTGTTTACAGATACACTTCCAAAAAACAAGATGATTGGAGCTTTGCAGTTGATCTCACCTCTGATCTAGCTATAACAATAATAATAATAATAATAATAATAATAATGAGGAGTTCACCAAGAATCAATGATGACTCAACATAATACAAATTGATTTGACGTGGCTGGGGTATTGACTCATTTGGACAAAGATGTCCTACTGTGAGCACAAACTTTGCCACAGCAAACTTGGGAGATTGAGAAAATACCATGTTCCTGTACTGCTCTCTTATCTTCTACTTTTGCACTCTGTCATTTTCAAATTGATTCACAGTATCAGGGATTGAACAGTGCTAATGTTTTCTATTGAATGCTGATGATTCCTATGTGTTGAGGGGCAACTTGCAGGCATTTAGCCTTTCTTTCAGAGTGTTCTTTTAGTGTAGAGAAAGCTCCTTCAGAGATTTCCAAGAAAAAGATCTACTTTGAAAGACTGGTGTCTGCCATTCACACAACATGCCCAGCCCAACATGTTTGGTTCTTCATGAGCATTGATTCAATATTTAGCATACTGGTGTAATCTAGAACAGATATGTTTGTAACCATGTCTTACCACTTTATACCGATGATTTTTTGAAGGCATCTGTGGTAGAATTTTTCCAGTGTCTTAATGTGGCATCTGTAGGTGTTTCATGACTCATTGCCATAGAGGAAAGAACCAGCACATAGTACATGGTTATTTTTGTATTCGATGCTAGGCCTTTTCTCATACCACATTTTATTTTGCAAATAGCCAAAAGGAGAGCTGGCTTTGGTAAGGTGACTGGTTATCTCTTTGTCGAAGCTGTAGTTAGCTAAGATACAACTTCCAAGGTATGTGAAATGATCAACATTGTTCAGCTTTTGACCATCAATAAGTATACATGGTTCCTTTCTCAGGAATCTTGAGGTTAGATGAAATAGAACCTCAGTCTTCTTGATACTGATGGTAACCCCATACATTTTGGTGACAACAGTGAGTCTGTCAGTCAGATCCTCTAAGTCTTTCTTAGAGTTGGTGACACAACACAGTCATCTGTATAGAGAGTCTCTAATAAGTGCTTCCATGGTTTTTGTCCATAAATTTTTAAGATCCCTCTGCCTGTTCTGGATCTCACTTTTACATCTGCTCTTGCAGTCTTGAAAGTATATATGGGCATCAAGCTAAAAGGATGCAGCCTTGTTCTATTCCATTGGACACAGAGAAAGAGATCTCAGATCCAACAACCAGAGCTGACATACCATCATAGAATTGTCTAATCATTTCCCCTATCTTTGGATGGCAACTAATTTATAGTAACACTTTCCACAGCCCTTTATGACTTACTTGTCAAATGCTTTTTTCAGTTCAAGGAAGAGGATGAACAACCCTTGCTGTTGTTCCTAGCATTTCTCCTGGAGATTCCGGATAGAGAATATCATGTGCGCTATTCCTTTCTCTTGTCTAAACCCACACTGACTCTCAGGAACAATTTCATCTATTATGCAGGTGGTAAGCCTATTCAGAATAAGCCTGACCGAGACCTTTTTAGCAATACTTAAATAGAGATGCCTCGGTGATTATCACTGTCAACTTATCAGTGTCAATTTTGCCCTTATACAAGTGGACAATGTGAGCATCTCAGGTTGATGGGGATGGAGAGTTGCAGTGAGCTTAAACAGGAATATTGTTGTACATGTCTAAAATTGGACGAATGGTCAGATAAATGTAATGTAAAATGTCTAGTTAACGTAGTTGTTGTAAATCCAACATATATATTTGTTTTTTTGTCGGAAATGCATTCTCTCAAGAAATATTTGAATTGATATATAATGTTGGTTTTATGTAACACATCAGTTGGTGTGCAGGAGTTATTACGGAGTTATTGTATCTTTTATAATATATTATTAATTTTAATTTTTTATTAGGATCAATGGGAAATATATTAGTACGAATGAGATTTCATATTATTTTTCATCCTTTTGTAGTTATCATGCATCTGGTTTCAATAGAAGAGTTTGATATGTTTAGGGTCTTTTGTCTACATTCACAATATAAAAAAATAATGATCAAAAACACAACTATCCTACACCAAGAAAACAACAAAAGCAAACTACAGATTCTTGAGGCAATTTTCATTAAAATATTTAAACCGTCAATTAATAGAATCAGCTATGAATACTGTAGTAATGTTCTAAAATGTTTGTAAAAAGAACATTTTTTGATGCTTTAACACATGCCTGACCATGACATTACAACATATAAAAAAATTTAATTTTGGATAATTTTCATGCTCTAATGAATGCTAAGCAATTTGTCCACCATTTGAAGCAGAAAAAATTTACAGTAATTTTTAGCAACACAGTTTTGCAGTTATTTTTGTTACCATAAATCACACCCCTAAAGATGATCACAGAAAGAGATTGAAAGTACTTGGGTACCTTGAGAAATGAATGACAATAACATCTGTCGACGTTACAGCTTTGACATATTTCAATTATAATACGTGAAAGATTATCCGTGAGTACGAATGGATTTCATTAAAAATAAGCAGACACAATGTTTGCAATTTATTTAATGTGACATGTCTAAAAGAAAATTTGCTGCCTAATACACAAATATATATATATATATTGTAACGAGGAAGTTAGAAGTGTTTTTCGCCCCAAAAGCCTTGGGTCATGACTAAAATAGTCATCTTAGTAACATTAGTATGAATTAGGTCATTCAGTCAGGGTTCTGCCACTCCAGAAAAGAGAGTAGTATGAATTAGATCACTAGGTCAGGTTCTACCCTTCCCAAAAAGAGATTAAATAGCTGGGTAACTATGGTTACAGTGAAAAGAAGGAAAAGAACAGAGAAAGATAGGGTCAATGAATATAGGCCCCTGTTTCTAAATAAAAGGGAAGAAATAGTAGAAAACCCTACAGTTGTTGGGCTACTGGCCAGGCATAACCTCTCTCCGGCTATTCGTTCAAGATGTCAAAAGAACTTTCCATCAAGCTACCAGCCGAAATTCTCCACACAATGACCTTCCTCAACATCCAGTTAATACACCACATGCTGCCGTGAAAAGTAAAGATTGTTTTGTTAATCACTCTGACCAAACCCTAGCTGTGTATAGTTATATATATATATAATCTTTAACCGAGTTCAATGACCTTTTTCCATTTCACCTAAACTTCCTCCAAATATCTTCCTCATTAGACTCACCTCTTATTTTCCAGTGAATATTGTGTGAAACTAGTACGAAGCTGAACCCATTCTAGTGTCCGGTATATTATAGTTCTGTCACCTTATTCTTGTGGTTTTGCTGAATATTTTTGTGTTTTATAATAAATTTCCTTTCTGTATCAAATTATCTTGCATTATGGTTTAATTCACTCCCTTCAGCATTATTCCAACTAAAATTGTATTTTTATCTGTTGCTG
This sequence comes from Ascarosepion bandense, assembly GCA_037127315.1. NCBI lineage: Eukaryota > Metazoa > Mollusca > Cephalopoda > Sepiida > Sepiidae > Ascarosepion > Ascarosepion bandense. Next base: position 643,343 of record JBBBDQ010028397.1, on the reverse strand, counting down.
ACCAAAACGGGTTCATAACAGTATATATATATATATATATATATATATATATATATATATATATAATGATTATTATTATAATAGAGAAGATATATATATATATATATATATATATATATATATTCTTCACTACTCAACGCCATTATTTATTGCAAAAAAATAAAATAATAAGGCACTGTTAAAAAGCAAACATGCAGCAAGAGCTTTCATAACTGAATGAATTTCAGAGAATGAATTGAGCCTATTGTTTTGCTCTCCATATGTTGAGCAGGAGAGAAATATATATATATATAAGACAATGGTCTTTACATATACATAGAGAGATGACAGACTGGTAATATTGCTGGACAACAAAAGAACAAACAACAAAGTAAGAAAAATAATTTTAAACTCTTCAAATGTCTCAAATTTTATACAGTGGTTGAAATGAATAAAAAAGTTGTCCAATATTTAGATGTGGAACTCAACCTACAAAATGGCACCACCTCCCAATACATGAAACCAAACACAAAATTAAGATATGTAAACATAGATCAAACCACCCCACTAATATAATCCAACACATCCCTAAAGGTATAGAAGACTGTCTAAAAATTCCTCTTATAAAACAATTTTTGATGAGAGGAAAAAGATCATGAAAAAGCTTTATAAGAAAATGGACATAAAAACAAATTAGAGTATAAACCCCAGATAAATGAACAACAAAAAAATAATACAAGAAAATTAATATCATTTGGTTTAACCCACTTTTTAATTTAAAAGTAAACTCCAAAATAGGGAAAATATTTTTCGAACTACTTAGCAAACACTCCCCCAAAAGCTCTGAGCAACACAAAATATTCAATAGAAATACAGTTAAGTTACAGCTGTACTTCCAATTTAGAAAATCCCATAAAGAGACAAAATAACTGGAATTTAAAAAACAACGTATGGCAGAATGCCATTAATGAAAAATGCAACTGCAGAGAAAAAAACAAATGTCCACTTGAAGGAATTTGTAAAACCAAAGGAACCATCTGCAGAAGAGCAGAAATAAAAACTAAAATATACTTAGAATGAACTGAAACCAATTTTAAAACATGATAGAATAATGACAAGTTCATATTCAAATTAGAAAAACTTAAAAACAGCACCAAACTAGCCAACTACATATGGAAATTAAAAGAAAAGAATGGTACAAACCCCCATGTGACACAGAAAATATTAAAAAAGCCAAACCCTGCAATGGTGGCAGTATCTGAAGATTGTGCCAAGAAGAAAAGTTGACTATAGTATTATTTCCAGAATGACAAAAGCTACTAAATGAAAGGTCTGAAATAATGTCCTGATGTAGACATTAAAAAATATTTTTTAGTCTTGCACAAACCCAGATGAAAGAACTCCCAATAACAAACCTCTCCCTACCTTAAACTTTTGGTTATGAACTTATAAAGGCATTAACTGTTAAGCCATCATTCAAAACATAGTACCTGACTAAACCAAAAAGGTTGACACCATGGTAGGCATAACTAGCTGATCTTCCCTACCTAAATATCTAAATACTTTACATGTTGAATCTCCATCCTCCTTCAAACATGTATTGAGCACTTTCTAATACAACTGTTTCCTGGTCTAATTTAATTTAAACCTGACTCATAACTGTTCAGCAAATATATATATATACTAGCATCATGGCCAGGTGTTGTCCGTACAACTCAGAACATTTTAGTAGTAGGAGAAGATGCCAATGAGGGGAGTAGATGGAAATCATTTATTGTTTGAAAAAACACTTTTTTTTTAATATTTCTTTTGTTTCAAAATTACAGGGAAAATTATTCACATTTTTTTGTCTACCAAATGAATTTTTAAAACGTCGGAATAAAAATTAAATATAAAGGCTCATTTTTTTTCTAATAAAAAATATTTTAGTTGCGTTTGACACGTGATTTGATTTCTGTGACGTAATTTAGCAACCATCTTAGATCTTAGATGTTTTACAGAGTAAATGTAAACAATCGGCTTCATTGGCCAAAAAGTACGAAAGGGAAAATTGCTGAACTTAAACTCAAAAAGTATATGTCAACCTGGCTTCCCTGTAGATATATGTCCCTAGAATATTTGAATGGCGTAACTTAAAAAATGTAGGTGGGCATAGGGAACAGTCACACACAGACTCACAGATTGCCTTTTATATATATATATATATATATAGATATAAATATATATAATAACATATTTATATACTTATTACTTATTAATTTACACCTTTAAAATTATTAAAAATTATGTGAAATCGTTTACAATCTAAACCAGTTGTTATGAATTTCACTGTTTAAGAAACTTAACAGAATATGCATTGCAACTTAAATACCCACTAAAAACAATGTTTATAGTGATGTGAAATAATGTCAGATTAAAAAATCACTTAAAAATTGTGTATATATATATATATGTGTGTGTGTGTGTAAGTTTCATTAAAAATGACAGAAAACATGCTAAGCTTAAGTTTTTTATATAATTTTACATGTGATTTTATCATTTTTTTCTTTTCAGAACATAAATTAAAAATTGTATGAATGCTTTTTCTCCAAGTTCTTTCAGCTATACTTTTAACCATTATCAACTAGTATTTAGTATCTTGTAGCATTTCAAATATTATATTAGTAACATTATTGTTCCATCATAATTTTAACTGACACAACTGACACTTCCTGTTGTGTTTACATGCTTACCCTTACTCACACCGCTACACATCTTAATATTCATTGGTTTACACATATACAAAACTTTTGAATTCTAATAATCTCACTCTGCACCACTTTTACTTTTACCTAATATGGTAACATCTATGTTTTTGATTTTAAATTTCCATGATTCCATAACTTTTCACTACTTGATGATGGTATACTTGGCATCAAAACCTGAAAGCTTTTGAGTTGCAGTTACATATGTTATTATTATAACACTAATAACTAGATCTCTATAAAAGCTCTAACTCTGTATTGAACACTTTATAAAAAGTAAAACTTACCAAGCTGTGAAATATATATCCATTAGTTTATACCACTATGAGATTATATATATATATATATATATATATATATATATATATATATATATATATATAAGGAAAACTCAACATGTCATTTCAAGTGGTTATAAACTATAGTTCATTTCTATGAGCCAATTAGCTCATTTTATCAGACCTTACAATATTCCTTCCATTTCATACAAAAAATTTTGCCGATAAAATTTTGTGAAATCAAAATGCAAGAGCTACAGCTGGAATTTGAACTCACCATACCAATCTTATTATCCATTGTGATAAGCACTATGCTACACACTCCACATCATATATATATATACATAGTGACATGTGCTAATTATAAAGCAGAGAAATGTGTAATTTTCTAAAAGAAAAAAAGAAAAAAGAACTTCATGAGTCTGTTACTGAAGAGGTCAACAGAGATCAAGTGCCTACTAAATTATGATGGTCACAAAAAAGATTATAAGAATATAAGTCACTTACAGTCACCAATTAGAACTGACTTTGAAAACATACAAAAAAGTTTCTTTGATAAAATTGAATATGAATTGCGAGTCACAAAATAATTAATAAGAACAAGAGAAAAAAATAATGCTATCAAGGAATGGATGGCTGCAGTTTGAAGAGAACATTTATTTATTTTTCATTTTTTAATCAGTTAAAGTGGATAAAATAAAGAACAGAGGAAGATTAAAAAAAACCAGTGGTGGTCGAGGAGGAGGAGAGGAAGAAGAAAAATTAATATTACAAAAGACATCATTATCATCTGAGAAACCATTCAACAGTTAATCTTAATTTATATTTTAATAATATGAAGAATTTATAGCAGATGAAATGTTGCTTTATACATTTATCAATTGATAATGAAAATACATGGAAAAAATTTTCAATTAAGGTACAACAGAGATGGAAAGAATATGTAAAAGACTTCTTTCATAACAGAAAAATTATAATACATAAAAACATTGTACTAAAATCTGAGGTTAGGTCAGCACTGGCAAATTTGAAGAGTAACAAAGCAGCAGAACCAGATGAGATTAGAAAAATGACAACTACCTGAAATTTTTTTTTGAATTGTTAAATATACAATAGTGGTGAAATGCTGGAGAACCTCAATAAATCAATCTTAATATGCTGCCAAAACTCAAACTGAAAATCCAAGCAGGTGTAGAAATTTAGCTATGTAGTGCAGTAACAGAATGAGGAAAGTGTGACTTGGAAATCTGAAGGTAATTATATGGGAATAATGACAGTGCTTTCCAGAAACTAAGCAAGTGTTAAGGAATAGAAAAATGTCTTGTGAAACAAAATGCTGAGCTGTTATATCTAATCTCCTATATGGCAATTGCAAGAGAATTTCTTCACAGATGAAGATGAAACCTGAAGTGACAGAGATGTGTTTCTACCAATGAATGCTGAGAGTACTATGAACAGAACATGTGTGTAATGAGGAAATTCTAAGAAGAATAGAATGTTGTTAATCAGAAAGAGACAACAGAATTTTCTAAGACACATAATGAGGAAAAAAGAAACATTTTTTTTTAAATTTTACAGATCTTTTGACACATCATTTTTTAAAGATTCAAGTTTGCTAAAACAGTGTAATTTCTCTGCATTCTCAAAATACAGCACAACTTGTTTCAGGTTAATTCATCTAACTAGAGCTACTCTTATTTACAAATTATAAATAAAACTCAACTGTATATTCATGGGTACAAAATTTTTGGGGTATTTTTTCCATGAAAAATATCTTTATTGATGCAGTGAGTAAGATTGCATTGTTAGAACAAAAGAAAATATGTTTGTTTCTCCCAAAAATATTATGAAAGTGAAAAACATCATATTCTATGTTTTTAAAGACAATTCTTTCCTCCAATTTCTCACTACTTTATAACTATTCCAAACTCAAATAATCTATAAAATATATAATACTATAATTTGAGCATAATGAGAATATATTTATCTCAAACACATATGCATTTCTCTCTCTCTCTCTCTCTTTCTATCTATCTATCTATTGTAATGTTTGTTACAATGGTTTATAAAAGCATAGCATCACTACACAAAAATTTTTGCGTTTCGGAGCCATGTTTGCTCCTCTTCTGGTGATGAGGTTAATGAACAGTGGGTTTAAAACCTACATGTTCCATAACTTTCTTACACTATATATATATATATATATTATTAATAATTACTTTAGAACATGTGCAAACTATAAACTACTACAAAATTCTACATTTTGTTTCAGCATTGAAAGTACAAACTAAAGAAAAACTTTAGAAGAATCCAGAAAGTTGATGTGACCAACAGCCAACTTGCCAGACGAATATACATTCATACAAGTAAAAATCCTGAACAAGGATAGAAAAAAAGAAAGACCAAAAGACAAACACTTACCTATACAGTAAAGTGGTCAATGCAAAGACTAGTTAGACAGACAAAACAATTATTTCACATCAACACTTAACAAATGTGTTACAAGGAGAGAAAGGGAAAGTAAAGTGTCAAGTAACTTTACAAGTTGGCAAAGAAGTTAAGTGCTATACTTTTTGGAAATTTTTAAATGTGTATAGAAGGAATAATTATTAGTTCGGTCAATGAAAGAGTCAAAAATATGTATTTATCCATATAGTTCCATGAGGTTCTCTTTCAGATTTTAGTTGGTCGGCAACTTTTTATAGATTCTTTCGGCTGGATATAAATCCTTGAATCCTTGAGTTGATAACATCAGCAAACCCTGTTAGCAACTAACTACTCACTGCCCAAAACATATTTTTATAGGGGCTAGCACCTAATTTGCATATTTCTAACACTGTTAGAACTCTCTCGATTTTACTGGAACATTCTGACATCTGCTAAACATTCTATTTCTAATTTCCTTATTTTTACGACTACTTCATGAATTAAAACTTTTTGGGAATAATGCTTAGGACTCAATAGAATCCATTACTATAACTTTTTATACATTATTATTATTTTTATATATAAATGCATCCTCGTAACAATAAATATATATATATATATATATATATATATAAAAGATAATATATATATCCCCTGTGGATATACCAGTGTATATATATATATATATATATATATATATATATATAAAAGATAAAACAAAAATTTCAATATTTAAATTCGTTGAATAGCCATTTATATATATATATATATATATATATATATATATATATATATATAATGGCTTGTATTCAAGGATACCCGTCTACCAGGGCAGCTAGCTAATCCCCATTGCAGATGCCTGCTCAAGCACACATTTGTTTGTTCAACACCCACATAGCCCACCTCTGGTTTATACTGCAACTATGCTGAGTAAACCTTAGTTGCACTTTCTGGAGATGGCGCATTATCTAGTGTGAACAACAGTTTGAATAAGACTAGAATGATCAAACCCTCAGTCACAATGACATATGATTTTGAGCTAGTACAACCATCAACGGCGCCTCAAAGGAAGCCATCCACCCAGTTTCACTCATAAGGCTTGTTTCACCCGTGGTATAGTTTTTAGGCACTTTCCAAAGGTACTGCATGCTGGGATAGCCTTCTCCAGACTGATAACACGAAGAAATCACCTTTCTGAGAAATCGACCATGATGAAATTCAAACGTGGGCTTCATAGACAGAAAGTGAATAAGTGAATGTTCTAACCACTCGGCCATATGTCAATATATATATATATATATATATATATATATATATATATATATATATATTGTTAAATATAAGAGACAATGAATGTATATTATGTTTAATCATGAGCCATTCTAAACGTTGTATTTTGGCTTTAATTTCAGTTGAAAATAAAGACAAATGATTAAACATATTAGACATTCATTGTCTCTTATATTTAACAGTATATGTTTAGAAAATTATTTGCTGCCTTGATACAGTATATATATATATATATATATATATATATATATATATATATATATATTAGAAATTATATGGAAATTTACAAAATTAGTATTAACTGATATATTTATTGAAATTTATTTGTTTTATACCTTATTTTTAATGGATACTTGTATTTGAGTGGATAGTCTGTTTTTTTTTCTATAAAAATCTCCTTGGTATATACAAGTATGTATGTATTTTTTATCACATAAAATTTGGTGGGCATGAGCAAATCTTCATTCAAAAATTGAAAAAAGTTTGGGAACCATTGACCTAGAGTATTTAAATCCTCGTGTAATTGTTATAATGAGCATATGATTGCAAAGAATAAACAAGGATTTTAACAAACGTGTATTAATCATTTTTCAGAATATAGACATAACGGACTGACTGACATAATTAGGGAAAATGTGACAAAGTTGTTAATTGGTAGCTCTTTAGTTGTCATTGATAAGGAGAGCAATTAAGTGTAAGGTTGTTGTTTGTTTGTTTGGAGGTTTAGTGACCTGTCAATTCTTATGGGATCATTTAAGGTTATAACCAATGATTTTGGGTAAGGTTATTTTATTTTACAACATTTTTCTTTTTGAGTATCAAGATTCATTGGGATTTGTTTTCAAGAGCAGGGTCCCCAAGTCCTACCCTTGTTATTTAACCCATAACTGGAGGAAAGGGATGAATTAATACCTTTCCCAAGGGTACCAGTGCTTAAGTGAATGCAGGGTATTAAACTGGAATTCGAACTCGGCTCACCGATTTCTCTTTCCGAGCTGATATCCACTGCACCACAATGCACATCTGTCACTATACGCTTACAGCACCTGGTATTCCCAAGCGGTCACCCATCTAAGTACTGACCAGGCTCAACATTGCTTAACTTTGGTGATTGAGTGAGAACTGGTGTATTCAATGTGATAGGCCGTAAGCCTAAGTGTAAGGTTGTTGTTGGTAAGTCATCTACCAGTTTGATCTACAGTCTGGCAACAATCTGATGGTAGAATATGCAGCCACTAGAAGGACATTGTTCACCATGACCTACAGCAGAGTAAACTGGCACTGAAGGAAGTACTGATGTTCTGTTTAGTGACAGATGTGCGTTGTGGTGCAGTGGATAGCGGCTCAGAAAGAGAAATCGGTGAGCCGAGTTCGAATTCCAGTTGAATACTCTGCATTCACTTAAGCACTGGTACCCTTGGGAAAGGTATTAATCCGTCCCTTCCCTCCAGTTATGCGTTAAATAACAAGGGTAGGACTTGGGGACCCTGCCCTTAAAAACAAATCCCAATGAATCTTGATACTTGAAAAGAAAAATGTATTACTAGACACAAAACTTACATATAAAAAAACAACAATAAATTGTTGAAAGAAAAAGGAATTAATTAGCAATAAAATAAATAAAGTTTAGTTGGCAATAAATGACTCGCCAAGGTTAATTTGCCATAAAAACAAAACAACCAAATCTTTGTCTATGGCTTCAAGTACAGGGAATGGTACTGATTACTTGCGCCAAAATATTAGAGTAATCTATTCTTTTAACTCAAGATTTACTTTAACCTTAGAACAAAATCCTCAGCCTTCAGATAAAGTATCTAGGAATCTTGCCTTTAAATCCCGTTTGAAATTTTCTGTGTAATTAGACAATCCAACAACATTGTTACAAAATGTGTTCATAAGCATATTGAATAAATCATTAAACTTTTGAAGATTGTAGTTATTGGAGAAGCAAGTAAATGGAAGGGAGTTCCACAGTTGGAAAGTGCAAGAAAAGAAAATGTTAAAATAGAAAATGAAAAATGAGGAGGGTGGGAATAGTTATCAACCCTTGAAGAAGACAAATAAGATACACCAAAAAGCAGGTGTACTCAAAAGCATCAATGGTTAGCTAACTAGAGTGGCTCTCTTTATAAAGTAACCTTTGAGAAGGTAGAGAAGAAACCACTACACTAACACACATGGCAATATATAACACAAAAATTACACAAAACAGCACAAAGAAGGTCAGCTCCCCTAGAATTGTTTTTTCACCTGACAAGGTGAAATGTGTGACAGCTGACCAATATCCAATTGTTTGAAACAATTAATATGGTCATTAAGGTCCAATAGTTTACATTCTTTTGTGCCTGGCTCCTTTGGCATTGGTATAAAGAGATCTACTGAGACTTACCAGTTATATATTTTATTTAGCATTTCAGTAATCTCACTGATCCCAAAGTTGTCTAAGACTGATGTTATCTCTATTAGAATTTCATCTGATCCTACGTTTGTTTCTTCTCATTTTGATCAATGTTGAACTTACCTCAAATTTTAATTCAGTCATTTAATTTTTATTATTTATCAACCCTTTACAGGTCATTTAATATCAAAGCATATTTAGGATTGTAAAAATAATAACTTTTTATTTTCTGGTACGTGAATACTGCATTCACAATTTTTCAAGAATAACAATGATTTTTTTCAGATATAAATCTTACTATTTAACCCACAGCCGGGAACAGATTTTAGTACCATAGGTTTTTCCATGTTTTTATGTATTATAGACTGCTCTCTTCTGTTGCATTGGAAGAGTTCTTCTATATATTCATTTCATAGTTGTATTACCTTTTACGATTATGACTATTTTCTTTTTAGATTTTATGTATCCTGTTAAAAAGCATATTTTCTGTCCTGTTATTTATCTTTTTATTCAAGCCTACTTTTGACATGTATGTTCCATTGTCTTTCTATCGCTGTACATTTTCTGTACATTTCTGATTGAACTATTCATATTAATATTTTAACAATTTTAATTGTGAAATCACTGACTTGCATAATGAATTCTGACACAGAGTAATGTAATGAAGTGAACAGATTCTTTCCTGAAAACATAATGACTACAAAAAGCTACTTACCTGTTAAGAATAACTTACAGGCAGACATACAGATATCTCAATATGCATGAAATAAACAAAAAGCTTAAATACAGAAGATTCCATACATTTTGTTCAATGTCTTTTAAAATAAATACTTTTGTTAATGTTGCCTTATTCTCTTTAATTCTCATTCTGACTGCCTTATTCTCTTTAATTCTCATTCTAACTGCCTTATTCTCTTTAATTCTCATTCTGACTGCCTTATTCTCTTTAATTCTCATTCTGCCTTATTCTCTTTAATTCTCATTCTAACTGCCTTATTCTCTTTAATTCTCATTCTAACTGCCTTATTCTCTTTAATTCTCATTCTAACTGCCTTATTCTCTTTAATTCTCATTCTGACTGCCTTATTCTCTTTAATTCTCATTCTGACTGCCTTATTCTCTTTAATTCTCATTCTGACTGCCTTATTCTCTTTAATTCTCATTCTAACTGCCTTATTCTCTTTAATTCTCATTCTAACTGCCTTATTCTCTTTAATTCTCATTCTAACTGCCTTATTCTCTTTAATTCTCATTCTGACTGCCTTATTCTCTTTCTCATTCTAACTGCCTTATTCTCTTTAATTCTCATTCTAACTGCCTTATTCTCTTTAATTCTCATTCTAACTGCCTTATTCTCTTTAATTCTCATTCTAACTGCCATGTTGTAACTGTTCCAATAAAATTGTGAATTGCATGGCTATTGACAATTAAGATTATCTATTATCTCATGTCTTAACTTATCACTCGTCCTTTGCCTATATCTTTTCATTCTTACTCTTATCCCTTTCACTCTTCATTGCTCTTTGATGTTTCTATCTAAATGCTATGCAAACATTGATTAGTTTTATATGTAAAAAAGGAATAAGATTGCACAAATATTTTTTTATTATATCCTCTCTTTTCTTTTGACCTATCTTGTCATAATTAATTTTAGCAGATCAAAAATTGGCACCTTTCTATCACTGCCTGCTTTTAAAATTTTGTCATTTTGCCTGTTGATATTTTGGCAGGCCAGTGTCTGTACTTTTCTTTTGTCTCTATTCTCGCTATATCTATATATTTATTTTTCCTTTCACCAGGTTTTCATTTTTTTCTCGTTTTCTTACCTCTTAACTTTACACTTTTTTCTTATTTCCCACAATTTTTTTCCTGTTTAAGTTTATAAGAGTATTCAGAAAGGGATTATGTTTTACTAGAAAGGATATCAAAACAAATGTGAGTTAAATTTATTTAAACACTATTTATCAAAAATGTAATCACCTTCATTTTCAACAACTGCAGCCCAACAAAAAGGCAAATTTTTAAAGAAATGTTGTAACCCTAAAAGGTTACTGTGTGAGTAATCACCAAAATGGAAGTTGGGGATAGTATTATATCAACCAGTACAAGACTCGCATGCTGTGTAAAGTAGATCCACTGCTAGTGAACTGCTAGTCAGTATAATCACTCTCCTCTACAACAATTTACTCCAATAGTGTGCATGTATTTAAGAGGACAGGAACATCCAATTCCTGTATACAACAAGAAATCTGGGTTTTCTCCACCAAAAAGTTGGAAAAACTTTTTTCAGCTTCCTTGTTTCTAAATGTTCTTCCATTTATGAAATGTTCTTGTATCACTAGAAAATTCCATAAGAAATGAAAATCTATCTGGTGTGTATGGAGGATGAGGGAAAACATTCTATCCTAATGATCTTATATTTTTTTCTTGGATTTGTTTTGTAAAGTGTGTATTCTTGCATTGTCATATTGGAGAATACCTTTTTTATTTACCAAAATTGGACAATTTTAATATAAGGCTTTCTTTACCTGAGCAAGTTATTGGCAATAAATATCTGCAGTTATGGTCCTTCCATGTTCTCCTTGCTCATAATGGAGGACTTTCATATACCACCAAACACAGAACAAGGCACTAGTTTCTCATTTTCTGACAATTTCTTTTTTTCCTTTTCTATTGACATGCAGTCCCCATTTTTTCAACATCTGTAACAACTGAAAAACAAAATATAAATTTTTATATAACAGAACAATTTTAGGAAAATATATGACAAATTGAAAAAGATTTTTTATGTGATGCATTTCATCCATTAGGGCTTCAGACTAAAGTGGCATCAACATAAACATCACTTTACTCTGATAAAGTTCAAAAGGACAAAATGTGCCACACACACAAAAAAATTTCCACTTTGTCATAGATTTTTTTGAAACCTGTAACAATGCAATATAAAAATCATAGGTTGGTATTCCTGGTTTAAAGTCTGCAGATGGGAGAATATCGTGTTCAGTTCTCTAATGAACATTCATAAGGAATCCATATTTTTTTTATTGTTAACTGGAACATGACCAGTTGGTTGAAAAATGTTAAATATTAATTTTAAAAACATTAATTAATTAACTAAAAGAATGCACAATCCTCTGACTCAGAAACCATTTTATGGTCATTTGACTGTCTGGTTTTTATTTTTGTCTTCAAACCACATATCTTTCCGAAGGGTATATGTGCATAAGTGAATATAACAAACCCAACGGGAATTGGAACTTGATTCTCCCATAAATAATTCTGAGCTATTATCCATTACACCACCAACACATTCAAGCTTACAGCACCTGGTATTCTAAAGTGGCAACACATTTAGGTGCTGACCAGGCTTGACGTAGCTTAACTTTGGTGATGCTATAGGAACCAGTGTTTCAATGTCATGTGGCCGTAAATCTTAAACTGGCAGAATAACAGTATTGGTATATAGAAATGTTAGTACAATCACACACTTTCATATCTGAAAATACTTAACAGTTGCAAAGAAAAAAGAAAGTGATATTTTTAATAATAATAATAATAATAAGGAAGAAATCAAGAACCATATCAGTCAAATACAAAATATTGCAATGGAGGAACGAGAACAGCTCCCAAAAATACAACCAACTAAACATAACCTCGAAACTATTAAGCTCTACAATGCAGCACTCAAATTAATTTTGGATAAAGAAGACACTCATATAAATCTCAATGAAGCAATATATACATCAGCAATAGCAGCAACAAAAAAACTGAACATCAAATTAAAAACAAGGCAGTCTCGCAGACATGAAGATCCACCTTGGAAAAGAAAAATAGAAAAAGAAATCAAACAACTTAGAAGTGAACTATCAGTACTCAATGAACTGAATAAATGTAAGAACTAGAAAAGGCAGAAGAGTCGAAAGAAAATACAACATGAGAAATTAAAATGAAGTCCTATCAACTAAGAAAAAAATAAAGCAAACAATACAGCTGAAGGCTCAAAGAATAAGACACTATGAGAAAAGATCAAGATTCGACAGACAAAACAAGATTTTTCAAACCGATGCAAAAACATTTTACAGGCAAATAGGTAAAAAAAGAATTGAAGCGACAGTCCCCCCAAAAATGGAAGAAGTTATACAGTTCTGGGAAAAAATATGGGCATGCCCTAAAGAACATAACAAAGAAGTAGATTGCATTACACAAGAGATAGAACAAATCAAAAATAAACCAGAACATATATGGGCTTGAATCATAGAAGAGGATGTTAAATGTGCACTGAAAAAAGCACACAATTAGAAATTCCAAGGTATAGACAAAATTCCTAACTTTTGGCTATATTATTTAATTACAGCACATAAAAAACTAGCCAAAGAACTTCAAGAAATGGTTCACGATCCCACTAAAATTCCTGCATGGATGACCAAAGGAATTACATTTCTTCTACCTTAGAGTAGTGACACAAACAACCCAAAAAACTACAGACCAATTACATGCCTTCTGACAACATACAAACTATTAACATCTATTTTAACAATCTATTTTAACAAACAGACATAATTCTTCTTGGAAAGAAATGACATATTACCACTTGAACAAAAAGGGTGCAAACATGGCTGTTACGGATGTAAAGACCAATTGCTTATTAACAGAATGATCCTGGAAAACTGCTACAGTGCAAAGAAAAATCTTAGTACTGCCTGGATAGATTATCGTAAGGCATTCGATAGTGTACCACATTCCTGGATCTTAAAGACTTTAAACATATACAAGGTATCACCAATTTCATCATCAATTTCATCAAACAATGCATGTTGATATGGGAAACAACCCTTTACCTCAATCATATAAATGGAACCTATAAGTCTGGTAAAATAAACATCAAAAGAGATATATTTCAGAGTGACTCTTTGTCTCCCTTGCTATTCTGCATATCATTAAAACCAGTCAACTTAACAAGACAGAATGTGGTTATAAAATAGCCCAACAGAAAATAAGCCATCTATTTTACATGGATGACTTAAAGTTGTATGCTAAGAATGATAATGAGCTGGAAGGTCTTCTGCAAACTGTAAAATGCTTCAGCGAAGACATTGGAATTAAATTCAATTTGAATAAATGTGCTAAAGCTACAGTTTTACGTGGATCGCTATAAAAAACATCCTCAATTAGCTTAGACCCTGCTGTAACAATAAAAGAATTAAAGCCAGATGAAGCTTATAAATACCTAGGTGTAAATGAAACTGAAAAAATTCACCATAAAAAATGAAAGAAACAGTGCATAAAGAGTATTATAGAAGGCTACGACTTATATTAAAAACTGAATTGAATTCTCAGAACAGAATTATGGCCATTAATAGCCTTGCAATTCCAGTTGTCCAATATAGTTTCAACATCATAAACTGGACTCTAAATGACATCTTATTCAGCTAGAATTGTCATACAAGACAACAACTATTGGCTTACTAACAAACATAGAAACAACAAAGGATTGGGTGATACAATTAGTTAAACAACATGAAAACAGAAAAAAAAATTCAATAATAAAAGAAGGCAGTAAATACAAATAAGATTTACATTTAGTAGATTCTGTAAAAAAGCAAAACAGAAGCCAAGAACCAACTATTGCGGCAAAAAATATGAAAATGAAAGCCAAAGATAAAGCTCTTGAACAGATGAAACTGGCAAGACAAACCTCTGCTGGCCAATATCAAGAACGTGTCAATAAATCCAAAGTTGATAAAGTTAATACTCATCGATGGTTAAGTGCATCTGGATTAAAGTCTGAGACTGAAGGTTTTATTGTTGCAGCGCAAGACCAAAGTCTTTTCACTAGGAACTTTCAGGCAAATATTATACATAATAATCTGGATCCAAAATGCAGATTCTGTGATAAATACAAAGAAACAATAGACCATCTAATCTCAGGATGTTCTGTCAGTCAGTTAAGTGCCATACGTGAAACACGCTTGGGTGATCATGTCTCGAAAGAGACATGACTGACGGGGCAGAAGATTATCCCGCAGTAGGTTGCCATTGCTTTCTGCGGTAGACTGGTTGTCTGCCAAGGCTATAGAACCCAATCTGTCCTGTTATTTAACCCATAACTGGAAGGAAGAGACGGATTAATACCTTTCCCAAGGGTATTTGCGCGTAAAGTGAATGCAATAAATTCAACTGGAATTCGAACTCAGCTCTCCGATTTCTCGTTCCGAGCCGATATCCACTGGACCACCACTTGCCCCAAATGAATATAAAAATCATCACAATAGAGAGGGGCAATATTTACATTGGACAATGTGCAAACACTATGGAAAATCTGTAAATACTGGTATGAACATCACCCAGCAGTGGTTTACTGAAATAGAAGATGTCACCATTCTATGGGATTACACCATCTACACAGACAGAAAGATTGAAGCAAATAGGCCGGACATTATTGTTAAAAACCAGAAAGAAATAACTTGCCTATTAATTGATATGTCTTGTCCAGCTGATTGTAACATAGCAACCAAGGAATTCAAAAAACTGTCAAAATATAAAGACCTGGAAATTGAAATAGAGAAAATGTGAAAAGTGAAAACAAGAATCGTGCCAGTGATAGTAGGTGCACTTGGAATGATAAAAAAAGGAACAAAACAACACATTGAAAGAATCCCTGGAAACCCCATCTTAAGAGATATACAAAAAATTGTCTTATTAAGTACAGCCCACACACTAAGGAGAATTTTGTCTATGTAATACTAGGGATGATGGGGAAGATAGAAAAAAACATGAAATGGAGCCATAACGACACACCACAACCTGCCTTAGGTCTTCCCACAGACTTGGTAGGTAGTGCAACCATAGCAGAAATCAAAATATGATGAAAAATGACATAATAATAATAATTACTAAAATAGGAAAATAAATTTGAGTGTTATAAAACAACCAAAAATTTCTCTGAAAAGCAAATTAGTTGCATAATTTAACTGAACCACTCGCATTTTTAAGTTTTTTGGACACCACAATGTTCTTTCAGGCTGACAAACAGTTTCCCTAACAGATTTCCCTCTGTTTTCTACTCTTAGAAAAGAAAAGTAAAAAATTAAACCAATTTTTTAAATTTTTTTTACATTTGTTTTGTGAAATCTATCATTGCAATTAAGTAGAATTGGATAACTTAAAAAATACAAATAAATGAAAACATGATGTCTTTGATAGAAGAAAAAACAAAAATTAAGGCAATGGTTTATCTAGGACCCATTGTCATGGTAACATATATATCATAGTGATTCTCTTTGACGTCAATATTTCTAATTCACTAAAAAACAACAATTACAAAAGTGATGACCGAAAATTATGGACTGACATCAGAGGCTTCTGTAAATGAGCTTTTATCTGTCCTACTTTCTGCTTTGCATGTCATATCCGGCAATTATTCACAATTTGTTTTTTCTTCTTCACTTTAATGGTTAAAAAACAACAACTGGAGCTTAATTGTGAAATTATCCTACCATTTGTATAAGATACCTCTTATATTTGGAATTATACTTTAAGATAACAGACTAACTGTGAAATATATATGATGAAAATATAGTTTTATAGTATGCTATATTTATGGGCAAAAGTGTTCAATATCAGAGATAGAGCATATGTAATTATAAAAGTGAACACTAAGTGTCAATAGCCTGTTTCATACAGTCTTAACCCTACTCAGTGTTGACCCATGTCTACTTTTATTATATATATATATATATATATATAGTAAATTTCATATTTTCAGTGTTTTATACAATAGAAAAGTAATCAAGGAGACAGTAGATAATGATTGACATTGCATTTAAATTTTTGGAGATCATATTTGGCTGAAAAGAATGGAGCCTGAAGAGAGTTTCACAATTGACAAGTGTGAGAAAAGAAACTGTTAACATAGAACTTGCAGTTACATCAAGCCAATTCAATTCTAAATTGATGAGACTTTGTTTCCACTGTAGTATTGTGCTTAAATTCATAAAGTCTAGGTATCATAGCAAAGAGTTCATCTGAACAATTACCATGAAAGTATTTATAGAAAAAGCATGGAAGCAAATTTACAGTGGTGGGAAAGCAACTGAAGCCAAGATGTCATGTCAAGACCAATAATATTGCTTATTCTTCTTTGGATTATATCAACAATCTTTAAATATAAAGCAGAATCATATGTGGCAGAAATATTCTAAGCATGGACAAATGGTAGACTTAAATAATGTTAGATAAATTCAGGAGAGAAAATTTGTCTAGATCAACAGAGTGAACCAACTTACTTAGCAGCTGACCTAGCAATAGATTCGGTATAGTCTTTCTACTTTATGTTAGCTGAGAATGTTAGCTTGAGAAGTTGTAATGAGTCACTCTCCTGGAGATTAGCACCAGCCATGCTGACAGATGGCAAAAAAGGGGTCTCTTAGATCATTTATAAAGAGCCGTTTTGTTTTGAAAGCATTAAAATTAAGAAGTCATTATTTGCCCCAGTTAATAACAGACTGAAGTTTGTTTCTGAGCTTAGCTGTCAATTTGACCTTATTGAACAGACCAGACTTACAACTGAGACAAGAGTAACACATCACTCAATAAATCCCGGGCCTATCTAATAAAACAACAACTTTTCGGCAAAATTCAACTTTATTCTTCAACATAGTCTCCTTCTAGGGTGATACACTGATTCCAACACTTCTCTTACAATTCAATGCCTTTTTTGTAGAATGATTTGTCTTTGGCCTTAAAATACACCTCAGTTTCCGATATCACTTTTTCATTGAAACTAAATCTCTTTCCCTGGAGCATTCTTTTGAGGTAGTAGTCATTAGGGGGCCAGATCTGGAGAATTGGGTAGATGCAGCAGCAATTCGAAGTGCAATTCATGTAGTTTTGCTATTGTTGCAATTGACTTGTGACATGGTACGTTGTCTTGGTGAAAGATCACTTTTTCTTCTTCATTTGTGGATGTTTTTTGCTGATTTCTTTCTTCAAACACACCAATAATGCTATATAATATTTACTATTGATGGTACTTTTTTTCTCAAGGTAATCAATGAACAAAATATTTATGCATTTCAAAGTACGGAAACCAAAACCTTGATGGCTGATGTCTGCATCTTTGCTCACTTTGGACGGCTTTCACCTGCTGCCGTCCACTCAGCTGACTACCAATTTGACTTGGGAGTGAAGTGGTGGATCCATGTTTCATCTATGGTTACATATTTATGCAAA
Organism: Ascarosepion bandense; assembly: GCA_037127315.1. Classification (NCBI taxonomy): domain Eukaryota; kingdom Metazoa; phylum Mollusca; class Cephalopoda; order Sepiida; family Sepiidae; genus Ascarosepion; species Ascarosepion bandense. Next base: position 624,996 of record JBBBDQ010028397.1, on the reverse strand, counting down.
ACCTCCTTGTTGCGTTGAAACAGTTGCAAACAATGCTCTGAATTGTCGACATTTTGTTATTTTTGATTGAGTGTGAGCAAACGCAGAACCCACTTTGAACATAGCTTTCCCATTGACAAATGTTCATGCAAAATGGTGAATACACTGACCTTTGATATGTTCAACTCATCTGTTATCTAACGCAACTTCAATGTATGATCAGCCAAAACGAGTTTGTGGATTTTTTGGTGTTTTCCAGGACAATTGCAGATTTTAGGCAACCTGAGTGCTCAGCATCATTTGTGTCTGTACAACCATGTTTAAAGTCAGCAAGCCACCTCTTAAGCATTGTTTCTAATGAAGCATAGTCCAAATAACACTTATCAAGCCATTGCTTTGCTTAAACAGTATTTTTTCCCATCAGGAAGCAATGCTTCATCAACACATGAAATTCAGATTTTTCCATTATTTTGAAAATTTACAAAAGTAGCTTCACTTAAATAACTGTAATTTGTAAACTAATAATGCGATTGGGCCCAAATTTTGGCACATGCCATTTGAAGGTTAGTACTTCATAAAAATTATATGGATTTTTTTTTAGTAGCACCATCTTTTTGTCATGCCTGTTACTTATTGATTGATGTGTGTCATCAGCACTTATACCAAGTTGGGAGCTGACGTCCCTGAGAAGATTATTAATGAAAATTAAAAACAAAATAGAACCAAGGATAGAGCTCTTGGTGGGGGGGGAGACCTGCATTAGTTCAAAAAGATCTAGAAGAGTGGCCATTCAATATAACTTTGAATTCATGATTTGATAAGAAATAATGAATCAGTTCAAAAATTTGTTTGGAGACACCATGAAGGCCTGTATATCAAACCCTGTCAAATGCTTTTGAGATGTCCAAAGCAACAGTCTGAGCTTCACCTTTCTTATCTGAAGCTTGATAGACTCTTTCCACAATAATTGTTAATGTATAAACAGTTGATCTAGAGAAGTGAATGCCATATTGATTGTCTGTAAGAAGACCCTATGATGTAAGATGCTTAAATAATTCAGCATTGTTTAGAGCTTCTAGGAGTTTACTAAAAAGAAGTAGAAGGCTAATAGTTGAAAGGGTTGAACAGTTTACCTGAGTTCTTAAAGACTGGATCAATTGATGAGAATTTCCAATAAGAAGAAAAACAAGATGTAGTAAGGCATTTATTATACAGTTTAGAAAGAGCAAGAACCAATTTGGAAACACACTTCTGAAGGACTATTACAGAGATACCATCAGGTCCCTATGCTTTGTTGGGATCCAAATAAGAAATCATAGCAAAAACCATAGAAGTTATATGCAAATCACTCAATAGACTCAGTTCTAAGTCGAAGGTTATGCAAAAATACTCCAAATGAGGCAAGAGTAGAGCCTAAAGAGGATTTATAAGTTTATCAGATGTTAACACTTCAAATTGATTGAAGAGGGGAAGAATAGAAAATTTACTCTTATTTAATACATTATTATAGAGTTACCAGTAATCCCAAGAGCCAAAGTTATTAGATGCAATATGGTGCCTCATTCACTTAGCAAATAAACATTTAACTCCTTCAGGGACGTTTACATTTATTACATGAATAGGCATGTTGTAGTTGGAACTGTCAGGTTAGTATAACCAGAAACAGGGTTTGTGTGGGCTATTGTGGCAGAACATGTTGGTGTAAACCATGGAGAAGATTGAAGCTTTTCAAGAAGGAATAAAACCATCTATGCCAGTTTTAACCTAAGAAGAAACTTCAATGGCTCAATTCTTCTCAATAGGAAAGTTAAAAATATGAATCCAAGGGGTGTCTTGAATAAATTCACAGAGTGAATCCCAATCAGCATTCAGTAATGGAAAGAGGTTTTATGAATAGGAGGTTCCTGTCTAATAGATGACTAGAAGGAAATATCAATAGATATTACAACATAATCCAAGTTGCCAAGAAAACAGTGTTGTGACGCTTGGCAAGAACTAAGAGAAAAAGGGTTAAAAAAAAATAAATCAAGTAAAGAAGCATGTTGCTCAGATTTATTAGGGAGACAAGTAAGGAAATCCACAATTTGAGTAAGGAACTGAGCAATGTAAAAATTGCAACATGAATGTTTAAACTGCATGTCATGATGTGCATTAAAATCACCAAACACAAAGATATTTACAGATATATATATATAGATTGTTTGGAGATTGACACGAGTTCTTTAATGTTTTTTTATTTAATTTTACTACACCGTGGATCATTTTTCTAGTTTATGTAGAAAATTTGAACATAAATAGTCTAATGTATTTTGAATGTTTTTATAAGTAGTCTCAATTATTAGGATGTGCGTTGTGGCGCAGTGGATATCGGCTCGGAACGAGAACTCAGGGAACCTAGTTCGAATTCCAGTTGAAATCCTTGCATACACTTACGCGCAAATACCCTTGGGAAAGGTATTAATCCATCTCTTCCCTCCAGTTATGGGTTAAATAATAGGACAGATTGGGTTCTGTAGCCTTGGTCGGCAACCAGTCTACCGCAGAAAGCAATGGCAACCTACTGCGGGATAATCTTCTGCCCAGTCAGTCATGTCTCTTTCGAGACATGATCGCCCAAGCGTGTATCGCGCATGACACTTAACTGACTGACTCAATTATTAAAAAACATACAATGCAACATCAGTAAAATCTTATTAAATTTAGGACAAATATACTAAATATATCCATGATGTCCACATTTTGCTGAAATGGAGAGCTAAATAGAAGACTAAATTGTTTTTTTTTTTTTTGGCTTCAATTTATAACAATGCTGTTGAGCTGAGCTCTATCATTTATCTAAAATCATTACAATCATTAATTTGTAAAATAAAAACTTTTCTGAGTTAATTTTTTTTTTATGTTGTCTGAAATCACTGCCATTATTTTCAAAATAAAACTTCATTTTTGGGTTGTTTTTTTCTTTTTTGTTACTGTTTTTGTTATTTTTTAAACATTAGCTTCTAAAAGTTCAAGTCATACATGCAGAAAAGTTTAATTCTAAAAAATGAATAAATAACAAACAGCATACGTATTCAAAATCAAAATAAAATGCTTACTGCAGGATACATTAAAATCATAAATAATTTCAAGCTGAAAACTAACAAAAATTCTTTGTTTATGATTTCATAAGCCAAGGTAGCTGTTGTTGACTGTAGGAATGTACTGTGCTTCTTTGGTTGTTTTCCACTATCAAGTCTTTATGTGTCAATTTGTGTGTTTTTTGTTTTTTTTTTTTTGGTAGGGGGAAATATATTGCATAAAAAAACAGCTCCCCAGATACATGTAAAATTTATGAAAGGCTTCATAATGAGTTTAAAGAATTGACATACTCCTGTCTTCTACAGTGCTGGTACATACTGCCCGCGAACTCAACTGCATACCTGACTAGGGAACCCCAGGAAGTGCTTTGTCAACCTCATTATCCCATTAACATTTGTTCTTTTTTATTCTTTGTCCAAATTTGGGAATTTGTTTTTCTCATGCTAAGGCTTGAAAAAAAAAAAAAAAAAAAAAACGCTGTATAAAATTCACTATTTTTTTTATCCATAATGTTGAGTGTGCTAAAATTAATTCAACTTATTGTCAAGAAAAATCTCAAGTCAATGTTAAAATTAAATAAAAAAATTGCGCAAAATATTGATATGCAATGACGTCTCTTTGTATTTAAAAATTTAGATACAATTGTAGTTAAAATTTTTATAGTTGAACTGTTCACCCAAGTAACTGCATGATCCAAGGTTACAATGAAATTTGTATTTTAAATTAAATACTACCATATGAAAATTGAGATGTAGTAATGATCCCCACTCGTATCATAGATTCGGTGGGGACCCATGATGAGACTCTTGCACCGGCCCTAGTCTCCAATTTTTAATTCAGTATTTTAAATCAATAAGCATAGTTTAACTTTCTAAAAGTAATAAGAACTTAATGACGTGTTTGTATGTTTCGATGAAAGAAATTATGATTTTAATTAAAAAATGAATGCAAAAAAAATATCAGTTTGAATTTTTTTTTATTAGACGTTAGATGAGCAGATTGAAATAGATTTTTATTTTGTTTTATTATTTGAATTTTTTGTTATATAGAATTGTAGCTATTTGCGTTTCGATTTTTTATTAAATTAAACAAAAACATTCTCTTAAAACTTGTAATTTGCAACAAAATTTTAAATGGCTCAATACTGGACATGGCTCTCGGAAATTGAGATCAGCGACCCTTTTTTGTTTCAAAAATCAAAGTTTTCAACAGAGTAAAATTATGCAACAAGAAGAAAATAAAATTAAATGCGAATTATTTAAATACTTAATTTTAAATTAAAAAACTAGGTAATTCATCTAAAAAGAAATGGTCAGTGAGCTTATTTCACAGGCTATTAGTTGTGAAATCGATTCTGACTCCCACATGGTTTAGAGTGCTGTCTGTACTAAAAAACGAAAACAAAATCAACAAACTGAAATTTTTGTTAACAAAAACATCACCATCACTCACTGCTCATAAAATAGGCAAGGTTTCATACAGCAATAATTCAACTGATTTTTAGAAAAAAAACATAGCTATACGTCACAGGAGACTATATAATTTATCACGCATGGACAAACTTTAAAAAAATAATAATGAGAGCCGAAAAAAAATCATCCAAACTCATAGGAATCAATTTTAATTTGAACCCGTATCCTTTCAATGTATTCTTCCGCAGTGAAATCACGCACCAAGTTAAACATTTTTAGCTTTCTATTACAAATAAAAAGACCACTAACGGCTAACTTCTAATAACCACTATTAAGGAATAATATCTCCGGCGTATTTGAAAGAGTATGATTGTTTTAAAAGATGATCACTAAAGAAGCACTCTGTTTGCTCGCACCATTTTCCGGATTAAATAAGTTGCGTTCTAACAAGAGAAAGTATGGAACACTGAAAGCACTTTAAAACACTATTGAATTCTTTCTATGGTAGTTACGGAAAGTTACGTTTTAAAATTTATCTCCACAGTAAATTTAGAGCGAATTCAATGTCTGTATGAATATTCAACGTTTCAAATAGGTTATATAAATTATACTGGGCAAATGAGTAAAAAAAAAAAAAAAAAAAAAAATTACTCCTATTTCTCTTTTAAAGTGAATAGATATATTTGGGGCGGGGCATATCAACTTATGAGTCATTTAATGCTGAAAATTAATTTTCTTGGGGGCATTAGTAACTTCTTTTACAAAAAAAAGCTGGTAATGTTTTTGTGTGTGAAAAATATATTGCTGACACTTTTACTACAACAATGAGGCTTACGGCCAGATCACGTTGAATAAACCGGTTCTCGCTCGATGCACCGACCAAAGTTAAGCAACGTTGAGGCTGATCAGTACTTATGGGTGACCGCTTGGGAATACCAGGTGCTGTAAGCGTTTAGTGACGGATGTGCGTTGTGGTGGTGGATAGCGGCTCGGAAAGAGAAATCGGTGAGCCGAGTTTGAATTCTAGTTGAATACCCTGCTGCATTCACTTCAAACACTGGTATCCTTGGGAAAGGTCCGTCCCTTCCCTCCAGTTATTGGTTAAATAACAGGGTAGGACTTGGGGACCCTGCCCTTAACCCTCTAGGGCCATTCATATCATATTTGATACAGTATGAAAACAAGCATTGAAAGAAATATTTTCCTGAAAATTTTTTTAAGAGAAATATTTTATAAATTTCAAATGAAAGCAGTACTGACTGCTCAGTCAATGAATACCAAATGTTTCCTTATAGGGGAATACCAAATGTTTCCTTACAGGGAAATACTGTATCAAATATGATACGAATGGCCCTAGAGGGTTAAAAACAAATTCCAATGAATCTTGATACTCGAAAAGAAAACAGTATTACTAGACACAAAAAATTATATAAAAACAACAATAAATTGTTGAAAGAAAAAGGTATTACCAGCAATAGAAAAAAAATAGTTGGCAATAAATGACCCGCCGAGGTTGATATGCCATAAAACAAACCAACCAACTACAAAAATGTATTCTTATACTTTCATTGTATTTTGACCCCAGTTTTTTTTTAAGAGGTCACTGTTTGCCCATAGCTGGGATCCTAACAGGTTCTACCACCACGGGTTAGGTTGGACCTGGGAACTGCAGCAACTGTAGTTCCACGATCCTCAAAACCTCCCAATATGAGGCCTTGTTGTTGGATGTAGTTTGTCACACCCAGGACACGAATAGCTTTCTGGATGTTGAGAATTAGAAATGAAACAAGAAAATAACTTTTTCTCGTTCATAAAAGAATAACAACAGATTGTTAGAAAATATTTACTGATAAATGTTCAATTCATTTTTCAAAAGATCAATATTTTGGAGAGTTGGTGGTAGGGAGAAAGCTTTCTGTAAGCAAAACTGTTCTGCGTTTTTTTACAAACATACCAGGGTGTATATGAATAGTACTAGGTATTCCAATAGAAAACAGTATCTATTTTTGTGGGTATTTCGTGTTTTAGTAGGATAATTTGTTAAATAGCTCTACCAGCTTTTACCTGAGCTTTAAGTGACCTCTTGCATCTTGCATCTTGCACCAGTCTGGATAATAATATCTCAGAGTCAAGGAAGTCAGTTATACTGGGTTGTCAACGAAGTTAATGCTAATTTTAAGGGAAATTAAAACACAAAACAAAATTATGGCTTTAAATATTTACTTAACTAAAAATCAACCATTTTGTTGAAAACCTTTTTCCTTGCATTAGAAAACAAACACAAGATCTTAACAGCGATATGAACAGCTGGTCTCTCGCTCTCGTTTTTTTTTTTCAGCAAAACACACACGCACTACCAATATATTTTCCAGAACGTGCTACATTCTGACACACTAGAAGCTCTACAGAACCATGATAACAGGTACATACATCTCAATTCCACCATTCGACGCGTTTTCTTTTCAGCCTACGAAGGACGAAACAGAAACTAACTCAAACTTTATATAGGCATATTGGCAAAATAAAATTCTCCTAATCTTGAAAAGGTCCTATGGGTTATCCCACATGGCTTTGCCAACACTCGTTTTTAGGAAGCGCTCTAAGTCTATAAAAGGGTAATCATATTCTCTCTGTAACTATTACTTCCAGATGTAGTAGAACGCTGCCGACAGGGTGCATTGGCTTCATTGGTCCTCTGTTTACATTTGAACTCTCTCACACACGCACATACACACACTTGTCTATTGTGGTGATACCGAGCAAAGCGCGTGACCGGATATTTGCACTCTCAGGACCAGAAAGCAAATGACCAAAACTGGTCTGTGCGCACCCGGTTCCACGCAGATGTTCCGGCAGAAAATCAAAAATTAATTAAGTATCAAATTCCTGTTCGCGAGCCTACGCGAATTTTATTTATCGGCCAATGGGAAGCCCAGAATTAAATACGAGTGTGAATTCCCAAATGACCTGCTGGGACCCACAAAGACAAAATAAAAAGCCGACACAAAAAGCATCGCTAAAGTTGAAAAAGTACGAGCGTAATTAGCACATCCCTTGACCTCGTCAAGCGATCCACTATGCTCGCCTCCTTTCCCTCTCATCTTCTTCTTCGTTGTTCCTGAGCTACTTACCCGAGCAAAGGAGCGGAAATATTAAAGACATTCCTAAAGGACAAACGCTCACACATACTTACGCACAAACTCTCTTTTCAGCATTTACTGCTATAAACATTTTAACGTCTTTTGGACCCATCCTCAAGACATTCTTTTTATTTGTAAAAACAAACAAACCGTAATTGATATATGTGTATATATAAAATGTTTCTATACTCAGTTTGATCCTCTTGCTTTATAACCCCTTTTATCACTTATAGCGGGCTATCTACTAACGAGGCCAAATTCAGTTAATCTGTTTCTACACACAATTACGTTTCACTAGAACGGATAACCCACTATACTATCACACACTCTTATTTCACACTTGTAGGGCCTCTGTTATGCTTGGTAAATTGGTTTTGTGCCAAACACATCCGAAGTTCCCACAATTTAAATATTAGCAGGTTGAAGTTTGGTTGTTGAAATGTGAAAGGATAAAATACTTCGTGTGTACATTAAAGCAAAGATTTATTTACAGAATGACAAAAATGTAAGAAGAAAAATATAAGTGAAATTTTGTTAACTGAACACTATATTTGCGAGAAGAAAAATGTGGCGTGACCTATGTCCGGGTTGGCGTGGAGTGAAAAAGAAGAAAGGAAAATTGGCAGTGAGGTAGAATGAAACTGTGACGTGCCCCGCATCCGGGTCGGCTTCTTGAATTTTCTTTCGTTACATTGCCACGAGGTCGTCAGCTAACCGCTCCCATGTCTTTTGATGTGGAGTGACGTGGTTTAAATAGTGAAACTTCTCATGATGTCGGCTCCAACGAAGCTTTTCACAGCTAGGCGTATAAATACGTCATAGGTGAATTTGATGTTTTTAATCCAATCAGGATTCAGAATTTGCTTTTCGCACTGACTTGTGAATTTTTCTTAGTTGGGTTTTTCCTATGTCGTTTGAATCTCTTTTTTCAGGTGTGCAATTTATTTTTGTGTGTTTTAGTTGGTTGATGGATTATATAGGATTTGTATCCTATAAATTCAAGCACGTTCTTATCGCTAGTTTTAATGCTTTTTCCTTTTGAAGAAGTAGGGGGGTTGAATGTTTATCAAATTGGCTTTGTGTTAAACATAACCGAACTTCTTATAACTTTAGGTTTATCAAAATCATATGAAGCTGGATTTGTGTAAGAATAAAAGTATATCGTTTGTATGTTAAAGTAGAATTTTATTAACAGAACAGAATAACATGAATCTGTTGGAGTTAATTGTTCAAAGAGAAAATGTAGTAAGGAGTTAAGTGTATCCAGAGCTTGTAGTCGTAAATAGCAGAATGTGTGTATGTAGAAAGATTAACAGGTCAGTAATAAAGTATGTGTTCCTTTCTTATTTTTTTATGGCTGGCGATAAAAGTGAAAAGGAAGGTAAAGCATTGTACTAATCAAACGTTAGTTTTTAAGAGTCAGTTGAAGTATCTTACTGATGTTGTCGTCGTTTTCTTCTTTGTTGACTGCGAAAATGTTGAGGATGGAGAAGAAGAGGTAAAGGAAAATAGCACGAGTGAAGAAGGAGAACGAATGTGTGTCGGGAGCTTATATGACCGGGTCAGAGGCTAGAAGTTTCCTTTGTCACATTTTAGCGTGTCGTCTCTAATTTCTGCTCCCACCTGACTGACTGATTGTGACTTTCTTTGTTTTATAGCCATTTAGTTTTTCACACTGGATTGCTAACTTTTCTTCCGGTTTTGCAAATCGCTTCCTTTCATTGGTTAGAAAATTAATTTAACGTCGGATCGCGAAATCCGGTTTCGCCTTTTTCTTTCAGTACGGGGTCAGTCTTTTTCATCTTGATTAATTGATTCCTTTTCTACGGTTTATCAAACTTTTGTGGGTTATTTAAAGCCAGAAAATATTTTTAAATCGTAAAAAATTTTCTTTACTGTTGTTGAAATTATGATTTAGTGATACAAGTTTTGATAATTAACCCATAGCTGGAGAGGAGAATAAGTTGATTCATACCTTTCCCAAGGGTACTTGTGTGTAAGTGCATATAACAAAGCTAACTGGAATTACAATTCGACTCTTTAATTAACAATTCCGAGCCATTATCTATTACACCACCCGCACATCTAAGCTTACAGCACTTGTTATTCCCAAGCTGCAACCCATTAGAAATGCAGTGACCGAGGATTCGTACCCGAAACATGGTCTTCCCTTTGCACTAAAAGAGTTATGGACAAACTGATATTTGCGTCGAAGCAATTTCCTGATAACCTACAAGAAAATACAACAATGGGTCGTATGCCGTTGTGCGGTGTGTATATGTTCCCCCTTCACAATAAATAGGTCTCACTATGTCACGTCGAGTGGATGGAGATACATAAAATCCATCAAATATTAGTAAACTATTAATAAGCAAACAAAAAGAAAGGAAAAGAGAAAGACGTAGGTAAAGGATATTTTAAAGAAGAATTTTAATGTCTTATCCTTCTTTTTACAAATACAAGTCAAGATTCTTATTCAAAGTGAAATTTGTAAAGAAACAAATATTCAGTAAAATGACAACAATAATTCTATAACATACAAACTGTATAATATACAATATTGGCTTTGCACAAAATTTCCACTGTGCGCTTGAAACTATCAAAGCAGATTAACAGTCCTTCAAAATAAAAATCTGTTTTCTCTTAGAAACTAGTTCATGTAAAACAATTTTTTCTCAACAACAAAGAAATTTTAACAACATTTTTCGAGCAACAGTTCATATAAATCAATTTCTTAACAATAAAAGAAATTTACGTATTCCTAAAAGTTCACAGATTCTAAATCTTGAATGTCGGAGGCAGAGTGAAAAAAGATTGACCTACCCCAGGTGAAACTGGTACTCTGGTCGTTTAGACACATTATTCAAGGTTTTAGAATAGGCGTTCTCAAATGTGAGTTAAACTCCCGCAGGTTTAGAAAATATTTTCTTAGTAAAGAGAGTTCTTGTATGTTTTTAAGGATTCTTCTTCTTCTTCTTCTTCTTCTTCTTCTTCTTCTTCTTCTACAGTAGCAGCAGTAATAATAGGATTTTTTCAATCATTCCAAGTCACAGGTTTTCTTGCCAGTATAACTGAATTCATAAAACCATAAGTTCAGTGAGGATCACGTTCAAGCTAATAATGATGTAACTGCCTATGTGAGTTTTAAATATTATTTCTACATGTTTTCTTTAAACGAAGTTTCTTTATAACGATAAAATGTTTCTGAAGATATTTCAGTTAACTAATAACAAAGAAAACGTTTAATGTCTTCATCGCTAAATAGTCGTTTGACAGAATGAAAGAAATGTTTTTATGCAGTTTTTAACATGTATGCAAGAAAATATAATTTAAAATCGGGCGATCAGATGTTGGAAGATATTTTCAAAGACGATGTCGCAACAGAATAAAACAAGACAATCATGTTACTTTAAGAAACGTGCAGATAATCAAAATATTAATTCAACCAAGAATAAAATTTAATGCCGCATTTGTATTCTAAATGTTTATCAATAAAGGATTGCTAAGGACACCTGCGGCGCTATAAGGAGGGCTGGTGAAGCTTTAACCTCTGACTTTTGATGGAACAGAAAACTTAACGGAAAGGCTAAATTTGTCATCTTGACCATGTTCATGCTATTGAACTGAGCCGAATCATTTGTTTAAAATCATTGCTGTCATTAGTTTTCAAAATAAATAATAAAACTTCGTTCTTATTTTCGTTTTTTATTTTGAAATATTAACTTCTAAAACTTGTGTATAATTTTATATGCGGAAGTTATCTATAGATTTTTTTCTAGAAAATAATATTGCTTACGTCCATATCACGTTGAAACACCAATTCTTGTGCGATCACCGAAGTTAACCAACGTTGAGCATTTTCCTGCACTGGGTTGCTATTTCTTTCTGCATTAGATTTGTGGGGTTTGATACATTGACACCCACACACACACACACACACACACACACACACACACACACACACACACACACATGGCCACTCAGCGTTCACGTGATAACTTAGTTCCCGCGTAAACGATGCCAATAAAAACGGGGAACGTCACGTGGTACGCTAGTTAGGATTTTGTCCCGGACAAGAGCAGACATGTTTCTCTAACTCACACAAACACACGCGCACTAATTGCGTGTAGCAATTAGGGGCGCAATATTTTATTTCTCACCAGGGAAAGAACTTCTCTTTCCTTAATTTTATGCATGCTGTCAACCCTATGTAACCTTTGTTAATATATTGTTTTTCTCGTTACTTTCGCCTACTCGTCTTTCTTATTGCCTGCTTTAAATCATGACCCCATGTTACGTCGAGTCGACTCGTAAACTTAAATTAGTAATGGACGCTTCGTACACTACAGATTTGTTGCCAACCCAATCTGTCCTGCTATTCAACCAATAGCTGGAGGGAGAAGAGGATGATTTATACCTTTCTCGAGAGTATTTGTGCGTTAAGTAAATGCAACGAATTCAACTGGAATTGGAACTCGGCTCTTCAATGTTCTCATTCTGAGTTGATATCCATTCCACCACAACCGTATATAGAATCAGGAATCTTTATAATTTAAGATCTGACTTAGCACCCTCACCACTTTTCACGCATTAGTTTTATTTTGGGGCGCGTACCTGAAATGAAACGTTCTTGGATAACTGTTTTTTTTTTAACACAGACGATGGGTTGAAAAACGTAAAGTTTGAAGCTCGCGTTAGTCTTTGCTTATTCGTCAATAAATCGAAGGCACGTGAGAACACGTCAGAACACGTTTAATTCCGCCGATACTTACAAGTATTTTCTATCCACTTCACCTGTATAAAAGGAAGAAACTTAGTGAGGCCCTTCACTTCGGGCCTACGAAGCAGACGTCCACACAAGTCGCCATGTAGTAAAGTAGACAAAAGAACAATTGCCCACTTCGTTCGCCATGAGGTGCGAAGCTGAATCCTCACGTGAGAAATTTACTTAACAACTCTCTCTCACTCACTTCAATTCTAACTCTCACTCACACAAATATGTATATTGTTGTAAAGGAACACGCAGAAGAATTCTGATAATTACAATTTAATAATTCCACACACCCAAATAGCATGTTATTTTCTCTCGTTAAAATAAATTCAACACTTATATACACAAACGAGAGACCTTTTATCGGCAATAACTACTTTCAATGTCGCTAGCTTCTATCCAATACAGTATCTTTTCGACTGTCACTACAATTTGATGACCCGACTAAGCTTTGGTGAACTTGATTAAGTTTAGCCACTACGAATTAGTGATACAACTGAGTTTTGGTACCTACAAATTAGTAATCCCGTCTAAGTCTTGGTGAATACGAAATTTTGTCACTACAAATCTGTGTTCACGACAAGAAAATTTTTGGTGGTGAACCCGATTTTAAATTTTGGCGACGAGACAGCTCACGGACAACTACGAAGTAAAAGCCTTGGCGACTAATCAGAAGCAGCTTAAACAATAGAATAGAATCAACTATCAATAATGGCGACATATTGGTAACCCCGACGCCTGAAGAAAAACAATGTGGTGACCCAACATTTTAAAAGAAGAGTATTTCTGTTGCAACTACAACTTGGTACCACGACGATTTGATGAATCTGAATTCATCACCCAGTAAAAAAATACAGTGTATTGGGAACTACAATTATCCTTCGAATTACCCCAACAAGGTTTCCAAATAATGCAAAAGGCATATTACTCGCCACGTGGAAGTTTTGGCGCTAGCCGACCAATGGTTCCAGCCGACCAGCTAGCCAAACACCAGACTCTCAAACTGCTATCTCTTTCTAGACAGCTAAACAAAATGCGGTTTTTCGTGTCTTACGAAACAGCAAAAACTATCATTTCTCCCAGGCTTTCCAAAAAGATGTGATGTAAACTCAATGTTGATTCACTAACGTTTTTCCAAACTTTTTCAAGAACGACTAAAACATTGATTTATTGATACTGGAGACAGCAGCATATCCAAGAAAAATCGATATTAAATCCAGATATCTTCTAAAGTTTTTACGAAACATACGTTGGCATTCGATATAATTTCATCAGCAATCAACTCAACTTTGCAGACGAAAGTGTGGTGATACCGACCGAGCAAAAGTGAGGGACCGGATATTTGCTCTATACCGACCAAAAAGCAAATTTTTTGTTTTTTTTTGTTTTTTAATCGTATCACCCCGAGCAAGACGGTAACGCCACTGATGTGCAGGGGGCTACGCAATAGTGAAAAGATCGGAAAAGAGAAAGCCGGAAACCATATCCTAAACAGGGAACAAGGGATGAGCCTCTTAACCTGTTCAATAGACATGGATGGAGTGTGAACCGGGCGATCAAATGAACAAAACTCGTCGTTGCGCATGCGAGTTCGCGCAGATGCTCCGGTTGAAAAATAAAAATTAATCAAATATCAAATTTCCATTTCGCGAGCATACGCGAATTTTATTTACCAGCCAATGGGAAGCCCAGAATCAAATACAAGTGTGAAATCTCAAACGAGCTGCTTTTGATCCAAAAAAGCAGATATAAAAAGCGGAGACACAAAGCATCGTCAGACAGACTGACGCAGAGACCTAGAGAGAAGAATGTAATTAATATCCCCTTGACTTAAGTCGAGCAGCTACTACATTCGCCTCCCTTCACCTCTCATCACTTCTTCCCTGTCTCAAAAGTACTTACTGACCTAAGGAGTGACTATTTCAAAGTCATTCCTCACATATCTCCGCTCCCCACATTCTCATGCCTTTTATCTCTTTCAGCTCATTATTTGCCATGAACATTCTAACTTCCGTTGGACCTTTATTTCAAGTATTGCTTTAATTGTAAAACATTAATTGATATGTGTATATAAATGTTATTTTCAACTCAATTTTCTTTTCTTGATTTTATAATCATTTTATGACTTATAGTGGGCTATCTAACACGAGGCCAAATTCCGTTAACCTGCAACGGTATACATACAATTACCCTTCACTAGAACGGACTCCCACTACTAACAGAAAAAGGAATAGATAAGCAACCCACCATAAAAGTTTCAACCGCTGGCATCTTCGATATATTTTTCCAGAGCAAGCTACGACAATTTTGATTTACTAAATTAACAGCACTCTGATGATAGTACTTCAGATAATCACATTTTTGACGACAAAATCACTCACATCTCAGCTACGTCACTACGCAACGAGCAACGTCCAATCTTCTTCAACGCGATACACACACGATGGCGACTATCGAATCTGGTTAACGAAAGCAAATTTATCTTTTGTTCTATGCTACAAACGACATATTCGTATATACCCACATGAACATATCATTTCAACCAAAGAGTAGCAATCACCTTTTTCAAATACGTGGCATCGAAAACATTTTGTGACGTACCAAATTCACCACGCAATACACGTCTACTTTCTTATCAGATATCCGCTGTTTGTAAAGCTTAACAAACATAGTGCAGAACTTTATACAATTTCCTCGACATATTGCACGACAGCCAAAATATTTCACTTGTAAACAGAAAAGAGATGACGGTCAGTATTGACTGACTAACACCTGCTTTTCTGGATATTACAAAGGATACCACACACTATTAGTATCATTTCCGAAAAGTCTTTTTTTGAACTTCCGGAAGAATATTGTGGAATCCATCTTGCAAAGTTTAATTAAAATGTAGTTACGACAATTTACATATCACACATGTAGTGAGTCCAGATAAAAAAATTGCATTAGTACAAAACTTACTTCAGAACGATAACTCGTTTTTCTTAACACAGACAATGGATTGAAAAACGTAAAGTTTGAAGCTCGCGTTAGTCTTCGCTGATTGGTTGGTCAATAAATCGAAGGCACATGAGAACACGTCAGAATACGTTTAATTTCACCAAAACTTTCACCATGTAATAGACAGAAGAACAATCACCCAATTCGTTCGCCATGCGGCACGAAGCTGAATCCTCAAGTTGGAAATTTACTTTTTAACTCTCTCACACTCACTTCAATTTCAACTCTTATTCACTCACTTCAATATTAATCTTCAGCGAAAATTCGAACGTCAACCGAGTGTTACAAAAACCCACGCAACTACAAACTTGAATTTTGCCAAGTTAAGTAACACACATACTAAAATTACAACACACTCACTCGTACAATAAATATATTCACTTACTCAAACAATTTACTCAAATGAACATATACCGTTGAACTCTTACAAGCAACTATTTTTCGACAAACTGTTTTGTGTATTTGCTTTTTTATTGAACATAAAAATAGGGAGAATTTATTCATACATCAATTCATGAACAATTAATTTTAAAGGCACAATTACTTTCTCTACACACTCTCTCAATATATAATTTCAACTTCATATGTTATGAATATGAATATTATTTGTTTTGTTGTTACCAAAAACCAGAATTTTCTTCGTTCATTATTTTTATGTGTATTCATTGTTATTCACCTAAGCTATAAAATGAGAATACAAACTCATGCTTGAAATATGAAACCAGTTCAACCGTATAACACCACGTTTTGCCTAGAGTTTTAAACGACCATACTGACTAATGGGTTAACCTTTTTTACTCTTCCCGATTTACTATGTACCGGGCTTGGGTAGTCACGTGACCCTTAATGATTAGTTAGCGATGCCACAGTTTAGGTAACTCTACTAATTCGCTGAAAAAACACCATAGCATGTTGTTAAAAGGCTCCAAACTTAATAAAAACTCGGTGTATAACAGCATCAGTCTAAAGCCAAATTTCTCTAGTAACTGGCCCGACTGGACGAAGGAGGACGATGTTGTTCCCGCGACCTGACTAATGCTGACGTCTCCGACCACTACTACTGCTACCACCACTGCTGACATCTTCGACCACTACAACCCTGCTGACGCCTCCGATCACTACCACTGCTACCGCATGTGTCCTTTTCAGGACAACAACCAGGTCTTCTCTCAAATTACTACAACTGCTCTTTTTAGGGCAAGAAAACCTATATTATCGTGATTTACACCAGTTAGATGCAGCGACTTCCAATGTTGATCCCAGTTCGACTTGACAACGAGTTTCAGCGTAGCAACCTTATTCCGACTCCGGACTGATCAACCGTCGACTACTAACGTGGTCTACACGCTCGTCACCAGATCGACCTGTACTTCGACAGTTAGAGACACCTTACAGCGGCAACACTCGACGAACTAATCTAATCAGCTCGGTGCAGCAACGACTAACAACTCAGTTCTCATTCTTTGGCTTACGAACAGTTAGCCGCACGCCCCCATCGATTGAAGCCTTCGAGTAGTGGACACCGCTCACTCAACAACAGTTTCACTATGACCCGAGAGATCGTTTGAATTGTAACACAATAAAAGTTGTCAGATTTTGGCAACTTTTGTCACTCAACATCTTGTTTTTGTCATTCTTGCCTTTCCAGTGTCACTTCACATTTTTCTTAAATGTCTGTAGACTCAGAGTCGGTTACCATAAGTGATCATGTAACAGATCTTAATATTAAGCGATAGAATTATGTAAACATCTTTATTTCAAGCTAAATAATGAAGTAAATATGGAGATGTTTTTATCACGTGACATTTATATCTCACGCGAAGACGTAATTATAAGCAAATCGAAAGTTCAAAAATTGTGAAAACTTTTGAATCATAACATCTGCAAGACTGCCTTAGTAACCAAAACACAACACCACAGCGAGATACTTAGTTTTTATGTTTGTGCAGTGACTCTCATATCAGTCGTTGTTCAAGGGTGTGTACTTGAATGCGCTTCCAAAGAAAATTCGTATGAGGGTGGATGCGTACAGGTTTAAATAAAACTTGTGATATTGTTGTGTAAACATTGGAAAAACTTGATAACTATTATTAAAATGGATTAAAAATTGCGGTGTCAAAGTGAAGGTGAATAAAATTTCTAACTATATAATACATAATGTCAGAAATTGTTTTATAAACTATTCTTTCATGTGCCGTGTCCCTTCAAGACGTCGACGTTCATGGCTCTCCACAATTTCTTCTCCTTTGTAGTGCTTAGAAAATTTTGTTTCTTCATTAATATTTCTTCACCCCTGTTCTACCACTCATTTATACAGGCTTGTTAGGTAGGTTATGTGCTGCTTTCCCGCTTGCCTTCAATATGTCTTGTCAGTGTCAAATTTTCTAAGCCCTCTTTCCTTATAATGTGCTCAAAAAATTTAAACTGTTTCTGTCCGATGTTAAGTATAAGAGTCCTTAAATAATAAAATAAATTAAATTAAATTAAATGTATGGATATTTACCTCGCTTCCCACTGAGATGTCATGTGACACAAGGTCGAGTTTATTTTGGGGAACTCATGCTCGTACACTCAGGCCAGGACCAAAATTTTCCCAGCCTCCGCAACGGTCGGTTGCGCTTTTACGTTTTGGGTGAGTTTCTATTTAGGTTTACTTCTGTTACTAGTAACTACTGTATTATATTTTATTTTTAATGAAATATATTTCGATGGAAAAAATGTAAAACAAGAAACTACCTAGAAAATTCATAAAATATTCTTGCACATTATATGGAATGTACAATTATACATGTTTAGTGCTTGTGACCAAGACATCATATGTAGTTAATTATGTTGTTCGAGCTGGTGTTTGGCGACCACAGTTGTTGTTTCGTAGTGGACCGAATCAATTATGTCGCTGCTTTACTCGATACGGCTGTTTTCAGACCAATACATCAAACTCACACAGTCTCTAGTTCTCAATGGAAGTCAAATGAACTTTTTCTTCACCAGGAGAAAATATTTTTGCGGTATTAAATAGCACAACACATATGGCATATATTGGTTACTTTTGTTATCTTCAGTAAGAACATTTTGTCGACTACTTGTCAGTGACGGTGAGTGAGAGAAACTTCCCAATCCTAGCGTTTGCAGACCCATGTTCCTCCGAAGCGAAAATTATCACTGAAGGTTTTTAGAGGGAGAAACTCTTTGTTTTTTTTTGTTTTTTTTTTGGTTTTCCTAGTTGCAAATTCGTCAATTCACGGCTAAAGGAAAAAGCACAGCCACATCCTTCTTATTATTTCTTTTTTGTGGGACCCGTGAACGTTATAGTGGGGTATCTATTCTTTTCCTGTTTCTACTGGGTATCCGTTCTAGTGAAGGGTAGTTGCGTATTGTTGAAGATTGACGGAATTTGGCCTTGTTGTAGATAGCCCACTATAAGTCATAAAGAAAGGTTATAAACCAAGAAAAGCAAATTGAGTTGAAAAATAACATTTTATATATACGCCTATCAATTAAGGTTTTTACAATTAAAGTAATACTTGAAATATAGGTCCAACGGAGGTTGAAATGTTCATGGCAATAAAATGCTGAAAGAGAATTAATGCTTAGGAATGTGGGGAGCGCCATGAGTAAGGCATGTCTTTGATGTAGTCGCTCCTTAGGTCAGTAAGTAGTTCTGAGGCAGGGAAGAAGGAAAGAGGTAAGGAAGGCGAGCGTAGTAAGCCACTTGACTTTCGGTCAAGGGAGCTACTAATTACTCTCTTCTCCTCGAGTCGGTCTGCCTGTCGATGCTTTCTGTATCCACTTTTTATATCTTCGTTTTGGATCACAGCAGATCACTTGGGATTTCACACTTGTATTTGATTCTGGGCTTCGCATTAACTGATAAATAAAATTCGCGTAGGCTCGAGAACTGGAAATTTAATATTTAATTAATTTTTAGTTTTCAACCGGAATATCTGCGCGGAGCCGGCGGTGCACGGACAACTTTTGGTCATTTGCTTTTTGGTCGTGAAAGCGCAAACATCCGGTCCATCGCTTTTGCTCGGTATCACCACAACGTCAACTAAGCCTATCAAATATATTGTATTTCAGAAATGCACAACCTTTTCAACAACCTCTGTCACTGTTTTCTTTTTTCTCTCTATTTATGTTTTTTAGTTAAAAATCTTATCTTCTTTCTAATCCTTAAACTTATTCTCTATTTTATTCACACAATGTACGATCCTGTTGTTTTATTCTACTGTTTTATTTTCAAATTGTATCTACGCACGATTATAAACGACTTGATTTTGGTCATTGTCATATACCGGTAAAATGAATCTTAGAGAAAGTTACAGCCAGTGAAAACTGATTTATATATATTATTGTATGACCCAATTTTCGGTCGTCACTGGTGCATCTTCGAACGTTACCGACAACACTGTCTCTGCGCTTTTCTTAAATTGACGTAGAGCGACTTAATCAAAATTACTTAAATCCTCTATCCACAAAAGAGGAGCGTGAGGAAAGAGATACAAGAATTCTCTAAAAAGGAGCCTCGAGTTTTGCAGTAACGACTACTTCACATTGTTAATGGAGGTTGTTGACAGACATTCTTGGCGCCCGCCCTCAACAACCAATCGACAGAATTTGGGCGAAGGAAATGAGACAACGCTGTAAATCTAGCGCTTCTTTCAGCTACAAATCCTACTCTTTTACTCACTACGAAAAAATTCGTCTATTTTGTATCGATCTTGCCATTCATTGACGAGCCTGTGATAGACGTGAAGATTTTTTCTGAATTTCCTTTTTTGTGTGGTAAAAACATCAATATATCTTTCGAACACAGCTTATGCTTTGTTTGTTTCTTTTTTTATTCCCCTCTACCCATTGGGTAGTACCTTTTGGGTTTGACGACTAACTTTACCGATTTGTTAGCAGTAGGTTTTTCTGATTTTGGTCGTGACTAGTGCTACTGTTTTGTTGGTACGTTTTACAATATATATATATATATATATATATACTAGCAGTATAACCCGGCGTTGCTCGGGTGTAATAAAAGCTTTCAAACTAATTCATGGTTCTGGAGCTCAGACTCTTTGGACGTTGGCACGAAAACCGTAGGTTGTTGAAAGGTTGATCTCGAAGCCGTAGAACTTCAACAACACAACCAGCATGCAGTGCAAAAAGAAAGGACGCGTCTTTTGCCCAAAATTATACCTACTTAGAGCAAAACCCGAAGCAAAAAAAAAATAAAAGGGGCGAAAACCTGATTTTGATTAGACCCGATAGGATATCGGGGTATCGATTTCCAATATCGAAGTCAGATAAGTCATCCAAGGATAAACTAGCCTAAGTAAGTCCATGAAAACTTATCGTATCCACCGGGAGTAAAATCGGAGAAAATGAGCCATATTGATGGCTGAATATCGATTTTGATCAAATTCGATAGAATATCGGGAGTATCGATTTCCGATATCGGGGAAAATGAGTCGTCTGAGAAGATCAACTAATGTTTGAGACTAAAAACTATAATTTTATCAAGTTAGAGCACAGCATCTGCAGCACGAACCAGGGCTGAAATCCTGATCTTGATCAGACCTGATCGGATATCGGGGTATCAATTTCCGATATCGGGGGGGAAATCAAAAAAATAAGTAGCCCATGATCTGACTGGAAGCCCAAGGAATATTTGTGTGAAGTTTGATGAGAATCGGATAAAAATTGTGGATTTGTATAAAGGACATACAGACAGACACACATACACACAAATATCTTGCTTTCATATATATATATATATAGATACATAAAATTTTTCAAGTAATGCGCATTTGCTGCATTGAGCAGACTTAAGAATGCTATTTAAAATAGTATTGTAGGGATGTAGAATGTTATTATCTCCCCTTTGACAGGACGAATTTACAGACCTCCTAAGAAGGCTGACATTCACGTGACAATCCGTCTGTTCGAAGAAAACCAGACTGGTAGCCAGCGAGAGAATAGCATGCGTCTTTAATAAGAGCATAAAAGATATCACAAGTAACACTTATTTATTCGTCATTTCATGTACTGAACCGTTATCCATCACACCGCCTGCATATCCAAATTTTACAGTACATGGTATACGCAGGCGGTCACCCATCTAGGTACTGACTAGGACTAACGTTACTTTGGTGCTCATACGAGAACCGGTTTTCAACATGATATGACTGTAAGTACTAAAAACCACAGAGAAAGCAACGGGAAACCATTCAACTTTCTCTTCAAGGAAGTCACGCCACTTCATAGATAATCATTTAAGTGCCATACTTGATACACATTTGGGCAATCATGTGTCGAAAAAGACATGACTGACTGGGCATAATATTTTCCCGCAGTAGGTTGCCATTACTTTCTACGTTAGACTGGTTGCTATAGATCCCAATCTGTCCTGCTATTTAACCCATAGCTAGCGGGAGAAGCGACAGGTTAATACCTTTCTGAAGGGTATTTATACGTAAGTGAAAGCAATGAATTCAAGTTGAATTCGAACTCGGCTCTCCGATTTCTCGTTCCCAGCCGATATGGACTGTGCCACAACGTACATCACAGATAATAAAGAAACGGAATTTGAATCATCAGCGTCCTGAAAGAATATTGCATTCAAAAATGTAAATTTTTGGATGCAATTGAAAAACTCATACAAAAAGAGTCAGTCAGTTAAGTGCCAACGTGAAACACGCTTGGGCGATCTTGTCTCGAAAGAGACATGACTGACGGAGCAGAAGATTTTCCCGCAGTAGGTTGCCATTACTTTCTACGGTAGACTGGATGCCAGCCAAGGCTATAGAACCCAATCTGTCCTGTTTTTTAACCCATAACTGGAAGGAAGAGACGGATTAATACCTTTCCCAATGGTATTTGCGCGGAAGTGAAGTGAATGCAATGAATTCAACTGAAATTCGAACTCGGCTCTCCGATTTCTCGTTCCGAGCCGATATCCACTGCACCACAACGCACATCCGCAAAAAGAGAATCAATTAAAAAAAACAACAAAAAAAACAAAAGAGGATCCTTTTATATATCATAAAACAATGGGCTCCTGGAAAAATCGCCAAAAATAAAATTAGAAATATGCAAATGCAGCAGAAAAGTAAAGCAGAATAATAAACAGAGAATGTTCAACCAATCACTGTCGGTCTGAGCAAATTCAAAATGTTTTAGAATTTGTACCAACCTACAGATAAATACAAAATCAAAGATCAAATAACCCATGTCTTTGCAGGCAAAAACGAGATAATCTGGATGATCATTTATTACTATTTAGTAGTGAGTTCGATCCTGGGTGCCCCATCCATGTGGCCTTGTGTCAAACTAAGCAACGATGAGTAAATAATAACAACCACGAACACAACTAATATTATCATATCAGTATACGTTATATGTGTGTCTGCTCTATATTGCTTATAATTTGCTATATTAATAGGCAAGCGTGCTTAATATCAGATGCGCTCTATCTCGACAGAGACGAGAGATCGCTTGTGGTGTTAAACTGACAGTCACCATCTTGATTCCTATCTCATTTTTCTCTCTCTTTAATATACAATGCACTAGGAGTGCTGAAAATTCTCAGTACGATACACTTCCCAAAATATGACCAATATAAGGAGCTCGGTCATGCTTATTAAATTGGCCTTGTGACAAACATAACCGAACTTCCCACAAGTTAGAATTATCATCATCAGAAGGTAGAAAGAACATGTGTTTCGCTTGTAAAATAAGTGGAATTTTATTAACAGAACAGAATAAAATCAATTTGTAAGAAGTGAAATTATTAACTGTGTAAATATTCAAAGAGAAAATGTAGTACGGAGTAAAGTGAATCCAGAGTTCGTAGTTGTAGCGAAATGTGTGTATGCAGAAAAGATTAACAGAGTAGTAATAAAGTTTCTGTTCCTTTCTTTCTTTTAACGGAAGGCGAAAAAGTGAAAAGGAAGGAAAGGCAATAAAGAAAAATTGTACTTATCAAAATTAATTTTTGGGAGTTAGTTGAAGTGCCTTGTTGTTGTTATTGTCTTTGTTGACGTGACGGCGAGAATGGCTAGTACGAAGAAGAAGAGATAAAGGAAAATATCACGCAATAAAGAAAAGGAGAGGGAATATATGTCGTCGAAGCATGTCCGATTCAGCGGATTGAAATTTCTTTTGTCACATCGTGGCGGATCTGATCTCTGCCCTCTTGGGCTGATTCCACTTTCTTTTTTTTTCTTTATAAAACCTTTTTCGCACAAGCTTGTTAACTTCTCTCCGTTTTGTAAATCGTTCCCTTTCATTGGTTAGAAAATAATTAACACCTGATCGTAAAATTTGGTTTCGTCTTTTTACTGCAGTACGGGGTCAATGTTTATTTTTATTTTTATTTTCCTATTGGTCAAAATTAGATTTTATACTGGATTGCGAAATTTATAAACAGTGAAGAGAAGAGAAAGAGAGTTACTTTTAATTCCGTATTCACCACACCAAGCATCAGAATTTGGAAGAAGCATTTTCTTCAAACAGAATTTTTTTTCACCCTCGTATAAATGGAATTAGAATAAAATAAAAATAAACCAAGAAAATAAAGAACTGAATTTACAACTTTATTAAGACATGAAGTTTGTACAATTTTTACGGATTTTTTGGTGCAGTGGATATCGGCTCGGAACAAGAAATAGGGGAGCTGAGTTCGAATTCCAGTTGAATTCGTTGCATTCACTTATGCAAAAATAACCTTGGGGAAGGTATTAATTCGTCTCTTCCCTCCAGTCATGGGTTAAAAATAACAGGACATATTGGGTTCTATAGCCTTGGCTGGCAACCAGTCCACTGCAGAAAGCAATGGCAACCTACTGCGGGATAATCTTCTGCCCAGTCAGTCATGTCTCCTTCAAGACATGATCACCCAAGCGTGTACCCCATATGGCACTTAACTGACTCTGTAAATTATTTGCAAAAAGTAGAAATTAGCCGTTGGGCTAATTCATGATACGTAACGTACTTTTCTATCTGAAAAATAGTTCGAAACTGTATTACGAGTAGCCACAAAAAGACGGTTAGAAACTACACCGATTGGAATGTTAAAAACCAAAAAAACATTCATAAAAATAAACCAGGTATTTTTTATTCAGTTTGAGAGATTATAAACAAACTGAAACATTTAATTAATTTTACATACATATACTTTGTAGTCAGTTTTTCATACAAATAATAATCTATGATCTTTATTTTAATATCTAATTGATAAATAATCCATGTTTTACTTAATCCAATTTTAAACATAAAGACATTAAAACGAGTAGACATTTATGTCTAGTTTGAGCTTCCGTACATTTCGTAGTGACTCGCTAACAAACATTGCGCTTGTCAGAGTCGAGGATTGACTCGTACAAGGAACAGGGCGACTATCAGTTGATGGAATACTAAGCCGCCTTGTGTCTACATCAAAACTAAACAGATTTCTAAAATGGTACATAAATACCAATCGCCTGTCCGGGTTTACAAGTACCCGTTTGAACTTGTGATGGCGGTAAGTACGGTTTTTATATAAAAATAAAGAAACCTTTTAAAAATAAAAAAATGAAAACATGTTTAGGTACGTGAGACTGTTAGTGTTGTGTATCACAAAGTAGGGGATCAATTTTGCTTTATATTATGTTGTAAATTGACCCTCCTTATTTATTGCTAAAATACAGTGTATCGCTCTAGAATTGAATTGATGTGTTGGATATTTATTTATTTTTTAACTTGATTTTCCTTCCTTTTTTCATTGTATAAATAAATATTTTGTAGAGACGTTCTCTGAAAAATGAAAAAGGGAAATAAATATAATTGGAAATGTCTCCTTTTAAAATTTATTGTTTTCGTCAAAGCAGATTTTACTTTTTTAAAAAATGAAATGCCTATTTCTATTTATTTATTTTCAATTTTCTATTTATTCATTTTTAATTTTCTATTTATTCATTTATTTATTTTCGTGAAATTTTTATTTTTAAAATGAATCTTTAAAAACATTTGTTCCGTAACTCATAATTACACATTTCACTGATTCTTTAAAATTTATTTTTTATCTCTATCTTCGATCTTTTTGAGCTTTTATAAAGAAAAACATGTATTTTGATAGCAGGAAAATGTCTTTGGAAAATTTCCAGGAAATATTTTTTAATTTTTTTTGTCTAATTTGTTTTCATTTTTCAATAACTATTAACCAAAAACTAAAAAACAAAAACGTTAAATGATATAGAATGCAAACAAATGATTTGGGAGGAAGTTTTAGAGTTTTAAAAAATGCATTTCTTTTTTTTTATTATTTAAAATTATTTAGCGTTAACTAAAAAAATTCATATTTTGAAATTAATTAAATGTATTTTTTTTTCGATTGAAATTTGATTCATCTATTTTCTGCTACTTCAAAAATATCGATAAAAATACGTATTTTTAAATTATTTAAAAAAGGTAATTTAAGAAATTAAAAAAATGTGACTCACACATACGTAGTTTTTATATTTTAATTACTGTAAAGTATACTTTTAACTTTTTTTTTTTAATTCTCAACATATTTACAATTAAAAATAATTCATCAACAAATTAGTTTTATTTTTAGTAACTTGAGACTTTTTTAGCTAATTTAAAGGTTAAACTTTCGACTCAAAAATTAAAAAAAAACAAACATACGAATTTTGATTTTTGAAGTTTTCTGTTTACTTGCTATTCATTCTTTATGAATTTCATTTCCAACTCCCATAAAAAATGACTTTCTTTTTTTGCAGAAGGATTTTCTGAGATTAATCATTAAATTAATTACTCTTTCCTTTTTTGATTTAAATAAACTTGAAAAAAATCTCTCGCTATATATTTGGTAAAAAAGTAGACAACACTGAATTGAAAAGCATTTTAATTCCCCATCCCATTATATAAACTTTTTTCTTTATTCCGTACACAACAAAATGTTCTTTCAAAATCAAATGCAGGGAGGGTATTCATGCCCCCCCTTTTTTTCTCCTATTTCACAGCAATTCTACTAACTGAATTAAAATTGCTAAAAATCAGTGATTTTTTTTTTTGTGGGTGCGTTATTGTGTATGTGTGCTTTTTCTCACTATCGAAGTTGCACGAACAATTTTTGTTTTTTTTAATTATTCCTCGTTTAATTATTAAAAACTATAGAACCTTATACACTTAATTTAGACTTCAACTAAGACAACTGCTGTATTATTGTGGGATAAAAATAAAATTAAAAAATGTATTTTCTTTTAATGTAAAAAGCTAAGGTAAAGGCATTTTTTTTTACTTTTAAAAGAGATCCAATCTTTGTCTAAAGTCAAATTTCATATCTCCAAAGAAAACTTATCATATAATTTGATTTTTGAAGCGTCACTTTTTTTGCTTTAGTTTGCTGAATTTTTTTTTTTAAATTATTCAATTTTATTTTTATTTTTTTTTGCGATAGTTAAATTATTTTCTTACTCTTTTCATCAGAAATCGTTTCAAACACGTGTAAAATTAAAAA
Organism: Ascarosepion bandense; assembly: GCA_037127315.1. NCBI lineage: Eukaryota > Metazoa > Mollusca > Cephalopoda > Sepiida > Sepiidae > Ascarosepion > Ascarosepion bandense. Next base: position 598,125 of record JBBBDQ010028397.1, on the reverse strand, counting down.
AAAAATTCATAAGCCTAGAAAATAAATTTGAAAATCGTTTTTCTTGGCGAATGATGCCCCCACCCTCGTCAAGCATTTGAACACAAACAAGAAATCTAGAAGAAGAGTAATTAATTGGAGAGAGAGAGAGAGAGCGAGTTGTGATTTTTTACTTTTAAAATTATAAAAAAAATCAACTATCAATAAAACTTATAAAACTGCCGTTGACGTGCAGAAGTTTATGTTGATTTTAAAAAAAAAAAAATAATTTTCATTGGAAAAAAAAAATTAACTTCACCGCGAACAGTGAGTACTTGCAATTGAATAAAAAAATATATATTTAAATAATTTATTTGACAAGCTGTAAGTTTGTTTACTTTTTGGCATTTACAGCACTTACACGTCAGGTCTTGTCGTTTAAACTTCCTTCTCTCATAACATTTTTTATATTTTTTTCAACTTCAACAAAAGAGGTTGTGGGGAGAGCTTTTATAATTCAATTTCAAAATATCCGGAAATATGGTAGTAATCCTAAAAAATTGTTTTCTAATTTTTATTTATTTATTTTATGCTATGATGAACTTATTGGATTTTTTTCTACATCTCCTTTTAAAAAGTTTATAAATACAGTTTACTTTTGAACTAGTACTAGTTAAAAAAGTAAAAAAAAAAAAAAAACTAGGGCCAGCAATAAATGTGAGTCTTGAAAAATACACAGGAGTGTCACAGGACTATAAATTGCAATTGCATTATTGTTTTAGGGGTGGGGAGTTATCTTTTCTTATCAAATAGTTTTTTTTTAGAGGAACGTAAATACTTCCTGCACAAAATCGGCTCATGGTCATAACATGTTGAAACACCTTTTCTCGTATGCGTACCAAAGTTAAGCAATGTCAAGCCTGGTTTGTACTTGAATGGGTGATCGCTTGTATACCAGGTTCTGTAAGCCTTTTTCAAGGTACCGGTGGTGATGGATAACGTTTCGGTATTGGAAATCGGAGATCCGAATTCCAATTCCATTCGGGTTTTGAAGTTTTCATGTTCATAATAAATAATCCTATAATAGTAATAATTGTTTTCTTATTGCCTTCTTCATACTTTTAAATTGAGAGTAATTTTCCTCTTTGACTTGTTGACCCCTAAGGACAGAGAGCTTAGCTTAATATTGAGCCCATAACTATGGGAGAAGAAATGAATTAATGCCTTTCTCAAGTGCATTTGTGCGAAAATGAATGCAACAGACAAGGTTGCAATATGAACCCTGAAATCGAAAAAGAATCGAAATAAAATCGACTAGATTATATCCAAAAAGATATTTTAAATTCTGAGATTTCCACACCTGTATGTATGTGTAGTCACACTAGTAATAAATGAAGTCTTAGGGGACAAAACTTTTCCCACTTTGTCACGGAGTGTAAAGTCTTCTAATATCGAGCCATGAATCTCTGTCTGCTTTTCCCCTTTTTTACATTGTGTTGAAAAATTCAAAAATTTGTTAATCCCACCCCATTTGAACTTCCTGTATGTGGATATATTTTTGGGCTTCTTCCAGTATAGAAATTTTGTAACACATTTGAATTAATAAAGTTATTGTTTTCTACCATTGCTGATAAAGTGAAAATTTTCTTGCTGAAATGGCCATCCAATGGAATTCAATTTTGAAATTTATATATATATAGTTCATTAAAATAACTGTATCTCATAAATGACTTAATGTGGTGTAGAAATGTAGACATAAATCAATTTTAAGCATTTAGTTGTAATCATTAAAATTAACTTTGTAATGAGAATTTGGTTGATTTTACATATCAACTTATTTAATAAGTTGATATGGAATATATATATATATATATATATATATATATTTCCCTCCTGTCATGCTCATGGAAAGAGAAACAATAGTGAGGCAATATCAGCTCAGTTCATTAGAGAGACAATAGCGAGGCTACATCAGTTCAGCCCATTCTATTTTACTGCCAATTATGAAAGCTCATGCCCCATATTTGCACTCTAACAGTTCTTTATTTTTAATTATTTGTTTTGTTTTTGCAATAATTATGTCTGGTAGTAAAGATGTGTACATGTGTGTGTGTGATATATATATATATATATATATATATATATATATTGCTTTAAAATTTTTCAAAGCATAATGTTCAAGCAGCAGAACACTGGCTTAATGCTTACCTCCAAGATGGGCACTTGCATTTTCTGAGCAGAATTCACTTGTTCACAGCATGTCAGAAGTTATAGAGGAACACACAGAAAAAATCATATCTTACATTATTAGATATAATTTTAACATTAAATAAACTTAATGAAGTGTCTGAAATATCAAAATACTAGCTAAAACTTTAAAATACATAAAATTTCATTTTGCTTTTCTTCTAGAGAATTTATTAACACAATACTAACAGTAAGCTTTTGAATGTTTTTACAGGTTTTAATGTAACCTAAGATAAAAAAAAATATCTGCATCTTCCTTAAATGATTCCAAATAACTTACTAAGCCATTTTGTTAATTATAAAGGTAAAAAAGCAGCATAGCTGATATTAAGTTTGTGTAATAAGAGACTGACATTTTAAATTTATATGCATAGGTTAAAAATGTTAAGTGATTCAGCCTTTTTTTTAAATTTTTTATTTTCTCTCTCTCTTCTGATTTTTTTTAACCTTAAATTTTTCTTCTCCCCCTTTTTTTTTTTTTTTTTTTTTTTTTTTTTTAGTTTAATTTTTATTCTAAAAGTTTGAGGCCAAAGATGGAGAAACAAGTATGATGAGAAGTACACCCACAGAATGTGTGTTTTAATGAGCTTGTTGGGATTTTCTGGGTGTCTGCTTGGATAAGTGCAAGAAAATGTTCAATTCTAAATTATTTTAAGGCATCATAGGAATTCTGCTATTCAGTTGGTGGACGTAATGTTTTTGTAGAATGTTTGAAATGTGTCCAGCACATTTTTTTTACTCATCAGGTGATCTTTTTGATGCTTTAACAACACTCTTCTGCCTTATTTGTAGATTCTAGACAGATGATTTTGATAGAAAATATGAAAAGGCTTGCTTCTTAGTTTAAGTGTATACTGTTGAGGAACAAAACTATTAAAATCAGGACTTCAATAAACTGCAGTTTTTCCATAAAAATAGTTATTTATTAAGCATAAATTAGTTTTGGCACAAAACTATAAGCATTGAGGTATCAACTTAGGATCAAATTTAAGAATGGCTTCCTTACTATTACTTAGGTTATATAGATATATATATATAAAATTCCTATTACTCGAGTTGGTACCTATAATTAAAACAGCTAAGTATTTTAACTAAAACAAAATACTTAAAACATTCTTCATACATTTCACTATATAGCATTGCCATATGTGAAACACGCTTGGGCGATCATGTCTCAAAAGATACATGACTGACTGGGCAGAAGGTTATCCCACAGTAGGTTGCCATCACTTTCTGCGGTAGACTGGTTGCCAGCCAAGGCTATAGAACCCAATCTGTTCTGTTATTTAACCCGTACCTAGAAGGAAGAGATGGATTAATACCTTTTCCAAGGGTATTTGCGCATAAGTGAATGCAATGAATTCAACTGGAATTCGAACTTGGCTCCCTGATTTCTCATTCGGAGCTGATATCCATTGCACCACAACGCACATGATATATAGATAAACTAATGTTTGACTCTGTATATGGTAGTGTAGCTGAGTGCTTAGAATGTTTACTTTCTGACCATGAGATCTGTGTTCAAATCTCACAATGGTCATTTTGTCTAGGAGGTGACTCCTTTAGAAAGTGCCTGAAAACAATACCATGAGGTGATCCATGCTTTATAAGTGAAATTGGGTAGATGGAACTATTCAGAAGCTATTTATGATTGTGCTAGCACAAAGTAACTAGTCATTATGACTGAGGGTTTGAACATATTAGCATTGTTCAAACTGTTGATCATGTCAAACAATGTGTTCTCCCAGAAACTGTAATTACGATGTGTTTAGCATAGCTACAGTAGATAGATATTGCAGCTTGCCATAACCAAAGTAAGATAAGGTTTTTTTCTTGTATTTCTTTTAGCATTCTTTTCATTTTTTTTATTTTATTTTATTTTATTTTATTTTTTCTTTTAGAGATCCAGCCTGCTTTTCTTTATATGAGTGCACAATATTAACAAAACTTTCACTGTAGTGTTAAAAATTAGATTTTGTTTCTTGATATTTTGTGTGGCAAACCTAATCTTGTTTTTATCACCTGCTTTTTCAACCAGCACACATTAAAACAGAATTATGAGTTACTGTATGGATAGACTCAATTTGGTCTGCACAGTATCACATTTAATACACACCTAATGTATTTAACTTACAGCTATTGTAGTGTTAGAAATCTGGTCAGCTGTACGTACTGCATAGTTTGTGAAGAACAATAATTTGAATTAACTTTAAACTGACATATAAACTCTTATGTATGCTTGCAATTTGATGATTTTAAGCATTTTCCAGTTTTTAGAGCCTATTTTCCTTTGTTGAATGGGTTATCAGCTAAGACGATGGTCAGGGATCACTGTAAGTGACCAAGGCAGAATAAGATTAAATGTAAATTTGCTATTCTCTCTCTTCTCAGTGTCTAAGATTAAATCTGGATGTATAAAGTGACAATGAAACGCGTTAAATCTTTTTATTTGTCCAGCTGTTGAACCACAAGCAACTAAATAATGGATATTCAGCTTGTATAATGTATGTAATAATGTTTTTGTTATGATCTTAACAATTTTTTCTCCTTAACATAAATTGGAAAGGTATAAATCTGTTTCCTCCCCCACTTATGGGTTAAATAGTAAAATCATCATTCTCAAAAAATTGTAAAACCCTGTTTGTAAACAAATCGATGTGACCTGTTTGTTTATTAGTTCTTTCTTTTTAATTGATATGAGCCAATGTTTGTTTCATGCCATTGCTGATACTTGCAGTTCTCTTAGTCATTAGTAGGTTTAAATCTTAGTAAAACATCTCAAAATATTAAAACTTCTATTAACTAATTTGGTGAGTAGTGGACAATAATTTTATATATCCTCTTATAATTTTATCCAGACTAATAAGTTTTCACGGCATTAATTAACTCACCCTCACCTAAAACAAATCCAAGTTTCAAATCAGTTAAGTCTGCTTGTTAACTGATATGAAATATTTCTAGACCAAGACATTCAGTATATAACTATCAGCTGGTGACAATTTCATAAATTCTCTGGTTGCAAAGAGAATATAAAATAATTTCTGCCTGGTTTTCTTTACTCAGAAAATTTAAAGGTGGGTAAAATTTGTTGGTTACCTGTAAATGGAATGTGTAGGTGGTATAACTATCAATGGGGAAATTTGAATGAGAATGTCAAGTTTTGGCCTAGTCTGTTGCATTCACCTGTGTACTAATGTCCTTCAGAAAGTATGCATCCATTTCATCTCTTTCCTTCAATGTACTGTGTGTGTCAAGTTTTCCAAGCCTTCATTCTTCAATTGAAAATTTTCAGACTCAGTATCTCTTCTGGCTGTTAGTAGTTGCTTCATAGTTGCTATTCTCTTTAAAACTTCATTTGTCGCATACTCTGTGCTATTCTCAAGATTCATCTGTAAAATTTTGGGATAAAACTTTGGTAATTAATTAATATGTTAGTTACTACTATGACTGTTAATGATTAAGTCTGATATATTAAACTTATTAACTAATAATAAAATAAGTGTTTACTTCAGTAAAGATTATTTATAATATTGTAACTATACACAAATATTTTAAGTTTAGAATATTTTTGCTGAGAATACATAAATCATTGCCATAAGGAATGTGCAGGAGAAACATTGATGAATTTAAATTGAAGATTATATGAACACAAAATGGATCTTTTACAATCAATACATTGCTCATCGTAATGAGTTTGACCATAATTTCACTTTAAAAAATGCTACTGTTATAATCTTCCTAAAACCAGATCTTCTGATTCATGTTATACGAATTTTCACCACTGGTTGGATGTGAACACTTCAAAACCCAAGACAACTAAAAATTTTGTCAACTGCACATAGGCTCTACATATAGCTTCCATTTGATTTACACACTAAAAGAAATAAACAATCCAGAATTTTCACCAATAGCACCCACTTCTGCCTAAAGTAACAAAATAAAAATTGAAACCAATCTGAACCTAAGAAAATAATATAAAAAACCACTAAAAGGACTTTGATAACACCCAGTGTTCCCTAGGCTTGCTGGGATGCAACCTCCTATCTCCAAAAGGCACTTTCTAAAGTCTATTGATACAGTAAGTCACAAGTGAACTTCCCTCTCCTACTGCATCATGGACAACTTTTATGACTCTACTTATCTCTTTCTTTCAGTAAGAGAAATTCACACTGATTTACTGTTTGTTGTATTTTTTGTTAATAATACAATTATTTATTTCCTGTTGTTTCTTTATTCTGTCACCATGTGATTAATATAACACTACTTTAAGAAAAGCAATCTACAAAAATGAAAGTGTATAGAAAATGTTTTGTTTGTCAGATTATCCACAGTAAATTTGCATCAAAGTTCTTACAACGTTTCTCCCTTCTTGGCAGATTTTCTATTGTTACAATGTGGAATACTTGATAACAAATGTCATAAAAAGAAACTAAATGAAATTGAGTAGACTATACTCACATATTTTTAAAAAAAGTTGTTTAAAAGATTAAGATTTCAGCATCATCTCTCCTTCATATGCATGTATAGTAGGGCAGGTTGATTCTGGAATCGTTGCATTGCACTCATTATGGGATTTGACATTATTAACAATGACATAAAATTTTTCTTTTTTTTCCAAATCGTTAAAATTTTTTTGAAAAAACAAGTTTAAAATATTAAGTTTATGTTCAAAATCTTAGCATTGTAGTGATAGTGAAAAATCATAAAATTGCTGTGATCAGTGAAAGCCTTATAAGCACAGTCTTATAAAATTTGTAATTTACTGAAGCTTTAAAAATTGTACATGGACAAGATGCATGGCACATGCACATTATTATTAAATCATTATACCATCAAATAAGACCACCATTTACTTCAAAGGGAAAAATTGTACTGAACAATTTAGCTATATTATGATGCAATATGTTATATAGTGCAGTAGTCTTTGTGTGATTTCAAGAAACAATGCAAATTTAAAACATTTTTTTTTTATAATTTGTGCCCAGCAGTATTATAGGGTTATATACACTGTAATCTGTCTTTTGTTTTTTTTAATCTATCAAATGATCAAACAAATATAACAAATCTTATTCATTAAGTAGCCATTTTTTAAAATCTTTTACAATTCTTTTTTACTTATCAAATACGGTAAAAATGATTGCATGTTTTGCTTGTGATGATTCATAATTAGAATTCTGTTTGGAATATAGTTTCAATTCAATGTATCTCATGCAAAAGATGTCAACTTTATTTGGATTTATTCTTGAAATAGTAAAATTTTGATGTCAGTTTGTAAGTAAAAATCTGCAGAAATTAAGTATTTCTGTACATTTTTTTATCTTTTTCAAAATGCATCACACAAATTTTTTTCCTTTATGTCATTAATTTTCTTACATAAAACATTAAAAATATTGTCTTAGTGTCCTCAGTGTTTTAACATATCACTCAATAAATCCCAGACCTAACTAATAAAATAACAACTTTTAGGCAAAATTCAACTTTATTCATTAACATTGTCTCCTTCTAGGTTGATACACTGATTCCAATGCTTCTCTAACAATTCATTGCCTTTTTTGTAGATCGATTTGACTTTGACCTCAAAATACACTTCAGTTTCCGATATCACTTCTTCATTAGAGGCAAATGTCTTTCCCTTGAGCATTCTTTTGAGGTCTGCAAACAGCCAGTAGTCACTGGGGGCTAGATCTGGAGAATAGGGTTGATGCAGAAGCAATTCAAAGTGCAATTCATGTAGTTCTGCCATCATTGCAATTGACTTGTGATACAGTGTGTTGTCTTGGTGAAAGATCACTTTTTCTTCTTCATTTGTGGCCGGCTTTTGGTGATTTCTTCTTTTAAACGCACCAATAAGGCTATATAATATTCACTATTGATGGTTCTTTTTTTTCTCAATGTAATCAATGAACAAAATCTTGCTTGCTGATGTTTGTGTCTTTGGATGCTTTGGACAGATTTCACTTGCTGCAGTCTGCTCAGCTGACTGCTAATTTGACTGAAGTGATGGATCCATGTCTCATCCATTGTCACATATTTACACAAAAACTCCTTCTTGTTGCATTGAAACTGTTGCATACAACACTCTGAATCGTTTCCACATAATTGTTTTGGATCGACTGTAAGCAAACACTGCACCCACTTTGAACACAGCTTTCTCATTGACAAATCTTCATGCAAAGTGGTAAATGCACTGCCTTCTAATATGTTCAGCTTGTCTGCTATCTCACGCAACTTCAATTTACAATTGTCCAAACACAAGTTTGTGGATATTTTTGGTGTTTTTTCAAGACAACTGCTGATTTTGAGTGGCCTCAGTGTTCAGCATCATTTGTGTCTGAACAGCCATGTTTAAAGTCAGCATACCACCTCTTAACCATTTTTTATGACGGAGCAGAGTCTGAATAACACTTATCAAGCCATTGCTTTGCTTGAGCAGTATTTTTCCCATCAGAAAGCAATGCTTTATCAACAAATGAAATAAAGATTTTTTCATTGTTTTGAAAATTTGCAACAGTAGCTTCACTTAAATAACTGTAATTTGTAAACTAATAATCTGATTGGGCCTAAATTTTGTCATGTGTCATTTGAAGGTTAGTACTTCATAAAAATCATATGGATTTTTTATTAGTGGTGCCATCTATATGTCAAGCCCGTGAGGGACTTATTGAGTGATGTGTTATTTATAGTGTTTCAACTGGTTAATTCACTAGTTTTTCTATAGGTTAATTTTTCATCTAATTTGTCTTTTAATTTCTGTGTGTATGATTTAACTTTTGGATTGAGCCTATATTAAATACAACTTTGCTGGTAAATAGCACAGGTCTATTGAGTGTATCCTTTCAGCCATCACCTGCTTTCATATGAGAACACAGACACATTTTCTAATTTCACATCAAAGAAACTGACTCTGGCTGAATATTCTTTTGTTGATTTTTTTTTTTTTTTTTTTTTTTTTTTTTTTTTTTTTAATTTTTTTTTTTTTAAGTGAATACTTGTTTTAGCCAACACCACCTGGCCTGATGTTCTAAAAGCTGCTTTCTACTCTCTGGAGGTAAATGAGCCTTCACTTGTGTCACCTGGAACCTATGATTTCATAGCTATCTTCCAGTTTAGTATCTGAAACAATTTTCATATGTTAACTACTGAATTATATTAATGAGATTTCATTTTCATGTCTTTTATTTTGAGTGCACAATTTGGAAATGAAGCATGGCTATATTAAGAAAAACCAATGTAGAATAAAGGTGTCCATTAATGTTTTTTATATTGATTAGGTAGTTTTTATAAAATAAATGAGATAAATTTATATTGCATTTTAGATAATATTTTTTCTTTTAATTCTTATGCAAGACTTCTCAGATACAAGAGAGATTGGTCTGCTATTATTTTTTTTTTTTTGATTTCTTAATTTTTTGATTTTATTTATTTACAAATTGTAAATTTTATTGGTTACAAATCTTGAATTATATTTATGGAATAATGTTCCATCAAAATATGAGGCTCAGTAACGTAATCTAAGGGAGGTAATTCTTGGATATTGCACTGGAAGATAGCTTCTTCTTTTTTTTTTTTTTTTTTTAAATCAATTCACGACAAGCAAGGCAATAATGTCTCTAAGATGAAAAGGGCTACTGGTAGTGAAAGAGAATGAGAAGGATTTATAAAAAACCGGAAACCTAATCCTAAACTACAAACAATAAACCTCTACTCCTGTTTAAAAGACTGGGGAAGAGTGTTAACTGGATGATAGACAAACCTACCTACTCCAATTGGAGGGGGGTGACAAATAGTAAGTAAAATTTTAGTTTCAGTTGGGAAGTCAGAAGTATAGAGTTTAAGTTTACTTTAGAAGGAACTGGAAACTCAATCCTAAACAAGAAACTGATCTTGTTCAAATGACCAAGGAAGATTGACCTATACTTGATTATTCAATGTTAGCTTTTCAATCGCTGTAAAGTTACATGAGTAAATCTATTACACATGCACTAATTAAGTGAATGAAACCTGTAAATCTTAGCAAAGACCATCCTTTGTCAAGTCTCATAGACTGGCACAACAGAATCATAAACTAACAACTAAAATGGATAGCTCATATAACTGTAAGAGAAAATATTACATAATCAAGATATTGACATTCTACACTACTTAGAACAAAAGGTTAGTAAGGAAGTCTCCATCAAGACTGGAAAAAGGGATAGCAATTGGTGAACCTATTTTGTTGAAAAATTATTTTAACACTACTACTAGCAGCTTGAGCAATGAATTCCAAATATTAATAAAGAAATTTATCAACATATTTGCCAAAAATGCAGAGGAAGTTGGTTTCATTATAAATATATAAAAACCGTGTATGGCCACTTATAAAGATAATGTCGTTTTTTAACATAACACTAACAGTTGATAGGAAACCAATTCAACAAGTAACTGAATTTGTCTATCTTAGCCACAAACTTTAGTTGTTAAATGAAGGTTCAGTTCCTTCTCAACAGAATAGGTCTTGGTTAGGTGACATTTGAAAAAAAAAAAACAAAAAAAAACAAATCCCTTTTAACATCCTCTTGCATTCCCTACAAATAAGTTAACTTATTTAATGCATCACACATCATATTGTAAGTCCTGTAATACATTAGGGTCATAGGGGTATCACATCTACTGCAGCTGTAACAACAGTGGTGTGCCTAGGGCAAAATAGCTTTGATAGTCATCCCTCTTCAGGTTGGTTTTGAATTCAGTTTTCCTTCTCCTACAATGGTTGTCATATATTGTAAGATGGTCTGGTTTGCTCTTATTTCAGGCATAATTGAAGATGAGTCATGTTTTTTTTTCTTTCCAATGTCATTAGTATGAAGTAAACAATACAAAATTGACTTGAATTTAAGCAGTTTGCTGATTTTCCTTAGCACATTGATGATCATTACACTATCTTCATATCTATTTAATAAAAACGGTGAAAATCCTTTATAATTAAACAAATATTACACCATGCACTATTTTCTTTCATTTCCAATGCAAGCATGTTGAGCAGTATGCTTAGCTATAATTTTCATTAACCAACCTTTAGGCAGACTTCTCTATTTGTGTCTATGATAAATTCTCATGCTTTATACTTAGGGCATTTGTTTCTATTTACTTTTGAAACAACGACTTGTATACTGAAGATGACAGTTGTAGCAGAGTGATTGAGTCATGCTTGTATGGAAAGTGGTTAGTGACTTGAGGTATTGAGACCTAATAATTCTGAGCAAAGGAGGAGCAATATCAGAAAGAAAAATATGGGAAAATAGTTAATTGGATTGGAGTCTGATGTAAAAATTTTCTTTAAAAATACTTAAATCTGCAAAATACTCAGAAGAGTTTGAACTCAAATTAAACTAAGTACAATTTAGTAAAATTTTGGCATAACTGACACCACTTGCCCAACTCCATAACCTCAAAGAAGTTGATATGACTAATGAGTTTCCTAAAGATTTGCAGGATTTTCAGTAATCTTAGGGTTTGTTGATGTCAATGTATATTTTATAAACTTAAAAATCAAGGCCAAAATTGGAAAGCACTTCATGTGGCCATCTGTGTTATATAACAGGAAGTTCTTTGAGAATCTAATTAATCACATTTATCCCCAGTCTGAAGTCTATAAAAATAAGTACGTCATCAGTAGTGTGTGAGAGACTTACCACTTCACAATTGAATGTCTGCAGAGAAAGCTAGTAGTATTGTGCATTACAGAAAATCTGTTATTTACACTTTTTACATTGTCTGGACTGTTGTCTTCATCTTTGTTGTTGTATTTACAATGTTTTGGCTATTGTATGTTCTGGCCATCTTCAGGTGATTGGAATTCCATTCAGATTGTTCTAATTCATAGTATCAGCTATCTCCCTTTGACTCAGCTCTGATGTAGCCAGGTATTGAACTCAAACTCTTTGGGTCAAGTCACTGGATCCAGCCAATGCTTTTATTCATTGGGCCATGTGTCCTTGGGTATATGAATTTTTGGAACTTATAACCTAATGTCTCAGTAACCATTTTTTTTTTTTTTTTTTTTTTTTTTTTTTTTTTTTTTCAACTATCACTTTCCAATTTTAAGCATAAATGTCTATTTTGTTTCCATTTTGTTGTTGCCCAGAGGTTCAGTCCATTCTCAACCTCCTTCTGTAGAACCACATTTCTTTGCCTTGTTTCTTCATTTGTGATGAGATCGTTCAACATTCTATTGTATAGGAAGACTGTTATTGCATAAAAGTTCAGTACACTTTTTTTACTATTCATTGAAAATTTTCAAAGAGGTTAAATAGAACAATAAACGAGAAAAATCAAAACTGATAAACTAGGAAATATTTATTCTACAAATCAGTATAAAAAGAATGGCTAGTTACATTAGAGATTAAAAGAAGTGTCTGTTTGTTTTTTCAATTTTTGAATATGATTTAAACATGACTAAAACAAAAAAATAGTGTATTTTTAATGACTTGCAAACCATAATTGCTGACCTTAATAAAATGTTTTCATATTTCAAATTTATTTTATCAACACAGCTGATTGTGCAAGCATCTAATATACACACAATTTGTACAGTGCTATAAGCAAACATTGCTGTCCGTGTTTCTCTATGCTAGGATTTTTATTTTTCTCATCTAAAATAAATTTAAAAAAAATTCCAGTGCAAATAAAATACAAATTGAGTTAAAGCCTTATTCTTACCAAGGTGGCCTGAAACTACAAAACATGCTTTTTAACTCTGTTGCATATACTTACATACTGATTCACTGTTTTTGGTTTGAACAAACATGTGAACACAAGATATTTATTGTAACCACATCCTCAATAGGACATGTAATTTGCATTGTTTTTGTTAACTCTGCTCCTAAGACTTGACCACTTATTCCTTCGCCAACAAAAATATTATGAATGCATGTGTTGAAGATGAAGATGCATTTTGGCTTGACTAGAGTAGAATAACATTTCTGACTATGAAAAGGAAAAACTATGCTTCATTCCATCAGTGCATATTGCTTCAGGGTCTTATATCCACATGTATAAAATATAATTACTTCATCCATTATTTTTAATGGATACCTGTATTTGAGTTGACACTCTGTTTATCTTAAACAGTGTTTATTTTTATCTACTGGTTTCAAGAAAATTTACCATTTGGCAGGATTCGAACTTGTTTCCTGTTTTCGAAGGAACCCCCATCTGATACAGTGTGTTTAAACAGCTCAGCTATGAAGAGCTTCACATTACAGCAAGGTTATAGCACATTCGCTTTTTAAGATTATTCTTGTTTCTTTACAGATAAACTAGAACCTTGTTTGGTTGTGAAGCTCTTTATAGCCCAGTGGTCAAAGCATGTCATGTCAGATGGTCTTTCCTCCTGCAAAGAGGGACAGAGGTTTGAATCATCCTGGAGGGTACATTTTCTTTAAATTTTCTTGAGTATGCAGAACAGTAGATAAAATGTTTAAAACAAATGGATTGTTTACTCAAATATGGATATCCATTAAAAATAATGTTTGCAGTTATAAAAATATGTTGAATTAAAATCCATTAATTATTTAGAAATAAAATATAATCAGAAGTATTTTATTCTCAATGTAGTGAACACTTCAGCTAATATAGTACAATTTTTTTGTTTATTTTTATGCTAGAAATATTGTGTTAAAAGAAATTTTAAATTATGATTGGCTCCATGGATAAAAAAAATTTAAAGTAACACTGTTTAAATATGAGGGTTGTTGAAATGTTCTTAGGGGTGCAACACACTTCTCAAAATCAGTACTTTGATGTTTGGTTATTGAAATACTGATTTTGTAAGTGGTCTGAGATGTTAGTAGTCAGTCAGTTAAGTGCCATACGTGATACATGCTTAGGCAATCATGTCTTTTTAGAGACATGACTGACTAGACAGAAGATTATCTCATAGTAGGTTGCCATTACTTTTTGCAGTAGACTGGTTGCCAGCCAAGGCTATAGAACCCTATCTGTCCTGTTATTTAACCCATAACTGGAGGGAAGAGATGAATTAATACCTTTCCCAAGGGTATTTGTGCATATGTAAATGCAAGGAATTCAACTAGAATTCGAACTTGACTCCCCGATTTCTCGGTCCAAGTCGATATCCACTGCTCCACAATGCACATACCCTCTTGTAAGAGTATATAAAAAAAATTAGTTTATTAGAATTGTTTTCATTTTGTAGCATGGTGTTATGGGAAAGAATTTTTATCTTTTTCTTAATTTTACTCTAATATACAAGAATTATTGAACATAAAAATATACAGAGCAGCAACAGTTTTTTTTTTATATATAAAAATAGCAAAGTGATTTATGTCAATTTTTTTACCTTTTTTTTTTCTGTCAGTATCGATAAACTATATATGGAACTAGTAGGAGTAGAGGAACAAAAGCAAGATTTCAAGTCATAGTGCTGACTGGTTGAAAAACAGCCTTCTAAATTAGGCTCTCTTTTTTTCCTCCCCCCTTTTTTCTTTTGTAATGAGGAAGGGAAGCTTGAAAATCTGGTACTCAGAGGATAGTTTGAGGGTAAGGACAGAGGAAAAACAAGCATAAAATACTTAATGAGCTTGAGTGAATGGATGACAGAACTGGATTTGGGAGAAATAACAAAAAGGCAGAATTTATTAAGAGCTACAAAAGACAGGATATTGTGGAGAGCCATGATCACCTTCATCCTGTAGGCACACAGCACATAAAGATATATGGAATTGAACATTGTCATTAATTATTATTCAGCTATTTTATTATAAGGGAAAGGATAATAAGGTTAGTGCGTAGAAATTTTGATTAATAGGGACTCTGTGGCTAATGTAAGACATTTTGAATATCTCTATAACAGAGCTATTTGGGTAGTAATTGGATAATGTTCTCTAAATATAATCTCACTATATGCATCAACTTTGAAAAGTTCAGATGAAGAAATTGAGTTTTAGAATGTTATAGATTGAGAAAACGAATTTCCATTTTAATGAACAACTTTCAATACATAATCAGGGAGAAGAAAAGAAAGGAGTTGATATGTCAGTTGATGTCACAAAGAAATACAAAATGACAATTCTGAATATCCTTTGAGAGAAAACACAAAGAGGCCATGAATTGGAAAAACCTAAATAGAGAAACAAAATATAGAATTGTCTTTGTAAATACTAAAAAAAAAAAACGAAACAAGTAGCATAAAAGACGTGACCATAATAAACAAAGTTAATATAGAAAATAATCATAGAAGGGTAGATTAAAAATTTGGCTTTTAATATTAAGAGAAACAAAATGATTTTTTTTTCAAAAGAAAACATATCTTTATGGTTTTAAAAAGACGTATTGAATTTCAGGTTGAAATCAAAAACGGATTCCAGGCTTTGTGGAATAACAAAAATATCAATAGCAAATTAACAAATATTGATTAATTGATTCATTCATTCATATTCTACGGCTTATCAACTCTTTGCTGATTATTTAAAGAAAGAAAATATTTTTAAATTGTAAGATTTTTTTATGGATAATAATTTAGCGATACAAGCCTTACTAATTAACCCATAACTAGGTAGCAAATAGGTAGATTCATATGGGAACTGTTTCAATAAGATATGGTAGTAAGCAAATCAACAAATAGAATCAAGGAAACAGCAGAGAGAATAAAGAAACAAAAAAGAAATAACAAAGACAAATAGTCCAGTCTAGGAATAGTAATCATACTTTATTTAAAAAAAAAAAAAAAAAAAATAAATAAAAATAAAAACTTGGCAATTATAGCCCTATCTTATTGAACTTTTACAGGTTATTCTCAGAAGTACTTACAAACAAGAATATCAAATACCATGCAAATAGACAGGTTTTTAGTTTTCATTACATTTAACTGTAATCAGAATCCATATTTTGTTTTTATGCAAATACTGTACCTGCATGTTTCATAATGTTTTAATCAAAACATAACATCATTGGTAGAGACTTATAGCTTACTGAATTTTCCTTTTTCACTCTGACAGTGATGTACTCTCTCCTAGTTTCTCACACCTGATGTAGTGTTTGTTGTTGCTTTTATATATTTTTTATAAGTAGTTATTGATGTAATGAATATGGATATACCTTGTTTCTCCCTCACTATAATGTGATTGGCTGGTATCAGCCATAAATATAGACGACGGCCAAGGATGTCAATTGAGTGATTAAGAGAGATCTATCACCAGAGGTCTACTGACTACGCCTATGTCTCAGGATACCGCACATGACGACTATGTCTAAGATTGTTCTACCCGATTACATTTGCCTTAACCACTTAACAACCTCATATTGATATATATACCATTCTGGGACATATCAGTTATCATGTGGTTTTTTTGTACACATACAGAAGGTACAAATCATTATTTTTACATGAAATCTTAATTTCACCACTTAAAAATCTATGCGAGCATTGCATGACTAGTGTCATTACTTGTATGTACACAAAATTTATTAAATTTTATTTAAAATTACCTTCAGAGAGTATATATATATATATAAGCTGTGTTATGAAATTTGAAGGAACATTGTGTTTAAGCATGGGTCTCATTACCATTTTATAGATGCTATATATGAATTAGTTTGTATTCCAAAATATAAGAAAAGAATCTGCAATGAAGTCCCAAGAATTTTGGATAAAGTGTTCTCAATGTGTATTTTGTTTAGCTTTAGTTGATGATGGAAAGGCATTTGATATGGAAGAAAACGGTGCAATCATTAACTTATTATAAGAACAGAGAGTTAATGAAAATTATATCAGAGCATATTGAGAATATACATGATAATCATGCTTCAATAATTCATGATACAACTAAAACAAAAAAAAATTGCAAAAAAGATTGAGGCAAAGGGATACAACATTAAAATGGTGCATAAGGATAGTGGAGAGCATTTAGCAAAAATGAAGATATAAAATGCACTTTGTCAATATTTTTAAGACAAAGTGTACGATAAATGTATAATATCAGTTATGCTGTATGGGCGTGAAAATTGGAAATTAATGAAATCGCTTGAAAATGAATTGAAAACAGTAGTGAAGATCAGTGGAAAGAGAAATGCTTGGGATAACAGAAAAAGTTAGATTAACATGGATGGGAGATCAGACAAAAATAAGATTTCATGAAAGTGATTAATTGATAGGAATTGTGAATGGCGGTTGGTGTATAGCAATAAGAAATGATAATGGGCAGAGTAAAAAGATGCTTTATTAACAATAGATAGCAAATACAGTAAAGAAAGGCCATATAGAAGATGGATGAAATATAAGAGGTGCTGGTAAGGCACGGCAGGGGATAGTGATGATTTCATAGGTGTTAGAAAATGCTTTGCAATAGACTAGCAGTGGTTGTTATAATAATCTTTTAGTGGATATTTTTCTTCTGTTTAATTATTACAGTTGTTACTTTGATGATAGCTTTTTTTGCTGAAAAACAATTGTTCATTACTGGAAATGTTGGTTATTTTTGCTTGTTAAATAACAGTGTACAAATTGTTGTAGCCTATCACTTAGATATTTGAGCATTTGACTTCTTGATGACATAATGTTGTAGTTCAATTTTATGTTTTAGGAAGGTGAAGCCCATTAATCATGACTTGCTTACAAAAGCTTAACATTTAAGCTAGGCTGGATGTATTCTTAGGTTTTTTTTAAATTTTTTTTATTTATTTATTTATTTTTTTTAAGAATATTTTTGAGATAATAACTTTCAGCTGTTCTTCAGCTATAGGTAGCTATTTGTAGATATTGGAACTTAACAAGTATCAACTAAAAACCAACAGGTCTGTAGGTCATTTTTATTTAGTATTTAAATAATGATTGATAAAAATAATACAGGTTAGTAGGCTTCTTAAAATGTTCTTTTGGATTTTACTTGGATTATTTTTTCTTTTTAATTCCTATTTACACTTTTGCTAAGATTTTGATTGAATGATTTATTTTTCATTGTTTATCAATCTTTTTTTAAAGATTCTTTAAAAGCTGAAAAACACTTTTAGATTGTAAGATTTTTGAGATGATAATCTTTTGCGAGTCTTATTTACCCCATAGCTGGGAAGAGAAGAGAAAGATTCATGCCTTTCCCCAAGGGTATGTAAGTGAATATATCAAACATGACTGGAATTCAAACTCTACTTTTGGATTCCTCATTCTGAACCTCTATTTGTTACACCATCCGTAAGCTTACAGCACCTGGTATTCCAGAACAATCGCCCATCTAGGTACTGACTAGGTTCAACATTGCTTAACTTCAATGATTGGACAAGAATCAGTATTTCAGTGTGGTATTGGTGTAAGCCTACTATTTCTTTAATACAAATTTGATTATTCTTGATTTTTCTTTTTCTTTTAGCCTGTTTAAAAAACAGATGAAGAATTGGAAGAATAAATTTGTGTAAATTCACTTTCATCATATGTTTTATTACAATTCAAATTATCATTTTAAAACAGTAAACATTGCTGAGGAGTGGAGGTAGTTAAAATAATAGCTGTGTCAAGGGAAAAACCATCCTTTTGAGACTTTTTTTTCTCGGTGGGTTGGGTACAAAAAAATGTCTAAGATTGCTGAATCCCTTTTTATAATATAGCTTCCAAAAGCATTTATTCTTAATGCTTGGCATACTCGTTCTGCAGACATTTGACAGTGAATTAGTATCTCAGTGATCTTGATATTTATCATACTTCTTGCAGTAGGCCTGAAAAACTTGTAAGCATTTAAATCTAAATTTATGAAAAAAGTCTGAATAAACTTTGATTACCACACTAGAATTATTTTATGATCATGAATAAACATTTCTATCTTGTCAACAAACCAAGAAAAAAAAACTTTTCATTTTTGGTAATCATTGTTAGTTTAAAATGATATATGCTGAAATTATCATACATAAACCCCACTTTTAGGTATTTTTTCTTTTTTTTTACTCTGGCTTTTCTTTATAAATGTATTTTGTTTTCACTCTCTTTGTTATATACATCAAAGTGTGAACTTGAGATAAGCTTTTTGATCAGATCCCCAACAGTAGGCCTGTGATTGACAAAAGTTGTGATCATATCAGTATTCATGTATTTTTGGCAGTCTTTTCTTTTGTAATCAATATCCAAGCATAGTTTTGTCGCACATAATAGCCATGTCAGTTTGCAGGAACCCATTTGAATATAGATGGACAAAGGCTGACATCAAAATAGAACTGACTTTATTCATAATCATGAACTTGCTACTGTTGCTTGTCCTTCTTTTACTGCTTATGTGTACTGCATTATAAATGCAATTAAGAGAAAATAGTGTAAAATAAGTTTGAAATTAGCTTTATGAAAATAATTCTTCAAATTTGGCAGATTGCCTAGTGTCAGTTATAACATGAGGATAAAAATATTTAATAACATTGAAATGATTGGTTGTGAATTTTGATGTTGTCTTTGCTTTTATTTAAAAAAATCTTATTTGCAACTAAATCTTTGGTTCTAATGTTCATTAGAGAGAATGAATAATCTGAAATAGTTAAAGAAGAAAACACTTATGGTTTGGTTCAAAAACTGGTTAGTCATTATAGATTTGGGATATTAAAAATATTTGGTTAAAGTCTTATAATAGAACTGGTTTTGCGCATTATATAGAAGTCAATGTGCAATTAAATCTCATTTATTCAAACAATGCACTTAGTTCTCCCTAACACAATCCAGTATCTATTTTTGTTGTCAAAAATCTTGAAATTTCTAGAGGCATTTGTTTACTTCCTTATTTTAGTTTGTTATACCTGACTGGCTAGCAACTTTTTTTTTTAATCATATCACCCCAAGCAAGGTGGTACTGCCACTGATGTGCAGGGGGCTACATAAGATGGTTAAAGTTTTAGGCAGGAGGGGAGTAAAGAGAAAGATGAACCAATTACAGGGGGTGAAAGAGAAATGGCAAGAGAAGGATGTGAACACAGGAGTGAAGGTAGAGAGAAAGAAAAAGAACAAGATACACAGGGTGATATAGAAAGGACTGGAGTCAAGTGGATAAGAGATGGGAATTGATATTGTATTTAAATTCCTGGAGGTTGTAGCCGTAAGGAAAGCAAGTATATGGAAGAGAGTTCCACAGGCAGGAAGTGCAAGAAAAGAAGCTGCTGGAGTAGAGTTGTCACTTGCATTTGGTTGATTTAACTATAAAAGTGTTGGACTTTGTTGCCAGTCTGGTTGCATGAGTAAATTCTTTTCAAGGGGGCACCAGTGATCTAAGCTCGTCGGAGCAGAAGCCATTTGTAGAAGAGACAGTGGCTGGAGTCGAGCTGCTAGGTTGGGATCAATCACATTACAGATTCTTCTTTGGAACCTGTTAAGAACACTGTGATGAACTGTATGGGCGCCTGACCACAACAGTATTCCATGCACGGTCAGATGGTTGATTTGTATATGTGCAAGATAGATTCAGGCGGAAAAAATTTCCTGGCCTGACACATTGACCCAACCTTCCTTGCAATGGATTTAGCTATTGATTCATTGTAATGATTGCACTTGAGGTTGGAAGATAGGGTAAGACCAAGGAAGTGCAGTGTATTGCTTTCAGGGAGACTTGCTTGGTCTATGCTTATGGGTGGCTGGAGAGATTGCTTGTGATGTTTGACAGATAGCAGTTTTGTTTTAGAAGCATTGAAATTTACGAGTCACTTCTTACCCCAGCCCACTACTGAGTGGAGCTCCTTCTCAAGATCAGCAGTGAGGTTATATTTGTCTGCCTTGCCAGATTTCTTACTGATGTGGGAGTAAATGATGGTGTCATCTGCATAGATACCTACTTGGGATTTGATCATGCCTGGGAGATCATTTATCAGAAAGAGTGTTGGGCCTAGGATAGAGCCCTGGGGGATACCAGTGTTCGTGTGGTAGCATGTGGAGGCATGCCAATTCAAGATTACATTCATTATGCGCTTAGATAGGAAAGATTGCATCAGATCAAGCAGGCATCCAGTGATACCATAGCCCTGTAGCTTGCGCAGAAGCCCAGCATGCCAAATCCTACCAAAAGCCTTAAAGATATCCAGGGCAACAGCACAAGCATCACCGGACTTATTGAGGGCCTGGTGTATGTACTCTGTGATGGTCATTAGCATATCGACAGTAGACCTGGCAAAGTGAGATTTATACTGTCTGAGAACAGTTTATGGGTAGTAAGATGTTGAACTATCTCAGCATTGATAATAGCCACAAACGCCTTTCTGAAAATTGGTAGGAGCCTGATAGGGGGATAATTGTATGTGTCCAAGAGTTCCCCTGAGTTTTTAAATACAGGAACCACAGAAGGGAACTTTCAGTAGGCAGAAAAACAGGAAGTAGAGAGGCAGTAATTAGAGAGGACAGAAGAGAGTTCAGGGGCACATTTCTTCAGGACAATGACCGGAATTCCATTACCTCTGCTCAACTTATGGGGGTGAAGTTATCTTAGATACCAGACAGTTATGTAAACATCTTTCAGTTAAGCTTCAGTTCTAAGAGGGAACTCAGGTGTGGGTACTCCTGACGAGTCAAATGTTTAGCTTGATGAGAATCTTCGAGCAAAGCACTCAGCCTTGTCCACAGATATTGTGAGGACCTTAAATTTATTGATTAAGGGAGGGATATGATGATATATAAATAATATGGCACAATCTGCAGATATCATCACTGTTGCAGGGTTTCTTTTTTAATATGTTACATGTGGGTTTCTGTCATTCTTTTTGGGACTTTACTTCTAAATTAAAAGGTGGGTTATTTATTTATTTATTGTTCATTTATCTGGGGTTTGTACACTAATTTGTTTTTATGTCCATTTTCTTATGTATTTTCATAAATTCTTTTCTCTCCTCAATAATTGTTTTATAAGAGGACTTTCTAGACAGTCTACTATACCTTTAGGGATGTGTTGGATTATATTGAGTGGTTTGATCCAGTATCTTAATTTTGTGTTTGGTTTCATGTATGGGGAAACAGTGCCAGTTTGTAAACTGAGTTCCATGTCTAAATATTGGACAATTTATTTTCAATCATTTCACTCTCTATACTGAAATTGAGACTTTTGAAGAGTTTAAAAAGTATTTTTCTTTGTCATTTGCTCTTCTGTTGTTTGGCAATATTATCAGTCTGTTATCTCTATATATTCTGTGGTTGTCTGTGAATTATTTTGTTTGTTTTGTGTTAGATAAATAAATCCATTAGCTTGAAAACCCTGCAACAGTGGTGATATCTGCAGATTGTGCCAAGAAGAAAAGTTGGTTATAGTCATATTTCTGGAATGACAAAAGCTACTAAATGAAAGGTCTGAAATAATGTCGGATGCAGACACATTGGAAAATATTTTTTAGGCTCATACACCCCCAGATGAAAATATTCCCAATAACAAAGCACTCTCTTACTTTGAACTTTTTTTTTATAATCATCTCACCCCAAGCAAGGCAGAACTGCCACTGGTGTACAGAGTGTTACATAATAGGAAAGTGAAGAGGGAGGAGAACAGGTCACAGTAGGTGTCTAGAATGGGTAAGAGAAGGATGGGTACATTGGTGTAAAGTGAGAAGAAAGATGGGAATATAGGAAAAAGATGACAGTTGACGTTGCATTTAAACTCTTGGAGATTGTAGCTATCAGGGGAAACAAGAATAGGGAAGAAAATTTCATGGGTGGGAAGTGCAAGAAAAGAAGCTGACAGAGTAGATGTTGTGGTTACACTTGATTGTTTTCACAGTAAAAGGGTGGGACCTTGTTGCCAGTCTAGTAGCTTGAGTAAATTTACGTAGGGGGCACCAAGGAGCTAAGCTCATTGAAGCAGAATCCGTGAAAGTATTTGTAGAAGAGACAGAGAGACTGGAGTCAGGCTGCCAGTTCAGGATCGACTACATTGCAGATTCTTCTTTGGATCTTGTTGAGAACCCCAAGGTGAGCAGTAGGGGTGCCTGACCAGATATGACAACAGTATTCAATGCATGGGCGGATGGTAGATTTGTAAATGTGCATGATGGATTCGGAAGAGAAGCACTTTCTGGCCTGATACAGGGACCCAACCTTCTTAGCAGTAGATTTAACTATTCAATTTAGTCTTTCTACTGAAAGAGTGAGGCCAGACAGGTGCAGTATATTGCTCTCAGGAAGACTAGCTTGATCCATGCTGATAGCAGGTAGGAAAGATTGTCTATGGTTGTTTTGAAAGCATTAAAGTTTGAGCCATTTCTTACCTCAGTCTACCACTGACTGGAGGCTCTTTTCGAGAGCAGTAGCAAGGTTTGTTTTGTCTGCATCGGCAGATTTTTTAGCGAGGTGGGAGTAAATAGTGGTGTTGCCAGCATAGATATTTACTTGGGATCTGGTTACATCAGGGATATCACTGATGAAAATCAGAAAAAAACGTAGAACCTAGGATAGAGCTGTGAGGGACACCCACATTCATATGATAGAATCTGGAAGCATGCCCATTCAATACAACCTTCATTACACAATTTGATAGGAACGATTTGATTAAGTCAAACAAGTGTCCAGATATACCATAGCACTGCAGCTTGCGCAGAAGGCCAGACCCTATCAAATACTTTGGAAGTATCCAGGGCAACAGCTCGAGCCTCACTGTTCTTATCAAGAGCCTGGTATATGTACTCAGTGATGATTGTTAGCATGCCAGTGATAGACCTGGTGAAGCCAAAGCTATACTGTCTGTCGAAGATGAGATGTTGAACTACTTCAGCATTGATAACCTCGAACACTTTGCCAAAAATCGGTAGGAGGTTGATAGGATTATAATTGGAGGGATCTGAGGGTTCTTCCAAGTTCTTAAAAACAAGAAACAGATGAGAACTTCCAGCAGGCAAGAAAGTAAGACCCAGAGAGGCAGTAGTTGTAGAGTTCGGGGGCACATTTCTTTAAGACAATGACTGGGATTCCGTCATCTCTGCTCCCCTTATGGGGGTCAAGTTTTGAAATTATTTTAGAGGCCAGCGAGCTCTGGTCATGAACTTATAAAAGAATTAACCATTAGGTGATTTGTTTTGACTGATGATCTGATGAAACTAAAAAGATTGAAATCATGTTAGTGTAACCAGATGATCTTCCCTACCTAAATATCTAAATGCTCTACATGTTAAATCTTAATCTTCTTTCAAACATGGATTTCTGATACATCTGTTTAATGGTCTAATTTAATTTAAATCTGATCTATAACTGATATTTAATAGAAACAACTTAAACTATAGCTGTACTTGTAATTTAGAAAATTATATAAAGACAAAACACCACAAATTATAAGGTTACTGATGAAACAAGATATCGTTAATGATGAAAAATGTAACTGAAAAAATAAAAGTAAATGCTACTTGGAGTTTGTAAAAATGAAGAAGTTACTTACAAAGCAAAAGTACAAGATATAAATGGACAGAGCAAAGTATGGGTGTGGTGTACTGAAGGCAATTTAAAAAAAACAAAAAAAAACAATTATAAATCAGCATTCAAGCTAGAAAACTTTAGGAATTGTACCAAACTAGCCAACCATGCATGGAAATTTGTCATATAGAAATAATGTGTCACTGTTATTTGTGTTCAAACAAGGATTGCCAGGAAGTAAACACAGTTGACCTTGGTACTGTGCTGCTGGAATCATGTGACACACACACACACACACACACAGAGTATAGTATAGAGTGATAAGCGAGTAGTTAGAGAAGAATAAGTGTCTGACACAGTATTGTTTGAAGGCATCATATAATAATTCTGCTTGTTCCTTCCTTAGTTACTTAGTTTCTCCGTCCATTACGCCACTGAAGATAACACACTTACTCTCTACACGAGCTCTTCCTTCCCATCTATCTTTTTATAATCTGTAAACGCTACTCTCCTCAGCCTTTTTCTCACCTTTGCCAAATGGAAGGGTATTAAAGAGTGAGAGAGTAGGAGGAGAGAGCCTATAGCATTACCGTAGCAGCTTAAGCTGATGGTTGTAGCAGTAATTGTGTGTATATGTGTGTTTACTGTACAATATAGTAAAAATAGGTATGCTTGCTGTCATATCCCGCGACCTAATAACAAAATTTCTGGTCTCTACATTCTTGGTAATTACTCAGTTGGTCTTTTCTGTTTACAATTGACACAGAAGCCATGATTTTTCAGTAATAAAAAAAAATGTTTTCTCTTTCAAAATTTTGGTTATGGTCTGTGCATACGCCACTTAATGTATGTAGCTTCTATGAACATTACTTTTATAGATATTTTAATAAAATTACACTTTGTGTTATTCTTATTTTATTATCCAATACCTTTGTTTGAAGACGTTACTATCATTTGTAGTATGACAAAGTAAAATTTTTTCCAGGAAATCATAATTATCCTTCCGTGGGAATTCCATGGTTCTGCTAGTTATTATTATTGTATCTGATTTTTACAAAGTGACTTTGCTAAAATAGAAGTTATACAACTAACGTCGAGTTTTATTGAACCTAATAAGGTTACAAAGGGAACAGATGTGATTCTGTTAACCTTAGCAAGTTTGCAAAAGAGTTAAAGGAAAAAATAAAATAAACTCTAATGTAAGCTGGAGTAGATTAAGAAAAGCCAAACCTTACAGCAATGGTGATATCTGCTGATTGTGCCAAGTAAAAAAAGTTGGCTATAACATCATTTTTAGAATGAGAAAGGTTACTAAATGAAAGATCTGAAATAATGTCTGGATGTATACACATTAGAAAGTACATTTTGGGTTCATACAAACCTGGATAAAATTATGTACAGCACTATTTTGCTAGTCTTGACTCATTTCTTCCCTTATTTTAATCTTCCTGTTTTCAACTTCTGTTGTGTGTTAAAAATAAAGTATTAGTAAATCAGTTAATTTATAATGCCTGATACTGAAGGGTTAAAACCATGGTAGCATAATTGACTGATCTTCTGCGAGTGTGAGAGAGAGAAGTGGGAATTTGCTCTTCAAGACATTTTTGGCTCTATCTTGAAAGATTTGTTAGATGTGGTCTGCAAATCATTTAAATTGAAAAATTGAAGGTGGGTAGGCATTACTATAAAAATTGAAGTATCTCCCTTATACACAGCACACTCAATGCATTAATTGTCAATTGTAATGAATCCTGCCTTAATATTGAATTAAAGAATGCCGGTTTAGTTAAGTAATTTATTAAGGCAAAAAAAAATGTATAAAAGTACACTAATTTCTGAGTTTTCCATGGTAAGTTTGTCCATTCTCATATAGCATATCACCTTTTTTTATCAAAATTACATTTCTTACAATTTGGGATATTTAAAAAAAAAAAATTGATCAAAAGTAAAAATTGGTAGTTGTATAAAATGCCTAAGGTAGTCAATAATTCTATCATGTAAAAATTTGTCATGTTTTGATGTTGAACAGCAACTGTTTACTTATGCCAAGTATTTTATGATATTTTAATTGAACATCTGAAAGCAAATAAAGAAACATGAATAGACACCAAGGCTATATACCAGTAACTATAGTGTATTAGAATTAAGAAAATATTATATTTGAGATAGTCAACACAGTGGTTATGTGATTTGTATTGGCAGGACTTGAAAAACATAGATAATTGTCTTCAGTAGGTGCATTTAAAATGATGCACCTACTGAATACAAGAAAACCATGCCCAAGGACAAGTTTTGGATTTGCAGAGGCATATACTTTGAAGTGCTTAAAATATTCAGACACTTCTATATTTCTTTTAATAATTGATGATGAATAAATGATTTTGTGTTTTTAACAGTTGATGGTGAAAAAGATTTTAAATTGGTTTAACAATTGATGGTGAAAATAAACTGTGTTTAATTTGTGTATTGTTATTTTTAATATTACCTGCAATTATAATAATAAAAATATTTACCTGCAAAATAGCCTCTTCCAAAGAAAAATGCTATTTATCATTACATAACCATTTAAATTTACTTTAGACTAGCAGTCACAGTCACAATCAGTCACTGCAAAATAATGGTCTTCAACACTAACTTGCTAACTCTAGCATACAGCAAGTGTTGATAGGCTATAAAATGTAATTCAAAGATTCTAATTTCATGTACATGGAAACCTGCATATGTCTCTTTTTTTTCTCAGCTATATAACACAATTACCCAATAATTAAATAGCATCCCATATCAGCCAGTGTAATATAGATGGACATAGCCTTGATTGGCAAATAATACAATAATCAACAGGTATCCCATATCATCCAAACAATAGACATCTGATGAAGGCACTTGGCTGAAACATTATCTATAACAACGTCAATATTAACCAAGATGAAAACAATAGTTTTAAATAAAATCACTCATCTCTGGAATACTAAGTTATGAAGAGCAGTATGAATCTGCCATGATAACCAAATATTGAAACCAACTAACATTAAATACAAAAGCTCCAAAAACCCACCACTAATGTCCTTCAGGACAGTGTTTTAGTGGATGCAGGAATTGGTTATACATGTGTTAGTGTCATCTAGTAGTTGTGAGTTCAATCTCTGGATCAGGTAGTGAAACACTGTTTCAGCATCAATTAACAATATCTGGCACCACAGATGCAAAATAACACAATACTTAACAAATATCCCATATCAGTTAAACACTAGACACCTGATGATGGCCAGAGGGTATTTGGCTAAAATGCTGTATTTAAAATAACATCCATATTAACCAAGATGAGAACAATAGTTTAAAATAATAATGTATTGACAATTGCTTGTTCCAGATAATGAATTACTATATTAAAAAAAAATATTTTTGTATGAAATTAAATTTTTGTCTTTCTGCTAGCAGTCATTTGACATTTGTGTCAACTTTGGAATGTCATGTTTGAAAAGCCTATAATTTTATGAAGTTATTTTGAAAGTGATATTTGTAAACAATTTATCATGATCTGTCATTAAATTCAAAAGCTGTGTTTTTGTTGGCTTTTGTTTACATTATTAAAATAAAAATAAGTCTTTTGGAGCATATCTAGCATGGATTCTCATTATTTCACATAATAGTGGATTATTTTCTTCATGAAAACAAGGGGAGAGAAATAGTTTTTGTTAGTTAAACAAGTATAGACCAACAAATTGAACAATTGAATTCTACAAAGGTCTTAATTCTCTTAGCCTTATTTATATATATGTGTGTGTGTGTGTGTGTATGCATGCTTCTTGAAGCATCTTCAAACGATTTTTAATTAATCTGTTCACTACAGTGTTCATGAGAATGTTACTTCCTCTTTTTCAATCATTTCTTGAACAGTTGACATTTTCACAGTTTGATATCACCAATTCTTTTCATTGTCTTCATTGCTTCACAAAATATTTTGTCTACTTTACAGTGGACAGGTAAGGAAATCCTGTCATTGTAGATAATTTCTGCAATTATTTTACCCATAAACAATGACATGTTACACCCTTCAACCAATGATAAGGTATCTGCTTTTAATGTAGATTTGATCACTCTCTTGATCTTACAAGCTAACAGGCTGTCATTCTTTCATTAGTAAGAAAAATAATTTATCCTCTACTCATATCTGGTAGATTAGCATAATTTGCATCAGTACCTGTTATAATCTTGAAATCTTTTGAGATTTTTAAGTTTTGCAAATTGGATGGCATTATGTGTGTTTTTCACATGCTTTATCTATATGGCTGATTTGTGATTGCTGAGCTCAAATGGCAAACAGTAAAACCTAACAGCAAAAAAAAAAAAAAAAAAAAACTATGGACATGTCATGCCAGCAATCCAGTTCAGTTGACCAATGAGGCACCTCAGTTTAATTCTCTTCAGTAGCAACTATCATCTTTATGAAGTTGCTGATTTCTATCCATACTAAAAGGTTCATTTTATTTTTATTTTTTTTCTAATAAATATCTTAAGTTTTAAATTGTAAAATTTTTTAGATAAAAATAGAGAAGTAAAAAAAAAAAAACTAAGCACATTTGTGTTGTACTACTTAGTCATATCATGGTGAAACACCAGTTTTCATACAATCACTGAAATTAAACAACATCAAGCCTGGTCAGTACTTAGATTGGTGATTGAGAATATCAGGTACTGTAAGATTGGATGTGTAGATTGTGTAAAGGATAATGACTTGGAATTGGAAGTTGAAGAGCAGTGTTCTAATTCCTGTTGGGTTCATTATATTTACTTACTTACATCTATTCCACCAATTAGTAGGAATTATATAAGTAAATCATTATTTCCAAAAAGTTCTTACAATCTAAAAAATATTTTCTGGTTTTAAAATAGCCTGCAAAAAATTGATGAGCTGTAAGAAAAAAAATTAATAATGTTACACTAAAAGGTAAAGTTTAGAGCTTTTTAACTATCAAAATCTTGTAACTATTTCCCTGTCCCCACCTGAAGCTCATATTAAAGAACATATCACATAGTAGTTTATGTGGTTTCACCCCAAGTATATTACTATGAATGTCTTAAATTAGAAAAAAAAATGCATATTCCTTTTGGTAAGTTGGAGTGGTGTTATATTTTAATCACCAATAGATGATTTTTTATCAAGTGTTCTAAGAATTTTAATGATTTTGTATCATGAACAATAAATACGTTTCAATATTGAAACAAATGTGCTATGTGATTTATTTGTTATTTGTGTCTGTTTATGATTTGCTAAAACTAAGTGCTTTTGAAACATCACTTTAAAGAAAAAGGAACATATGAGTCATGACAAATATATTTTGTTAGTGTTCGGCTTAAATGTAGATGTGTAGTCAGAAAAAAAGTTTTAGGAAATTTATTATCTGTCACATGATCTTTTCTTTGGGTGTGGATAAAAAAGGTTTTTAATTGACATTGTGTATAATTTCCTATTGTTTCTCTAACTGAAAGGATGTTCACTCATTCATTTTACATACCACTTTTCTATAGTAGGTCATTTAGTATTTTTCAAACAAACCAATGATGCAACATCCACTGTCTAATTCAGATGCAGGAAATTTATCAATATAGATACATTTGGCATCCATTAACTGAGTAGTCAGTGCTACTTTTAGTTGAAATTTATAAAATCTTTCTCTTCAAAATAATCTTTTAGTAAGTTAGCTCTTTCAGTACTAATGGGAGCTTTCTTCCAAATCTTTTATTTGAAGTAGTGTGGAAAGTCAACATCTTGATTATGTCATTTGTTCTTAGTTACATGTGCTATACATTTTAGTTGTTGCTGCTGTAGAAATTACTCAAATGATGAATGTAGTTTCAGTAATTTGGCGCAGTTCTTTGTTTCTTATAGAACTAGTTCCCCAATTCTCTTGAAACATTCCACTTTGTGTTTCCATCATAGATTAGTTTTATTGTCAGTTTTTTCTTCAATTAATTCCTATTTTAATTAAGTCCATCTTAAAAAAAACAAAAAAAAAAAAACTTTTTATGATATCCACTGAGCAATCATTAATAGCTTGTGGAACTATTCAGTCAAGGCCGTCATACAGATTTTCAGCAGCTAGACAAATCAATCGTGGTTCAATTCCAGTTCTCTTCAGTCATCTATGTAGAACTCCAACTCTCTCCTACCACTCTACTTCTCATCTTTACATTACAATGCTAAGCTCACAAACAATCTAACAGGTGGCCTGGAACTGACAATTCTGAGACATTGCTAATATAAGCACATAACTGGAGCTTCCTACCTTCTGGTTAAGAGATACCGAAAATTTTTATTTTTTTTTTTTGTGATTGCTTAGATTTTACTGTCTACATCAGTGGTTCTCAACTGGGGCCTACATAACATTGCAGGGGATTCACACACAAAAAAACACAAAAATAATGAATTGGAATTCCACAGTGATATTTTAGTAGTCCATACAGGAGTTCTACTTTTGAATGGTTGGTATAGCTAGAATGAAATTTCTACAATAATTTACACCATATTAAAATAATAAAAGTAAAAATATTCACATAACTTTTTTTTTTTTTAATCACAATCAAGTAGAAAAAAAAAAAACTTGACAATTTACAGTTTTATAAATTTAAGGTTGCCAACAACATCTTACAAATAAAGTCTCACATCTGGTTGGATGATCCTTTTTTTTCTTTTTTTTTTTTATAATTAGAATTTCTTTTTTCTTTGACTATCATTCACTATCTGTTTCATACCTAGGCTTTATTTCCTTTATGTTTCTTTTTGACATGTCTACTCACCCATCAGTCAGTGAACTCCTTTTGAGAACCTGTAGTCTAATGGCTATAGGATTTCTAAAAAAAAAAATAAAAAATTAGAGAAAAAGGAGTCAGTGGATAAAAAAAGGTTGAGATCCATTGGTCAACACAGTCATTAAAATAAATTGCAGTGCTTTGAGCCCAGGTAAAATCATTCAGTCTGCTTTATTTTGTGGGTATTTTAAGCTAATTTTGTATGTGCATAGGGGGAACCTTTGTGTCATGATAGCATGTTAACCATTACTCTGTCAAATATTTTTGTTACTTAATGAAAGAAAATATTAACGAATTTCTAATTTTCTAATCTACAAAATTAAAAATAATTTTTTAAATTTTCTTTTTAATAATCATTTAATTTATTCAACTAGTATTGTGTGCTTTGTGGTCCAGTGGATATCGACTCAGAATGAGAAATCGGAGAGCTGAGTTCAAATTCCAGTTGAATTTGTTGCAATCATATATGTGCAAATACCCTTGGGAAAGGTATTAATCCATCTCTTCCTTCCAGTTATGGGTTAAATAACAGGACAGATTGGGTTCTATAGCCTTGGTTGGTAACCAGTCTATCGCAGAAAGCAATGGCAACCTACTGCGGGATAATCTTCTGCCCAGTCAGTCATGTCTCGAAAGAGACATGATCACCCAAGTGTGTATCACGTACTGGCACTGAACTGGCTGACTGGATTGTGTGCTTCATTTTTATTTTATTTATTTTATTTTATTTATTTTTATTTGTTTTGTAATCCTGTATTTATTTACAAAGGAACTGAAATTGAATAAAATCTTTGCTTATTTTTAAAGGTATAAGAAATAGTAATTTACTTAGCTTAGTAGAACACAAGACCAAACTGGGAAATTAAAGTATGAGGATTTTACTGCATTTATTCAAGTGAACAGTTCAAAATTCAGCATTTCAACTCTTGATCTTGTCAATTACTGGTCACCAAGCAATATATTAAGAATGTGTGTGTTATTAGCTGAATTTTTACCTGAAATATTCATTGTATAATTGTTTTATCTTTAAAGAAACATTTAAGTGCATTGACAAGGAAGTAAATTATATTAAAAACATTATTTATTTATTTTAGACATTAGGCTATGATCTTATTGATAAACCTATATATCTATTATTCTAATATATATGCAATATCATTACACACCCACAATTTAACCTGTTATTTACTGTTGATTGACTTTGTTAGAACATGAAGCTTGGTGACAAAACCTTTTGTTCTTCTATTCCCAATTTATTTAAAATGTGCCAAAAAGAAAGCAAATAAGATTGGGTAAATTAAAGTTTGTTGTTGTTCAAGGCCTAGATATGTAGCAGATGTTTTCTTAATACAATACAAAATGTTGTAATAAAAACAGTCATTGTTTTTGTATTGTAATACACTAGTAAGTTCTATTTTTTTTTTATTGTAGAAACTAATTTTTTTAAAGTAATCTGGTAACATTCTGAGCTGGGAATGGGTTCTCATTTGAGAGCTGGGAACATTTGAAGAATAGACTCATTTGGGCTTGTAGATTATTGATTCTTGCTGATAAAAACTTAAAACATTTAGTATGTCAACCAGGTTTAAGTCTTGCAGGAAGAATGTAGGCTTTTTTTCTCTTACTGTAGATAAAGTCCTTTGCAATAGTACAAATCCTTGTGAATAATCAGTTTTGTTTGTTAGTTGTCAGAAATGTTCTTGCCAGAAATCTTATTCAGTCAGTTAAGTGCAATAAGTGATACATGCTTGGGTGATTGTCTCGAAGAGACATGACTGACTAGGCAGAAGATTTTCCTATAGAAGGCTGTCATTACTTCTTGTGGTGGACTGGTTGCAAGTCATGGCTATAGATCCCAATCTGTTCTGCCATTTAACCCAAAGACAGAGGGAGAAGAGATGGATTGATACCTTTTCCCAAGGGTATTTGTACATAAGTAAATGCAAGGAATTCAACTGGAATTCAAACTCAGCTCACTGATTTCTCATTCTAAGCTGATATCCACTGCACCAGAATTATCTGTTCAGTAAATAGCACCAGGATTTTACTTCCTCAGTGCATTGACTATTGGTTGCTTTGAAGAATTTACATATGCTGTAATGTTCATTTTTTCCTTTTTTCTTCTTCAAAAAGTTGTGTGCTCAATTTGCACATTGCCAAAAACCCAGTGCCTATTATGTGTCACTTTTTTGGGTAAGTTCAGGAGTTTCTCTACTGAATTGAGATAAATAATATTTCTGTCTGTTAATAGTTGTTATATTTTGTGTATGCAATGTGTATGCAAATAGAATGTCTTATGG
This sequence comes from Ascarosepion bandense, assembly GCA_037127315.1. NCBI lineage: Eukaryota > Metazoa > Mollusca > Cephalopoda > Sepiida > Sepiidae > Ascarosepion > Ascarosepion bandense. The sequence continues at coordinate 564,477 of JBBBDQ010028397.1, read as the reverse complement.
GGCAGTGGTAGTAAAATGCTTTATTATAAAAAAGATTAAACTAGGTTGATGTCTATAGAAACCAATTTGATTGCACTAATGTATCTAAGTTTATGGAATTTAAATGTTAAGTCTTTAGATCTTAGTTCCTTATTTAAAAAGCAGGTTAGTAACATGCATGATTACACAAATTCATTTCATATAAAAGATCTTGTATATATAAGTTAAATGCACTTATCAATGTTGAATTTGATATTTGAACAAAAATGTCGGCCATGTTTAATGCAGTGAAGCTATATAGTAGTATTAAATGTAATATATTTGAAAATTTCCCTTAATATTTAGGAATATGAAGCATATTCCCTACTTTTTAAAATCCATTTGAAAGTATTGTAACTTGCATAAATTTCTGTGCTTAGTTTTCGTTCATGTTCGCCATTATAAAGTAGGATGAGTGTGAGTGACACTCATTACTTAAAATTTCTAACAAGTATCTTATGACTTGATCTGTAGATGCTTTACTCTCAGAGGTCTGCAGAGATATGTTATCATAGCAGTAATTGCCATTGCTATGATGTGTACTTGCCAAAACATGATCTTTGACATACTGTTGGTTAACATATTGGCTCTGAGGGTGAATTTAGCACTGACTTGTTCCTTGTTGTAACAGCTGTGTTTTGTTTAGTTTTGGAGTTGGTTTTTTATCAAAGCAAGTTTGCAAAAGTTCAAAAAAATTGATCTTTGTTAAAAACATCAGCATCTTTGCAAGTTCTGATGTCATTTATCAAATCCATAACTGCAGTAATAGAAATGTTTTCTTAAAGCTTTCATCTTTTTGTTTTGATTATAGTTTGGCCAGATTGGGTCATACAAATGTGTTTTTTACTAAACCATAGCTTGGTTTAAAACCAAATAACTTACAATGACAATCAAGTCCTTAGCAATTTTTTTTTATTATCATTAGGCTGATGCTCTTCAAACCTTCTTGTAAAAGGTAATTAAAAAAGAAATGTAATTTATGTTCATATTGATAACTTCTTAATCATTTATCATATAAAATACTCTTTTTTTTTTTTTTTTTTTAAAAGAAAAAAAATTGCCATATTAGTTTTTTAATTTTTAATAATATTCAATAATATATATATAGTGTGTTTTTTTTTTTTTTTTTTTTTTTTTTTTTTTTAATAAGCGTTTCACCTCGAGCAAGGCATGTCACTGCCACTACTGTGCAGGGGGGCTACGTAGAGTGAAGAAAGGCTGATTAAATATAGGAAATGACAGAGGGTGGGTGATAGGCGGGTAAGGATACCGAGAATGAGGGTTGGGTAGATGAGTGTTGTGAGAATAGTTGGGAGTTAGTGTGATAGGAGGTGTCTATTGACCCTACATTTAAACACCTGGAGATTGTAACTGTCGGGAAAGCAGACTTGTGGAAGGGAGTTCCACAGGCGGGAAGATTTTTTCATTTATATGGGTTTCGTTGAATAATATAGACAAGTTTTGTCTATTTATTTTGTGTAGGATCCGTTCGTATCATCTAAGCTTGATGGTGCTATCATTGAAAGACAACAAGAAATCACAGTAATTGTTGATTTTTTTTATCAGGTCTAAGCTTTCATCTTACATAAGCCATTATCAAAGAATAAACATTTCTATATATTGAACATAGAACATTTAAGCTATTAACAAAGTGGAATTAAATAAAGAGAATTAAATCAAAGAGACAAGTCCATTCAAACAATTTAAACCTGGCTTGAATATAACAAATTTTGATATCTCAACTAACATGCTCAAATGCCTGTAATCAGATCAAGAACCACACCACCACCATTCTGTCACTGTCTGCAGCCATCCGCCATGGTAAAAATGGACTTTTTATGCTGTTTCTTTAGGATACAAATAATAGTCATGAGTCTTAAGAAAATATTGGAGTGGCTTTTCATATCCTTTTTCTGTAGTTTTGAGTTCAAAATTGTCTAAGTGGCACCGACTTGACCAAAAAAGTATAAAAGAATAATAAAAATGAAAACTTTTAGGGTCAAGTTACAACAAAACTAGAATTTTCTGTCACAGGTAGGACTAAGTGATCAATTCTGGCTTACTCTTGATGATGGGGGTGGGCAGACTGTTCATCATCTAATTCTGATATTGTTCATCCATATTGCCAGTCATGCATTGTGATGTTGAGATGAGCAAAGTGTTGGTAGGAGGAAGTGTTGAAAGGAAGAACAATTCTGTTAGTCTGACATAGTTGTTCCAAGTGTCATGTACCTACCCACTCAGACTGAGTAATTGAAGCCCTGAATAAATGCCTAAATATGTGAGAAATGGTTTTGATCGTAATTTCTTACTATGATGTTTTTCTTTTGTTTCCTTGTGAATGTGCAGTGGACATTTCTCAGTCTCTGGTGCATACCAATGCAAACAATAATGGAGATGCAATGTTGAGTAGTTATTGGCTGTTCAGTGGAAAACTGGATAAGGGCCCCATTATATGTTGTCAAGACAAAAATGCCTACTCTACTCGATTATTTTAACATTAGCTGTAGGGAAGTGGATTCATGCCTTTCCCAAAGCCATTAATGTGAAGAAAATGCAACAGCTACAACCAGAATTTTATTTCTACTCACTGTTTTTGTTTTTTGTCTGACTTGTAGTTATGCCCAACCAATTTATGGTTGCTATGCAACATAATTAACCTTTAGCAGTCTGCATGTAAGTGACTTAATTTGTCAAACAAAATGTTTGTACAGTCCCTGCATGCGACTTTGATTATCAGACAATAGTGTGGCCGAATTTTGTGCTGGTGTTGTCATATTCTACTATGGCAACAGGAAAATGACTAATTGAAAATTAAAGATGATGCTACCGCAGTTGTCTGGCCACTTATATCTAATGGTTAAAATACTTATATATTGCAGAGGCCTAAAAGTTAAATATAAGGAAAATTCCAGCATCTCATTACTTGCAATATCACTGCACATCCACAATCTAACCTGTTGATTGACTTAGAACATGAGGGTTGGAGACAAAACCTTTTGTTTCTTCTTCTATTCCTTATTTGTTTAAAACTAGCTGTACCCGGCCATGCGTTGCTGTGGCTCAGTTTGATTAAATGGAAAAAAAGAAAAAAGAAAGCACACATTTAATTTCCCGATACTTGTGAGTACACAATATTTTAGTTGTTCCATTGTCTTTGCAGATATAGAGATTGTCTGGTTTGCAAACTCATGTTTGATGCTGATCTGCTGTTTCTCGTTGATATCTTTCAGCCACTCTGCCACGTCCATTCTGTTGAGAACGAAGCAGATCCTCAAGTCTGGCTGCACGTCGTTCTGCTGCTTCTTCAGCACATATCTGAAAAATTCTTTGCCTTTGCTTATTCGCTGATGCCTGTTCTTCCTCATTTAGATTTGCAATAACTCATTGCACTTCTTCCGCTTTGCAAGTACGATAACCTAAGTTTGACCTTCTGCGGGGCATTATCATTGTGAATTGAAGCAGATCTTTTGCATTGAGATTAGGAATCTGAAAAAAAATTGGCCAAAATCACCATTTCAAAATTTTAAGTCCCTCCCTCTTCATTTTTGATGATATAGGAAGGACAAAAAGTTTATATTTTTCCACTTACTTTGAAAAAGTATTTCTGAAAAAAGCCAAAACAACAAAAAAGGGGACTAACCCTTGATGCTTACCAAAAACAAAAGCAAAAAAAATGAGGAATTGATTTTACTATGAACGTGCATGACGAAGTGAGCACCCCAGAAAAATGTAAAATTAATAAATTTTTTGGAATTTTTTTTTTTTTTTACATGAAAGTTTAGTGTCTTATCGATAATAATTCGTTGAAAAAAAATGAATAGAAATTTTTTTTTAAAAAAGAGAAAGGATTTCTGTTGTTTATGCCTGCCAAAATATTAATAATAAAAAGGCTTAGGTTTAAAAAAAAATTATTTACTAAACCAATGAAATAAATAGGATATCAATAATAATTAGTTGAAAGAAAAATGAATAGGAATTTTTTTTTTTAAAGGGAAGGGATTTCTGCTGTTTATCCCCGCCAAAATAGAATTAATAAAAAAAAAATAAGGCTTAAATGGCTGAGAAAGGCTGAAAGATGTCAATGAGAAACAGCAGATCAATGTCAAACAGGACTCTGCAAACCAGGCAATCTCTATATCTGCACAGACAATGGAACAACTAAAAATATTGTGTACCCACAAGTATTGGGAAATTAAATGTGCACTTTCTCTTTTCTTCTTTTCCATTTAACCAAACTGAGCCACAGAAACATGTGGCCGGTTACAGCTAGTATATATATATATATATATATATACTTTTTAATATAAGGTATATAAAACACACTCGTATTTGATTAAAATACGATAGTAAAAGTTCAAAACTATTGGAGAGTCTGTTGTCATAGGTAAAAAAAAGAATAAATTTATTTACTAAACTAATGAAATAAATGGGATATCGATAATAATTCGTTGAAAAAAAAAAAAAAATGAATAGAAAACTTTTCTTTTTTTTTTTTTTTTTTTTTTTTTTTTTTTAAAGGGAAGGGATTTCTGTTGTTCTACCAAAGTAGAAATAACAAGAAGAAATGCTTAGTTTACCTTCAATTTGGAATTTTCCTATGTTTTCTATGAAATAACAAAGTTGTCTGTTATGTCGTCCACATTGAAAATGAAAGTATTTTTGGTTCGGCTCTAATCGACTTTGCAAAATATATATTTTTAATATTGTAGTATTTTTTATATAAGGTATATAAAAATACGCTTGTATTTGATTAAAATGCTATAGTAAAATTTCAAAACAATTGGTGCAGCCGTTTTTTAGATTAGTGGATAGTAATGAACGAACAATTACATTTTTATTTATAGAGATGTATTAAAAAGAAAGTAGACAAGATAAGGTAAATACATTTCTGTTGCTTAAAGCGGACATATGTAGCAGATGTTTGCTTATTAAAAGTCATAATAAAAACAGTTGTTGTTATGTTGTGCCATGCGAGGTAATTGTTTATGGCCTATTTTATTTAATTGATAGGCCAAAAAAATAAATTAGGTTTTGTAATGGTTACGCTTTTGTGTTAAATTGAGCCTATCAATACTCCTAACAGTTAAAATAATAATTTATAGAATATTACAATTCATATCAAATATACAAGGGAATGCTGAAAAGTCGTCAACTTGACCAAGAAACCTTTCCTTGAAATCTTTGATGTATGCAAAAACATTTTTGAATCTATTTACAGGGTACAGCAGAAATCCTCAAAACCCTTAGAATTTATAAACTCTTATTCCCCGAAATGCTTTATGCAAATTCAACCAAAATTGGATAACTTGTAGATCAAGGTCTGAACCTTTAATGTACACAAAAATTTTTCAAATCAATGTACAGTGTTCGACAAAAATTAGTGACAAACATAATTTTGGGTGGTCTTTTGCACACTTTTATGCATTTCTACAAGACACTTCACTCAAACTCAACCAAAATTGAGTCACTAGTAGATCAAGGTCTAATGCTTTTATATGCGAACAAAAATTTCAATTGACACACAGGGTATGGCAAAAATTAATAGAGAACGTGCTTTTTGTAATCATTTATTTCTTCAAAACTCTTAGTTGTATTCCAACAAAAGTCGGGTCTTTTTAGTAACTTCTACCTTATATGCCACAACAATTTCTCATTTTCTACAAGGTGCCAACCCCCCCGATGTTGCAGGGTCAATGCATCCATTTCTTCTGCATCACAGTGTCATTGCATCACATTACAGGCTCCCATAATGATTGCCCGCCTGGTCCCGTTCTTCCAATTGCATATATATCATTCCTGTTTATTGGCAAAATTGACCAAGCATGAATCTTGTTTTACAAATACAACAAAAACCAATACTTACTTTGCATTTTTTTTAACTTATGTGTCACGGCAACCTCATACTGGAGCATTTTGAATGAGCACTTGACTTTACCATTTCAACATAACTACTAAAAAACCCTGAGCAACACCAGGCTATATAGCTAGTTACTTTATAAGTAAAATTTGTTAGAGATCTCCAAGGGAAGATAATGCAATGAATATACATTTAAAAAGGTATTCCTTTGCTTCTTTTATATTAGAAGGAAAACATTTTTGTCAAGGAAAAAGTTTGATTCTGACGTCTGCTTCTTAGAAGTTAGTTGATAAATTTATCTGGAATCTTTATTGTAATAATAAACATCACATAAATTATCTGTTTATTATATGCACATCCAGGTGACAAATGTGGTCATATGAGAGAATACAGTAAGTAATATATAAGAAAATTGTATATTTGTTCTTCACCAAGCAATGCTACTTAGTTTCATGCTCATAGCAATCAGGTTGTTACATGCACAAAACTTAAGTAGCAGTGAAGAACAGGTGTATAATTCTTCTTAAGATAAATTTTAGCTCGGTTATTTTGCATCAAATCCTGTTTTATTATTACTACCAGCACTTGTGTACTATATATATATATATATATATATATATACTTGTGCAAATTAATTGAAACAACTGCTTTAGTTTCCTTTCTTTCACCATATGGTCAGTTTTAGCCCACCTGAGTGACAGGGTGTAATCAATTGTGTTTTTTTTTTTTTTTTTTTTTTTTTTTTTTTTCAGATTAGGTCATTTGCCGTGGTGTCCAGTAATATTAATCTATTTTGAGGTTTGTGATGAAATTTATTTGGCCTTGGAAAATATTGTCATCTGTGACATGATTGCATCAGATTTTTTATCACGCCCAGACACTATTGTCTTGACTGTCAATTAGTTGTCCTACGGGCATTGTCTGCAAAGGACATTACTCAAAGGAAGTGTACAAAAATTGTAACACTGCATGAACACACTGAGATCACAGATATTGTTGGGGTCAGCCTTTCAACTGTCAGTTGTGTCATCAAGGTGAAGAGACAAATTGGATCTATCAGTTCAAAATGTAAAGGAAAATGCTATCAGAAGAAGAAAACAATGCCAAGAGACATGTACGTGATCAGGGAAAGTGTGAAAGATCCTATGAGGATATTATTCATTTTGTTTCAGTTAATTTGCACCAGGTGTATATATTATTAATATACTTTGCTCTGATATAGTCACATTTTGTTGTTCATTAAGGATAATGTTGAACAGTGTTATTTTATGGCACTAGCTCATTAACCATTGAACTACAATTAATGCATTATATGTTTTTATTTCTTATATAGTTTCTTGAAATTAATTATAATCAGTGTACCAAGTCCAAGGGTCTGTGTGTATAAAGCACAAAAGTATTTTTATAAACTTGTATTGTTTTTATTTGCTAGCCCAAAAGGTATAAAATACTCACCTATTCTCTTGAGCCTTTATTTTTTCTTTTTTTAAGGAATTAAGTAAATTTAGTCCATGAATTTTACTGTATAATTTGAACTTTCCATGCTCATTGCCATCATCACCTATAATACTGCACACAGGATATCTATTAGGAAGAAAGTACATTTAATAAAATGCCAAAGTGGCAACAAAAGTAGTATTAGTTTGTAAAAGTAATGGTTCATCACATTCTTAATTGTGTGGATCAGAATTTGTGTTCAAGATGTGATTCAAATTTTATCACTATGTCAATATTAAATCTGTTTTTCTATATGCTTAATTCTCAACTTCTAAAGTGCCACTCCTTGGTCAAGAGTGACTAGGAATTGATCAAAACATATTCTGGTTTGAGGTTCATGATAAGAAATATAAATATTCAAATAGAAAAATAGTAATAACTTACTTTTTAAGAATTTGAAATATAGGAGTTTTTGATTTACTCACTGTTTCTCAAATCTTAGAATAATTTGAGAGTAAATGTTAAGCATCTGCCAATGAATTTCAAAGAAAATTCTATATTTATTTACTTATATATTTGTAAGTGTATTATGCTGTTCTGCGACACATGATCAGTAGTCAAATTCTTGCTTGTCTTTTATCTTGTTCTACACTTTATTTCTTCTGCATAATATATGCAGATAGGTAATATTTACTCATCCACTACACCTCCCTGAACCAAAGAGGTTTAATACCTTTTGGTTGTTCTCAAACTTCTTCTACAGTAAGCAAGAATATTTTAAACAATAAAGATTTTACTTAGATTAAAAGAATAACTCCATGAAGAAACTTTGTGCAGAAATTTCTAAATGAGCTTATGAAATTTTTTTTCTTTAAATTGCAGTCACCAACCAAGCTAATTCCTGCATTTGAGCTGGAGATATTGGCTTCTGTTATCATTAAAGTATTTGTCCCATCTCACTTTGAATTATGCAATGTTAACCTTAGTCCTTTCTTTTTTAAAGTCTGTTTTTAGCCAAAGTATTGGACAAGAATGAAAATTACATTGCTTCAAGGTAATGCATCAAGTGAAGTCAAGAATCAGGCTACCTGTTTATGTCCTATGCCATTTCTATCAATTCTCAGATTTATTTCTTTGCTTGTAAAGGTCATTTGATCTGTGACATGACTAAAAGCATTTGGTTGTAAGATATCTTTTACTTTTTATTTTAGAGTTATTTGTTAACCTTTACATTGCTTCATTTGTTTGGTGTTCAAATAAAAACCTTGAGATAAATTTTAAAAAATCGACTACATCATCCAGAATAACATGTTTTGTGTTACCTTTGCTTGGATCAGTTTCAGAAGTTATTTGTCAGATAAAAAATAAAAAATAAATTATACTCTTCTTGTAATGTTTAATCAAGTTTAACAAGTGTTTGGTGCAAATGATAAATTTGAATCAACACTGGTTTGAATAGCCCCCAAAAAATTTAATCCATATGTATAGGATCATTGTAGAATTGTTTCACTTGGGTTTTATTCAATTCTTTGTCAGAAATTTGATTTTTTTTTTTTTTTGCAAATGACAACACTTTTATGTTCTGATAAAGATAACTTTCTCTAGAAATACTTTTTGATAAAAAAAAAAATGATACTAGCAGGAAAGAAGACATTTAGTATTTCATATTTTAATAAAACAAAAAAATTCTATTTCACTTTTAATAAGACCTCCCATTTACAAAGGTAAAATAAATTATAGCTTTTCCTCCCAGTTAAAAGCAAGGTAAATTCCAGCCTGTTATATTCTTTCATAAAAATACTCTATGGCTTAAATATTAAGGTAGACTGAGTTCTTCAGTCTTTGTTTTCAACTAGTCTAGGAGAAGGACAACTCTGAATTCAAAACCTGATGATAGACTGTTTTGGAGACCACATGGCATCAGTTTTCTGTATTTGGTTCTTCTAAAAAGTGAAATTGGCAAGCTTAGTTCAAACTTCAGCCTTTTATATCTATTTTCACACAAATATCCTTGGTAAAGGCATGGATTCATTTCTTTTGGGTTCTCTAGCTTCGGATGGCAATCAAACTAAGAAGGAATACTCTGAATTTAAAACTGTAAAGACAACAGAAAACTATCTCACAATTTTTCATACAAAGTCAGCAATTTACAGATAAAGAAAAGAAGCTGTAGAAAGTGATGTTCAGCTGTGTTCTGAAGGGACATTTTATTTGTGTGTGTGTGTCAAAAATACTTTTACAAACTTTGGGAGCAGGTTCCTCACACTAAAACAAGAACCAAAGTCTGTATGTTTGTCTGGACTTTTGTCCTTGTTTTACCTCATCCCCCACTAAGATGTGGATGTAACACAAGGTCAAGGTCATGTTGGGAGCTCAAATGTATGCACACAGCAAGGGCCCAAAATTACCCGGTCTCTGCAAATGCTGGGTAACCACAGATTTATCCTTTTGGTGAAATGGGCTGCTTCAGGGCACTATTCCCCAGGACCAGGTACCTCTCAGTATAATTTTTTTTCAGATGCATGTCTGCCCTTGGGCAGGTACAATGTAGCTGCACTCTGCCAGAGGACAGACGCACAACTGAAAGATAACACATCAGGTAAATATGAACATGTCTGCAAATCCTCTTTTTGAGTTATCAAATTTAAACTTTGCAGTAAACTCTGTTAAATGTACAATCCAAAAGTACTTTTACAAGCTTTGGTGGTTGGTTCTTGACACCAGAGCAAAGTAAAATGTCCATATAAACATATGTCCAAAAGCCATCATTGTATCTCAACACAGCAGCTCTTAATAAATGCTCAAGATGTCTTCATCTAGCACATCCAGAAGTGTGTTTGAAATAAAGTCCCTGTAAACATCTGTAAGACCAGCTAGGAGAATGTATCAACCTACCAGGCAGTCACCTAAAATTCCAACCCACGCATTAATCATAAACTGCTGTTTTCTAGCCTGTATTAACTGTTAACTCATTACTACACATGTTAAGCATTGAAGACAGACTAGCCACACATGTACATGCATGACAAATGTAACCTAGTCTATGTGGCAACACAGTGCCGTCTACTGTAAAATTTCTTTAAACTTAACTCAAACATGAATTTGCAGATATATTTATGTAGACTTTTGTCCTTGTTTGTTGTAAGGAAACCACTACCAAAGTTTGTATTTTTGATACACCTGGCATATATATAGAATATTGAAGTCAATATCCAGAGGCAACAGACTGTTTCATGCTAAACATAATCATCAGGCCATTGAAGGTGTTTAGCATGAAACAGTCTGTTGCCTCTGGATATTGACTTCAATGTTCACTTTTATATTTACATATGCTCTTTCCGATATTAAGCATTTTAACCTATAATATAGCAAAGTTTCAAATAATATTTTATTGTGTGTGTGTATGTGTATATATATATATATATATATATATATATATATATATATGAGAGAGAGAGAGAGAGAAAGCCACAAAGGCATTTTTTTTTCCTTTGAGGAATCCTTTCAGCCAACACTTTGTTGGAAGGTAAACATTGACAATGATGATGATAAGAGTCAATTCTTACAAAAAATAGATGAGGGAACACTATGGAACACAATACAACTTATTTGTAAAATAATTTGCGAATAAAAGAATAAATGTTCCAAGTGAGTATAAAAAGGAAAGAATATTACAACTCTCCAAATAAACAAAGGAAATGAATGAAATGTTCTTTCTGTTTGCACAGACCTGGTTGATGTAACTTTATATAAACCACTTCAAGCAAACATAAATGATAAGCAAACTGGGCTCTGTACAAAATTGTGAAAGAGTTGTCTACATATTTCCTAGTACAGTCTGGATTGTCAGGTAAGCCTTATAGCTAAATCAGGAAGTGACTTAGTTATCATTGATGAGTGACTCAAGTTGTCTAGTTGTATATTAGCAGAAACTTGTTGAAAAATTTGGACTACTAGCCTCTGGTCTGTTCCACATATTCAGCATGACACTGACATTGGAATTTGTACACAATAGAATTGCTTTGTAAGACAAACAGTCTTTGACAAAAGTGGGAAACACCAAATTGGTTTCAAAAACAAAATGTAACATGACAGTCGAAAAACCTGATATAATGCAAGTTGACACTGTTAGTGAGCATTTGACTCTTCCTACCTAGCCAAGGTAGTATCAAAAAAGCAAGACAAAGGTTAGAACCAAAAACTACCAGTTCTTTAAAGTGTTTAATCTTATGCTCAACTGTGTATTTAATGACATTTGTAGGATATCTATTGTCAATTAATGATAAATGTTCTCAAGTTCTTGATCAACTGTACAAGAACAAACAATGTATGATGGTAGATAACTGGTTAATCTTGTGGGACTTAGGAACAAAAGAATTCCAGTTAATGTACAAACCTGTGAATGTAGGGTTATAATACACAGTTGTAATAAATAATTTCAACATTTAATAAGAATATCCAATAAAGTAAAATTATTCTCCACTTCTATAGTAAGGATGGATGAAGGAAATTAAGTTGGGTATGAAAAGCTGTAGCACCATTGATAAAATCAGACAGAAAACATATCATCAACATAATGTAAATATAGGTGGGGTTTATGGCATTTTTCAAATAAAAGGCTCTTATAGAAACCAACAAAAATATTTGCTAATACCGGGTCCAGGAGACTGCTCATCAAAACCCCCACTGACTTGGGCATACATGGTATTATTAAAGATAAATTCAATTCCCTCTGTTGCTATTTCCTTTAACTTCAAAAACAAATCTTATGGAATTAAAGCAGGACCCAGGTGACATCTGAAGAGAGCATCAGTACAAATTTGTGAGATGTCTTGAAGTGGAACATTTGAATACAAACTAACAATGTCAAATGTTTGTTTTCAGAGCAAATTTCAGAATTTCTAATAAAATTAGAAAACTCAAATTTTTTTTTTTGTGGCGGGGGCACTAGTGACTTAAGTTCGTCGGAGCAGAAGCTATGAAAATATTTATAGAACAGACAGAGGGAAGCCACATCCCGTCAGTGAGAAAGTGACTGGAGTTGAGCCGCCAAGTCGGAACCCATCACATTACTGATTCTTCTTTGGAACCTGTCGAGAACACTGAGATGAACAGCGGGGGTGCCTGACCATATATGACAGCAGTATTCCATGCATGGATGGATGGTTGATTTGATGAATCAGAAATACAATGAGTGGAAAATAAATCAGAAACAGGTTGAAATAATTCAATCATTTGGCCAATTTATGTTTTATGGAACTTACCATAGACAAAATTGGTCTGAGAGGGACATTATCCCTAGGTAAGCTGTATATACATGGACATTGAGAACCCACAGATCTAATGTGGTTGTATATAGTCTTGGAAATAAGTTTGCTCTTATGTGTGTTTTTATACATATATATTTATATATAATCATCAGCAGACAAGTCTGTTTTGCTGTATCACAGCTCTTCAGTGCAGCTAGATTATCCATGTAGCTTCACAAAGCCAGGATCAAAATCCGACTAATTTGTTATTAGACAAACATTTTACCACTGAGTCATCTGTGTAGTAATACCTGTTAATTCATATATTTTAACCAAATATACACACATTTACTCATTTATGAGATTATATACACTTAATGAAGGAACAATGGCTAGCAAGCTAATCTGAAAATCCAGTACTTATTGAGTGCCCAACTATTGTGGTCTTGTGTTAAAACAGTGGTTCTTAATTGTTTCTTCACTTGTATCCTACCCACTTCATCTTCTCTTTTTTACACAAACTGGCACCTCCATGTTAAAATTGTACTGCTAAATGGACCAAAGGTAACAAAATATTCAATGTCAAGTGTTTGCATTTAGTTGCATTCCCCAGAAGTAAGGTGTGGCAGTCACCAGGTTAGACCATGGAAGAAGCCAAAGTTTGGCTGGCAAGTGTTTGCTCTGTACATAGTTGCAGCTAAATGATTAAAATAAGTCTAAAGAGATAAATATGTAGGTAAAAAGATAAAAGAAGCATGCATATAAAATGTTGTGAGTTGTTCCAAGTGATTTTCAAAGTGTAAAAATCATTTGTCTTTTCAAAATTATAGTTTCCACAACTGAACATTTACTATCTTGTAAGAACTCTCTAGGAATGTTATGGCCATATTAAGAATTAATATGCTTGACTATGCTTAATACTCAATTGATGTAAAAAAAATTTTTGTCCTAATTTAGAAAATATTTATAAAAGACAATATTATATCCTTCTATGCCATTATCTGTTTGTGTCTGTTAGAGTAATTTATATTTTGCTATCCCTTAGTTTTGGAAATAGAAAGTGTCTACTTATCCCAAATATAGTTCCACCAGCACAAAAGTTTAGCATTCATATTTGTTAGTAAAACTTTTGACATTATTCAATATCTTGACAGAATCATCAAAAAATTCATTGACAGATAACTTGTAAGAATAGATTCAATATAGGCATTTGCTAAGCTTACCTTAGTCCAGTATGAAGTAATAGACACACAAAAGACATGATATAGTAATTCTCTTCTACATTATCTCTGTAACTATTGTGGCAAAGGCTTTGCAATAAATCCTACTTTTTGGCTAAACATTAAGTTTTACACACAATATAATAACTTTCATTTGAATTTATGGAATGAAGTTATTTGCATTATTTATATTCAGGTTAATGTCTTAATCTTTGTTATTATCACTGTTTCAGAAATTGTGCCTTCTAGTCTTTAGTTTTCTGTTGACTTTCATGAAATTTTTAACTGAATGCTTTAATTTATTTACATTGATTCATGAATTTGATGGCATTATAATTGTGAATTCAGTCCCTTGACCAAGTGGTATAGATTTAGACTTTGTTGAAACAGGGTAAGCAATAAATGAACAGTACTAAAAAAAAAAAAAAGACAATGTATCCATAAACATTGACATAAGAATCAGTACAATCTGACCTTGTATATTAAAGGAGTCAGTTTGAAGTTTCCTGAAGGCTATCCAGATTAACAGATACCCAAAGAAGAATATTGTGATTATTACAAGAGATGACATTAATCCAAGTATAAATAACTTAAAATAAATTGATATAAAGATTCATAGATTGTAATAGACTTAACTTGCTTTGAACCTATGAATCTAACATACACACCTATATCATGATTAAAATATTTATTTCTCAGATAATGTAATGTGACTAATTACCATTTGAAATACTTTTAGTTTTCAGAAGCAGTCTGAGAAAATAGATATCTATTTAACCATAATCTGTCCACAAAGCCACAAACCTTGACTAGTTTTACCAGTAATACGACGATTAAACATGTTTATCTATTGTCTCCATTCATAAGTTTTCTGTGAGACAGTTAATAACAGTATGACAAAGTTATGTAACTCCAAAAATACATTTGTAAACTGTGATTATTTTCTAAAATGGTAAAAAGGTCAATTTTTTATCATTTCAACCCAAGAAAAACAAAGCTGCTAGAAAGTAAGAGGTCACAGAGTGAAAGAAACATAACTCTAAAATAACAAAATTCAAGGTGACAAAAGATAATTGATTGACATTACATTTAAATTTTTGATAATCATAGTTGACAGGAAATCCAGAAGAGTTTCATGAGTTAGAAGTGTGAGAGAATTTGCATAGAATTTATGGTTACATCTAGCAATTTCAACAATTGAATTTTGAAACTTATCTGCCAATCTAGTACTGAAGTTGAAGTACCAAAGCGGAAAGCTTATCTGAATAATTACTATGTAAATATTTATAGAAGTGACAAAGAGAAGACACTTTATGGTGGTGTGAAAGTAACTAAAGCTGAGATGTCAGTTTTTGATTCTTGATTTAATATTTTATTGAATTTCTATCCACATTGACAAGAATCATTGAGAATCTCTATACACATAGAAGAATAGTAAACTTACAAATGTGCAAGATTCTAACAAGAAAAATTGTCTAGTGAACCAACTTTCCTAGCAGTAGACTTAACAATTGATTCAGTATAATCATTCCACTTCATGACAATGGAAGAATGAAACCAAAAAAGTGTAGTTAGTTGATCTCCTGGAACTTAGCATCAACTATGCTGAGAGAAGGTAAAAAAGGTTCCTTAATGGAATTAATAGATTGCAGTTAGCATTTTAGAGGTACTAAAATTAACAAACCACTTCTTACCCTAGTTCACAACAGATTAAAGATCATTCTCAAGATAGGCTGCCAATTTTATTTTATAATAAGAATAGACCCCCTGGGAGAAGCCTTCATTCATACAAAATGGTCTAGAGGAGTAGCCATTCAAGACTACTTTCATTGCACCGTTTGATAGCTTGAATCAAAGAAACTGACAGAAACACTGTAACCTCTCACTTTGTGCAGAAGTCCAGCATGCCAAACTCTGTGAAATACCTTTTAAAATATTGAAAGCAACAGTCTGAACTTTGTAATTCTTATCTAAAGCTCAACAGACTCTTTCAGCAGTAACCATCAAACACCTCAACACTTAACCTTGAGAAATGAAAGCTATATTGTTTGTCTGAAAGAAGACCTTGTGATGTGAAATACTTAACCAATTTGCTGATTAAATCCTCTAGTACTTTGCCAGAGAGGTAGAATTTTGAAGAGCAGACAGTTCCCCAAAAAACTACAGAAGATTTCTAACAGTCTGGAAAGCAAGAAGCAGTAAAGCATCTATTGGAAAGAACAGGAGTCATTTCAGGAATGCATTTCTTAAGGACAATTGAAGGGATACCATCAAGTCCACATGCTTTAGGGGATCAAATTTAGATATGGTAGCAGAAGTCATGGACAGAATATTTTGAAAGTGATTTTGAAATAAACTGAACAAAACTCAACTGAAGTTTATCATCATCATCATCATCAGTACCATGACTGGGTCTGTTCATAGTGGTTTTGTGCAACTGAGTACTTGGCCACCTGCCTTCATATCTCGGCTATATACCAATGCCTGAGTGTCTGTGAATGATCTTCCAGTTTACTCAGTGATATCAGTCCGTTTTTCCTCTGCTTACCTCTTTTGACAAAGGTGTTACCTTGTGGGATGGCAGTGGGAAGATTTTCCTTTACGACATGGCCATACCATTTCAACTTTCTCTTCTTGATGGTGGATATAAGTTCTTCTAAAGGGCATGCTTCTTGTCTAAATGTGTCTCATATTGCACCTTTTTTGTAAAGGTTCTGTAGTATCTCACTTCTAATGCTTGGATTTTTTGCTGTAATTCTGTGCTCAATGCAAAATAAACATTCCTGAGTACATACTAGCATATAGATAATTCTTTTTCTATCTCATATGTAAAAATATTTTTTTCCTGGTTTCACTTTGAAAATGACAATTTTTGAAGGAGCTAAATATTCATTGGTTGTTTATATATATATTCCTATTCTTAAAAAATAACAATCTTACCATCCTAGATAACACAGATTGTTATGGGTTTAAAGGTCTAAAAACCCTACCACCTGACAAGCAATTATCAGAATTTGAGAATGACTTAATTGCTTTAATTAGCAAAAATAATTTCCGTAATACCACCAACAAGCTACAAAAAACAATGTGGGTGGACATATATAAGTTTGAACAATCTGACAAAATGATTATTAAACTGGACAAGGCAAGCCAGCATTATTTTATTAACATGGAGACATACCACAAAGCCATTCTCTGTGAAATAAACAAAATCTATAAAAAGATGCCTAGTAACTGAGAAACTAACATAAACAGGGAAGTCAAAACAAAAACACTAAGAAACTTGAAATAGATGATAAGATCCCAGTTTTACATAAGCAGCAGGTATTCATCT
Source organism: Ascarosepion bandense (assembly GCA_037127315.1). NCBI lineage: Eukaryota > Metazoa > Mollusca > Cephalopoda > Sepiida > Sepiidae > Ascarosepion > Ascarosepion bandense. The sequence continues at coordinate 547,359 of JBBBDQ010028397.1, read as the reverse complement.
GATGATTGCATAATGCATGAAACTCTGAGTTGTGCCATCAATGTAGGACAGTATATATATTTATTATATATTTCATCTATATAATACTAGCAGTATAGCCCGGCATTGCTCGGGTGTAATGAAAGCTTTAAAACTAATCCATGGTCATGGAGCTCAGACTCTTTGGACATTGGCACGAAAGACTAAAATGCAATAGTTGTTTCCAGTTAAAGCGAAACAGTAGACTGAAAGAAAAATGAATGGATGTAAGTCAAATTTTGATTTCCTGGTATCGATATTAAATTTTCTGCACTATTGTAAAAACTGCAATCTTGAAACTTCTGAATGTCATTTCTTATGTCTTTGTCTATGAGGGTATCAAATTTGATTAAAATCGGACCACTCCTTCTATAACCCGATTTTTTTCGATTTATCTATTTTCGATATTTATCGGGGGTACCTTGACACAAAACCTAGCTAAGAACACTCGCAGATGCTTATAGTACAACTGTGTAAATTTTCAAAAAAATCGGTTCGGCCGTTTCGGAGTCTATAGGTAACGGATACACACAGACACACACACACACACACACACAGTTCCATTTATAAATAAGTTTAGATTAGATATGTGTGTATATCTATGTATATATGTTCATACTACATTGAGCACTGTTTTATTAACACCTGAATAATAATACATTTGTGTACCCTCATGTATATTTTTCAATTCATATTATATATATATATATATATATATATATATGAGAGAGAGGGAGAGAAAGAGTAATTTTTTTTTTTTTTTTCCCATTTTGAATAATTTAAAAGTTAAATAAAATTCTTAAAAAATGTAAGTCCAAAACTTTTAGCTAGTTTCATTATGACTTTAGTCAACTGTGCTTATCAGGAAGCAAATCAAATGAATTTAGACTCCACTAAATTGTACTTTTTCCTTTAAGATGGGTGTCTCTTTTAGCCCTTATTTTATACTTTATAAGCTTAAATTAGTCAAACATGAAGTCACACTTGTGTATAACATGGTAATAATAGTTTGTGAGATTAGTTGTAGCCACTGTTTCGATTTACTCCCTACTTTAAAAATTTGACAGATTTACTATTACTGTCTAAGCACAAATGCTTATTTAGTAAGCATATCTTAGTCTGCCTCAGTTGTAACTTATAAGGTACAGTCTCTCTTGCAATGACCTATAAAAAAAACCTTGAGGGTGGGGAGAAGTTAGTCACTTCTACTAGGGAACCTCACTTTAATTACAAGCATACTTTGGATATCATTTTTGCCTATCTTTATGGTTAACTGCAAGTGTGTGTTTTCATATAAAGTGTAGAATTGAAAATACCAAGGATATTTGAAATTACATTAATTTTTATGCTGAAAACATCTTGTTTTACATATCTGAAAGATTTTCCTATTTTGCTAAGTTTCTCTTTGGCCTGTAAATTGTCAAAGCATTTATGTGTATGAATTTTGAATTATTAAGTATTTGTCTGATTTATCAAAGAACCTTGGTTTGCCATTTACAAAGAATTTACACCGAAAAAAATGTTTTGTTGTATTTTAAATCAGATAAGAACTATATAAAAAAATACCTTAAAATATATTATTTGGACTGTTTTTTTTTTTGTTTTTTTTTCATAATTTTGCAAAGTGCTGTACCAAATAACAGAAACCACATCATTTATGGACTTTCAACAGCAACAACTGAAATCATATATAACTCCTATAAAAAATGACAGTCAAAATGTTGACATTCGATACTGCATCAAATAAAAGAATTGAAAGGAAACCACCATCAATACCGGAAAGTGTGATAACAGCTACCGGCTTGAGAACTATTTTCCTGAAAAATTGTTTTAAGAGAAATATTTTATAAATTTCACCAAAAGCAGTACTTGCTACTCGGTCAACAGATACCAAATGTTTCCTTATAGGAAAATGGCTAATATTACCATTACCTGTTCTTGCTTTTTTAAGCTAAACATAATTTTTTATTCAATGTATTTTGAAATTATATTATAATTTAAACTTTTCATCAAATTTATGATAAAATATATTTTGAGTAGGTTAAATAGGTTTTTATAAAATCAGTAAATTTAAACTTAAATGTTAAGATATTAATGGCTTATTTTTAATTTATTTTTCAATTCAAAAATTTAAAATCTTAAAATTGTCTCTGGCTATTATTACTTCATATATTTAAGCTCCAAATGTTAGGCTTGTTAAACTATGATTTGTGTTTCATGTTTCTAGCATTTACTGTTATACTTTTAAAGCCCATACTCGTAATGCTTATTATTCAGCTACATCATTACATATCCTGAAAAATTATCAGAATATTTTTGTCATAAAATAATGTTCATTTCATTTTAAAACATTTTTGCTTAGATAATCTTCTCTCTAATATGGCATTTTTTTATTTTTTTTATTTTGGATATTAGATTGTTTTTGTTTTCAGCATTTGGTGTGAATGTATAAAGTTTTAGTATATTGAGTAAAATTTTGCTTTTGACCAATATTTGCTTTCTCAGATTTTTTACCAGGGGATATTACTTGTACTAAATTACCACACTTTTGCTTGGAGCCTTTTCTTCATCAATGTCCTGGTGATCATTGATGGTGCATTACAAAATAAGTTAATATACTTTATTATAATCGAAATTAAAATTTATATTTTTTAAACAATATTAGCTTCAGAAATTAAGAAAATACTTTATTATAAAAGTAATATTAAACATAAATGAAAAAGATGACTTGTGATTTAACATCAGTTTTTCTTGGTGATTAAAAAACATTAAGCAGTCCTTTTAATATAGAAATATTTGACTCAAACAAATGACTGAGGGGTTACGGGTTACAATGTTCACTTTCAGTGAAGCCTGGATTTGAAACTCACTGTGGTTGATTTTTCCAGAAGGTGACTTCTTGATGTTATCAGTCTGAATGAGGCAATCCCAGTCTTTGGGAAGTGTCTGAAAACCATACTACAGGTTGGCCCAAGTCTTCTAAGTGAAATTGGATAAACTATACTTTTTAGGAGCTGTCAATGGTTGTGCTAAGTCTTTGTGACCAAGAGTTTGAGCATCCTGGCATTGTTCAGACTTGTTTATACTAGATAACATGTTCTCTCCCAGAAACTGTAGCTAATGTTAACTCAGCATAGTTGCAGTATAAACAACAGGTAGGCTCTGTGGGTGTTTTAACAAACATAAATGATGTGCCTGAGCAGGCATCTGCAATGGGGATTAGCTAGATGCTCTAGTAGGCAGGCATCCTTGGATATGAGTGGCCAGCCATACATTTGACTTTTTCTGAAAAGAAAATGTGTTATATATATATATATATGTCTCATCACCACAGTACTGTAACTGCAGGTGAAGCAGGGATATCTTGGACGAGATAGCCTGATGGAGCCCGATGGAGCCCAACCCTCTCCTGGCTGCTTTTGAATTCAATTTTTCTTTCTCTTAGACTGGTTGTCACTCAAGGATATAGAATCTAGTCTGTCCTGTTATTTATTAATAACTGGGGAGACTGAGATGGATGTATACCTTTCCCAAGCATGTAAATGAACATAATTAAATTGACACACACTATAAATGTAGAATTTTATATATATATATAATAAAAACATTCCAGTTGATCTCTTCTACCTTCTGCTGCTGTGTAGAATCCATTATTGGTATTTGCTAAATTCATTTTCTATTATGTGAGCAAAATATTACAACACAAACAACTGATTGTTTGGTGTAGGAACAGATTGTATTTGCAGGGCTATTGTGATGGCCAACAATAATAAAGGATAGGCTTGTTTTTTTTATTTTTTTATTTATAAAAGCCAAAAATAAAATCTATTTTTTGCCCATGCTTGAGAAGTCTCTACAAATCTGCTGCACCTTTGTTTTCCTGTTTTTTCTCAAAATATATTTGCAGAGAAACAAATGTCAGTATAAACATTCAGACACTAAACAACAAAAAAAAGTTATCCATTTTATCTGATTATTGATACCAGTTTTGCAACAACCTTTTTTTTTTACTGTTAATGCAAAAAACATTTGACACTGAAATGAACTTACTTTAATGGCTCAGCTAACCTGACATGAAAATTAATTTTATTATTTAAAGCTTTTGTGTTAAAAACAAATTTTATGAAACACCAGTTCTCATCCAATAACTGAAGTTGAGTGACATGAAGCTCGTCCTGTAACTAGATGGGTGAATTCTTGGGACCAGGTGCTGTAAGCTTGAATGTGTGGGTGGACAGAATGACTCAGAATGAGAAATTGGAGAGCAGAGTTCAAATTTCAGTTGGGTTTGTAATATTTACTTACACACTGATACTCGTAGAAAGGGTATGAGTTTGACACTTCTCCCTCTAGTTATGGTTTGACACTTCTCCCTCTAGTTATGGTTTGACACTTCTCCCTCTAGTTATGGTTTGGCACTTCTCCCTCTAGTTATGGTTTGGCACTTCTCCCTCTAGTTATGGTTTGGCACTTCTCCCTCTAGTTATGGTTTGGCACTTCTCCCTCTAGTTATGGTTTGGCACTTCTCCCTCTAGTTATGGTTTGGCACTTCTCCCTCTAGTTATGGTTTGGCACTTCTCCCTCTAGTTATGGTTTGACACTTCTCCCTCTAGTTATGGTTTGACACTTCTCCCTCTAGTTATGGTTTGACACTTCTCCCTCTAGTTATGGTTTGACACTTCTCCCTCTAGTTATGGTTTGACACTTCTCCCTCTAGTTATGGTTTGACACTTCTCCCTCTAGTTATGGTTTGACACTTCTCCCTCTAGTTATGGTTTGACACTTCTCCCTCTAGTTATGGTTTGACACTTCTCCCTCTAGTTATGGTTTGACACTTCTCCCTCTAGTTATGGTTTGACACTTCTCCCTCTAGTTATGGTTTGACACTTCTCCCTCTAGTTATGGTTTGACACTTCTCCCTCTAGTTATGGAGTAAATAGTAAGACTTATATCTGAAAATTATCTTCCAAAAAATTTAATACAATATCCACTCACAAAAAGCAAATCCAGAATGTTTTGGCTTCAAATATCCTATAAAAGGTTGATAAAAGGAAAAAAAACAAAAACGTTACAATTATTTTTATGATTATTTTGTATTTATCAGTTTTTGCTTATTAATATTTTTTAAAATTATTTTCTTATTGTTTATATATTACATGAATTAAATAAAATGCAGGTTCAGTGTTTTCTATGGGCCTTGGTGCCTTGTCCTTTTAGGATGTAGGCGATCATGGCCTTCCACGTCTCCCTATCCCTAGTGTCTCTTAGCATGCTTTCTCCTGCTACACCACACAACCCCTTTTCTGCCATCCATCTGCTCAGGCCAGTCAAATATGTTACACACTGTTTTCCTCTGTCTCTCCTTCCCTCTATCTGGCCTGTTAGTATCAGGTTCTTCAAGCCCTCCTTCCTCATTAATTTCCTTTTTGTTTCCATCCTTTTTAAAACCTCATAATTGCTCACATGCTTGATTCATGATATTCGCAGCATCCTTCTGTAAAACCACATTTCAGTTGCTTCAAGTTTTTCCTTCATCTTCGATGATATTGTCCAGCATTCATTGCCATATTGAAGAACTGACATCACATAGCAATCCAGTACTCTCTTCTTAGTTTCTAGCAAAATTTTCCCATCTCTTAATATTCTACTCAGTTTCTGGAGTGTCCTTCACCATGCCAATTTGCCTTTGAATCTGTTTCTTTCACATACTTTCATCCCTATAAAGCCAGTTATAAATTTTGTTTCATATCAAAGGCAATATTACCATGTTATAATTTAATTGTTTTTTTTTTTTGTTTTTTTTTTGTTTTTTTTGTTTTTTTGTTTTTTTTGTTTTTTTGTTATTGTATTTGAGAATAAATTGAGATTTTACACAAGTTCTGATTCTTCAGAAATTTTCAAACACCTTATAGGAAATGTAACTTGAAAATTTAGTTTTTATCTTGATATTTGAAAAAGAAAAATATTTATATCATAACATAATTTGCTGGCTTCAGATATTCAATCCAGTATCTGATGATTTATGGTAATCTTACTCAGGATAATTTTTTGTTTATTAACATTTTTGATATTTAAAAAGCGATGATTTTTTTTAAGCACTTGTGTTGCCCTAATATAGTTATTCCTTATTAGGGCAGAAGGGCATCTATCTCTATTTTTAGTTTTTCTTTAGTTTTTCTTTTGCCATTGATATGATAATTTTTTCTGAAGTTGTCATTTACTTGTCATAGATTCTTGTTTTCATGCAAGGCTGATTCTAATGGAATTCTGTTTCCTACAAATAAAACAAATGACCACTGTAACCAGACACAGAAGTTTAAAGTGGTCATTTTTGATATTGGAAAAAGTATAAATTTTCTTGCTCATAAAAAGTGAGTATCAGTTATATTCCTTAATGCCACCAGCTTGAACCTTCACAACTAGGATCCACCATGCAGACTATTACTTTGTGGAACAAACTCCAAGAGAATGCTTCCTTAACAACTATAATCTTGGTTCAGGATCAACTAATGATTATTTTATTTGTTTTCATAATACTGTCTTAGTTTCTCTTTCCTCCTTCCTTACAATCTCATTCAATAGCACTGTATGTTGAATGCTTCTTAGGCCTTGTATTGGGTGATCTATCAGAGTAAAAAAAAAAAAAAATCTATGCATGAAATTTTATTTGTAAATCTATTATTTAATTCATCTTTTCACTATAAATGTTTAGAGCAGTTTTATTTTCCTCCTCATCAAAAGTAGGCTTTCTTTTTGTTGTTATTTCTACAAAAGCTGCAATTATTATAATGAACAATTTTGCAATTTCAGTGATATAAATTTTACCCTAATTCCATTTAATCTTGTAATTACTAATTTTTTTAAAGACATTTTCTGTCATTTAATGCAACCATTTCCTTGATAGAAGCAGGCAGACAAAAAAAGTACAGAAAACAAGTCTTTAGCTGTCTTTTGCCATGCTGTACATGCATGTACAGCATTCATATCTGGACTTTAGATGGAAAAACACACTGCAATATGGTTCACTAATCTGAACGAGTTCAGATTATCAAGTGTCGTGCCACATAGATGCATACATTATCTTTTGGTTCAATTAGTCTTTTGAGAGGGGTTGGATTGTAGGTCCTTGACAAACTGGGTGGTCATTTTCAGACAATTGCTGTACATATTGGAGATACTTACAGTTAACAATAGTGACCAAATGAACATTTCTATACCTTTTGACCAGATAATACAGACACAATCCAAGATTGATACACTATAAAGACTGCATAGTGTGAACAGTATAAGAAGTGGAGCCATATGAATGAACGTTTTGGAGTAATTTACTTGCAGTATAAACAGATATGTGTGTCTGTAATCAGATTTCCATATATGCCACAACACAGATGCATGTCTCCAGTGGTGGGGTCAGTTGATTGCTTTGAAAAATCCAATGGAACTCTATAGTTTTCAGTAATTAAACTAGGTTCTGCTTTCACCCAGTGCAACACCAACTTAATGTTGGTAACTCCATAAGTTATTAGGCATTTGTACATCCAAAACATTGTTCACTTTCTTTGGTAATGTGCTGTTCCAGCAAGATAATGCTTACCACATTCCTTGGTGAGCACAATCACCAGACTCTTTTTCCCTACATTGAACAGATATGGGAAACACCTGACTCATTTTAAGCCCACAAGTATTGCATTAACAGATTCAAGGGGTATGGAAAAGTGTGTTGCAGAATTGTATTTGACATTTGTAGAATTATATGCATGTGAGTACCAGGCTTGTATTAAGATTTTTAAGCATAGCTTAGATGTGGCATAAGGTCAACAGTATGAGGCACCCTCATCAACTCATTACTCAGTCATAAGTGATCTTGCAAGATAAGCTTGCTAACAATTATACCATGTTGAAGTGTTCATGCCAGGCTTGTGTTAATACTCTCCTACCTCTAAATATACTGCATATTAATATGGCATTTAAGTGTTGTTGATATCCTTGTTTAGGAACCTGTTCAACTGTATATTAATAATCCATCTATATTACCTGTATATTTAATCTTTTATATATTGAAATACACAAGATTTTGCAATTTAATTTTTTATTACTGTATTTACAGATAAAATTATGTATGCCTTATCAGTGGTGCATAATTGAATGACAAACTAGAAAAAATTCTGTGTCATGTGTTTCGTCCTTCAAAAGTTTAAAGAAGTTCTTTTGAAATATAAAATGCATTACATAGGATTTTTCCATTTTTGTCCTTCAATTATCCATAATTGAGACAATATATAATTTATCTATCATATTCTCTCAGTCTCACTTGTATATAATTGTTGGTACTTTTATTTTAAAATATTTACTTTTAAAGTGATAACTATTTTGTTTCATGCTTTCCTATTCATATATTGATTTTTTTTTTTTTTTGACTGACAAATTACCTATGAAAGGTCAAGAACCAAAGTAACTATAAAGATAACAGATTTCACTTGTTTTTCTTGTTTCTCATTCTTTGAGAGCTCGTTTATCTGAGAATTTAAAAAAAAAATTTTTTTCTTTCTTTCTAATATACTGACAATGACTAACCATCTAAGTGTTGTCAGTAATCGGAAATACAGATTCTTTTATTTCCTTCTTGATTCTCTTGCTTCAGTTTTTTTCTTCTTCTTTATTGCTCTTTATCTAATAAGAAACCAAAAGAATCAAGATTAAGAAAAAAATAACAAAAGAAAAAAACTAAATCAAAAAAATATTGAATCAGACAAAAAAAAAAATTGTATTTTGTTGTTCTTTTTAATCATGAAGAAAATATCTATCATTGTCATATTTCTACGTCTTCTAAAACAATGTTGTTTCCACATTTTAGATTTAATTTTTGGAGTGGTTATTTATTTATTTTTTTAATTTATTTTATTTATTTTTATTTTTTTAATTCACCCCAAAGCAAGATGAGAATGATGCTAAGACATAAGGGGCTACTCAGAGTAAAAGAGAATGAAAGGACTTTAGAACGAAGTGGAACTCCAATCCTAAACAGGAAAAAAGAAATAAACCTCTACTCCTATTCAAAAGACTGTAGAGGAAATTGAACATGACGATAGGTGAACTTTCACAGTGTTCATGTTCATCAGAAGATTTAGATGTAAATATGCAAATCACTAGACAATTGTAGATTTTATATTTTTAATTAAAAATACTAATCAGTTTAATTTTTTTCATTCACAAAAAAATGACAGTACTTGAGACAAGGATCAAAACTAAAGACAAATCTGTGTCTAGTTATTCATGAAGTCCAAGTTAAGGGCAGTGTGAGAAGATTTTTTTCTGCTATCATATTCAGAGTTGATGCCCAAATTATTACCATCTTCTTCAGTAAAAAAACTACATTTGCATTTTAAAGCATGTGGGGAGGAAGAGAGGTCTAAAGTAGCCTGCCAAAATGAAATTTTCTTTCTCCTCTACTTCTAGAATACTTGGATGTATACACACACACACACACACACACACACACACACACACCTTCAAAAGCAAGGACATGTCAAAAGACAAATATTCTGGAAGAAGATAGGGAAAAAATTTAATGCTATCACATATATATATATATATATATGACCATGGTTGTCATTTGCTTCACTTCAATGGATGAGGTATCAGCTTATCTTTTTCCTGAAGATTAAGTCTCAGATTATATGCTTACAAATCAATCAAAAGGTCTGGTATGTATAATCCCTTTGGACAGATAAAGAATCTGCATCTGGATGATGTTGAGAATCTAGAGAACCAATTAGGCCAAGAAATGAAGAGAAAAGGTGTTAAGAAGAGGAAATTGGAGGGATTGGCTAAGCAAGTAAATAAGGTAAATTGAAAATAAGTAGTCTTGATGAATAGGACACTGATATGGTAGCTTATTGATAGTTGATGACATGACAGAAGTTGCCTGGATGAATTATTGAAGCATGTTGTTAGGTAAGGTGAGTGATAGCTTAAATTAACTTATATTTAATAAAAAATACCTTTAAATGGATAGGAAATGAGGAATTTTATGATTTTTATTTTTTATTGTTGGTTCTAATTTAGTTAGTGTCTGCAAAAACATCCCCTTTCCAAAATTTATAGACCTGTTATACAGATGTATACTGGGATTTCTTCTTAGTCAATAAGATACACCATTTCTTGGTCAAAGGATTCTCAAGGTATGATCCTTTGACCTTTGCCAAATACATGAATTTTGGAAAATAGTTTAAATATCAATATCTCAGTTGTTTGTTTGTTCACATACAAAGCTGCATTATATACCATTTGAATCTACTTGAATAGATTTAAAAGGTGATCAATTTTTTGTTTAAAGGTCAAATAAGATAATTTGACCTTGATCTTAACCTTTGACCTTTTAATTTTTAAAAAAGTATTTAACATTTTTTTTTTTTTTAAATTTTACCAATACATTTCTACTTTATGGCAAGATCTGTACAAAATTTTGTGGTGGACTTTTGACTTTGGCCTGAGTTAGAAGGGTTACTGATTTTACTATTTCCCAATATATTTTCATTCCTCCAAATATTGTCAAGTTGTATATCTTTAGAAAGCTCTTTGAATGCTTAAAATATACAACAAATGATGTTAACAAATTTTTGTTGACATTTGACATAGTACTCTAAATGCACAAAATAATCAATTTTTCAGTTTCTTATATATATATATATATAAGAAAGTTTTAATCTGAAAAAGGGATGCATTGAAATGAGTATTGAAAACAAGATTCTTAACATTTTCAAAGAGATTAACAAGTAAATTTATTTTTCTGCCTTTTGGAATACATCTTTAAATAGAAAATAAAAATTTGGATAAGCAAACCACTTTTTCACTCAATTTTTTTGTGATGACCAACCTTGATTTTATTTTTATTTAAGATTATTTTAAGAAATTCTCTTTCCTAAAATATTTGAAACTCCTTCCATCTATATTTTCAAAAATTTAAAATTCTTCCGCTATCCATTATTGGATGAACTAAACTGAGAACATGAGAATAATTGAAAATATTGAGATGTAATGGATAACAGAAAGATAGAGAAGGGCTCTTCAGTTGTAAAAAATGTCAATTTTACTACTTCATTATCAGGATATTTTTCAAGCATACAACTTAACCACTAATTCCTATCATAGATTATTGTCACAAATCTCTTAATGTTTTCAAGCTCTATATTGTCCCATTTTATTATTTTTATCTCTTTTTCTTTCATCCTGAGTTGTTATTGTTTTTATTCCTACTTCTTCTTGAGACACAAGAATAAATCTATGTGGTTTTTGAGTTCCAGTAATTGTTGAGGCATTTTTAAATCTATTTTCTAAGATTTCTGCTTCATTTGTCCATTGATTTGTTGAGGAATACAAAATATTTATGCCTGAAATGTTTGATTTTTTTCCTTGCATAATCAAACAACAGTCTTGGTGTCATTATTTGTTAATCATAGTGTCACTGCAGGTTTGCTTTGCTTCTAATTTTTTAATAGTGCCACCTAACCTATCACATGATCCTTTTCCATGAGATGTAGCAAAAAAGTGTCACTCTGCATTAATAGCAAAGTCAGCCTTATGGTTGAACAAATTGATAAAATTTTTATAATGTGAAGTGGCATCATCAAAAACATAGATGAGATTTTTTGTTAAAATTAGAATTTTTTTTTTGTACTTTTATAAGTTTTTTTGAACAAATGGACAACTACTGCGCCATACTTGAGATAATCTGATGTAATTATAACATTAATATACTCCAAATCTTTGTCATTTCTGTAATAACAGACAAAAAGATGTAATATATAAAAAATTGAGATTTCTTCAAGTGGAATTCTTGTGCAGCAATAAAGGAATAATTCTCAGCAAAATCAGCAATAATTATGACTTCACCATCCATTAAAGAACTATTTTTAGAACAAAATGTTGATTGTTCTTTAGCAATGAAATCAAGGTTTGAAGGACTGTGCAAAAAAAAGTTTTAATAAAATCTTCTGTTGATTATCAGACAGTTTGCAGTGGGGTTCTATCAGTTGATAGCCTCTGTTTGCAGATAAAATCATCAATCAAATTTTTATTTAGAATTTCTTCTATATATATATAAAACAAAATCCTCCATCAAATTGCTACAAGCTGAACAGTCACCCAAGTAGCAGTTAGAGGTTCCTTTATTGCATGTAATATTGGCTATGCATTGGTGGTAATTTATTAAATGATATTGATAATCTTGAGTCAATGTACCAAGATGAGACCCCAAAAACCATCATTCATATTTTGATGTGTTGTACAAACACAGTGTGTTACAGCACCACCTGCTAGAATATATTCATTTCAATGTATCACTTTTGCAGATCAAAACTTAACTTTTTAAATATTTAAAAAAAAAAAAAAAAAAAAAAGGTTGATTGTTTTGTGCATTTAGTGTACCACATCAACAAACATTTGTTAACCATTAACATCATTTGTGGCATATTTTCATATTTTATTTTATCTTAACATTAATTCATGACACCTTTTTAAATTACTTTCATTATGTCATTTTTTTTTTATATACAAATCTATTTTTTTTGTATAATAAAAATGTAAGCAAAACAAAAATAAGATTTTTTTTTCACCAAGATTGTTCAACATTTAACCACAAATAACCCAAATTCTGTTGATTTTTATGCCAATAGTTCTTATATGAATATTAATAAGCATTTAAAGAGCTTTTTAAATGTTAGCATATAGTGGCAAATAACAAAATTCACCATTTTGAATTTGGCCCAACTCAGTAAAACCCTTGTAACTCAGGCCACAGTCAAAAATTCACCACATTTTGTACATATCTTGCCATATCTTTGTCAAAATTTACATTTTTTTAAATAAACACTTTTTGAGAAATTAAAGGTCAAAGGTCAAACTCAAGGTCAAGTTATCTTATTTGACCTTTATACAACAAAACAAATAGATAACATTTTAGATTTATCCAATTACTTAAAAAGGTATATAATTTAGCTTTATAGGTGAAAAAAACAGATATTGATATTTAAATTTTGTGGTTATTTTTTCAAAATTCACCTATTTGGCAAAAGTCAAAGGGACTTATCACTTAACCGTTTGACTTATAGATTTAAAACAAATACCATTCAAGTCATATCACAAAGCTCTGTAAATGTACGAAATCAAAAAAAAATCTGTCAGATAAGATAAACCACTATTTATCTGTAAGATAGACCACTTCTCATTCTCATCTGTTATATTCTTGTTCTTGCTTTGCATACCACAATCACTTGTCTGTATCCCTTTTGTATATCAACACTATTATAGTTTGTGAAATTTTTGCCTTATTGCTAGTGTTCTTGCCTTGCATATATTGTTTACTTGATATCATTTTTACCCTGTTACATTTAACTATGGCCATTTGCTCTACATCTATCAAGCAAAAAATATAAGCATGCAGCAGGCTCTTTCCCAGATTTCGGTTTATACTGACAAAATCAAGAATCAAAATGCAACATGTGGAAAGCTTGGGTGAGGATCACATTGTATATTTACAAATGGATTTGTGTATAATTTTACCGTTGCTATTTGTATATAAAAAATCATTACAGTATTTGATCGACTGCTTAAAGAACATATAAAAAGATGGAAAATTAGTAAATATTAATAGGATTTCTTAGAAAAGGCCATAGATATTGTTGACCATCAATTAAAAACAAATAAATTGTACTCTAAACATTTATTTTTTAATCATTTAGAATCACCAGGTCTGTACTTTAATAAGTTTTATGACAAGATGAATCAGAGTAATCATACATGTTGGCCTTATCTTGAAACCTTTTTAATGCCAGATTTTGGCCTATATACACTGATGGTAGAATTTTTTTTTCTTTCCATAATTTAGCTTGGATATACAAAAATTTACTGGGTGTGACAGAAATATCTCCCACATATACCCCCAACATAATGGTAAAACATTAGCTAGATGAAGACACCATTGCCACTAATATATTACCATACATATTTATGCCACACTGTATAAAAGATCAAATAGGAACAGATTTATATAGACTTGGAAGTAGACAAAATGAAATAAAAGCAGGTAAATTTGTGTGAACCATACACAAGTCATAGAACAGATGGTAAACAAAGATTGGGTAATACTATAATCAAAGAAATTTTAATTTGATATGATTTTTTTTTAAATCACTATAGTGCATTGAATATGGATTTCAATGTTTTTATTACAAAAGGCAAGTGAATAATTTTTTGGTTTCAATTCCAGTTGGGTTCATTATATTCACTAACATGAAAATACCCTCGGGGAAAAGTATAAATCAACCTCTTCTCCCCACTAGCTATGGATTAATTAGTAAAACTTGTATCACTAAAACCCTTATTTCCAAAGAAAAAATACTAAAAAAGTACTAAATAACCCATAGAGATTGATATGCTGCTAAGTAAAAGCAAGAAACCAACTTTTCTTTTACAAAGTAATTTTGTTCCTCTTTCTTCTTTCTTAAATTCTGAATACAGAACTGGAGAGATGTTCTCTTATTTTTAGGGGCTTAATAATAGTGTTTTATCTTTTTTTTTAATTTTAATTTTTTTTGTTTTGAAGAATTTTACAACTATCCTTCTCATCCAAACCCTGAGCTTAAGACAATCCCATTTATTAATTTTGAACTTTTTCCCAGTGCTCAATCTCAAAACATTATTTTAGTTTTAGTTTTTACTTCATATTGAGAAAAATTCAAAAGTATTGGGCACCTGAGTTGTTGTACATTTTGTACTTGGTTGCAATATGGTGAGTTTGTTTTGCTATATACCACAGTTGATCATTTCAACAATCATATAAAAACAATCTCTTTGCTTCAAATTGTCTCAAATCTAAATTTGTTCCAAGAAATTACACCTACACAGGTAAAGATAAACAGAAGAGTAAAACGTTATTACTGCTTGAGGTAATCTCTTTGATTTCATTGCTAAAAGTTTTAAAGATTATTGACAGTATGAACCAGAAACAGTATCAAGCAATACTATCAGTAAATTGATTGTTCAACTCTCAGATCTGTTTTCTGATTTTACAAGATCCACATGCTAACAGCCTGAAAATCATTTGTTAGACTAAACCTTTTGCTCAACATAGGATGAAATGGCAGATCATTGTTTATAAACATCAAGAGTAAATGATATTTCAATAAGTTGTGGATATATGCTTGCACAGTGAAAAAAAAGATTGGTAGTTATTTGAGATGGAAAGATGTAATAAGACCATAAGGTTTTAATATTTTAATACAGAACTTGTGTTGCAGAATTCTTTTTATTTTTCTCCTCTCTAAATTTCAGTATTAAAATTGAAAATTTTGTTCATTAGTGATTATTTAAAAATAATTTATTCAAAATCTTTTTCACTTTTAGCAAAACATACCAACTACAAATTGGAAACACTAAAAACAAACAAACGACAACAATTTAAATATCTAGGAAGTGTTTTAATAGAAGACAGAAAGTGCAACACCGAAATCTGAAAGTGCATTGGTATAGGGAAAGATGCCTTCCACAAGCTAAGCAAATTTTAAAAAGCAAAAAGAAGTTTCATTAGAAACATAGAAAAGAGTACTGATCTGTTATGTGATATCAGTCCTATATAGCTATGAATGCTCAACAATCTCTTCAAAGATAAAGAAGTGACTTGAAGCAACAGAAACGTGATTTTACAGAAGGATGCTGAGGATATCATGGACCGAGTATGTGAGCAGCAACAAAGTTTAGAGAAAATGGAAAATTTCATAAAATAAAGAAAGGAATCTGTTGAGTGTCATGATTACTTGAAGAGACATGGCATTATAAACAAAAATCTTGAAAGTGAAAATCAGTTTAAAAACTTTACTGTCAAACTGTAGCAACTTTTGCTTGGTCCATAAAGAAATGCGTTCACTTGGAATTATCCTGATAGATTATTAAATTCTAATTAATTCTGGATTTTTTCTTTTGATTGCTGCCTTCAGTTGGTCTCCTGGGTAGCAGTGCTTATTTAAATCAATTTTTTTAGTTCTCTAACATGACCTTCATTGGATGAAAACCAGTCTTTTAGTAGTTTTAATGCTAGTTTATTTCACTTACCCCATATTCGAAGTTGTAAAATATCCACTTTTCATTACCCATTACAATTGGTCTTAAAAAGATCACCTTTGAAAATATAGTAGAAATTGTCACTGATATAGAAGCCACACAGAAAGATAACCAAGCTGGTGAAAACAATTTTCACTGCTAATTTGGATATTTTGAGTATATTGGTTATCTTCTATATTGTATAATGCTTATTATTCTCGAGTAAGATATTTGATCTCTTCCAACTTAGCTATAGAGCATCATTTAGCAAGAAATACGCTGAAAATGTTGCTTATTTCTTTCTATTTTCAATATTAAAATCAAACACAAATACAAAGTTTGACAATTTCTTTAATGTACAGTGATATGATAGCTGCTATAATACAATTGAAAGTAATGTTTTTGAATGATTTGATTGCTTGCTTGATTTGTCTGTTTAACAGCATATCAACTTCTTATGGGTCATTTAATGCTGAAATTTAATTTTCTTTGGAGCTTTGAAATAATAAAAAAATATTAATCTTTCACAATTGAATATATGGTAGATAATACTCGGCTTTTGTGTATATAGGTGTTTATGCAGACATGATTACTAGAGGTAGTGATTACCTTTGTTGTGTTTTTGTTGAAGTTATGATTTAGAATACAGTTTGATTTAAGAAATTGTAGGATCATATGGCTTAATTTCACAATAGTTCTTTTGTTGGTTGTTTTGTAGTATTTTAAACAGATTTGGTTTAAGTAGCTAGAATTTGTTAGTATGTGTATATTTTTAAAAATTTATAAAAATGTATTGCTGGTAATTTTACTATAAAATATATTTTTATACTTTCATGATGTTTTTTGTTTGGAGTGAGGTACACTATTTGCCCATAGCTGGAATCTTAACAGGTGCTACTATCCTGGGTCAAAGTGGATCTGGGAATAACAACAATTAGCAGGTGGTTCCTCACTCTTCAGAAACCCTAATCTCTCAATCAGAGGCCTTGCAGCTAGATGTAGTTTGTCATCATACCCAGGACTAATTTTTGAATTAAGTTATTTAAAACTAAATACATTTAATGTTATCTAATGCCACATTGAGTTTTTGGCTTATGTTTATACTTGAACTTATTTGAGTTATAACGACAGTATGTACTGTTAGCAAGACTTGTCTGTGTTTGAATCTCAGTAAAAATCAAAACAAACCTTCCTTCTATGGAAATTGGTGCTACACAGTCTACCTGCTTCCAGCTTCAGTATTTCTGTTTTATAAATGCTATTGTGATTTATTAACCTGTGCATGATCTAGTTCAGGGTTTTCAAACTGTGGTATGCAGACCACAGGGGGTCCGCAAGGATAAGATAGAGGGTCCATGGATTAACTCATCATGTGAAATTCAAACTAATTTAATTTTGTTACATTTTGCATCAACATGCAGTATTAATTTATTTTATTTGAACACTTATTTCTAAAGTAAGCTTAAAACCAGTTTTTATTATGTTAAAGCAAAACTATAAGCTATTTTTAGTAAAAATTTATGGATAAATTTCATAAGCGTTTATAGTGGAAAAATAAAGGGGTCCATAAGTCAAAAAGTTTGAAAAACCCTGATCTAGTTCATTCTTGCTTTATTTAGTATTTGTGTATATCTACATTTGTGTTTCAATATACCTAGACTATCTTGATGCCTGAAATGGTAGTGTTTGCCTTTGATACATGTAGTCAGATTTCATAAAAAGTAAGACAAAAAATTAATTGCTGATGTTTTTTTAAGTCTGATTATTTCCATGTGTAGAAATTGGTGCTATAATCTGTTTACTTGTAACTTTCAGCACATTTCTTTCCCTTTTAAAATTTTTAATATCCACTTCTAATTATATAAGCTCATTGCAAATGACAGAAAACAAACTTTTCTGTTTTTTTTTAAAAGAAACTAGCAGTATAGCCTGGCATTGCTCGGGTGTAATAAAAGCTTTAAAACTAATCAATGGTCCTGGAACTCAGACTCTTTGGATGTTGGCACAAAAGACTAAAAAGCAATAGTTGTTTCCAGTTAAAGCAAAACTGTAGACTGAAAGAAAAATGAATTTCTGCATTATTGTAAGAACTGCAACCTTGAAACTTCTGAATATCGTTTCTTATGTCTTTGTCTATGAGTGTATCAAATTTGATTAAAGTCAGACCAGTCCTTCTATAACCCGATTTTTTTCAATTATCGATTTTCGATATTTATCGGAGGTACCTCAGCACAAAACTTAGCTAAGAACACTCGCAGACGCTTATAGTACAACTGTGTAAATTTTCAAGAAAATTGGTTCAGCCGTTTTGGAGTCTATAGGTAACGGACACACAGACAAAGTTCCATTTATAAATAAGTTTAGATTATCATTAAATAATTTGAATGCTATAAAATGAAAGCTTTTGAAAATAACTTTATTTTATGTACCATGTCCTTTCAAGATGTGAGTAACTGTGACTTTTCAAAAATTCTTCTCTCTCTCTCTCTCTCATATTGCTCTAATTAACTTTTGACCTTTTAACATGCCTCTTTGTTCTTGTACTGCCATCAATTCATACAAGATTGTTAAATTCCAGATTGTTTACCCACTTCCCTTGCCTTCACTATGTTCTACTAAAAGTGTTAGATTTTCCAGGCTTTTTTTTTATTGTATGGTTCAAAGATTTCAACTACAAGTGGTAAATATTGAATGATTGCAAATGAATTAATCTCTTGTTTTCTTGATAAAATTTTAGTTTATGACAAATTCTTAGACCCCCCCCCTCATTTAAATAGTGCCATTCATTAAAATATAATTGAGTAGATAGATTCTATCAATTAATCTATTCACTTGAATACTTTAATTCATCTAGGCAACTTCTATGTGCCCTGTCCCTTCAGGACGTAGGCGATCATGGTTCTCCATGTCTCTCTATCCCTGGTGGCTCTTAGTATATTTTCTCCTACAGCCCCCGTTCTGTCATACACCTGATCAGGTCCTTCAAATATGTTATCCACTACCTTCCTCTGTCTCTTTTTCCTTCTATCTGGCCTGTCAGTATTAGGTTCTCCAAGCCCTCCTTCCTCATTGCATGTCCCAGGAACTTCAGTTGTCTCTCTTGATGCACACTATTAATTTCCTTTTCAATGCCATTCTTTCTAACACCTCATCGTTGCTCGCATGCTCGGTCCATGATATTTACAGCAGCCTTCTGTAGAACCACATTTCCGCTGCTTCAAGTTTTGTCCTCATTTTCAATGATATTGTCCAGCATTCACTGCCGTATTGAAGAACTGACATCACATAGCAATCTAGCACTCTTTTCTTTGTTTCTAGTGAAATTTTCCTGTGTGTTAGTACTTTACTCAGCTTCTGGAATGCGTCCTTTGCCATGCCAATTTGCCTTTGGATCTCTGTGTCGCACTTTCCATCTCCTGTTAGAACACTTCCTAGGTATTTAAATTTTTGTACTTGCTTGATTCTGGTATCCCTCACCTGTATTTGGCATTTTGGGTTGCTCTTTCTGCTGATGACCATGCATTTAGTTTTCTTAAAGTTTATTTGTAGTCCTTTTTTTTTTTGTCACTCTCCACAGCTACCTTCTGTAGGAGGTCTTGCAGTTTTCTTTCTGTGTCTGCAGTCAGCACTGTATCATCTGCATACCTTATGTTGTTCAAGTTGTGGCCTCCAATAACAAATCCTGGCGTATCATCTAGGGTCCTCAAAATATTCTTGCTGTACAAGTTGAACAGAACCGGTGAAAAGATACACCCTTGTCTTACATCTCTTTCTATCTTTGTAAATCTTCTGAAATTGTTACCCATCCGTATGCAGGCAGTTTGCTTCCAGTAGAGATTCTTGATTACTCTGTCTTTCCCAAAAATGTCGAGGCTGCTGAACATCTCCATCAATTTTTTGTGTCGTACTTTGTCGAATGCCTTCGTATAATCAATAAAACATAGGTACAAGTTCTTCATTTGTATTGCCCTTTTGGAGAGCATCCTAATCATAATATGTCGTTCCTTGTTCCAGTGTCCTTGACGAACTCACACTGTTCCTGTCCCATCTCTGGCCTGATTCTGCTTCTCGCTCTATTCATCAGGATTCTGACAATCAGTTTTGTAATGTGACTCATTAAGCTGATAGTTCTGTGTAGTTTGCACTTGTTTGCACCTGGTTTCTTCGGCAGCGCTATAAATATCGACTTGCATAGGTCGTCTGGTATTACACCACTATTATAAATTTTGTTTATTGTTTTGGTAATTTTTTCTGTCGAATTCTTTCAGGGCTATCAGCAGCTCTATTCTGATACTGTCTGGACTAGCTGCTTTGTTTCTGTTCAGCTTGGCCATTGCAGCTTCCACTTTGAATTTTAATATTTCCAGTCCATCCTCCTCCTTGTGTATTCTTGGTTGTCCTCTCCTGTCGCAAAAAAGATCCTTTATATACTCTTCCCATCGCAGGAGTATTTCCTCTTTCTCCAATATGATTGTTCCATCCTTGGATTTTATGCATCCTGTTGAGGAGCAAGTTTTTTGTCCTGTCAGTTCTCTTATCTCTTTATGTATCTCTGCTTTATTGGTCCTGATAAGTCTCTCTACTTCTCTGCATTTGTTGTTGAGCCATTCCTCTTTAGCCTGTCTGCATTTGTTCCTTATCTCCTTGTGTAGTTTCCTGTACTCCCCTCTGTCTTGGCATTATTTTTTGTCTCCTTTGCATCATGTGGAGAATCTCTTCAGTCATCTACTTGTTTTTTTTTTGTTTTTTTTTATGTCTGATTTCCTTTGGGGCAATGTTGTTCGCTGAGGTCACCATCGCTTCCTTTAGTGAGTCCCATTTTCAGTGTCCTTTTCCAATTTGTTCTTCATATTTGTTTCTCATGCTTTTAGTGTATTCTTTCTGCAGGTTGAGGTCATTCACAAGCAGGTTGTATTTCAGCCTTGGTGCTGTGCTGGGCTTCTTCATTCTCAGAAGTTTTATCCTTAGTTTGCAGATGACTGAGATATTAATAGGCCACCATATACGACTGAACCTTTTTATCATATTGATTTTTCCATTATATATTTTTTGGTAAATTGTAATGAATGTTTCTCATGGTTATTATAGATCTTATATTGTATAATTATGATTATTGGTTCTTACTAATAGAAAATAAATGCATGTGTATTTAATTGAATTTTTTTCTTCTTCAAAGGCCTATGAAAGGAGGTTTCCTATCTGTAAAATGATTCCTGTATTCCTGGGCAGTGAGATCCTCTATGACCACACCAGTGATGGAGGAGCAATACACATTGTTCACAGGAAGTGTAAGTTGGATGTTGATGCCCCTTACATTTTGAAAAAGGTAAGGATTTGGATTTCAATGAAATTTTGAAGGTTACTTAGTAATGGTTTAGCTGCAGTTACTTTCAGTGTCACTAGTAAGCACTGATAGATCATTTTAGGAACTTACCTGGTAATATGGTAGATAAAACCCAAGAACTTTGATAAATCTCATCAAGAGTGATTATAAATTGCACACATTATAAATACATTTTCCTTCCTTTCTCTGGTGTTTAATATCTGGATTTGAGCTCTTTTTCCTTAAATTTTAAAGATATACTGGAAAATGTCTTTGAGCTCAATAAATGAATAAATTTAATTTATATAAAATAAAAAATAATAAATATTACTGTAGTGCTAATAATTTTATAAAATTAATAATTTTTATATATTAAGTATTTATATAATATTAATGTTATCAGTAGTTACAGATTATTATTATTATTGCATATTATAGGAATATTTAATAATTAAAATTATTAATACTATGGAAATACCATTTATATAGTATTAATAATATGAATTATATGATTTATTGTGGATTATATAAAGAAAGGTACATTTAATTCTCTTTTAACCCACAGTTAGGTTTTATTTGCTACCAGAGATCTTTTAGCTTCTTAGTGTAAATGTAAATCAGTTTGAGTTGCATGTACAAATATTTATGCTTAGATGTGAAGTCATGTTTGTATATCTATGATTGTCTGTTCAGACATAAATTTAATTTAATAAATTTCACTTTAAATTTCCTTTTAATATAATAAAATAAACACATGTGCACGTTGATGTTTCTCATACTGGACAAGATGGGATTTAAAAAAATTCTAATGTTTGGTCAGGTTTTGGTAAGAGGGTTGGGATGGGAACATTTCAGCACCCTTTGTGTGTGTGTATATATATATATATATATTTCTGTTTTTACTCTGGTGTATGAGAACATGCATAATGTAAATGGTTTGTTCATGAATAACATTTGATTTGCCTTGACCTATATTGTTAAGTCAGACTTCAAAGCTTTCTCTCTTATATATATTTGTATGTTCTAATGTTCATACTTGCTTGACATTACATTGGGGGAGGGGAGCTTATTTTACGTTTTTTTCTCAGATAAATTAGCTAACTGAAAACTTAAAAAAAAAACAAAACTATCTGTACTGAGAGAGTTGGAGAAAAACATTATGTAACTTAAGAAAAAATTATCTGTATTAGTTGGGCATAGCCTTAATGTGTATGTACATGTAGTCATGTTCATTCTCTTGTTTTCTTATTTTTATCTTTGTCTTTGCATATTTATAAAATATAAGCTGAGTCATTTTCTGGTCAGTATTATTAAGCCAATGTGAATAAGCATCAGAATAGCCACAAAACCAATGACACTTTATTATTTGTTTATCAAGTTGATCACTTAAAAAAAAAAAGAAAATGAGGTAATCTTTTGCTAATAACATCTGTAAAGAAACATTTTATATGATTACAATAAATAAGAAATTTCTTACTTAAAATATTGCATTCAAAATTTAGGTTTAGCTGCAATATTTTAAGTAAGAAATTTCTTATTTTTTACTTCACTAGAATATCTTGTCCTTTACTTTTCCAGATTTAATATAATCTTAAGAATATTACTTTTCATGTATGCATTTTTCCCATGTAATCCTTGATTATTCCAGGTATTGCTTTTAATTTAATATAAATTTAATGCTGAAAAGTACGTTTAAAAATGTTAAAAACAAAAAAGTTTATATGCAAATGATTAAAATAAACAAAAAAATTGATTATTTATAATTAATTCTGATAATTCTGATAAAATTAGTGATAAGTAAGGTTTGACTGACAAAATTGAAAAAGCTATCATCAGAATTTAAATGTTGAAAACTGCATGTGAAAATATTAAACAGAAAAAAGTTGTAAAGAATAAGATTTATTATTAGAAGCATTAGTCACTCACTTATGTAGTTAGTCTTCCTTTTCAGACTTCGCATATTTTGATGTAACTTTTTTTTTTTTCTACTGAACCAAAATTCAAAAACTTTTTCCAAAATGTAGCTAAGGAGGTGTCCTATCGAACTCTATAAACTGTTGGAAATTTGGTTGAGAACTGAATTAGTGGTGAAACTTGAAAGCTGCCTAGATTCACTTAATGTCGGAAAATACAGTAACTACTTTCTAATAAATGTCCCTATTTATAGAATTTATATTATATTTATTGCCAAATGCAAATTTTCATTATGATTAATTATTATAAAAATATCATTACTGGTATGGCACTTTGGCTGATTGAATAGAGTGCAAATGAGTCAATAAAATGACTCTAATTAGCACTAAGTCTGGAGTTATTTGATTTGGATACATTTTTCTCTTCTGTTCATTTTTTTTCAGTTTATGTTTAAATAAAAATGACTTAGTTATTAGTGACCAGATTAAACTGGAAATTGTTTTATTTTTTCAAGTTGGAGCATTTGAACAGTAGTGTATTAACAAAGATTGTGCTATAAAGTACATTTATTTTATTTTATTTTTTTTGTTGCATTATGGTAATGCACATGTAGAAAGGGGATTATTGGAATATAGATAATTAAGCAAATTACATAATTTCATATACATGTTGCTGCAGAAACTGCTATGTTGCCAACAAAGCCTTTATCAGATATCCTTGGGGTCAGACATCATTTCATGGCTGGTGTGTGTCATTGCTATTAACCTAAGGCACTGCAGCGGTCTACAATACTACTAATTTGTTGGTTTTCTATTATAGTGTGGGAGACTTCAGATTGAAAAGGCAGCCTTGTTATATTTTTCTTCTTGTATGCATAACTTTCCTGTCAATTTTCATGAGCCCAAACATGAAATGTTAATTAAAATCTCATAATGAATTAACAGACAACATGGTGAATGCAAATTCTTGTTTGAAAGTTGAGACAATTTTCTAAATATTCAATATTGAAACAACTGTCTGACTTTTTTTTTTTTTTTTTTTTTTTTTTTAAATCATTTCACCCCAAGCAAGGTGGTAACGCCACTGATGCGCAGGGAGTTATGTAAGAGAAGAGTGAAAGTTTAAGCAGGATGAGAGCAAAGACAAAGATGAATCAGTTACAGAGAGTGTCTGAGAAAGGGCAAGAGAAGGATAGGAATACCAGTGTGAAGCCAGTTGCCAGGGTAAAGTGAGAAAGGAAGAGAACAATATACACATGGTAATGGGGAAAAAACGAGAGAAGGACTGGGGTCAAGTAGACGAGATGAGAATTGACATTGCATTTAAATTCTTGGAAATTGTAGCCATCAGGAAAGCAAGTATACGGAAGGGAGTTCCACAGGTGGCATGTGTAAGAAAGGAAGCTGCTGGAGTAGAAGTGGCCACTGCATTTAGTTGATTTAACTGTAAAAAGCTGGTTGTTTGAGTAAATTCTTGTGGAGGAGGACATCAGTGAGCTAAGCTCATTGGAGCAGAGGCCATGAAAATATTTATAGAATAGACATAGGGAAGCTACATCTTGCCAGTGGGAAAGTGGCTGGAGTTAAGCTGCTAGGTCAGGACCAATCATACAGATTCTTTTTTTCTTCATTTTATTGAACTTGGCTGACAAGCAAAGGCAACTTCTGTTTATTATAGAAGCTACTTTTACTGATCATTTAGATAATTAAAAGCCAACAGATCATAAATTTTATCTCATAAAAATAGATATATGCCTATGTTGTTACAGTTTATTGTAGTTAAGAAACTTTAGTAAGAATTGGCCTGTTTATGATGGGAAATTATTATAACACAAACGTTTTTTTTAAATATTGTTTAAAAGTAAAACATTTTTTAATAAACCAGGTTTATGTATTAATTGACTTATCTAAAGATAACAATTACAATTTTCAATAATATACTATTAATTAAATATGTCAACAAAAGGTAAGGAAATTAATCACATTTTATACCTGCAAATCTTTTATATACACGTATACATTATATACTTATTCTATTCATATACATGTATATTTAAACTAATTTGAAACTTGAAAACTGAACAGTATTTTATACTTTAATTTATTCAAACTATTGTTCTCATTTTGATTATTGATATTGATATACTAGTCACAATTTTTCAGCCAAGTATTCTCTGGCTATCTTCAGAAGTCGATTGTTTTGGCTGATGTAGACACCTGAAAATAACTAGAGGATACTTGGCCAAAATGTTGTCTATAATAGCATGTATAATGATAAAGATGAGAACAGTAATTTGAATAAAAGTATTTTGACATTTCAAACAGGAAATACAAAACTGAACAACATTTTGTTGAAAACTCAGTTGGTATTGAAAATTTTTCATAAATTTTCCATCATAATAATGCTTTGTATATTCAAATACTTTGCAAAATGGCTTGGTGTTAAGAATAGTTTTATTGAATAGATCAATAAGTTAGTAGTCAGACACAGTTATAAGTAGAATTTTTATCTGAAAACTTTCACTATATATTGAATCTGTGTCAATGTGATTAATAAATATTCACTATTGAATTAAGTGCATTGATAAGTAAGTAGGTTATGTTGAAAGATATTTGTGTAAAATATTTTGTTTTTGTTTTATGTTTTGTTTCATTTACAGCCATATTGTAATTTGAATCACTAACAAATGTTTATTTATATTATTTTTAAAGCACTCTAATTTAGATGACTGTATAAATGTCTAAACTTCTTACTTTGAAATTATTACTTCTTGGTTATTGTGCTGAAAATGTAAAGTGAAAAATATTAAGTTCTTTATTTTGGTGTTAAAGAATTTTACTCCTGAAAATAATTGCAAGGTAAAAATGTTTTTTAAGCAATAATATTTTAATTTAAAAATGAAACTAACCAAAAGTGGTCATGTACAGTATTTTTAGGAGTTAACTATATTTTATAGTAACTGGTAAATAAGAATCTTATTCATACCCATGAGACATGTATGTTAAGTCTGATCAAAAAGTATTAGAACTATTGTTATGATAATGGAATTAAAGTATGTAGAGTGAATTCACTTGGAACAGATTGACCTCAAACTGTCATACCCACACACCAAGTTATAAGGTTGTCGCTCATTTCTATTGGTTATAGCATTGCTTAAAAGGCAAGTGTGTAGTGTGGTCATCTTCCCACATAACAATGTCCCATCAGTGACCATAGCTTGTTCAGCAGTATTTTGCCAAGAACAACATTTCCCAAGTG
The DNA here is from genome assembly GCA_037127315.1 of Ascarosepion bandense. NCBI lineage: Eukaryota > Metazoa > Mollusca > Cephalopoda > Sepiida > Sepiidae > Ascarosepion > Ascarosepion bandense. Next base: position 520,751 of record JBBBDQ010028397.1, on the reverse strand, counting down.
TGACAATCCTCATATTCTCTAGATATCAACTCTTGCACCTTTTTTCTCTTCAAAAATCTAATCCCACTTGAAAAGAACAAGATTTTAAAACATAGAGAGAATCTAAAAGAATTTGATGAGGCAACTGCTTGATATCCTAAAAAAAGGAGTTCCAGGAATGCTTCCATCAATTGAAACAATGCTGGATAAAGTGTGTGGCTTCAGAGAACTACTTAAATGTTAATTTAAATGTCGAATTGATATGTATTATTGTTTTCTTTTTATAGCATCAGTCCCAATAGTTTTTGATCAAACATGACTAATATATATATGTATATATCCTTTCATTTTAACTCTTTGTGAATTGAAACCAACTTTGCTTGTGACACTGTAATATACTAATACAGTTGACTGGATTCAAATATTTTAAGATGATTGTTAAATTTTTTTCATGCTTATAATATTTTTGACAATAAAAAGTTGATGGCAACCATTAATTTTTAATTATTTTCATTTGTGCTTCTAATAGTTGCTATTTTGTGTAACAAGTTTCTACATGGCTGCTTCCATGAACACTACAATCTTCAAGTCTAGAGTCGATCATTTTCTTTCTGCCATGTCCTTGTAATCTTTGCTTCACACTTCCTTCACTGATGTCACACACATTATTCAGCAACCCTCTACCTTGAATGGTTCTTGAGCCTTGTATTGAATAAAAAAAAAATAATTATCCTTTGAAACTAATTTTGCTAATTCCTGACTTTGTTTTCCTTGGCTGAAGAATATCTTGTGATTTTTTTTTTATCAGTTATTTAGAGAAAGGACATTAACTTCAAATTCCAAAGATATTTTCTTCTGGAACTGTTTTTGGGTGTCAGCAAGTATTTGTGCCAAATTGTGATTCCACTGATCCACATTGATTGTCCATTGCCATAAATGATTTCAGCTGTTTGTTTGGCATTTGGGGTTGATTACTCTCTATTGTGCTGATTGGCTTAATGTCCTTGTTTTCTTTTTCTTTTATAGACTTTCTGGAAGTTTTTTTTCTTATTTGAGTCTGGATTTGTGTATTGCTGCTAAAATCTGGAATTCTTGAGTAATGCACAAGTAACAGGAATTGAGTGGTCTTGAGGCAGAAGTTTCAGTTTCTGCACTTTTAAAACTGGACAGCTGTTTTTACTTGTTTGATAAATTTTTGTTTGGTTCTCATGATGACTTCACAAAAATAAGTATATAGAAAGTGAAAGTAGTTAATTTAAAAATTGCAACATGTTATAATATTTTTAGATCTGTAGGTTAATTAGAAGATAATTGTTTTCTGCCAACAAATTAATCTTTTTAGTCCATTTCGTCTGGAATTAGGTATCAGACTTCTGTTGAAAAATAAGTTGTTTTTTTTAATTTAATTTTAATTGGAGTAGATAGACTAAACCAATTGGAGTAGATAGACTAAACTATCGCCCGGTTCACACTCCACCCACATCTATTGAACAGGTGAAGAGGCTCATCCCTTGTTTCCTGTTTAGGATGCGGTTTCCGGTTTTCTCTTTTCCAATCTTTTCACTCTTTTCCTTTATTATTTTATTTTTTTTTTCAATTGGAGTAGATAGACTAAACTATCGCCCGGTTCACACTCCACCCACATCTATTGAACAGGTGAAGAGGCTCATCCCTTGTTTCCTGTTTAGGATGCGGTTTCCGGTTTTCTCTTTTCCAATCTTTTCACTCTTTTCCTTTATTATTTTATTTTTTTTTTCAATTGGAGTAGATAGACTAAACTATCGCCCGGTTCACACTCCACCCACATCTATTGAACAGGTGAAGAGGCTCATCCCTTGTTTCCTGTTTAGGATGCGGTTTTCGGCTTTCTCTTTTCCATTCTTTTTACCCTTACGTAGCCCCCTGCGCATCAGTGGCGTTACTGCCTTGCTCGGGGTGATATGATTAAAAAAAAAAAAAAAAAAAAAAAAAAATATTGTTACTTTTTATATAAGTATCAGCAGGATCAAATTTTCTTTCACCTCCCTTCCCCAACATAGTGCTTATCTTGTATGGTATGCATATTATTTTTCAAACAATTTTCACTGTCACATGTTTATTTTATAGTAAGAATGAAAATAATTCCTGCTTATTCTATAATTTGAAAAATGTTCACCAGCATAACTATTCTAATTGACACTTCTAGTTATTATAAAAGAGGCTTAATAGTTAGTTTCATGCTATTATAAGAATATATTTTGTTTTTGTGTGGATATATATATATATATATATATATATACACACACACACATCCACACTAAATAGTTTTAAGGTATGCTATATTATGAGTAAAAGTTCTTAATATCAGAGATAAAGTATATGTAAATATAAAAGTGGACACTGAGGTCAACACCAAATAGTAACAGTCCGTTTTATGCTTTAAAGCAATGTTCAGATGGCATTACTGTTAGCTTATGGTATTGATCTCAATGTTCACGTGTGTGTGTGTGTGTGTATTATATAATGCAAGTTTCATTAAAATGACAGACAAGGTGTTGTGGTAAAGTTTATATAACTTTTCATGTGACTTTTAATTCTTTTCTTTTCACTAGATAAACTATATAAAAGATTATTCAAATGCTTTATTCATCAAAGTGCTTTTGGCTATATTTTTAACCATTATCAAGGGTGAATTTTATTTTACTTTAATTGTATATGTAGATTATTTTATGTATGTATCTATAGTTATAGGAACTTTTTAATTTCTAAACATGGTCAGCACATTGTAGCCATGTTCATAGTTGATATTGAGTTTTGGCTTTTTCTTTTTTATTAATATAAGTAAGTTTGTCACTTAGCTGACTGATGTTTCCTTCAGCATCCTGACTCAAGAGTTTTGTAGGTGGACCTGTTTGTCCACACTTGTGAAAAGAGAAAGACATACATGCTTAAAATTTTATTGAGAAAAATGTTTCTCCAATGTCATGAATCTTGAAGTAAAATTATATGCTTTCATAATTTTATCTTGACTCTGCTGTTACATTTTAAATGTATCAATAAAAAAATGTCTGTATGATCTAGTATTAGCTATATTAAGTATTATGTTTCTTACATTTGCCATTTTATGCTGACAAGTCTTATATTGATTCAGTTTTTTATTGTACAAAAGAAATAAAAAAAAAGACATTTCTTTTTGTTATTTTACCTACAAAACACAAATAATATTACAATATGCCAGATGTTTGATTAAAAAAAAAAAGAAAATTTATTTTTAAAGATTAAAGTGAGGGATTTGCTATGGTAAAGAGGCTGGAGGTTTTTTTCTAATGAATTTACATCTACAATAAGGAATAGGTAACATTTGAATTTTGTATCTGATATGTAAATAAAATGTACATCATGTAAACTGATCAAGACATAAATTTGATTTATTTTTTGTAGCATTACTTAGATCTTATATCAATGTAACTACATTTGAAATAGTCAGACAAATGTACTGCTTTGTTTTTCTACATCTATCTATTAAACAGTCTTAAACTTCTTGTGTTTTTTAAAATATTTTTTTTTTATTAGATTATATGGTTTTCATATCTTTTACAGCAAAAATTAAGTTTTTAAAATTTTTTTACTAATTGTAAAGGAAAATTATTTTTTTTTGCACTAGGTTAGAGCCCTGCAAAAAAATATGTAAAATTTTTATTAATAAAGATTTGTAAATATTTGTCTTCCATAATAATCTCAGTACATAACTGTTAATATTTTTTATGTTATTAACTAGAGCTTGAAGTCTTTACATGATTTTGTTTTAATCATCATGATCTTTTATATTTTTGAAAAGCTTAATATTAGAAATAATTAATTAGTGGTAGAAAATACATCTTATGCAATGTTGTTTTCATACTCATCAGTCCCCTTGACTGCTTCAATCATTATGATGGTGGTGGTGGGGGTCTGAAAGGTAAAAGAAACAGACAACCTCCTTCAAGATGATCTGTTGGTGGTGACTCTCAAGTGTTCTGAGAGGCACTGTCATGTCTGTCCACTCCTTGATGTTGTTTAACCAGCTTTTGTGTTGCTGTTCTTTGCTTGCATTCACCTTCAACAGAGCCTTGCTGCAGAGGATTTTGTGCCTATGTATGGAGCAAGGTCAAAAGTCTTGTGGGATGACAGTTTCATGGGAAATGTTTTTATACTTTAATTAAAATTATTATAAAATCAAAAATGATTCAGTTTTTGATTTTTCAATTCCAACTGAAATTTTAATGTTTTTATTATTCTTAACAAGGTTACAGTTGAATTGCTTCTTAAATTATAAGATGCTTCATTCTATTGAAATTATCTTGTTGACTAGGATTTTTTAAAAAATTAAATATCCCCAAGAAGCTGTTATGATTGCCATTATGCATATAGAGAGATTGGTAGTAGCTGTTGAGCACTTAAGCGAATTAACAAAATCTCAAATTAAAGAATGTCTCAGATTGTAAAATCAATAATTTTTGAAAGCATCTAAAATATTAAAAACGAAAAAAGTAACAAGCGGAATTGCTTTTGTGGAAAATCTTATAATTTTTTTTTTATTTGCAAATTCCAAGACAAATTTAAACAACAGCTGATAGGACATGTCTAGAAACATTCAATGAAAATACAAAATCCAGGCTTGAACTCTTATTCAAAGTGGCCAAAGCTTGAAATCATATATTTTTATGTAATAAGGGGATTTGTTTATAAAATGCAGACCTCTTGTAGATAGGGTGGGAGGTTTTTGACACTACAGTGATGTTGTTTCAATTTCAGTAGCAAGTGAAATTTTTTAGAGCTAAAATACTAGTCTGATTTCTAAAATGTATAACTTTACAAGGTGAACTCTTACTACTCATAGCTGGAGAAATAAGTTCATGCCTTTCCTAAGGTGTTTCAATTAGTTTGACCTTGGTTTGCGGATTCCATTCTCTGCACCATTAACCATTAAGCCACCAATGCCTCCAAACTCATAGTTACAGGACAAAAGAGAACTGAAGAAAGAACATTGAATTGTTTAAATATGAAATAATTATTATAAGTATTATAGTTGAATAAATATTAAGTATAACTATTATTATTACTTGCAGTTTATTTACTTTGACATCTTGATATTTACCAAGTTTAGTATAGTGGAGGTGGATAATAGGAAGATTGCTTATCTATTTTCAGTGGAGATGGTTTTTTGCATTGCTAATCATTCAAAATATTTGCTTTTATCTGGACATGAAAACAAATTTCTAGCACTGATATGAAATGTACCATTCTCTTATCCATAGGGCTATTTCACATATAAATCCATATCATTACTTATTGCATATAAGAAAACCATGTTAAACACTATGTATATTTTTTTTGAAAGCAAGGATTGAGTTTTACTTCAAACTGATGTGGACAAATCTCATTCTAGTCATAATCAATTTCATGAAATTGGTGAAAATAAAGTTATTAGCAAGAATATCTGAATTGTTCATATACTATGAACAGTGTATGAAAATATATATAAAAAACATTGTAAAGAAATGTGGTAGGGAGTGAGATGGAGGCAGTGCGTAAGAACTTCCAGTAATATTTGTGGCATGCACATGTAACTTGATTTTACTTAGTTCAAATATTACTAACTGAATTATGTTATTTACACTATTTACATCATTAGGACTGTTGTCCTTACCTTTATTGCCTTATTCACAATATTTTGGCTCATGTATGTTCTGAACTCTTCAGGAGATATACATTGGATTATCATTTCATAAACAGATGCTGAATTACGTTGTTTGCAATTCTCAAAATCTGAATTATTTGCACTTTTCCTGTATTCTTTCAAATGTGCTTTGTTAAATTTGACAGATTTGTCATCTCTCAAAAATAGTTCTCCAAAGTCGTAGCTTAAACAGAAAAATAATCATTAGGTTTAACTATTTTCAGTTCTTTTCAATATCATTATTGTTATTAATGTAATTTCTCCAAATAAATTCCCTTTATCTTTGACTTTCTTTTTCATATCACTACATCAATACCAACTAATCTGGGTTGAAGGATTGCATCCCAAGTGTATAGTACCCCCAATACAAAAATGGATAGGATTTACATGTGCCTTAAGACACTTTTCATTTGAATGTGAAGTTTGTTTTACCTACTTTTTGAGAAGTAGGTTATGTAAAAAAAAAAATAAAAAAAAATGAATATATATGAAGTAAATAACAAATATTTCATCTTGACTTCAGTCACTTTTCCCAGCACCATGATCTGATCTGGCTTCCTTCAGTCTTTGCTATAAATATTTTCATGGCAGTTGTTCTGATGAGACCTCCTTAGTACCTTGACTATGTAAATTTAAGTATACTACTATTAGGACCTTTAAATATAAGGGCCATCTTTCTGGCAGCATTTGAATTTCATGTTGGAAAAATGATATTTGGGGCTAACTATGAATCAACCCATATTTTGCATCTTTGTAAGAATGAAAGTGCTGCTCAGCCAAGCCATGTATCATCGATCGGAACAAGTGATAATTGGACAGTAAATACAGTGGATGGTGTAGGACTTTCCATTTAAGTGTTTTCAAGTAGGTTTTCGCCTGTTTTGCAATATGTGGCCTAGCGTTGTCATGTTGCAAAAATCACTTTATCGTACATCTGCTCGTATAGCAGCCATTTTTTTTTTTTTTCAATACTTGGCTCAAATGCATCAATTGTACTTGATAGCAATCTCCTGTCGGTTTGAGCAGCTCATAAGAAACTACACTCAGCTGATCCCACCAAATGCAGTGCAAAAGCTTCAAAACATGGATATTTGGCTTTGCTGGAGATGTTTACACATGGCTGGGCTTACCCCATGATCTCTTACACTTAGAATTATCATAATGTATCCACTTTTCATCACCAGTCATGATATGGTGCAAAAAACTTTTCCTTTTCTGCTGTTGAAGCAGCTGTTCACATGTGGCAAGACACTGTTTTTAACTCATGCAGCACCCAATGTCCTTGCTCTTGAAACATTCCGAATGCTTTCAAACATTTTGAAACTGTTCTGTGATCAACTCATAATGATTCTGCAAATAATGCTTCCAATTCTTCGTCTTCAAATTTTTTCAGTGCACCAGAGCATTCTTTATCTTCAACATAGAAATCATTATTTTTGAAGTATCTAAACAAATCTTTGCATGTTGTTGCCAACGGAGCATGGTTGCTGTAAGTTTCAGTTGCAGATTTCTTTTGAATAAAGTAGTGCAGTAAAATTCCCTGCAAATACACTTTCTTTGGCACAAAATCTGACATGTTTAATGCAATGAAAAACAAAGTTGTTTACTCTTTGGCAAAATGACATACATTGAATTTCAAGTTTGCTCATAGTACTTCCTTATAGATGCATTACCATCTAAAACTACACACATGCAGTTCTGGGAACGCCATCTGTTGGAACACAGCGAGAACTTGTTCAATGTCTAATAGATTGGCAATTAGGTTTCATTGTTTTACTATTGAAATAACTAAATGTAACCATAAAGTTCTATTTTAATAGTTTCTTTTTTTTTTTTTTTTGCACTTCTCATCTCTGTAACTTTCTTCCAGTTTCTTGCTTCCCTGCCACCTACAATGATTAGGTGAACATTGTTTGAATATATTAAAAATACGAAATTCTTTATTCCAATAAAAATGTAAAAATTAAGAGAAAATACACAAAAGAATATTATTTGAAATACAAATAACATTAATAAAACAATTTACTAAGAAAAAAAATCTTTTAACCTTAAGTTATGATACTACGCGCAAGTAGTCATCAACTGAAGGTTGCTCACAAATTTTTTAACTTTTCCATTTATGTCATTGCATTTTTTTTTGCCGCTCTTGATATTTTGACAACCTGCTCTTACATGTGCAATATGAATTTCTTCCAAGTCTTGTTCTCTTTTAAGAGAATCTAAGAATTTCTATATTGTGGGATGATGCTGAAAAATAACCTTATGCCATCCTTCAACAGCATTATTAGTCCTAGCATTGACTCTATCAAAGCAAGACCACATGCATATTTCAAATACTTATCATTTAATATAATTGTTCTTTAGTTTAATTTTCATTGAAACAATTTAAAATTTGAATACATATTTTTCTAATAATTGTTTGCAAACAATTATTTTCAAATTTTCTTGATACGCCTACAATGATAAAAAAATTTAAATGCAATGTCTGTTGTCATCTTCTGTCTTCTTTTATTATGCTTTTTTGCTTAATAAAGTCTTATTCTTTTCCACTCCAAATAACTCCTTGCATCTTAGTGACATTATTGCCTTGTTTAGAGTGAAATGATTACAAAAAAATGCACTAAAGATTTTCACCAAAAACTGAAAATGTTGGATTTTGTACAAAGTTGTCCATTTGGTTAAAAAAGAAAAAAAATTAACATTTAAAACAAATTCTTTGAAAGTCATGACTGTACCAGTTACTTATAAGTAGTTGAAGTCAGTCAAGTAGATGTAAAAGAAAATCTCTTAAGAACTTTTCAGTAAAACAAGTTGTCTTTTATTTTTCTCATTTAGGTTTTTATTTTATTTTTTTCCATAAAGGAATTATTTCATCTACACTTAAATTGTCTTATTTTTTCAGCTTGCTGGCGTTGATTATGTCTACTTCATGCAATGCAACACTCTGGACCGACGCAATCGAACACTGAAAATAGAAGCCCACAATGAAAGTTTTGCGTCTAGAGTCACTGTCAATGAAACTTGTATCTATTCAGTAAGCTTATTTTTATCAGTTCTTACAATTTTTTTCTTTTTAAATTTTAATTCTTCATTCTCTTAACTCCCTATACTAAAAAAGTACATTAACTACCTAATATAATCCATTCATGGTTTACTAGATTGTCTCTCAGAACAGAAATGGTCAGCTTCTTTTTATCACTCTAGAAAGTACCTGACCTCTTCTGTTTTGCTTTAATCTGACTCTCCTTTACACAGTTTTATAGAAGATTACTTATTTTCCATTCTACACTCTTTTTTTCCGCAGGCATTTGTCCAGCCTTTCACTACTCAATTGCTATTTTCATAACATACGTTCAGATGAGCTTCTCTTTAGTTTCACCGGTTCAAACCTTTATAGCTAGGCTTGCAATGTCTACCATCAATTCACCTATATTTCCTACATATTCCAATTTTGAGGAGGAAGTTCTATTTACAATTTTTACTGAGAACTGCTACTTTGGGAACAAACTTGTGTGAATGCTTCCCTGAACTATCTTAACCAAAGTCAACGGTTGATAGCTATCTGTTATGTACGTACCTATGCATAGTAATAGGTATGTCCTAATCCTTATATAATAAGTTGAACACTATTGAGAGAGTGGTATTTTTTTTTTACTGTCTAGCAGTTCTCTACTAGCAGTGGTTATCTACTTCATACACCTTGCAAGTCTTGTATTTGATGATGTTATAAATATTACTATTTATTTCCAACCTCTGTATTTGATTATTTCTCATTCAGTAACCTTTTAGTTTACAACACTATCCTCTTTATCCTCACTTTCTTCTATTTATATAACACTTTACCATGAATGGCTCTTGAACCTTGTATTATGCGAACTTTATTGGAAAAAAAGAAAAAAAAACGCTACTTTAATGAGTTTGGTACTTATTAGATGCTTCTAATGTAACCTTGTGCAAAACTAGTCTTAGTAAATAAATATAATCAAGAGATTACAATGACAAAAATATTGTATTTGTACATACTGTTTATATTATGCATTCACTAATTTTTTTTTCATAGAACCTATTGATCTTCAATTATGTTGCTACATATAGATTCCTGAGATATATCAGGATAATTGAAAATGTATCTGTGCTGTTCATGACAATAATGTCTAAACAAACTATTGACAAGCTTAAAAATGTATTTAGTCACACATTATATGCTACTTTTTTCCTATTGGTTTTTCAAAAATATAAAATCAATATGTGACTAGAGAACAAAGTTGAGATACAAGAAGAATAGTTTTCACAATGTTACTAAGCATGAAGTTGTTAAAAATTAACCTCCCCCCATCATTTAGTTTCTTATAAATGCCCCCTCTCTAATCATTTCAAACATCTTGCTGATTAATGATAATTTTGATAGTTACTTCAGCCTTTTAGTGTCTTTTCACTACAAATGTTAGTTGGTTTCAAACTCTTTCATTCACAGTCCTGGGTATAGCAATAAACTGCATCCAGTTGCAAGGCTTCTGATTGGGAGGTTTTGAGGAGCAAGGAACTACATCTTAATTGCTGTTGTTTTCAGGTCCACCCTGACTCAGAGAGGTAGCACCTGCTAGGGTCCCAGCTATGGGCAAATAGTTACCCACCAAATTACTTTCAAAACACTATGAAAGTATAAAAATATACTTTAAATAGTAAAAATTCCAGAAATATTTTTTCAAAAGAAAATATTACAAACAATACATTTTTGAAGAAGAAAATATTACCAAAATATTACCAGCAATACATTATGGAAGAAAATTAAAGAAAAAATATTACCAGCAATTATTTTATTTTTTGGAGAAAAAAATATACTAGTAATACATCTGTCGACAAAATTCTCTTTACCAAAATATGTCAATGAAATCTGATCTACAAACTGCTTTTTAAAAATACAAAACTAGAAGACATTTTGAGTTTTCTAAAAAGAACCAATTTTTTTCATCAAAATCTGATGAAATCCACCTTTTCACTATAACCAAATATTTTAAAAAAGAAAAGGATAACAATATCCTAAAACTCTTCCTTTTTGGCATTAAATAACCCACAGAGATTGATATGATGCCATTAAAAAAACTCAAACTCTTTAATTTAGAAACTTAAATGGGAATTTAGTAGGTGTGTATATTTGCATGGTAGTCATCAGAAAATAGTTTTAGATTGTAAGAATTTTTTTTATGACAAATGTTCCAGTGATCTTCATTCTTTTGTTTTACCAGTTCAGACCTTTACTGCTAGATTGCCTTATTTTTTTATTTATTTATGATTTAACCTTCTGCAGGTTATTTAAAGCCAGAATATACTTTTAAATTGTAAGATTTAAAATTTTTTTAAAGGTAATAATGATTTATTAATGCAAGTTTCACTAATTAACCCATAGAGAGGTGGTGAAGAGTTGGATCCTTACTTTTCCCAAGGGTATTTGAATGTAAGTGAATATGACAGACTCAACTGGAATTGGAACTTGGCTCTCCAATTTCCAATTCCAAACCATTATTCACTACACTATCTGCACATCTAAGCTTACAGTGTGTGGTATTCTTAAGTGGTTACTCATTTAGTTGCTGACCAGGCTCATGTTGCTTAACTTTGGTGATCATACAAGAATCAGTGTTTCAATGTAATATGGCCATAAGTCCATTACTGCTAACATACTACTTCCACAGAATTAAATCACACTTGTTTCCTCCATGTCCCATTTGTAAGAAGTTTTGTTCAGACAGTTTTTTTATCCAAGAATTGCCATTTGTAGAGCAGACTCCCATGTAGGTACATCTCTGAATACTTCCATTTTGACTTAGTCAACGGTCATTCATTGTCTTACCTCTTTATCCTTATAATCTTCACTTTATGCCATCTTTTCTATTCATATGACACAATTCATTCCTTATTTTGGCTGTAACCATCTAACCTAGTGGCTCTTGAGATTTGTATTATATTAGCATATGAAAAGTCCATAAATAATCAAGTGGTCTAGACAATAGGTGTTCATGATAGTAATTCAAATCATTGTATTTTGTAATTTTTTACTAAAATTATTAAAGGAAAAAAAAAAGGAGATTAAAGAAAAAAAAAATGGTCTTTTTCAGTGAAATACAGATATTGACGAACATGAAAATTATCATCTTAATTTGCTTCTTTTTTTTGTCTTGTACTTTACAGGTTCATCCTGAAAATCCCAACTGGACCTGTTTTGAACAAAGTGCCAGTTTAGATGTTAAATCTTTCTTTGGCTTTGAAAATACACTGGAAAAAATTGCAATGAAACAGTACACCATCAACATCAAAAAGGTAAAACAATCATTTAATGTATTTGTGGCACAATCTGGCTTCAAAGATGCACATCAAGGGCAAAAAATAAATACAATTGAAATTTTAAAAAAAATAACCTTTGGCCTGGAGGATGCAGGATAAATATTTTAGTCTTATTTTGAGAGTATGGGGGAGTCACAACAAAAAGATTTGTGTATGTGAGTATCTGTCATATATAAAGCACTGCAACTGTCCTATGTATCTCTAAAAGGATTGACTAAAACAAATAATGAAAGAAAGCAACAAATCATTCAATTTGACACCACACTACTTTGCTTATACAAGATTTCTTTAAAAGAAAAACAACCTAGACACAAAGAAACAAGCAGTAAAGGCTCATCCAATCCTGATGAGATCAACTCCAATGATCCAGTGTAACTTGTGAGCATGAACGTTCCCTTAAATAATCAGTCTTGCCAGCCACCCACCCACCCAAGATATAGACCTGGGAATTGGGAAGAGATCAATATAGCATGGCAATGAGGAATAGCTGGCAACAATATACTCATAATGATAAACTTAAGCTCACCTATCAGCCTTTTGCTTTGTTTAGCACACATAATAAAAGGAATAACATTAATTTAATCCATATTCATTCTGTCATGCCAGACAATTTTTCTTGTCAGAATTCATCTTGTACATTTATAATTCTAACATTTGTTCATAAACTGAATATTTCTGCCATATCTGGTCTGGTGCTCTGGCTATATATTTCTAGATTCTTGACAAAATCCAAAGAAGGGTCTGTAATGTTATTGGTACTAACCTGACATCTTGAATTCAGTGTTTTCTCACTGCTATTACCTGTCACCTTTCTGATCATAGTTCTATTAAACAACATTTCTTAGGAAAGCATAGCCATGTATGTAATATAAGATAGATTTTAGTTGATAACACAATAATACTCACATATACACACAGTGAAAAGAACCTCCAGATATTAGAGGCCATCTACATTAAATCAAAGCAACCCACACTCAATAAAATGACATTTCAATTTAGTCATAACACATAACATTGCATTTAGATATATGGTTCTGTTATTAATATTTTGGTCTCTTACGAGGTGTGACATCATAGAACTGTATTACTAATATATAGATAAGTGGTGAGCAGGACAGAAAATTCATGTGTCTGTGTGTTTTTTTTTTTTCTTTTTTTCACACTTGCTTGTTAAATCTCTTTTGTCACCTTTTGTTGTCCAGAAGATTTTTTTTCACAATAACTTGCAAAATTTGATCTTGTTTTTATACTTCAAAATTGTATTCAGTGGTTTTGATTCAGTGTTACTCTACGGGTCATCTAGTTCTTTTTTTGAATGCTATTTTTTGCAATGGTTTGTGAAAATTTTAATTTTTTTTTTTTTAATTTTTTTTATCGCATTTGAATTTAGTGTGTCTTAGGTTTTTCATGTTGTTTTGCTGAGAGAAAGCTTGTATTTTTTTTTATATTTCTTCCTGCATCATGAGTATGTCATAATCTGCAGTTTGGTAGATAAGCATTACTTTGAATTTACTTCCACTACATTTGTGTAAATGTTGGGAAACGTACAATTTCCTGTTATTGGCTAGTTTAATGTTATTCTGTGCAGTGCTATTCTTTTATTCTTGTGTTGCCCCACATATATTTTTGTGCATTCATCACATTTTAGAGCATAAATTATGTTTTTGTTTTTATTTTGAATGTAGATGTTCTCAAACTTGAAGTGGTTTCCTTCTATTATGATGTTGCATACTTCGCATCTTTTTTTTAATTTTTTTATTTTTATTTTTTTTTTGTTGCATTTTGTAACCCCCTGTGTTGTGTGTTGCTTGAATTTTGATGAGGTTAGTATGTTTTTTAAATTTTGGAGTTGGTGTTTGCTTTTAATTATTTCAGTTGTTTTTAAGATTTCCTTTATTTAATCATTTTTGTTGAGTAATTCTGTGTGTCTTTTTATTGTTGTAAATAATTCTGGGTTGCTTTTGTTGTATGTGAGAATGTTTTCTTCTTTTGCATGTTTTTTGATTCCTGAGAGATTCTAATGGTATTTCTTCTGCCAGTTGGAAACCCTTGTTTATTAGTAGAGTGGGATATCCTCTTATTTGTAGTGTTTTTTGTAGTTCCTCTAGGTATATTTCACAAAGGGCTTTGTCAGCTACTACTGTGCAAATTCGTCACGCTAGGGAGTAGTGGGTGGATTTCAGACAACTTGTAGGGTGGTGACTCTTGAAATGGAGATATTGTTGGGTGTCTGTGAGTTTATGGTAAATGTCTGTGATGATGCAGTTGTTTTTGTTTTTATGAGTATGCCTAGGAATGGCAATTCATTATAGCTATATTCTAGCATGAACTTAATTTTAGGGTGCAAGTTTTGGAGTAGATTGTGTATTTATGTCTCCACATGTTGATCTCCAAAAGATAAAACAATCATCTAGATATCTCTTCCATGATTTAGTGAATTCTGTTTTTATGTCTTCCCATATTTATGTCCTATTTGGTTGTATAGGATTTCTTCGAGATATGCTAGTGTGAGTGTTGCATATGTCAGTACCATTTTTGTTTCCATCGTGGTACCTGTTGTTGGAATATAATTTTGGTTGTTAAATTGGAATAGATCGTTGTCTAAAATTAGTTCTATACTTTGTATAATTCTTTTGTGAAGTGTGTAAGGAGTATTTCTGGGTGTTTTTCAATCCAAAATGTAATGGCGCACACACACACACACACACACACACACACATATATATATCTTATTACCTATTCCCACCTCTCTCTTCCTCTTCATGTGCACAAAGTTTGCATTAAGGGAAATGCATTTTCACCGAGAATTGTGCTTTAAAATACCTTTTTCAAGAAAATGAAATTAGATATAAAATTTCACTTAAACATGTCACTGAGAAAATTAAATCATGCTAATGAATTTTAAATTTTTTTTTCATAATGAAACCTTGAAATTTTCTGTTACTGATGTAAGTTTTGTGACATGTGAGTCATTGGAATTGTTGTGGATTAAGATGATTACCATTTCAGAATCAGGTATTGGTGACTCTCATTGCAATTAGGAAATCATACAAACAATAAAAGTTTGTACTGAAAAAAAAAAGAAAAAATTATATCCAAATGAATTCTATAACAAACATAGTAACTTGTGTATTACTGACTTCAGACAATAAATTTATATTTTCTGCAAAGTTTGTGATACCTAGAATCTTTATTTTAATCATTGCCCCTAACCTCCTTCCCAAGCAAAGTAGGAGCACTACTAGTTTGCAGGTTGTTAAAATGAGAGAAAACACAGAGTATAAGGGAGTATTGAAGAAAGGATAAAAGATGACTGGTATTCAAAAAGATAGAAAATGTCAATTGACATTGCATTTTAATTTTTTGAGATTGTAGCTATGAGAGAAGCAAGTAACTCAAAGGCAGTTCCATAGGCAGGAAGTATGAGAAAAGAAACTTTTTGAGTAGAAGTGGCAGTTGCAGTTAAACTATTTCAACTGTAAAAGAGTGGGATCTTGATGGCAATTTAATAGCACACTTAAATTCATGTGGACAGAAAACCAGAGGTGGGGGAACTCATCAGAGCAGTTAACATGAAAATATTTGTAGAGAAGATAGGGAAGCCACGTCGCATCAGTGAGAAAGTGATTGAAGTTGAAATGCCAAGATTCTTCTTTGGATTTTGTCAAGAACCTCGAGATGATTAGCAGTAATGCCCAACCAAATATGGCAACAGTATTCACTGCATGGATGAATGGTAGATTTATAAATGTGCAAAATCTATTTACAATATACAAAGGGTTGCAGAAAAGCTCTTGACCAAATTGCCTAACATCAAATTTATTTTTTTTATTTGTTTATTTTTTAAAACTCTTTGTTTGCTAAGAACGGTTTTGATTAAAAGGTAGACCCTTTGCAGGTAAAGAGTCCAGAGTTTATCATTGAAAGAACTCATATTTCCCTTTAGCCCCCTTCTTTTCTCAGTTTTTTTATGTGCTGCATCCCCTCAGGACATAAGCAATCATTGCTCTTCACAATTTCCTGTCCCTTGCAGCTCTAAATAAATTCTGTCTTTTTTGTATCTCTCAACCCTGCTCCATCATCCATTCTCCCAAGCTTGTCAAGTATTTTATATGATTGCCCTCACTTTGTCCTGTGAGTAACAGATTTTTCCAAGACCGCCTTCCTTGATATAAGTTCTAGAAATATCAACTGTCGCTTTCTAATAAGTATAAATATTCTTTTTGTTTCTATTTTCTCCAAAACCTTGTCATTTTCAATAAACTGTTACAATCATTGTATTTTGGTCCATTTTGATGGACTCTTTCCTTTTCATCATAATAATTTGGTTATCATATTGACAAAATACACTGGCCAGAATGTGGTTTAAAAACAAAATAGACATACTAAGAAATTCATTTAAATAATTGGAAATACATGGGATTTTACTCTTATGCTTCATTCTACTATATATTTCTAGTCAAGGGAGATAAATCACTAATTCAAATACAAAAACCCTACAAAATTGTTGATATAATATCTCACTTGATAGCATTGATCTAGCTAGATATTTTGCTTGTGTTAATTTTTTTTTATTCAGACTCCTTTAGGAGCAAAAATTTTCATATTGATTTTTTGTTTTAAGAAAAAAAAAACTCTTATTTGAAAGTAGATTAGTCTAGATATATTCCTTTCATCAAAGACTGGTGTTAAGACATTTATTACAGTTAAGCTGGCTAGATGTAACTATAAATTCTATGCTAACAGTTTCTTTTGTCACACTTCTTGCTTGTGGAACTCCATTCTGGATCCATGCTTTCCAACCAAAAAATTTAAATGCAGTGTCAACTGCTATCTACTATTTTTCTGATTATTCTTTCCTCTTCTGACTCATAATTTGGTCCTGGGTATGATGACAAACTGCATCCAGCACCTCTCAATTGCTGCTGTTCTGGGGTCCACCTTAACCCACAGTGGTAGCGCCTGTTAAAGTCCCAGCTATTGGCAAATAGGTAACCCCCAAACTGGGATCAAAATCCTATGAAAGTATGAAAATAGGCTTTTATAGTAAAATTCTAGCAATACCTCTTTGGGGAAGAAAATATTATTCGCAATACATTTTCGAAGGAAAAAAAATATTACCAGCAATACATTTGACTTTCAATGAAACCTGAACTACAAACTGATTTCTTACAAAGAATTCATATTCTATTCATATGAATGAGCCTCTTTTAAAATTTTGTCAGCATTAAATAACCAATTGAGGTTGATATGCCATAAAACAAAATAAATAAAATCATTGCTCATTATTACTGTTTTTGTTCTTAATTCTTCCACACCCTGTAACTCAATTAGAAGCTTTACTGCCTTGCATGGGATGATACTTATTAAAAAAAAATAAAAATAATATACTTTTCAAATCTATTATACTTACTCTGATATGACTGTCAATACTTAAACTGAAATAGCATTGATGCCAAAAGGCATTCATGCACAACTGAGTGAAAGCCAATATATAAGTAGATATTTAAAAGTCCTAGCTTATTCTTCAGATTATCCTTATATAAAATATAAAACTAACTAGTTATTCATTTTTCTACTCTTTAAAACTCTAAACATTCTATAAATGATGAGAATGTATAAATAATATAACAAATATCCTATCTATATCATTTTCTCTCATTTTTAAGGGTTTTTCTTTAAGAAGGACTTTAGATTTGATCATTTTCTTTTTAAGGGTAAAGAAGTGATAGAATATTACATCAACGAACTGCTGAAGGAAAACATCACCTACATCCCTCCCTGGACAGAGAGCCCAACAGATAAAGAAGGTACTAATGAAGAAGCCAGTCTAGCTAAAGGAGTCAAAGCAATAAGCTGCCAAGATAGTAATGCCTTAGCACGGACTGGAAGCACTTCCAGTCAAGAAAGCCGCAAAAGTGATGGTCAGGCACATATAGAAACTATGACAACCATGACAGAAGGTAAGCAATTTTTGTTATTTGAATTTGAGGGATCTGCACCTAATTCCCACATTAAACATGTATTTACCTTGTTCTTTTTAGCCTGGGTTTACCTATAATTTTAAAAATTATTTCTATTTTTAAATCTTATTTGCTAGTGTAACCTATTTTAAAGGTATTTTATTGAATATTGTAACTTATTTTGGTTTCTGTTTGAATTTCAGTGATTATTTACACTATTTAAATTTAGGCTATTCATCTTTGTTGTTGTTATCACAACATTGACCATCAGGTGTATATTGATCCTGGTAGTTTGGTATACCAAACTGAACTCTTTATTTAATCTATGGGAGTGGATGATTCTCTGAAAATATGTTATCTAGTTCTTACTTTTAGTACTTGTACTGCTCATTTTTTGCTCACCTAGTTTCCATTGAGTATACTACCCAGCCCAGAGATTGAACTCATAATTCATGTCACCAAATTAACAAACCGTGCTTTAATCTATTAGGCTATTGTTCCATAGGATTGAATGTAAATACATAAATATTGTTTTGGTTTGTTCTTTAAATAACTATTTTTATTGCACATGCTGCAGTTTTTTTAAACCCTTGATTATACCATCTTTGTCACAATTATTCATTTTATTTCTTATACTGTGTCCAACTCCTTATCTTTTGTGTTTGTGGGATCTTATGCAAATTAGCTGAGTTGTATTTAAGTACTAAGTGAATAATTGTCAGCATTCCATTATGCCACATATGATGATGGTGTACGATGTATCAAGTACTGAAACTGAGATATACCAGACATAAGTGTTTATGTTGGATATTATAAACATTCGATGATGGTCATTATCTTTTGTATTCTTCCAGTTTTATTTCGATTGTCTGATTTGTTTGGTTTACATATCCACATTGATTCAGCAGATACACCAAAATGTTCTTGCTATAAACCTCAATGTCAATATGTAATGCATATAGTAATACATTGTACTAATCAGAATGTTATAAAGCATGCTTTTCTGATGCATATTAATTTCAAAGATCATCCATGTATTACAGATAATTCTTGTATAATTATTCTACACCAGTTATGAGCAAACTGCAGCTTGTGGGCCACATGCAATCTGATTGGCCTTCTGAGTGGCATGCATAATTTCATGAGGAAAATTATTTAAAATTTTGTTCATTTCATTTTATTTCCACTTGTTCACTAACATTTTCTTATACATAACCGCATACATAATCAATGATTAAGTACAATGTTTGTTTGTTTTTTAATTTTGTCACATTTTGTTGATAAAGTTTTTATAATTTTAAACCATTGGCAGCTTTAACTAAAGATATGTGCAAACTTTGTGATTCTTCTGGAAGAGAAATATACCTTTTTTCTAAAAAATAAGTATTTACAAAGTCAAAATGAATAAATTAGAAACAAATTACATGCAGTGGTGTGTGTTAATCACACTTGTTTTTGATTAAGTCATTTTCTGTTGTGTATCAACCCTTGCAGGCTATTTAAAGTAATAAAAAACTTCTAGATTGCAAGAATATTTTAGCATAAGAATGATTTAGTGATACATCTCTTAGTAATTAACCTATAGCTTGGGGGAGAAGAGGTGGCTACATACCTTTCCAAGGGTATTTGTACAGAAGTGAATATGTCATCAGGGATGTTATACCAAAACTTCAGTTTTTTTTTTTAATTTGAAAATTAATCTTTTCTCCAAGCATAAACGAAATTTGAATTTTCCCCATTTATAAAGCAGATATTTCTGTGCATGTTTTTTTTTTTTTGTGGTGGAAATGGCTGTGGTACTATCAATAAAAAATATCAGCTTGGATTTTCTTAGTAGTACAGTCAGTGTTATGATGAACTATATTACATGTGAACAAGGGCTCGAAAAAGCTTCTCCATACCTGTTCTACAGCCTTGAAATATTAATATACTTATAAATATGTAATTTAGCAACAAAAGCTACACTGACTTTACATTTTTTATGACTTATGAAGCTTGAAATGCATTTGTTACATTTTTCATCAATTTTCTTTTATTATGGAGTAAGAGAGCAGTACATTAACAAAATGATACTGAGGGTACAAATATACAAATCCCAATTTACCCATCATGAAACTCAGTCTGTTAAGGGCATAACAAGTACATGCATCACAGCCAAATGTACACAAAATGGTGACAGGTTTTGATAAAACAGTGCATAACTTTGCAGGTAGTGTCCAGTTAGAAATACAAACAGGTCAATTAACTCAGTCTACTCAGATGGCCTTAGATTGAGGGTTTTCCCAAGTATCTAGATGGGACTCCCAAGTCAGCTTGGTCGCCACATCCTTCAAACTAAAAAAGGAAAACAATCCTCAGCACCCAGCCATGTTGCCTCTCCCATTCAGGAACAGAGATGCACAATGTGCCACCTCCTATATTATAATTTTTTTTTTTTTCTAGAGCAACGACTTCAAGTTGAGCCATCAAGTGTAGAGACTGCTGAACAGAAAGCCAAAAGTAAGTCTTTCCTATTAGTATAAAGGCCTTATTAGTGCTGTCCAAGCTAATAAAGTAATTCATTTGTGTTTTTTTAAGTTTTCTGTTTGAAGTTACTGAGTTAAAAATCAAATTGTGAAGGAAATGTTTGCACAGATACAAGGAGAAAAAAAATTAAAATTTAATACAAAAAAATATTGTTTTCTTGGCTTTGTTTTATATTTTCCAACCGTAGCAGAGATCAGTGTTTGAACCCTGATAAGTACAAAAATTTAAAATAAAGATTTTTAATTAGGCATGCTCTCCTCACTTGGATGGTTGTTATAAAATTTTTTAACTTCATTTTTCATAAAAATAAAGTAAAAATGTTTTGTTACATTGTTTTGTAGAATATGTGAAGACAGAACCATGTGTAAATTCAGGAAAGCTGGAAGCAGAATACATTCAACGCTGTCTTGGACATCTGACTCCTGTTCAAGAAAGTCAACTTGTACAACTTCGTCAATGGTTGCAGGAAACTCACAAGGGCAAGGTAAGTAAATGTAGCTATATACTATGATGCTAAGAGTAAACTTTTCCCTTTCCATTTTTTTTTTTTTTGTATTAGTGTGAATTGAGGAAGGTGTATGGTAAGTACTTTTCTAAGTAAAATCTTCTAACAGGGTTAATTTGCATATATATATATATATATATATAATTTAAATATGGACATGTGAGCATCTGTGTAAAATAAATTTTTGTGGGGATATTTTGAAAATCAACTGTTGTACCATTTGGGTCTGATGAGCTGCAATAATAATGTCATTATGCGGTGAAATATGTATTACCTATTGTAATAAATCAAAAATCTTTTCTAAATTATATTACTCTGTTAAATTAAATAAATGAATTTAACATTGAGTTCTTTTGAGTTTCTCTGTCGGAATTTACCTGGATAGTATACCAAGTGTGCTACACTATATATATATATATATATATATTATGTAACTGCTTTCATTTAACCATAGTAGAGAACCTTCCTGCTTGCCATCAGCATAGCTCACACTGGACTCAAGGACAGCAACAAACTGTGCCTTCTTGGCCTCACGTTTCCATTGATTTGAAGTGGGAGGGCTACATGAAAACAATAGCTCTATCTGTTGCAAGGTGTGTTGTATCAGAAAATTTTACTTGTCAGAATGTACCATTCATCTGTACATTGAATATTGTTGGCAGCATTACTTCATGAGGACTCGTGTTAGATGCAAGCTGAACTTGCAAGAATCATCAGAAATTGATCACATAAGTTTTGAAACATTTGAAAGCATTAGGAATTATTCAAAAGCAAGGACATTGGGTGCTGTATGAGTTGAAGCCAAGAGATGTTAAGCAACGTCTTGTCATGTGTGAACAGCTGCTTCAGTGGCAGAAAAGGAAAGTTTTCTTGCGTCATATCATCACTGGCAATGAAAAGTGGATACACTACGATAATCATAAGTGTAAAAGATTGTGGGGTAAGCCCAGCCATGCATCAGCCAAATAGCCATGGTTCAAAGCTTCTGGTCTGCATTTGTTGGAATTAGCTGGGTGTAGTTTATTATAAGCTGCTCAAACTGACTGAAACCATCACAGGAGATCACTATCAACTACATTTGATATATGTGAGCAGAGCATTGAAGAAAAAAACGGCTGCTATTTGAGTAGAGACACAACAAAGTGATTTTGCAACATCACAGCACTAGGCCACATGTTACAAACTGGGTGAAGACCTACTTAAAAAGCTTAAATTGGAAGTTCTATCCCTCCCACCATATTCACCAGACATTGCCCCCATCCAATTATCACTTGTTACGATCCATGGCACATAGCCTGTCTTAGCAGCACTTTTGTTCATAGAAAGATGCCTAAAATGGGTTGACTTGTGGTAGCCACAAAGGGCATGTCATTTACTGACATATAATTCAAATGCTGCCAGAAAAATGGGGGGAAAGTAGTGGCTAGCATTGGGCAGTACTTTTAGTGACATGTTTTTTTTTTAATTTTTGTTAATAAAACATTACTTTACATGGAAAATCAGTGAGAATTTATTCAAGTTTCTAATATATTAATATTATGAACTAATATATATATATATATATATATATATATATATATATATATATTATAATGAACACTAAACAAATTGTCTATCATTATATTTGAATCAAGAAGAAAATTTGCAGTAATTTTTAGCAACACAGTTTTGCAGTTATTTGTTACCACATCTCACACCCCTGAAGATGATCTCAGGAGATTGAAAGTACTCAGGAACATCGAGAAATGAATAATAAAATTGTCTGTCAAAGTTACAGTTAATTTTTTATATCTTTTAATTATAATGTGCAAAAGATTATCCGTGAGTATAAACAGATTTTATTAAAAAATAAGCAGACAATAAATAAGCAATTTATTTAATCTAACATGTCTCAAAGAACATTTGCTACCTAAATACATAAATTATATATATATATATATATATTATATATAAGAACTCTTATATATAATATTGTTTTTGATATGAGAATTCAACATGTTCTATACTTGATGCCCTACATGTGTGTGCCTTTGATGATTTTCAAGGCCAGTTTGAGATACACACAGGATAAGAAATACCATTCTTTGTAATGGTTGCAGGAATGTTAAAGTAATGTTTGGTGTTTTGTTTTGTAATATTTAGATGTTCAATGCATGACACCTCAAAAGTTGTAATGCCTTTCATGTATACACACCTCTACTTGGCATGATCAGAAGCCCCTTCCTCAAAGGATGGCAGCGTCTCCCTATCAATCTTGTATATAACTCAAATTTCAATGGATTTTAATTTACTGTTTTATTTTCTCTCTTCATCTTTTTCTTTTTTCTCTCTCTTCAGATCCCCAAAGATGCTCATATTCTCCGTTTTTTACGGGCTCGGCAATTCAACATTGAAAAAGCCAGAGAAATGTTAGTACATTCTCTTGCATGGCGAAAATTGCATAATATAGACCACCTTTTGGAAAACTATCAACCATCCCCTGTGATTCAGAAGTATTACCCAGGAGGTTGGCACTTCTCAGACAAAGGTGGGTAGGTTTTAGAAAATACTTGGCAGTAGCTCATTACTATGGTGTGTGCTTTGTTTTTATAAATCAAAAAACCCATGTCATCTTCGTGTCAGTTTAAACTGATGCCACCCCCCCCCCTCATATAAACTATAATTATATACTATAATTTTGGAAAGTAAAAATTTTGTTTTTCCAAAATATGTTGGAAAATTTTCAAGTGTTCATCTGAATAAGAAAATACAAACTTTAAAGAAAATGGCCACAAATATAGAATAAAGAAGGTATCAGCTTAAACTGATACTAGAAGGATATGGCTTATGACGGACATAAAAATTCAGGAAAAGATTCACATAATTTTAGCTAGCGTTAGGATTTGTTTATTATATCAGGGTTAAATAAGCTTGATGTTAATCTGTTAAAAAATTATGAGTAAAAAAAATATATCTCTGGAGTTGATTTTATGGCTTATCAACTTTTAGCGGGTTATTTAAATTGGATTGCAGTAGATATCTGTGCAGAATGAGAAATTGGAGAGCTGAGTTCGAATTCCAGTTAGATTTGTTGCGTTCACTTATGCACAAATACCTTTGAGAAAGATCTTAATCCGTCTTTCTACCCTAGATATGGGTTAAACAACAGGACAGATTGGGTTCTATAGCTTTGGTTGGCAACCAGTTTACCACAGAAAGTAATGGCAACCTACTGTTGGAAAATCTTCTGCCTAGTTAGTCATGTCTGTTTCGAGATGATCGTCCAAGTATGTATCACTTAACTGATTTCTCCGATAAGAGTCCTATTTAACATATAGATTCAAGGAAGACTTGTGATGAGTATTAATATTGATTAGAGACTACTGTTAAATGTAAAATCAACCAAGTTAGTATCCAATTTTATTGTGAAAGTCTTTAGTTAAATCATCTTGTATTGGAAAATTACCCTCTCAGGAAAAAAGCATACATGTTTTGTTGTCTTAGTTTGACAAAAACTGGTTTGATTCACTATGCTGTGAAAACAAGAAGATAAAGTGATAAATGATGAAGGTTAATGTTTTATAGTCTTATTTTTTAATTTTTTTTTTTTTTTAAATTTTAACAGCTTCATTTGATTTTCTTACTTTAAAAAAATTTCTAATAAATATAGGGAAATTTGCATTTACTCATTCTGACTAACTATGAAGTATCCTCAATACTTTGAGAAATTCTTTGATTTTTGTGTAAATGATTTAGCTGAAGTTTGCTTGTCATTTTCAAATATCTGTAAATGATATTTGTTAATCTCATGACTTTGTCTAGAGTTTTTGTCTAATTCTTGAGGACTGTAAAGAAGAATTACTACAGATCAGAGACTTAGTGGGATGTGCATTTTTTGAAACAGACAAAAATTAAAAAGATCTTGTAGTTTGAGCTATTAGTCAGCAGGCAGTGTTGTTTCATGTGAGAGGAAAAAAGAAAAGCTGATAATGTGTCCCGTTTTATTTTAAAATGGGTCCCATGTGCCATTTGACAGGTTCTTTAACCAATCAGCAGTAGACTGATATAAAAATAAATAATGCAATAGTTGGGGGAGCTTGTTTTTCTTGGAATTTCTCACTGTTGTTACATTGTCTCTAGTATTGGTATTGGCTGGTATTCCTTGGGAATTTGTCTCTAATGCTTTCTGTTGTTCCTGTGAAGATTTTCTACAGAAAGATTGTAATTTAAAATTCTTGGTTTGATGTAGACGGCTTGCCATGAAATGTAAAAGGCATCCTTATCTTGATTTAAGCAATGATTGAATCTTTACAGCATTCCTCTATTTCAAACTGATTTTGACTACCAAGAAATTTTAATTGTATTAAATGTTGTCTTTTACATCATTAGGACATAATTATTTTCTTTTTTGATAGATGGCCGTCCAATGTACATTCTAAGACTTGGACAGATGGATGTTAAAGGTCTGATGAAAGCTGTCGGTGAAGAGGCAGTATTAAAACATGTAAGTGCATTTATTGCCATATTGTGTGTACTATTAATACTTTATTATTTATCTATGATAATATTACTTTTGAGATATATCAAAAGTTAAATGATTGTACAGATGTTGCTATATTGAAAGGATTTAATTATGCCTTAAGTCTTCCATTCGGCATCTCTATTGTTTTACATATCTAGGCCAGAGACAAACATGGAACATGGCCCTCCTCTCTTTTCTCTTTACTGATAAATCTTCAGTTATATATAACATTGATATTTCAATGGTTTTATTTAAAATTGTCAAATGAGTGCCTTTCTGTTTAATATTATCAGGTGTCTACTGCAAATTGGATGTATTCAGTTTCCATTTAACTTATAGCTAAGATGATCTTTTGTTATAAGAAAGGTTGCAGGACTTTACTACCACTATTCCTTCATTGGTACCACTTTTGATTAATGTTGCTTACTTTATGTAACCACAATAGTCACTGTATTATACTCATTTGGAGAATGTAACAGACTAACCGTTGCTAAATGAATGACAAAATAGAAAAAACATCCTATGTAACACCTTTTTTCACCTTTACAAGGACTTCAGAAAAAATGTTTTTGTTGATGAAATCCTATATACCTGTTCCCCTGCTTATCTATATAATATATAGAAAAGGCAACCTGTGAGTCTGTGTGTGACTGTAAGCTATGCACGCCTACATTTTTTAAGCTACGCCATTCAAACTTTCTAGGGACACATATTTACAGGGAAGCCAGGTCGACACATACTTTTTGAGTTTAAGTTCAGCAATTTTCCCTTTTGCACTTTTTGGCCAATGGAGCCGATTGTTTACATTTGCTCCGTAAAACATTTAAGATCTAAGATGATTGTTGAATTGCATCACAGAAATCAAATTGCACATGCTAAATGTGACTAAAATATTTTTTTATTAAAAAAAAGAATTAAAAAAAAAAAAAAGAGAGAGATCCTTTATATTTAATTTTTATTCTGACGTTTTAAAAATTCATTTGGTCAACAAAAAAATGTGGATATTTTTCCCCGTAATTTTGAAACAAAAGAAATATTTAAAATAAGTGTTTTTTCAAACAAAAACAAAATGTTTAAAAAAAAAAAAAGGCCAATGGTTAATTTAATTATTTAAGTCTATTTCTTTTTTTTAGATTTAGTATTTTACACTTCAGAAAATAAAATTTTAAAATAATAATGTGGCATTTAATGTAACTTTTTCCTCTAAAATGTTTACATTTTTAAATATTCTTTGAAAATTTCTGAACTGAGGGCATAATAGTTTTAATATTTCTAATTTCAGTAAAACAAAATAAATAAGTTTTATTTTTATGTTAAATTCATTTAGTCAACAAAAATGTAAATACTTTTCCCTGTAATTTGAAACAAAAACAAACGCAATGTTGTTTGCAATGTCACACCAAATCACATTTAAAACAAAAGAAAATAGATTTTTTTAATGGAATTTTTTAACAATTTTTAAACAACAATTTTTTTATATAATTATTTTTTTATATAACTGAGTGTTACTACTAAAATGTTCTGAGTTGCACGGGCAACGCCAGGCTATGATGCTAGTATATATATATATATATATATATATATATATATATATATATATAGCACAGTGATGATCCACGTATACTGTCTTAATATGTACTAATAGTAGAAATAAACAAATACTGTCAAAAAACACATTTTCAAACTCAAAACGTTTTAATATTCTTTCCTATATATATATATATATATATATATATATATATATATATATATAAATCTTGAACAAAACTTTAATAACTCTCAGAAATGATTCCTTCTTTATAAGGTAGAAAATATATCTTTTGGTAACATATATAAACTTTGACTTGAAATCAATTTTATGGAACTGAATAGATGGCAAACCAAGGAAACAAAATAATCCTAGATAATTCAAGATCTTTTGCTAAGCTAAAATGCTGATCATTTTCTACAGTGTTCATTGAGCTGTAATTTTTATTCTAA
This sequence comes from Ascarosepion bandense, assembly GCA_037127315.1. Classification (NCBI taxonomy): domain Eukaryota; kingdom Metazoa; phylum Mollusca; class Cephalopoda; order Sepiida; family Sepiidae; genus Ascarosepion; species Ascarosepion bandense. Next base: position 493,257 of record JBBBDQ010028397.1, on the reverse strand, counting down.
AAAGTTGTTACATTCACTAAACTTGATTATTTTCATAAAATGTTGATCAAATTTTAAAAATGTTGTCAAAAAAAACTTAGACCATTCTGCAAATTGAAACAAAATAAATGTTTTCCTAGGATCTTTCACACTTTTCCTGATAACATATATGTCATCTCTTGGCATTGTTTTTCTCTTCTAACCACATTTTCCTTTACATTTTGGCTTGGTGGATCCAGTTTGTTTCTTTGCCTTGATGACACAACTGATAGTTGAAAGGCTTACACCATCAATGTCTATGATCTCTCTGTAAGGCTTGCCAGGGCGTTTGTGCAGTGTTACAATTTTCATATGCTTTGGAGTAATGTCCATCACAGACAATGGCCGTAGTACAACTGACAGTTGAGACAATAGTGTCTGGGTGTCAAAAAAATCTGATGCAATCACGGATGATGCAATATTTTTCAAAGCCAAACAAATTTCATCATACACCCTGAAAATAGATTCGTATAACTGCACATCATTGCAAATGACCTAATCTGAGGAAAAAATAGAAATTGATTACACCCTGTCACTCCAGTGGGTCTAAAACTGACTGTATGGTAAAAGAAAGGAAACTAAAGCAATTGTTTCAATTAATTTGCACAGGGGTGTATATGAAGAATGTACCATCAATTAGTAAAACTTGATTTTCATTTTAAATCAAAATGTAGAATTTGTTTACTGTTTTCCAGTTCTAATTCTGTGAATTTAATTTTTTTTTTTTTTAGCAAAAAAATACGTATTGACTTAAATTGACTATCTCATTTCAGTGATTAAATAATTGTAGGATGCAGAAGTAGATATACAATAATGAAAAATGAAAATACACATACACATTTGATTATACAAACCTATCAGTAATAACGTATCAATCCCTCAAATGTTGAAACTCTTTGCCCTGTGTCATTCACATGCTTCTCTTTAACTGCAAAACATTTATTATTATTATTTATTGAAGAAATAAAAATTATAATAAATGTATTATAATAAAATTATGAAAATAAAAATATTAATGATTTTGTAATTATTTACACTGTTTACATTGTTTAGACTATTTTTGTTGCTATACTCATAACATTTTGGTTATTGTATGCTCTGACCTTCTTTGGGTGATTGGAATTTTGAAATGAACCAATCTACTTTGGTGAACATGGCAACAAAGATGAAGAGAACAGTCTGAACAGTATAGTGTAAATAATTTCATTACCTCAAATATAAACATATAATTATTTTCATGAATTAAATGAATTCTAGTACCACTGATAGAAATGCTCAGCAACCTCGACATATTTGGGAATGACATTAGAGTAATCTCTGCTGGCAGCAAACCATCTACATACAGACAGGAAATGAATTCAACAGATATATGAAGATAGAAATGGGGCGTAAGATAAATGTAATGTCTTTTCACTGATTTATTCAGTTTATACAGTGAGACTGTTCTGAGGATTCTAGAAGTTATGCCAGTATTCATCATCGGCAGCCACAATCTGAACAATATAAAATATGCAGATGATACAGTGCTGATAGCAAGCACAAAGAGGAAACTACAAAACCTCCTACAGAAGGTAGCTGAAGAAAGTGGAAAGAAAGAACTATAAATAAACTACAAGAAAACTGAATACATGGTCATCAGCTAAAAAAGCAGCCCAAAATTCCAACTACAGGATGAGAATACTAAAATCAAGCAGGTACAAAAATTTAAATACCTGGGAAGTGATTAACAGAAGACAGAAAGTGCGACACTGAGATCTGAAGGCAAATTGGCATGGTGAAAGACACATTCACTAGAAACAGAGTACAGAATTGCTATGTGATGTCAGTTCCTCAGTATGGCAGTGAATGGTGGACAATCTCATCAAAGATGAAGGAAAAACTTGCAGTAATAGAAATGTGGTCCTGCAGAAAGATGCTGTGGATATCATGGATCAAGCATTTGAGCAATGATGAGGTTTTGAAAAGGATGGAAACAAAATGGAAATTAATACTGAGCAAGAGACAGCTAAAGTTCCTGGGACATGTAATGAGGAAGGAGGGCTTAGAGAATCTGATACTCACAGGTCAGATAGAGGGGAAAGAGATACAGGGAAAAGCAGCATGTAACATACTTGATGGGCCTGAGCAAATGGATGGCAGGGTTGGGTTTTGGTGGGATTACAGGAGAAAGTGTGCTAAGAGCCACCAGGGATAGGGAGACGTGGAAGGCCATGATCATCTACGTCCTGAAGGGACATGTTACATAGAAGAAGAATATTGGTGTGATACTTACTGTATATCTACTTTTGTAGTCCCCTGTATATGAAAAGTTACATATTAATGAAATGTTTTATCTAACCAAAATATCTATCTATAATGGAAAAATTATCTTTCTTAATGAATCTGGATTTTGTTTCATGTTGATTAGCATGCAGTATAAACAGGCAATAAAAATGTCCTATAAAAATTGCTTCCTCAATTATTTTCAAGGTTTCTTATTTGTCTTGATAACATATACCATTTATTGGTATTTTTAGGTCATTGCTGTCAATGAAGAAGGCGTTCGCAGAGCGGCTACTGCAACTGAACAATTGGGCTACCCAGTTAGGTATGTGAACAGTAAATTGAATGTTATCTACTACCTTTCATGATAATATGACAACAGAAACATACATTTAGGTTTTTAATCTTCTCTTGCCTTTCATTGCTTTCAAATGATTTAAACAGATAACATTTTGAAGTTTTCCACGTCACAGATATGCTGTTTGCTATATAAAGATTAGATTATATCAGTTTTAGTACAGACCCATTGACAAAGAACACTCATTGAAAATAATCACAATAATTGGTTTGCAGGGTGGTTAGAAAATTTGTAATTCAAGAAAAATTGTATAAACTTTGAGAATTATATAATCGTGTGTGTGTGTGTGTGTGTATATATAATTGTAAGACAAAATGAATCCTCCACTTTATTGTCTGATTAAATACATAGCAATTCTCATAGTTGGAAGAATAATAACTTAGTCATTTATTTATAGTTTATCATTTTAATTTATTCATGCCTATCAATTTATACATTTATGATGTTCACACTTCTTATAGTTTCCATTCAAAAACAAAACCCAACACATTGATTTTACTCCTATCATTTCCCTTACTACTGATAGATCCATTAATGATTTCTTTTAACATGTAAAAACTTACATAGAGTATTTAAGATTATGAATATATACCGATGCCAAATTTTCAATTAGGGTTGTATATATTTAACCCCCCGCTATTTTGGTATGAAAAATTCATCCACACACACATTGCAAAATTTATTCATTAAAATAATTGAACAGCAAGACAAAGAGGAACACTTTTGTAAATGTTGATGTTGAAAATTAATGTTTAATCCAGCATATATAAACAAAATGGTTAAACCACTATGTAAAGTATAAATTACAATTTTTGTTTCTTAATATTAAAATATTTGATTGACTTTTTCTTTCCATTTCTATTTTTTTTTAAGTCGAAAAGATGCTCTTCAGATTTTCATGTGTTCTACTAATACAGTGGAACATGTAGTATGCGACCACCCCTACTGCCATCAAAAACTGATCGCATATGGCAGGTGGTTGCTCACTAAAGTCTCATGACCTATGTCAGGAACGTATATTCCATTCACCAGAATGTAAATATTAGAATTTTACCATGTAATCTGGTGATAAACAAATGAGAACATAAGAAGATGGCCGAACTTTTAAAGAAATTTGTTCAGCACAATTAATTTAAAAAATTTTTTTAAATATTAAAAATGTATTTATAACAGCCAACAAAAGAGACTAAAATATTTCTTCACAATGGTGTAGGCTAAAAAATGTTAGTTATTGCAGTCTGTGTGATGTTTTTTTTTGTAATACCACAAAATTCATGATGTATATGGTTTCAATTTTTTCTTAGAAGTGAGTGATAGTAAGATAATCTGGGATAATACATGGAAAAAAATAAATGAAAGATACAAAAAAACTGACAGCAATCATGAGTGGGTAGAGAAACAGATAGATATACCTTGATAGGAATAAAGTACATGGATACTGAAGAAAAAAAAATAATGAAAGAGATAGACATTGTAAAAGGAATATATAGATGTGATTTTCCCCATTCCTGCATTTATCTAAGCCGTACAGAGACTGTGACAAATCTCGTGAACTTGTCAAATGCAATACATGTTGATACAAAAAAGATGATGTAACTGTCATGTGAACTCAAATAATGTACATTTTAACAAGTAATAAGTTTGATACAACACTACAATAGCAAAACAATAAGGAAGTGTTCCTGGCTTAAATCAAAGTAAAATGATATAGATTACTTATTTAATTTCTCCTAGTTTAGAAGTTTGGAGTGTAAACCAAATTTTTTTTTTTTTTTTAAGCAGTAGCTTGATCAGTAATTTTCACTTGTTAATGTTAGTTGCTGGTCTGGAAGCCAGTTAACATTAGTAAATCATCTGTGTATAGAAAAACAGTAGTTAATAGCAGGTGGTCAGTGATGACGAAGAGGGTTGTTTTGGGCAAGTTCCACCATATAATATTAAATTCATTCAATATATGTATAGTAGATACCAACAAAGAAAAACAAAAAAAAAACATGATACCTAGGGTTCAAAATGAATTTTTTAAAATGAAAAATCCTTCTTGATGCTTTTGCTTTAGTTTTAATTTCAAGCTAATAGATTAAATTTGATATTTCTAATAATAAAGACTTTAATGTATTTCAAAAACTAATTTAAATTGACTGGAAGAATTTTTTGTTTTTTTTTTTGCTAAAATAACTGATTATAACCTTCTTTAATCATCTTTTATCACAATGTAATTCTTTTTTTTGAAAAAAATCTTCCAAAATATACTTTTCTGAAATTTTATTTGAGGAATATTATCTGATTTAGAATATAATTAATCTTATTTTAAGATTTTCTTAAAAAATTTTTTTTTAATAATTTCAATCAATTGTGAATAAGTCCTAAAAATTTAATTAAAATCAAACAATTATTTGATTCTTTTTTTTATTTTATTTTATTTTTTTTTAATTTTTTTTTTTGCAAAAATTTCCAAATCTGTTTTTTACTGGAAAAAAGGCGCTCAGTTTCTTAATACTAATCTTTGAACCACTTGCTAACACAAGAAAAACAAATTTTTTAAAATACTAGAAAGGATTAAAGAAATTAATAAAATAATTAAAAAATACTTTGGTCTTCTCTCTTTAATAATAAAACATTTTGATTAAAAAATTTGGTTTTTATCAAGTTTGGGGCTTTTTTCATCATGCTATACTCTTTTTTTTTTTTTTAACAATTTTGTGAACATACCTAATAAACATTGTGGTGTACTGGATATTGGCTCAGAACAAGTAATCGAATAACTGAGTTCAAATTCCAGTTACATTCACTTATGTGCAAATACTCTAGGAAAAGGCATTAATTTGCCTCTTCTCTCACCAGCTATGGGTTAACTAGCAGGACAGATTAGATACATAGCCTTGGTTGGCAACCAGTCTACTCCAGAAAGTAATGGTATTTTGCTGTGAGAAAATCTTCTGCCCAGTCAGTCATGTCTCTTTCAAGCCATGGTTACCCAAGTGTGTATCATGTATGGCACTTAACTGACTGACCTAAAGCATAGTAATAATTTTAACTAACCATTTTATCTTTATTATCCCAATATCCTGATAGCTTTATATTCTTTTTCTGAACTAAAATTTTTATGCATCTTGCAAGTTACAATTTCTAAAACACATTCAAATAGTTTAATTTATTAGCAAACTGCATAGCATGTATTATTAAACTGAACTTAATTCTATTGGTATTAAATTTACTTGGATATAAAAATTAAGGAAAAAATTTGATAAACATGTTATGTCTACTTTCTTTTCTTTTTAAAGTGGTTGCACATGTATAATGGATCTCGAAAACCTGAGCATGCGTCATCTTTGGCGCCCAGGCATTCGTGCATTGCTTCGAATCATTGAGATGGTCCAAGCCAATTATCCTGAAACAATGGGTCGTTTGCTTATCGTACGTGCCCCGAGAGTCTTCCCAGTCCTTTGGACTTTGGTCAGTCCATTCATAGATGAGAACACTCGGACAAAGTTTATGATCTTTGGTGGTAATGACTACCAGGGACCCGAAGGAATTACAGAGTTCATTGACAAAAACTACATCCCAGACTTCCTTGGTGGAGATTGCTTTGTAAGTAGATATCTAGTGTTTTGCAACTGTCAGGTTGCACATGAAAAGGTGTATTTTTGACATTTCAAAGTTGTCTTAGTTTCTTTTTTATTTTTTATTGTTTTCTAAGCGTTTTTATTTTTCCCTTCTTCATATAAATATACAGATATATCTAGACACTTATAAAAACAGTAGTGGGAAATTAATTTAATTTTTTTTTCCCACACTTTTTGTTTATATCAGAAATATTTCTGTTTATATATATATGTATATATATAAAATGTTAATTTTTGGTGAATACTTGTATTTGAATAGACGTTCCATTTATTTCTTTTTAAACATTATATTTTTGTCTATTAGCCTGAATATTCGAGAAATCTAATTAGAAAATATACACTCTGACAGAATTTTTCTCTAATAAGATTTCTTGAAATTTCAGGCCAGTAAACAAAAATAAATATACTGTTTAATAAATAAATGGGATGTCTACTCAAATATGAATATCCACTAAAAATCTGTTGGATTAATAAATAAATAAAAAAAATATTGTCCCTTTCTTTAAATTATTTGTCCTTTATTCTATCTTGTCAGATTCCAATCCATATTTGATATGCATTTGATCGTTAACTTACCTTATCATTAACCCAGTGGCCAGTAGGTCAAAATGGTCAAACAAATGGGAGGTAAAATATATAACAGAAGCACAGACAGAAAGAAAACAGAAATAATCAAAATAATGAATTAGAAAAGCATTTAAGATGGTGGAAGAAGCACATTGTACTCGAGTAAAGTTACCATCTGCCAATATAATTAAGATATATTTGGATTTCCTTTTTGAAAACTTTTAGAAAAAGTTTTTGCATTGACTGTTGAAAAAGGGAAGGTGTTCTACTCATTCACTACCCACTAGGAGAAAGAATATTTTTATATGTTTAGACGATAGGATAGTGGGTAAATTTTTAATAGGTGTCTTCTGATGTCTTCATACTGGTTTTTAGTAAAATATTTCTCCAAACCTATATCATAAATTGATTTTACTATTCAAAATATCTGTATTACATTAAGTCTAAAATGTTCAATATCAATTTGGAAAAGTGCAAGTTTATCAGGTTAAAGCTTATTTTTAATATAAGCAATCATTTTGGTAAAGCATTTTTGTACTTTCAAGCTGTTATGTGCCACGCTGAGTGTAAGCCGATGACACACAGGAGGTACAGACTAAAATAAGATGGATTAACAATAGATAAAACTTCAGAATTTAATGTCATGAGAATCTTGTAATCTTGACATTATAATGGCTGAGATGGCTGTAGTAGTATCAACAAAAATGAGCTATATGTGACAATAAAATGGCCTCTGTGCCAATAACTATAACTAATTAGCAAGCTAGTCTTTTGAAGATTGCTTTAGTTCAATCCTTACTTGAGCCTCGCTTTTGTGGCCCTGTACCAGACATACCTGATCAGTAAAGACTGAGTAAATATATCTGGGAAGCTCTAAAATATAGAAGTTTTTAAGAAATTGATATTATAATTTATGTCCAAACGACAGTCTGTGGCAGACTCTGCATGATACCTAAGTAACAGAAAATTTAGGTTGTAAGTAGAATTTTTCAATTAGTATAATACCTATGGAATACTAGAGAAGGAATTATACTAATTGAAAAAAATTTACATAGTTATGAGAACAAACTTTTGGTGATGGAATTTAAAAGATAAAAAAAATTGTTTTTTGCCCCCCCCCCCCCCCCAACAAATCAGAAGTTTAAAACTTGTGATTCATAAAAATTCTTTATCGCAAGAAATATGACAAAGAAAGATAATAAATTTAAGGTCGTGAGAAAGAGAAGATGATAGCCACTCAATAGTCCTTGATTCTTTTTACTTTGTTTGGATTATTTCAAATAACCATTTTGTCTAAACATATCTTTAGTTTACAGGGATTCTTACATGTTACTGTCCAAGGAAGTTGAAAATAAACAAATTGTGGTGGAGATTTATTTGATGCTTTCTTTTCTCAAGACACTTCAGCAATGATAACTCAATATCCTTTTAGTTTGTGTTGGAATCAATTCAATTATGAAATATTGGTTTACAATGGAGTCTAATGGAATGTCAATATATATTTTTCTATAATTCTGTTTATTACTAAATAAAAATCACAAATTGCACAAAATGAAGTTCTTAGAGATTTACTTCAACAATTTTAAGTGTTACATTTTTTCACATTTTCTTTAATTTTTTTTCTTTTATTTCTCTAAAAATTTAATATTTTTAACTCAGAAAAAAATGTTATTCCATGCAAAAAAAAAAAAAATGGAGCTTTCTCACGCCTACTCACAAAAACATAAACACTTTTTTTTTTTTTTTGTTACACCATTTGGACATCTAATAATTTTTCCAGGGCTGCAAAAGTGGAGAAGATTCTGGGATGGAGACTACGGTGAATATTTTATATCCACTCTACTTGCTGCTACACATATCTTGAGATAGGCCACCTTCCTACAGTTTGCAACATTGCATGTTTTGGACTCTGTCCTGTTCAATAGATCAAAACTACTAATACTTTGTAGGGACATCTGGGTGTCTGGTTTTTCCTTCTTTCTCCCCCATTCTAATTTTTTTTTTTTTTTTTTTTTTTTAACCTGACCTCATATTTCAGATAACAGAAGGAAAATTAAAAAATATTTTCAACAATATTTCGATTCTGTAGAAAATGTGTTTAGTTTATAGAAGTCACAATCCAAATTATGATTTGACTGGAAATTCCTCTCTATTCAAAATTAGCCGATATGATTAGGTGTTGGGAAATAGAATTATTAAAACTAACTGGAAATGCTAATTGCTGTTTTTTGCTAACTACTAAAAGCATGAACTTGATCCTCATCACATCCTGTTTCAATGTCAGTTATCTTAATTTTTTTTATCCAACATCAGTAAATTTTGACAGTAGATTTGAGAAATGACTATTGACTATTTGGGAAGTGTGTTTTTTCTGTTATTACCTGTCCTGGCAATAACAAAAATGTCTACTATATTCTTTGGTATTAATTCTTTTCATTTTTTAGTTCATTGGTCACCAAACTTTTTTTTTTTTTTTTTTTTTTTTTGTAATAAGCATGATGATTCAGAACAAAATAAAAATGGTTTAATTAAAAGATTATCTTAGGGACTCTGTTTTATATTATACAATTGTTAGGCTATGTAGCATCTTTTAAAGATATTTAAGATGAATTTATGTTTAAATTATTAAGCCAAAGGTTTTTTATTTTAATATTAAATTTTATTTAAAATGATTTAGCAAAATTGAGATTTAAGTGTGTATATCTGAAAATATTTGGTCAGTTCAAAAGGACAAGAAATCTTTTTTTTTCTTGGGACTAACAGTATAACTGAACTCTTGTCTGTGATTTTATTTTTTAATTATATCTCTTTGGATGCTATTATGGTGATGGTGTATTGCTCCAACAAAAATTCTTTCATGGTAAACAATTCTAATGATATACTTTTTTCTGCATACCTCAATTGTTGGAACAAAGGCAGGGGGATATCTTAATGATTTTCTCATTGTTTAAAATGCTCGAAAATGGGGCATAAAGCTAGTGTCATTAACATCTTTCAATATATTTACTTACATATTTTGTTCTAATTATATTTCTTGGGTTAAAATTATTACTAATTGCTTATATTTATTACATGTTTATAAGAATTTTTTACTTCACCCTCTTCTAGTAATGTGATATATTTGATAAAAAAGTGTAAATGTTTGTTTTATAATAAATAAGTTAGGCCAAGGACTTTTCAGTATCTCCATGTTTGTGTGTATGCATATATATATATATACACATATATATATATATATATATATATATATATATATACACTTTGAATAAAATTAATTTAATCTCTGCCTTGATAAAGTTTATCACATATATATATATATATATATATATATATATATTGTTTGATAAAGAAGACAAGAGAAAAACTAATTTTTTTTTTCATCTATGTGTTTCATCCTGTGATGAACTTTATCAAGGCAGAGATTAAATTTTTATTTTAATCAAAGTATCTATACGGCATCATGAGGATTCGAGACAGGCATCAAAATGCTGCAATCATGACAGCTGTAAATGCTTTTTGAACACGGTGAAAACAATAAGATGCAAAATGGAGAGCTGCAATGGAGACTATGAGGCTGTAACTTGTAGGAAAGAACACAGCAGATATTCTGATTGCCACTGTACACTAAAATGTATCAAACAATTGCAGGAGAAAGGGATGAAAGACCTAGTCAAGGGAATGTGGGCATTGGTGTTGCAGTTTTCACCATGAACCTTGCCTTGAATGAGAATTCCTGCTACCAGTCATACAAAAGATGTAAAAGTCAACCTCTTTCAAAAAGGCCCAAGAAAACTGTTTGGCAAAGGCAAAGAAACTTTTTTTTTTGTTTAAATTTTAAAAAAAAATGTGGGTGGTGTGTGAAACCTCCTCGGAACAGTCTGGTTCTTCTCTTGTGAAAAGAATTTTTGTCAGGACCAGCTACCCAACAGCTTGCTTATAATCCATATGATGCTCATTGCCATGAAGACAGTTTCTCTAAACTGTGATGGTTTTTAGGTGTGTCTTCAGTGAGGGTGATATCATGCCAGGGAGAGGATAGCTGCTGGAAGACCATAGACGTGGCAGTAAGATTCAGCTCCCTGCCATACCTCCAGGAAGAGCCAGAAGTAATTGTCAGATTATTTTTATGACTTCACCAGCCATAACATTTGGCCTCCTAACTTTTCTGAGTGTAATCCTATGGATTATTATGTGTGAGCATGATTGTGAAAGACATCAACCACATTGCCCGTAAAATCAAGACCCAGCTGATTGACTGGATTAAGGAAGCATCTGAGGTATTGTGAAAGCTGCATGTGCCAGATTCTGGAGTTGGATCAAGGCCATGGTAAATGCTGTTGATGGTTTCTTTGGGTGAATTATCTTTTGATTATTATAACCTGGATGTTACTTTTCTATTTTTTTCAGTAAATTGATTTTTGGATTAGATATTGACTGTTATCCATTAAAAAAAAAAACAACAACAACAACAAAGAAACTGTTAAATATAGTACAAACAATCTGCATGATATTTGGGTGCTTCACAATTTAATAGAAAAACATTTAATGGGGTGCATTTCTATCAAACACAACAAAAATAATCCATTTTTCAAAAGAGCAATCACAGGTGGTAAAAAATAAATTGTTTATAACAATGTGGAGTAAAAAATGTCCTGGGAGGGGGAAAGTCACTGTTAACCACTCCCAAACTATTCAAAGAAGTTGACGCTGTGTATCTGGTGGAAATAGAAAGTTATTATATATTAAGAGTTCTTTCTGTAAAATCAGATATTGAATTCAGACCAGTTTCCAATCAGACTAATTAAAGGTATTCATGGAAAACATCAAGAACTAATTGAAAAGGTGTCATCTTGTATCAGGAGAGAGATATTGTCAAAACAAAAACTTTTATGTGCCATTTTGTTTCATTACTTTTCAACATCTTTGAGGCAGCTTCATCATGCTGTTCTCTCAGAAATTGACGTCGTTCTGATTGATGAATTTGTCTAAGTGCCTGCCTTTCACAGGCAATTCAGAGAATTTGTGTTCTTCCCATTGTGAGAAATTTATAGGGCTTATAAGAAGTAATCCGAAGATGCAAGTAGGTGCGTGTTGCAAGATATCTCAGCCAAACTGTATCAATTTCTGTTGGTTCTGCCAAGAAATGTGAGTTCTGGTGTCGTCCTGATGGAAGACAGCATTCTTCTGATGGGACAATTTCAAACACTTTTCATTGATTACTGCCTTTATTTGGTCCAGTTGGCAACAGTACTTCTCTTATTCTGCAGAAGGAGTTCATAATACACAATACCCTTTTAATCCCACCAGTTCTTTGGATACAGAATTAGTGGTTATCAGTGGCTCATTTTGTTTTTCAAATGTTTTTTCACTTAATGTTGTTGTAAACCATCCATTTTTCATCACTTGTGATCATTCTTTGAAAATGGTTTTGTTGTGTTCAGATAGAGAATCACAGATAGGAATGCAGTTCATGAAATGTTTTTTCCCATTAAAATGTGAAGTGTCTAAATATCTTGTGATTCTCTTATCCAAGTATTTTCAAATAACTTACAACTTCCATATGAGAGATGGGAGTATTTTTACAGTGTCCTATATCACATGACCTGGATTATTTTTAATCAGCTTCTATATTTGGTCATCAACAATGCTTGCAAGCTTACTGGGATGCTTTTAGTTTTCCAGATTACAATTCCTTCTTCAGAACCTAGCAAATCACTTGTGAACAGTATCAGCTATGGCACCATCCCCATCAATGGCACATATCTCTTTTCGCTGTTTGTACAGCGTTCTTTCTCTCTTGCAGAATAAAAAAAGCATCAAATCACAAAAATACATCTTATTTTCACTTTTGACGTAAATACATATAAAATTCAAAATCTACACAAATTGTATTGAATATGTTTTTATATATCATGAATTTCAGTTATGTAAAATGAAATCACGTGTTCAAGCACCACATTTTATGATAATTAGAAATATTTCTTCTCAGCATTTTATGGTCATGTGGAAATAAAACTGCAGCAATTAAAATTTGTGGCAGGGCATCTGTTTGCTATTTTCTAATATAGCATTGTGTTCCTTGTTTATTTTTCTTCTCTGCTTGTAGGATACTGATATGGTATGTAGCAATAAAAAGTTATATTTACCATTTTTGAATCTCTTTTCAATATAACTGCCAAAAATAAAACATTTATTTGATGAGGTTAAGTGAAGGGGGACATAGTGATTACTAATACAAAAAAGGAAATCTAACTTCATTCAAATTTTTTTTTAATGCCATTTATATTCACTTTGACTAATGTCCTTTGAGAAAGACATGAATCCTCCTTACCTTGCATTCTGTCCCATTACCAGACATCTTCACAAAATAGCACTAGTATGCTGAAATGGTTGATCAAAGGGATGAGCAATCGTTCTCTCTTGCTATTTTACTTCTTGTATCCTGGGTATGACCATAAACTATACCTGGTACCAAGGCTTCTGATCAGAAGGTTTTGGAGTATCATAGAAACAAACAAACAAACCTTACTGTTCAAGCAAGAACATGAAAATGTTACCCCATACTTAACTTTTGATGGAATACAGACATAACTAATCGCTATGCCTCTTTCTTCTCTTCACATCTGTGTTTGATGAATATACTAATATTCTATCTGATACTGCTCTACTCTAAAGTCTCCATCTGTTTTTACTAAAATTATGTAATCCTATTATTAGATGATAATGAAATGACTAAAACAACTCAATCTGGCTGCCAATAAATGGTTTATCACATGCTCAATTAGAAAATGTTAACTTAATTTCTAGAACCCAAATAAATTATTCTATTTAATGCTTACATTAACCAGTTTGCAATTTATTGAAATAAGAATTTTTATATATATACATATGAATAGGGACCACTCTAACTACTAATAAAATGGGCACTATCTATAGTGGAAATTACAAAATTATTTTAACTAGTATTTTAATAACATTTCTGTTAGTATTATGTCATTATTTTTAGTTTTTTTTTTTTTCATTGCAATTTCAGTGTTCCCATTTTCCTTCCTGCGTATGTGTAATCATCTCAACATAAACATCACTTTAGCTCGATAAGTTCTGTATTTACTTGAATGAGTTAATTTTTTTTCTTACCTGTCATTTCTGAATTAATACATTTGAGAGTGTGGAATCTTAGACAGTTTAAGTAACACCTTTTTACTCTATCACTGAGACATATTAACAAGGGCTTTGGTTGGTTATTTTCTTTCATGAAAATTGAGTTAATGAAGGTTGTGAATAAAATTGTTTTAAATGTTCAAAAATCTCTGTTCAGCAGTATTTATTTTTAGGAACAATATTTGATTTTGATCATGTGAGATCCTGATAAGTTATTTTATTCAAAACTCATTTCCTGTTTTGTTTTCAAGTTACTATATCTTTGAATTTTACATTTGAACTCAGTCAGAATGCTTCTCTTACCTTTTCTCCCTTTGTTTGGCTTTTTTTTTTCTGCATGACATCTATGAAAATGCCACCCCTACTTTCTTTTCATAAGTTTCATGAATATAACATTTTATTTAATTTCATTGTCTTTATTTTAATATCTTTTTGTTTTTATGCATTTTTCTTTTTTTTCTTTTTTCCTCACTTTCGTTTCTTTCTTTCTCTCTGCTTTCTCTGTTTTTCTCTCTCTCTTTGTTTTTTCTTTTTCTGTCTCTTTGTTTTTCTTTTTCTGTCTCTTTGTTTTTTCTTTTTCTGTCTTTGTTTTTTCTTTTTCTTTTTGTTTTTCTTTTTCTCTGTCTCTTTGTTTTTCTTTCCTGTCTCTCTTTGTTTATTCTTTTTCTCTCTCTTTTGTTTATTCTCTCTCTCTCTTGCTTATTCTTTTTCTCTCTCTCTTTATCTTTTTCTCTCTCTCTTTGTTTCTTTTTCTCTCTCTCTCTTGCTTTGTCTTTTTCTCTCTCTGTTTATTCTTTTTCTCTCTCTTGCTTTCTTTTTCTCTCTCTCTTGCTTGTCTTTTTCTCTCTCTTTGTTTTTTCTTTTCTCTCTCTCTTTCTCTCTCTTGTTTTTTCTTTCTCTCTCTTGTTTTTCTTTCTCTCTCTCTCTCTTTTGTTTTTTCTTTCTCGCTCTCTCTCTGTTTTCTCGCTCTCTCTCTTTGTTTTTCTCTCTCTCTCTTTGTTTTTTCTTTCTCTCTCTCTGTTTTTTTCTCTCTCTCTGTTTTTTCTTTCTCTCTCTTTGTTTTTCTCTCTCTCTCTTTGTTTTTTCTTTCTCCTTGTTTTTTTCTTTCTCTCTCTCTTTTGTTTTTCTTTCTCTCTCTCTTTCTTTCTTTCTTTTTCTTTCTTTTGTTTTTTCTTTTTCTCTCTTTTGTTTTTCTTTCTCTCTTTGTTTTTTCTTTCTCTCTCTTTGTTTTTTCTTTCTCTCTCTCTGTTTTTTCTTTCTCTCTCTTGCTTTTTCTTTCTCTCTCTTTTTCTTTCTCTCTCTCTCTCTTTGTTTTTCTTTCTCCTTGTTTTTCTTTCTTGCTTTTTCTTTCCTTGTTTTTCTCCTTGTTTTTTCTTTCTCTCTCTTTGTTTTCTTTTTCTTTCTCTCTCTTTTGTTTTTCTTTCTCTCTTTGTTTTTTTCTTTCTCTGTTTTTCTTTCTCTCTCTTTGTTTTTTCTTTCTTGTTTTTTCTTTCTCTCTCTTTGTTTCTTTCTTTCTCTCTCTCTGTTTCTTTCTCTCTCTCTGTTTCTTTTCTTTCTCTCTCTCTCTGTTTTTCTTTCTCTCTCTCTCTCTCTCTGTTTTTTCTTTCTCTCTCTCTCTCTCTGTTTTTTCTTTCTCTCTCTCTCTCTCTGTTTTTTCTTTCTCTCTCTCTCTGTTTTTTCTTTCTCTCTCTCTCTCTGTTTCTTTTTCTTTCTCTCTCTCTCTCTGTTTTTTCTTTCTCTCTCTCTCTCTCGATTTTTTCTTTCTCTCTCTCTCTCATGATTTTTCTTTCTTGTTTTTCTCTCTCTCTCTCTTTGTTTTTCTCTCTCTCTCTTTGTTTTCGATTTCTCTCTCTTGCTTTACTCTCTCTCTCTGTTTTTCTCTCTCTCTGTTTTTCTCTCTCTCTTTCTTTTTCTCTCTCTTGTTTTTTCTCTCTCCTTGTTTTTCTCTCTCTCTCTTTGTTTTTACTCTCTCTTTGTTTTTTCTCTCTCTCTCTCTCTTTGTTTTTTCTCTCTCTCTCTGTTTTTTCTCTCTCTCTCTCTGTTTTTTCTCTCTCTCTCTTTGTTTTTTCTCTCTCTCTCTCTTTTTTTCTCTCTCTCTCTCTCTCTCTCTCTCTCTCTCTCTCTCTCTCTCTCTTTCTCTCTTTGTTTTTTCTCTCTCTTTGTTTTTTCTCTCTCTTTGTTTTTTCTCTCTCTTTGTTTTCTCTCTCTCTTTGTTTTTTTCTCTCTTTGTTTTTTCTCTCTCTCTCTCTTTCTTTTTCTCTCTCTCTGTTTTTTCTCTCTCTCTCTCTCTCTCTCTCTCTCTCTTTTTCTCTCTCTGTTTCTCTCTCTCTGTTTCTCTCTCTCTCTTTGTTTTTTCTCTCTCTTTCTCTCTCTGTTTTTTCTCCCTCTCTCTTTGTTTTTTCTCTCTCTCTCTTTCTCTCTCTCTCTCTGTTTCTCTCTCTCTGTTTTTTCTTTTTTCTCTCTCTCTCTGTTTTTTCTCTCTCTCTCTCTGTTTTTTCTTTCTCTCTCTTTGTTTTTTTCTCTCTCTTTGTTTTTTTCTCTCTCTTTGTTTTCTCTCTCTCTTTGTTTTTTTTCTCTCTCTCTCTTTGTTTTTTCTCTCTTTCTCTCTCTCTGTTTTTTCTCTCTCTCTCTTTTTTCTCTCTCTTTTTTCTTTCTCTTTTTCTCTCTTTCTTTTTTTCTCTCTGTTTCTCTCTCTGTTTTTTCTCTCTGTTTTTTTCTCTCTCTCTCTTTGTTTTTTCTCTCTTTGTAACTATCTATAAAACTTATTTTTGTGAGAACAAAGTTTACATGCATCCAAAATGGGAACAATGAAAATTAGTATTTATTAAATCTTAAGTCTTTTTAAAGTCTCATACAAAAACTTTTCAAAACATTGTTGATACTAAAGACTTAAATGTATTGGTTATAAACCATTATAAGTTATTTGAGGTAAAAAGGTCCTTTTACTAATGAAATGTTGTTCATAAGACCATTTATGTATAAGGAAGAGGATGGTGAAAGCTCCTCAGATTGAACCTTCAAAATTATGACCAAATTCAAATTAACAAGCATCAGATTATATATATATATATATATATAATGTTTTTTCTTGTTGGTGGATTAGTTCCGCCAACACTACTTTGTGTTGAATATCTAAAAGAATTGTCCTCAGTTTGTGTTTTTGTGTTAATTCTTGCTGAGGTTCCAAGCTTTTAACTATCTTTAGCCATTATCAAGAAAGAATTTTGTGTCTCCAGTTCTCACAGTCTTGACAGAGCACCCATAGAAACATTCTCCAGCACCAGATTAATCTGTTGGAGGTCCTGATGGACAATATTCTTACAGTGACTGTGTGGTCTGCTGTGAGGTTGTCACCAGTTTGAAGAGGATAGGTCAAACTGGTAGATGATTTTTTTTTTTAATTGTATCACACCGAGCAAGGCGATAATGCCACTGATGTGCAGGGGGCTACATATGAGTAAAAAGATTAAGTAGAAGAGAGTGAAGAGGAAGACGAACCAGTTAGAAAGGAGCAAGAGAAGGATGGGAATACAGGTGTGATGACAGTTGCAAAGGTGGAGAGAAAGGAAAGGATATATGGGGTGGTTAATAGATGAGTATTGATATTGAATTTAAATTCCTGGAGGTTGTAGCCATCAGGAAAGCAAGAATATGGAAACGAGTTCCACAGGCCGGTGGGGGTGGACATCAGGTCGTCACAGGACATGAGGTCATTGCAGGACATGAACAAGCCTATTAGAAGGAATTCAAAAATAGATTTAAACATAAACATCCAATTAAAACAACTACATCAAACTCATCACTGCAAGTAACACAGGAGTTTGTTCATTCAAATTCCCCATAAAATAAGTGATGATAATCAAACTAGTTATTGATTTGGTCATATTAAAATCATTAAGTTTGGTTCTCTTTTTATTCACAGGTCCTTATTCTCTCAATATCAACTCTCAAAATCACTTACAGAAATTAATCTTTCTATTTATCTTGTTATTTGTTTGTTGGAGTAATGTTATCACAGTGTTTCTGCTGTTGTGCCCTCTGGCCTTCTTTAAGTGTATATTGATCCAGAAAACCTACAGGAAATTCAGAACTGAACCCTTTATTTAATCTACAGGTAAACTGTTCTTGTTTCACTGCCCATTTTTAGGGATATCTTGTCTAGTTCTTATTTCTAGTACTGCTAACCTATGAGACAATAGCCTAGTGGATTAAAGCATTGGTTTGCAAATTTGGTGACAAAGAAATTATGAATTCAATCTCTGTCCTGGTCAGTGTGTACTTGTAGTTGGTGGAAACAAAGCAAATAATACAAATGCTATACTAAGAATATGAACTAGATGAGATATCCCTAGACATAAGCAGTGAAATGGGAACAGTTAACTCCATAGTTCTCAATATGGGACAGTTTGATTTTTAAGGGGGTGCAATTTTAGAATGAGTTATTAACAGTAAATTTTTCCTTCTAGTGAGTCAGTTTGAGAGTTAATACATACAGTATGCATACACAAAAATATTTGTGCTCATGTATGTACATGTATAATTACATATGTACTTTATATATATATATATATATATATATATTTTTTTTTTTTTTTTTTTTTTTTTTTTTTTTTCATCATTTAGAAAGGAGTTATTTTTGCAACCTAGGTTTTAACCTTTCATTATCTTAAGATGATTTATAATAACTGATTTTCAAATGTACAAACCAGGACTTTTGCAAACATGTGACTGTAATCTTTAAACAACTGAAAATTTTCAAATTTAGAGAGGAGTTATCTAAGGATCTTAAAACACTTTCATCCATATTTGTATTATCCCAATATGTATTTGTAGGTGTGACTACATCTACACATTACTTCTGATCTTTCATTTAGTCCTTTTTTTTTCTTCTGGAAGTCATATAATGGCTAACTTTTCCTCTTGGCTCAATCTACAGACATCACCATTGTTGTATGATGATGTCTGCAGATTGTGCCAAAAGGAAATGTTAGACATTGTTTACTTTGTTTTTCTTGTTAAAATTAGACAAAAATATGCAAATAAATACTCAAAATAAACGTCATTATTACAAGCAGTCGTCTAGCAGATAATTGTATATAGTAATTATAATTGCATTTAATAATAATTTTTTTTTTTTTTTAAAGAAAATTCTTTTATTACAGAGGTGGTGATGAACCTCCTGCTCAGTCATGAGTCTATTTGCTGGTATTTGAATCCCCAAATGCACGTTATATATGGCATCTTGGTCATCCAGTTCTGATAGACATGTCTCTATGGAATTAATATCACTTTTGTTTAAATTACGTTTCTGTGACAAATGTTTATTATATCTTGAATAATAAATGTATTTTCTATGTTCTAGTGTCATGTACCTGATGGAGGTGCTGTACCAAAATCTCTCTATATGAAAGATGAAGAAATGGATAAGTCTCCAGATGAACCTTCCCTTACCACTGACAGTATCTACCAGACAGCACATGTCGTCAAGGAGTATCCACATGAGGTAATTAAAAACGAGGATTAACAAAACCATTAGGAAAATATTAGTAAATCATGTTTAATCTTTCATTTAAAGTCAAGATGCAAGATAAAGAATTCAGGGTACTGCAGCTTTTTACAATTTTGCTAAAACTATATGCAAGGTGTGAAGGGATTTTTCAATGCCTGTAATTAATGGGTGTTTTTATTGTCTTTAACAAATTTATACAAAATATGGATCTAATTTATTACAATTTGAGTGCAGAGTTCTTGGCCCAACCTACTTCCAAAATCAAACCATGGAAGGGTTTCTTGCTCAGGTCTAGAACTTTTCAACATCTTAAAGTTTAAGTTTAATCTAATGGTTGACCACTAATATCCAAATTACCTGTCTACTAGAGCAGCTTGGCAATCCCTGTTGCAAACACCTGCTCAGGCATTTTTGTCTTTGTTCAACATCAACCTGTACTTTATACTGCAACTATGCTGAACAGATCTTAGTTAAAATTTCTAGAAGAGAGCACTTTATCTAACAGTCTGGACAAGGCCAGCATTTTCAAACTCTCGGTCACAATGATTTGTTACTTCATGCTAGCACAGCTATCAACGGCTTCTGAATAATTTTTTTCTACCCAATTTCATTCACGAGGCTTATGTCAACCTATGGTATGGTTTTCAGGCACTTTGCAAAGGTGTCACATGCTGGGATCATCTCCCCCAAACCAATAGCATCAAGAAGTCAATTTCTTGACAAATTAGGGAAATTTAAAATAGGTCTCTTGGTCAGAAAGTGAACATTCAAACCACTCAGCTATGGGACCATAATAAATTCAATACTAAAATTATAAATTTACTTATGGGCAACAAAATAAGTTTAATAGTTTGTTTACTTATAAGTAATTTTGCAGTTTTCCTACTTTTTTCTTTTAATTTCTAAGAAGTAACAAAGTTTTCTTGTTCAGTTATTTTTTTCAAAGAAATTGAACTCTAGTCTTTTTCAGTTATCCCACCAAAAGCAAAGAAAGAAAATGCATTCTTCTTTTTTTAATGAAAAAAGACCCCAAAAGCAATCATTTTTTTTTTTTTCATTAATGCTCTGATGAAAACCATAACCTTACTCTGCTGTTGGATGAATTAAATAAATCTGATGTATCAATTTCCACTAAAAATATTAGTCTTGTGGAGTACTGATGAAAAATATTCTTACATTGCTTTCATACCCACCTCAAACTTTTGACAGCATTAGCCTCTTCTTGGATAAAGCTGCAAAAAATCTGACATGACTGAAAATCTGAAACTTGAAAAAAGATAAATGTTTGTCTCTTGGAATTTTTTTTTCCCAGAATCCCTCTTGCACATTTATAAGTCCACCTTTTGTCCATCAATTGGATATTGTTGTCACATCTGGTCTGGTGCTACTGGTATGTATTTAAAGATTCTTGATAAAATCCAAAGAATCTGCAATACTATCAGTTCTGACCTGGCATCTCAGCTTCAATCACTTTTCCATTACCTTAACATAGCTTTCTTGTGTCTTTTCTATAAATTTTTCATGGTAATTGTTGTGCTAAGCTTTTGTTTTTGGTACTGCAACTTCACAAATTCAAGTTCAGTACTAAATTGGCAGTTAGGTCTTATAACTTCACTGTTGAAATTACTAGATGTATTTTTAAGTCCTGTGCTAATAGTTTCTTCTGTGCTATTTATGGAATTGTGGACATCTTTTCTGGTTTTGATTCTTTGTTTTTTCCTATCAATTACAATCTTCAAAAAAAGTCATCATATTTTAAATCCTCATCTTCTGTTTCCTTGTACTCTGTTCTTTTATTGTCCTCTTAGTAACCCCTTTTATCGCCTTGCTTGGTGTGAAAGGATTAAAAAGAAAAAAAGACTGCTAGTTTGAGAAAAGGTCAATGTTTTCATTTTTCTAAGTTGAAATTATGAAGTTGCTGTTAAAATATGATGCTAAATGAACACCAGAAGTTAGTTTTTAGTCATCTAGAAAAATAAAATCCAAGCTTATTTCTTTTATCTCTCTCTCAACTATTAATAGGAACTAACAAATAAACCCCACTACAAAAAAAACAAAAACAACATTAACAATATTACATGCCTCTTAAGGATACTGATAGGTTATTTTCACTCTTAAATCTTTTTTAGGTGCTGATCCAAGTGCCCCAGAAGAGCTCTGTAATCACTTGGGATTTTGACATCTTGAAAGGTGATGTTACATTCACAGTGTTCCGTTGCCTGAAGACTCTTCATGAACCAATACACACTCACCATGTCACTGGGGCCACTGGTGGTATTGGTTCAGTACAATATACAGATAAATCTTTGGTAGTTGGTGTCGATCTAAGCATTGTGGAACCACCCCATATATGTCGGGATGGGGATAGTGTACAGGTGAGTATTACTTTCACATTATAAATCAAACTCATGCAATCATTTATTGTGACCCAGCTACAAATCATTTGTAACATGCACACTTGTGAAAATATTACAGAAAAATAACAGGATCAAGATGATAGCATCATTTTTAAGAACAACTGAAGGCATTGAAAATCTGTAAGTATTTTAAAAAGAAAGTGTTCAAAATTGATAATTATAGATTAGTACAAATTGACAGGACCATTTAGTTCCCTAAAACTTAGTTTTCTTGTTATAAAAAGACTCAGTCTTGTACACATCTGGAATAATTTTTAGTTAATATCCAATAAAATTCATGCATTTTGCCTCTGAAATAAATATATTTTATTGATAAGCTTCAGTCATTGGTTAATTAATGGTTGTCTCCACAATCTATAGGGTTCACCTTACATTCTGCAATACTTTTGTCTCCAACATTTGAGCTTATATAAAGATTACCATAGGACCACATATAAAGAAATATTTTGAACCTAAACTCAACTTGTGATTAAATGTTGTATATAAAGTATATACAACATTTAATTCTGATTTATTTTGAACACAGTAGTATTTGTTCAATAAAATAATTGTAGTCTAAGTACACAGAACTATCATTAATTAATTTTTTTTTTTTTCAAACTTCTTTGTGATATTTTTTTTTTTTTCACAGGGATCAATAGTGACCAGTCAAACTGGCAGTTACATCTTACAGTGGAAATATTTTGACTCTGCTAAGCCTTCATTTGACTTCCCACTTTCTTCACATAAATCTAAAGTCATGTACTACACAGAACTATTAAAATCTGAAGCCTTCAAGTGAGTATATACACCTTAATTACTATACAGTATTTTTGTCAACTATGTGCGTTGTGGTACAGTGGATATCGACTTGGAACAAGAAATTGGGGTGCCGAGTTTGAATTCCAGTTGAATTCGTTGCATTCACGTACACACAAATATTCTTGGGAAAGGTATTAATCCATCTTTCCCTCCAGTTATGGGTTAAATAATAGGACAGGTTGGGTTCTATAGCCTTGGCTGGCAACCAGCCTACTGCAGAAAGCAATGGCAACCTACTGCGGGATAATCTTCTGCCCAGTCAGTCATATCTCTTTCGAGACATGATCATCCAAGCATGCATCACGTATGGCACTTAACTGACTCACTGAGTCTGTTATAATTAAATCTCTAGGCTGTTTTTTTTTTTTTTCAATTGATAAGCACCAAGATATTTGGACTTATTTGATATATTTTAACTTTCGTTCTCATCTTGATTATTATAGATGTGATTACAGAAGATTATGATATGCAAGTTTTCATGACATATTTTGGCTTTTAGGAGTTCATCAGGCTTAGCTTATGTTTGCATTAATGCAACTACACATGTGCATGAATGAGACTGTGAATTTTAAATTAAAAAAAATGATTAAAAAATATATTAAAAAAACTTTTTGTGTTTTAGGGTTAGAATCTAGCCAATTTCATTAAAATTGTTTGTTATTAAATATTCAAAATTATGGTAACAGATCTGCCAAGAATGGTGAAACAAGAAGCTGAATTTACTGTGGTTGATTTAGTGATTAAAGAAACATTTTTGTCTCAGTGAATTGTTTTCTTTTTTTAATTAGAGTAGCATTTTTTTTATATCAAAATTTTGATCAGTCTCATTACAGTAAACAACTAATGTATTTAATTTGTTGTTTTATGAAATATCTCTTTTTGATTCATCTAATCTTTTCTTTAAACTTGAGGTTTCTCCAGTATGTTTTTTCTGGCAACCCTTACTGGTGATACAGTAAATTCCTCTTTCTAGTGTATTTTATTCTGTATTAAATCTTTTATTCTTTGGACGTAATCAAAACAATTATGTTAAATTTAGATAAATTCTTTTTAATTGTAGTTGTGATAGTGGGTTTGTCAGGAGAAGCTGCTTGTCTGCTTCGAATATTTTATGAGCCTTTTGTTTTGCATTGAATATCAAATAGTTAGGGTATTGGAGGAGCTTTCAATGTATTTCTCCACTTCATGTAAATATTGAAGGCTGCAAATTCTGAATTCTTTTAAGTAGAATCTAATGATTATTTTGGATTTTATATTGTTGCCATTATAAGAATAGTAATTTATGAGATTATTTTTGTTAGTTGATTTTTGGTGGACACTAAGTTTTAAGCTAATGTCAACATAGTGTAGCATAATATCTAGGAAATGTAAAGTATTTTTTGTTTTCATTTCATATGTAAATTCTGTTGTATGTTTGACTTTTAGTTTGTCTACAAGATCAGGTAAACCAGTACCAAAGGGAGATATTAATAAAGCATCAGTATATTGAAAATATATTGATTGTTTAAGTAAAATACTTTGGAAATGGGAAATAGCATTGATTAGTGACAAGGCAGCAGCTTTTTATTATTTTAGCTATTGGGAATGGTTTATTTTTTAATATGTTAGATACTTTTTTTAAAATAATTTCAGCATTTACCAACCAGGATGATGATGTAAAGAGATTTTATATCTGAACATGCATGGGTTTGTCAGTCATATTTGTTTCCCTTAGTTTTTCAACTAGGTTACCTGAATTTTTTATGTGACAAAGTGATTGTTTTAAGGAGAGAAGTTAAAATTTTTATTATGGCTTTTGCCAGTTTGTTGGAAAGCACTGTCATTTTGATTTAAAAAATGCTACTCTAATTAAAAGAAAATAATTTACTAAGATGAAAATGTTTAGAAAGTGCTTTAATCACTAGATAATCCATAGTAAATTTGCATGCAGGGTCTTACAATGTTTCACCCTTCTTGACAGATGTTCTTTTATAACAAAAGTGATGAAAAGAAAAAAATACTTTAAATGAAATTTGCTAGATTATATACCTAAAATACATATTAAAAAAATACTAATAATTTTTAAGTTTAAAATTCCCAGCAACTTTTATGTGCATGTGTTATAGTATCAATGTAAGCATAAACAACAATACCATTTTGAAGTAATAAAAATAAATCCATTAATTCTTATATATACGTCATCCACATACAAGCCTGTTTCGCTGTATCACAGCTCATCAGTGTGGCTAGACATCCACCTGCCTCTGAATCTCAATCAATTTGGTGTCAGTCGAAGTCGCTAATCCCTAAGTCATAAGCCAATGGAATCAGAGAAGGGAAATTTTAGCATGTTATAATATATATATATATATATATATATATATATATATAGGTAGCATATACACATGCCAGTCACCGAAAGAACTCAATTCATTGCTGAAGGGTTATGCATATATTGCCAAAGTGATAACTGTTTTTATTGAATTTTCCTCTCTAGAGTGCTCAATCGTAATATTGTATTAACTGGGCATACAACCTAGTTAATCTCATTAGTTTCCCCACAGTTTGTTTTTATTCTTTTTTTTTAAATATCCCACATTGTGACAACAAAAGATTTACCAAGAAAGGTGAAATGTTGTAAGAACCTGGTCACAAAATTACCATGGATGACTTGGCAATCAGTGCACTTTATAGAAATTTTTGCCTTAGGAAATTGTTTTCTCTTTTAATTAAAGTATCATTGTTAAATCAAAATTATGGTCAGACATTATAGTGAATGACTAATGCATTGAGTGTGTTTTGTTTGGTTTGTTTTTTGTTTTTAAATATGCCACATTGTGATAACAGAAGATCGACCAAGAAAGGTAGAATATTGTAATAACCTGGATGCAAATTTCCTATGGATTATTTGGCAACCAGTGTAGACATTTTGTGATGAAGGAGAAACTTGAAGCAACAGAAATGTTATTCTACAGAAGGATACTGAGGATACCATGGACTGAACATGTGAGCAACAACAAGGTTTTGGAGAGGATTTAAATGAAAAGGAAACATACTTAGCATTAGGAAAAGACAGCTGAAGTTTCTGTGACACATCACGAGGAGGGAGGGTGTGGAGAATCTAATACTCACAGGATGGATAGAGGAAAAGAGAGAGAGAGAGAGGAAAACAGTACAAGACATACTTGATAGGTTTCAACAGGTGAATGGTGGAGCAGGGTTTGGGAGAGATACCAAGAGGGAAAGTGTTGAGAGCAACAAAGGATAGGGGCAAGTGGAAGTCCATGATCACCTATGTCTTGAAATTACTTTCTCTTTTAAATAAAGTATCATTTTTTTTACTAAAAGTTATGATCATACTCATTATGGTGAGCAACTAATTCATTATGTACATTTTGTAATAGATCTCTTTTGTGTCCTATAATTTTATTTAAATTTCTTGAGGTTTCCTTGAGGTTTCCTTGTATCAATCATTACAATAAACTTCTGTTTCAAGTTGTTGTTATTGGTTTTGTTTTAATTAAGTCTCTTATTGTTTGAGAAGTAGTTATAACAAATTTTGTTAAGTTTAGATGAATTCTTTTCATTTGTAGTCATGACAGAGTTGGTAGGTAGTGTAAACTATTTTGTTTCATTAAAACTACAAGTGCGATTATATAGAGACAATGTTTCAGGCAAGGACCATCTAGCCAATATCAGAGGTCCATTATTTTGGGTGATATGGGATATCTTATATATGTTGACTACTGTTACTTTGTCACTGTGATGCTTGTTTATGTTCATTAAAAATATGTCACAGTGTCCTTTTGCGACAATGGTATAATGGCTATAGGTGTTTAATCAGGTGGTTGGAGGCAGTGGTTATCAACTGTTTAGGTTTAATCCCTGGAGCAAGTATTGAAAATAATAAGAACAAACAAGAGCATGCATCACAGTTTTAGTTTTGTAGTTTCTAAAAGAAAGAAAGTTATTATTCAATGTTAAGTGTTTGTTCCAATCCGAGTGGGAATGAATATTTATTATTGTGAAGTACAATAATTGTGGCACAAAGCCAAAGGGAAGTGGGGTGAGGCTAGACAACACTTTCTATCCTAGAACTAGCTAATCAGATTCACGACCCAATAACACATTACAATATGCTCACTCTATACAAGAACTCGTATATCAGCTATAATACCACATATTCGTAGGGAAAAGCTAAAAGAGGAAAAATCCCATGAAATCCAAGTAGGAATGGCTGCAAAATAGACAAAGCACACAGATGCATGCTGGGATTTCTTTCTAGCCAATAAAATAAACCACTTCTTGGTCTCATCAAACTTTGTTCTGTTCTTTCTTGTCTTAAACTCAGAACACTGTGATAGCTTGTCTGTATCCCTTTTTGTGTGTTAACATCTTTCTTAGTTTGTGAATTTTTTGCCTTATTACTGTTGCTTTGCCTACTTTTGTCTTGCATATATTGTTTTCTTGCTTGATATTATTTTTGACCTGTTCTTTTCTTTTATCTTGTTATTGTTTATTATAAGCTTTGTAAATTCTTTTGTTGGGCATTTCTGCCAATTACATTTAGCTATGGCCAATTACTTTAAGCATGCCTGCAAAACCAGTGACTTAAAGCATTAGTCACTAGGACTAATGAGTAACTAGAGATGTCATCAATTGCTAGGAGATCAGTCATAGCAGTGGTTGTACTCAGACATAAGTTGACTTTCCATCATTAGCTAACTATAGCATAGCAAAGAAATTCCATGTTTTTTAGTTACAACAATTTATAAAAATACTTTTTTATTGAATTAATGAAAAAAATGTATCAAACTACCTTTATTTTTATTTTTTTCCTTTCCAGAGGGTCCATGAGCAGCTTACAGTCTTTTCAGAGTGGCATTTCTTCACTGAGCATTGGCACCAGTCAAAGTGGCCAGTCTGGCCTCAGCAGTTGTCCGTCCAGGTGATGTGTGTGGGCCATCTGGCTGCCAGCGTGTGCATGCAGTGTGCAGCTTCTCAGTGTGTCAACATTTCAGCATCTTTTGCGATCTCCCCAGCCATGGTTTATTTTGGGATTAACTTCTATTCTCTCCTTCTTTCTCTTGGATGTACCTGCACATGCAGATACCTTTTACAAGTACAGTAAGATGTGATTATCTTATGCATAAACACATTTGACAGACTTATTGCCTTCTCTTCTTCTTCATTACTGTCATGGAAGTTTAGATCCTTTTTATTTTTTGACGGACTTTTTTTTTCCCTCTCTCTTCCCTCCATTTTATTTTCTTAAAATCTTTAATCATAAATCTATTCGTACACCTTTCTTTATCGTTCTCATATACATTCTTGTCTTGTGTTGGAGATCATTCTTTATCATTTGTCTTTTTTCTCTTACCAATATCTTTTCTCTTTTGACATCTTCTTCACTTTCTTAGATACTCATTACTCCTCTTTTCTTTAATATTCTCTCCCACAGTTTCACTCTATTTTCTGTCCCTTTCCCCACCTATCTCTTGCTCTCAGCCCCTTGGCCTTCTCTCTCCTGCTTTCAAACTCCTTGGCCTTCTCTCTAACTGCCCTTGACCTCCTCCAGCCTTCTCTTTCTTGCCTCTTACATCTCTCTCTTTGCATGCTCTTACTATTATATAAATAGTTTGATCCACTATCCCTCAACATGTACTTACACATTTCTCTTGTAAATATACCTTTACTTATTCTTGGTGCTGATCAACAAACATTTTGACAAGAAGCCCTCCAGTGTGCTCTGTGATATTCTCTTTTATGAACACACACACTTCCATTTACAGATGTGGATACATGCTTTATTTTTACTAGACATTAAAACCTGATAAATGCCATATCTAACCATCTTTTATATACTTAAATATATTTAAATAAATATTTATGAACATCTTCATAGCAGCGTTCCAATATACAAATTATGTCACGGCTTTACAAATATCTCCTCATATCTCTTTAAATTGATTAAGGTTCTCTTTATTTAAACATTTACATAGTTACTTGCATAAAATCTATAATACTTACATTGACACACATCATTCACTGTTTATAAATCTCTGTGCATATGAGTTTTAACAAATTTGTCCTTTAATTCAAATACGCACATTTGAATTCTGGTTCTCTTTCATCATGGAAAACGGCTTCAAACAAATCTCCCTTTCCATTTTCTTTGTAATTTTTATTCAAAAGAAAACATTTTTTTTATATTCGTTGCATTTAAGCAATTTCTGCTTTGATATGCTTCTGCAACTTAGTCACACACGCACACAAAATTAGTTGTAAATGTGCCATTGTTAGTCTGGCTGTAACAAGGCTTTTGTCTTACAAATTATTTATCTTGTGACTAGTTTTGATGTTACTCTTCAAATGTTTCTCTTTTTACTGCTGGATTCATAACTTGTGTTCCTTTTTTTTTCTCTCTCTCTCATCCATTTTTGCTGCATTATTATTATTATTATTATTCATAATCTTATTTCTACACTATTCCAATTTTGAAACATCTGCAAAACTGTCAGATCAACTTTACTGACCGATCATACTCATTTTAATTTTGCTCTTACAAATTTTTAATGAACAACTAACAGTAAATCTTTCATAATCATTAACCCAAACTTTATCTAAGTTTTCTTGTAACCTTTGACTATGGCATATAAATTTTTAATAATCAGTTATATCCTTTTGTTTTCTATAGAAAACTTTACTGCTTTCTTTCAATCTCCCAATTATAGTGGATTCTGGTTTAAACTCAATGCTTAATGACTTGCCTTCTTACTCTACAGTCTTAATAAAACAATCATTATTTAAATTTCTTCTCTCCCTTGTTAGTGTTCAACTTACATTATAGAAATTCAAGTTCCTTTTTCCAAATTTCCTATCAGTTCTTTCATTGTTTGCCCAAGCCATATCAACTTTTCACAACCTAGTAAATTTTATGATTTTATCCATGCTTCGGCATATTCCATCAATTCATATTTATTCAAAGCAATGTAACTTGCATCCTGTTCAAAATTAAACTGCTGAAAAAAATCTCAATATAGATTTTTATTCCAGCTTTCTTAGAAGGTTTATGAAAGCTGTTAATGTTTCAAGATTTAGATTAATGCTTTTTAGTTTAGATTATTTATTATAGTGTGACCAGATTTTATAGGCCCTTGGGGTACAGGTATTGTAATATCTCTAGTAATATTTTCAAAAGAAGTAAGCAAAAATTTGATTAATTTGAAAAAGTGAATAATTAGTAAATATTTTAATTTTTAACTGAATTTTCTTCATTCAGGTTTCTGTCTGATACAACTTAGTGTGATGGATCAAGATTACAAATAAGATACAATCTGATCAATCATATGGCTTGGTTAGATGAGAGATGCACTGGTCAACATGAGAATAAACATAGTTTAAAATAGGCTCAAGTTAAAATCTAAGTAGGTAACAACCTCAGATCAGCAATATTAATTGGCTGAATTATTGAACATAATACTGATTAAAGAAAAATTAACACTTAATAATATACTGGCAAAAATGTACATATGAAACTTAATTGAACTGTCATTAAAACAGTAAAACAGTATTTGTGCTGTCATATGTTTACTTAAATAATTTTTTAAAATAATTTTTTTTTTCAAAGAGATATAAACTCTTTGAAAAAAAAAATTATTTTAAAAATTATGTTTTGAGTTAGCATTCATAAATAATTTTTCACTTAATCTTTATAGTCTTTTTTTGCTGTCATAGGCCTTAGACTGTCACTACCTGTGAGTGTGTGGATTAAAGTTTAGACTATATAAATGCTTTAATTCTCTTAATATCTACAATGATTTTAAAAAAAAATGTCAGTTTGTCTGTAGTCTAAAATTTTATCCATGTTTAAAAAGACACATTTAGATGTTATTGTCTGTTGTATCAGATTAGGCATTGACATTTTTATCTATAAAAATTATAAAATGTGCAGAGTGAATCTTAAAAGATAAGAACTGCTGGTAAGATCAACAATCACATTAACCAGTTGAAATATTGAACTGATACGTATAGTCTGTTTTGTGCTGATTCGTGTAAGATGTAGAATATGAGAAAAATGTTTGGTATATTTTAGGGATTCTCATCTTTTGACTGTTCTGAACAATGAGATGGAATTTTTATAACTATATATATATATATATATATATATATATATATATATATATATAGCATTCTGGAAGAATGGGAGACTTTGAAAAACAGTAGCTACTCTGGCATGTACGCATCGCTCATTCAATAATGAATTAGAGCACTCTGGCTATTGGGCGTGTATAAGAATAATATACACGCTAAAAAGTCTGTCTTCTTCTACCAAGCGCCCATATCCCAGAGGTAGAATCGCTGACTGATGCCAATTTGGTCGGGTTTCAATCCTGGGTTAAAAGCAATCGGAGTCTAACCACACTGATGAGCTGTGATACAGCGAAACAGATCTGTCTGCGGATGACTGTGTGTGTGTGTGTATATATATATATATATATATATATATATATATATATATATATATGACAGTCTGTTTTATGCTAAACACGACTGCACATGGCATGGTCATTGTGTTTAGCATGGAACAAACTGTTGCATCCAGGTGTTGATTACAATGTCCATTTTTATATTTACACACTCTATTCCTAATATTGCACATGTTAACCCATAAATATAACATACCTTAAAACTATATTTTATTATATATATTTATATATTTACTCTCAAAATGATAATTGGTACTTGGATCTGAATTTCTAAGATGAAGTATTGTTTATTATTCAGTGTAAGTTTCGAACTTGAATCCTCAAAAAGAATCACTGAATTAATGGTTAAATGTTCTAATCACTACAAGATTTTCTTTGCATCACTAGAATTTGTTGCATTTTTCCAGTTATTTTTGCATTTTAAGACTTACTTTATATTTAGCATGGTGTTATTATAAACATTTTTTTTTTAATTCGAACAAAAACTTTAAATTAAAATTTAAATTACTGTTTCAGCATGGTTTCTTGAAATTGCAACATTGCTTCCTTTTTTTGATTATCCAAAATTGTATGTAGGCTTAGAATGAATTCTCTCTTGAAACCTTGTCTATCAGACTTCATAACAGATGAAAGTAAATATGAAAAATTGGCTTTTGGATAGTCAATATTTAAGAAGCAATATGTTAACATTTTTCATTATTCTCATCTAATAAAATTCATAGGATGACATGTATAAATGAATCTACACTTGGTTGTTAATCAAATACTAATACTAAGACTTTTTTGTACTTTAGGACAAGTTTGTATTAAACAATGCTTTAAGAATCTCACACTTATATGTATACATAAAGTTGTTGATGCACTAAAAGTTCAAATAAAATTTATTTACTTATTGAAATAGTTAAGCATTGTCCTACTGATAATGGGCACCTAAGATTAATGTCTTATTTAATTAGTTGCATATTCAGGAATGGGGTTCTTGGCTTAAATCCATTTCCAAAATTTGACCAAATTTTCAGAAGAAAGGCTTCTTGGTCAAGCTGAGGATTTTGAGCATCTCTTGCATACAAGCTAACGCAAACTTACAAAATCTTATAAAGTAGACACATTCATAAAATATTGATTAACAATTCTTTGAAAACCAAGTATTTAAACTACCGTCAGGGAGATTAAACTCTTAACCAATGATAATAGTGTAACTTGAGAAATACAATTACTTTCCAATTACTTTATTATAAATGGTTTAATCAGTAGGTATTTCAATTTGTTTGTTGTGAACAGCTTTATTTACTTAAACATCATGATCTAATTTCTGTATGTTTTTGTGTTACTATAACATTTTAAAGAAAATGGCTCATCATAGCACAATTTCTGTTAGTGCAACACTGTTAAAGGCTCTAACTTAAAGACTATAATAGCAGTTTTTCTTGTTCAATCAAAACAATTTTTAAATTAACAAAAGGCTATCCAAGGTAGATGACCCAAGTCTGTTTACTGTTATTTATTTAAAGTTGTTGCCCTTGATCTCTGTATTTTTGTTGCCAAAATGGTGTAAATATTGGGAAAACGAGTAACGACATCTTAGTTGTAAAACAGTTTTGTAACTTTAGTTTAAAGCATCAAGAAATTAATCAATACTGCTCGATCCTACAAATTACAAAATACAGTGAGATTCATATGGACAAGAGAATGAGCGAAGGTGCTAGGGTCATATCAGTGACAATACTCTATTTTTTTATTAATCATTTCACTCCCAGCAAGGCAATAACTTGGTATTAAAGTTGGTAATAAATAACATTTGCAAATAATTGAAATATGATTTCTGTAAATGGGGAAGTGACTTGGCAAACCGTGTTGGACGCTAAAGGCAGAATCTGAGCAAGTTGTAGAAAACTTTTTCTTCATGTGCCTTGTCCCTTCAGGACGTAGGCGATCATGGACTTCCACTTGGCTCTGTCTCTTGTCACTCTCAGTAATTTTTCTCTTGCTATCTCTTCCAAGCTCCACTCTATCAACCATTTGCTTAGACCCAACAAGTACGTCTTGCGCTGCTTTCCCCTGTCTCTTCTTCCATTTATACGACCTGTGTTTATCAAGTTCTTCCCGCCTTCCTTCCTTCTTCATTACATGTCCCAGAAACCTCGTTTGTCTCTTTCTGATATTTATTATCAGTTTTCTTCTCATTTATATCCTTTCCAACACCTCATCGTTGCACACGTACTCTGTCCATGGTATCCTCAGCATCCTTCTGTAAAACCACATTTCTGCTGCCTCATGTCTCGCCTTAGTCTTTGATGAGATCGTCCAGCATTCACTTTCATACAGAAGGACAGATATCATGTTACAATCCAGCACTGTTTTGTTTCCAATGAGATTTTCCTGTCTTTTAGTACTCAGGCTAGCTTCTGAAATGTCTCTTTGCGTCTCCGTATCTCATTTTCCATCCTCTGTCAAAACACTTCCCAATGACCATGTGTAGAAAACTATGTGGAGTAAATAAGAAAATGTTTCAACTTGTATTTATAGATAAAAATTCAACTCTATAAAATAAGCAAAAAGACAGTTGCATAGAAACAGCATCAGTAGAGTCATCATTTCCCACTGATCAATATAGGAGAAAGTGAAATCTCTTGAGGCATTAATCATTTTTACTTTGGTATACTAGTTGTTAGTGTCCCTTCAACTATTGTTGCAGAAAAGCAATCAAGTCTTATTGATGTTATATTGGCTTATGATATGCAATTACTAGAACCTCTTGAATCACATTTCCTATAGCCCTATTGCAATGGTAAACCATCACAACCAGTTCCTATCAGATTTCTTTATACAGAAAGACCACTAGAAAATTCCAGCTAGAATTCCAAGAATGTCAACATCAAAATCATGATAGAAGTTTCTTTATTTTACAAACAGTTTTGTACAACTAAAGTTGGTCTCTTCTGTCGAGTTACATTTAAAATTTCACTTGATGATAGTTGTTTGCTTGGCTTTTAAATACAATGGATACTCTGAAAGTAATGACTCCTGTTTATTTTCGTGGAAACTACAAGGAGCACAATAGCCAAAATGCTATTTTTCCATATAGTTTTCTCCTTTGACTGTATATTTTTAGCCAGCAATATACAAGTCTACATACATATCAATGATGATAGTCATGAAAATGTTGTCTGTGTAGTCCATCTTTCATTGGCCTGAACAGATGAAAGTCAAAAGACACCACATCTGAACAATACAATCAGTGTAAATGTTCAGCAAGCTTTAATGAATGTCAGCAGATGCGGTGGATGAAGGAATTTATTGCTTCAACTATACTTCATAGACAATTTGGCTAGTCTACTATTTGTAACAAGGGGGGAAAAGTTGGGGGGTTATTGATGGGAAGATTCAATCTCTATTGACATTTTAACATAATAAATAGGCCTTTGGAGTGGCCTTTTGTTAATTTGATCTTGCAATAAAATTAAAACAAGATTTTGACAATTTTTTTTCTCCTGTGTGTCTTATAGGGTTTAAGAGCATAAGTACAATTCATAAAACATTTTTTTTTCTTTTTGTTGATTCTTTTCATTTCTTCTTTTAATTTACTTTTTTCTTCTTTTTAATTTTGCGTTTGTCATGGCCAGGTATATTTGCATGCTTTATGCAGTAATAAATAATAATCTATTTTGTGCTTTAGTTTTTAACCAGAAGACAGTTTATTTTTCCTTCTTTCCTTTACTTCTAAAATTATTCTCTTTTCATATATATATATATATATATATATATATTGTTAATTATGTTAATTTGTGTGTGTGTATGTATATATATATATATATATATATATATATATATATATATATAACTAAAAATATCTGTAAAAAGATTATGAATAAAGATAAAACTAGAACTTTCATCCTCAAGTGGACTTTTTCAAGGCAAATGTAAGGATTCTCAAATTCTTACATTTGTCTTGCTAAAGTCCATCAGAAGACAAAGCAGCTAAAAAAAGTTTTCCTTTTGTCTTTATTCATGCATTTTATATATATATATATATATATATATATATATATATACACACACAAACAAATCTACAGATGTTATCAAAAGATTTTATTAAAATGAGTTGGTTCTTCTTTATTTAAAATGAATTAAACTTAGTTTCAAGTCATCTTTTTGAATGTCAGTAAGTGGTAAATGTTCAGACTTCAATTCAACTTTTGTAACAAAAGTTAATACCTTCTATTTTTTTCCCACACACACATTGCTTACCTAAATTTGATATTAATATACTGTATCTATTTTCATTTTTGACATTTTATATAATCACAATAATGTATTAAAGTAATTGAGAATTTGTTTTTAGTTAAACATTTTTATGACCTATAATTATAAGTGTTTATAGCTCAACCATATGAATTTAAGTGTGTTACTAGATTGGCAACTAGGTCTCATAGTTTTACTGTTGAAAATGCTAGTTGTCATGGTAAGTTTTACTCTAATAGTTTCTTTTCTTGCACTATTAGAGTGAAACTATTCCAGTTTTTGCTTCCATAAAATCTTAGAAAATTTAAATGCAACATTAATGACCATCTTCTGTCTTTCTGAACTCTGTTCTTTTATTGTTATTTCTTTTGACTAAAGCTTTTTTCAACTTCTCTCAGTTATTCCTTGTATCTTAATGGCATTATTGCCTTGCTTGGAGTAGAATTATTTTTTAAAAGTGTAAATTACTTAATGCATTTAATCACAAATTTAACTTTCATTTAATTTGCTCTTTTATTAATATTTTATCTTGTCGTCAAAACATTAATCAAAATAAAAATAATTTCTAAAGTTGGTAGAAATAAAGATAAACAAAATCACCTTCTACTTAAATATTAGGCAACCTGCAAGCTGATTGTTCTGAGTTACTGTGATTCATGATTTTCATCATTGTTGAAGTTTTTAGGAATGATATATTTATTGCATCAGTCGTACAGAATTTAATTTCTTTTTGTTTGATACAATTCTTTTAATTTTAGCTAATAGCAATTATTGTCATTTGTTCTCTCTTTGCAAGTTTTGTTTTTTATGCATAATCTTGGTCTGAGTATGACAACAAGTATGTTTCAGATATTTTGTTCATTGTTTCAGGGACAAGAAAGTTTTGGGCCCTGCCTTTCACACCAGGATGGTGTGTTGTGGCGCAGTGGATATCGGCTCGGAACGAGAAATCGGGTAGCCGAGTTCGAATTCCTGCTGAATTCATTGCTTTCACTTACACGCAAATACCCTTGGGAAAGGTATTAATCTGTCTCTTCCCTCCAGTTATGGGTTAAATAACAGGACAGATTGGGTTCTATAGCCTTGGTCGGCAACCAGTCTACCGCAGAAAGCAATGGCAACCTACTGCGGGATAATCTTCTGCCCAGTCAGTCATGTCTCTTTCGAGACATGATCGCCCAAGCGTGTATCACGTATGGCACTTAACTGACTGACTTTCACACCAACACACATAAGCTTCCTCTCTTATTTGTGCCTTTTCATCAATTTTTTTTTTTATTTCACTTAGTGATAAAGAGTTTTATAGAAATGTATATTAAACTAATTTGAGCAGGAAAAACTTAATATGAAAAAGATATTTTAAAATAAGTTGTAATAAGCAAAATAAATCATTGTATTACTTTTTAGGTAATTGTTTCTCCCAAAAGAAATTTGCATTAATATTTATTTATTTTTATTGTTTTTAATTAATCAGTTAGATTTGGTGTGATTTGAAAAAATTTTATGTTCTTGAGATGACTTGAATATGCTTGTATAAAATACCCATTTGTGTTTTTTTTTTTTTTTAGTATATAAATAAAAATTATTTTTCTTAAAAAATGCAACATTATTCTTTATAGATTCATAATAAAAAAAAATAATAGGTAACAGTTAATTCTTAAAAAATCTCAATTGCTTGATATAATGGGGATCTGATAAGTTCTCAGCTAAGAAAACTCTCTCCAATTTCCATATTCTGATGTTTTGCTGAATTTTTTTGGAAGTGGGTTGGGCTAAGATCTTTGCAGTATTTAAGCACTCCACTGCACACCATGTGTGGTTGTGCATTCAATGAAACCTTACATAGTGAACACTGGAGTAAGAGATGACAGTCTGTTTCATGCTATTTGTGTTTAGTATGAAACAGACTGACACTGCTGGGTATTGGCTTCAACGTCCAATTTTATATTTACATATGCTCTATCCCTGATATTGAGCACTTTAACCCATAAACATAGTATATCTTTAACTATAATAGGAGGTATTTATTAAATCATGGAAAATATTTAGAAAATACATTGATGTTTATGGTGTTATTGCTAAGTAGTGGTTGATTGTTATTCTTCTGTGAATATGAATGGATTAGGAACTGAAATATATGGTTGGCTTATGAAAGGACGAGCTAGAAGTATTGGTCAGTAAATTTGAATATCTGGCACAAATGATGTCTAATATCCTATAAATATTATGTTTGTTCTTGTTGATAGATTAAGGTGCAAAATAGTCATTTTAGTTGACTGTTACCAGATTAATTTTTCAATTAAATGACATTATGTGTATATAAAAACAAAATTAAACTGAAAAATATGGATGAGTAGCGAAATTTTTTTTTTTCTAAACCTCTACATGCACCATAAGATTTTATTAAAATCACTTTCTACGGATTTTTGCTTCTTGTTTATTTAAATGTTTTTAAATCACTTTCTCTTATTTATTTTGCTTTTTAAGCAAATTGTCTACTCCTTGTTTAGTTTTTCTGCTTTTGTTTGTTAGTTTGCAAAACAGCAACATTATTTTGTAATTTGCAGTCTTTATTTCATTTTTTTTTCTTTAAAAAGAAAAAGCATTAATTTTAAATAAACGCCCTGATTATTCTGCCTTGTGTTTTTGCTGAATATTTTGTTTTGCTTTTGCTTCTGCAATGAATCTTATTTTACATTTTTGCTTGCACTGCAGTTCAAGTTATTCTGTTGTCTGGACTACAAACAGCTTGTATCTAAGACTAAGACAAACTATACATTGAGAATAGGAGTATTACAAAAATGTATGAGGATTGCCAGTTGAGCTGAAATAACCTTCTGGATAATCTCTTGATAAAATAACTTGTATCTGGAAAAGTTTGAGTAATAGTTATAGTAATGGAATCATTAGCATGCTTTTTCTTTCATGAATTTTTACTTTATTATTGGGATTCAGAGTGTTTAATTTCTGTTTGCTTATTGTTGTAAATGCCCAGATAGGATATTGGACAATTTTTTTCTCAGATTAGAATTTAAATGAAATTACACACTAAAGTAAATTTGTCACTTGATTCATCATTGCCTTTCAAAAATGCTTTATTAACAGACTTGATACTGAAAAAGAAAAAAAAAAAGCTCAAGAATCTACAGTATTTACATTATTCAGACTATTGTCCTCATTTTTGTTGCCATTTGTATGATGTTTTGGTCATTTTACGCTCTGGCCTTCTTCAGGTGCTAGGAATTTCAAACTGTACCCTTTATTACAATCACTGGGGTATATGATCTCCATTCCTTTGCGTAGAGCCTCTTCTGGTAGTCATGAGTTATCTCCCTCTATACTCCAGTGATTGTAATAAAGGGTTCGGTTTGAAATTCCTAGCACCTGGGGAAGGCCGGAGCGTACAACAGCCAAAATGTTGTACAAATGGCAACAAAGATGAGGACAATAGTCCAAATTATATAAATACTGTAAATGTTACCTCATCTCAGAAATATAGACAAATTCTCATGAATCTGTTCTTTGGAAATTTTTATTTGAAGACTGAAGGGTAATTCTTCCTCAGAAATCTATAGCTGATGAATTGAAATCCTCCATGTCTCTGTTTCTTTTTTTTTTCTCGCTATCTCTCTCTTGCACAGTAAATTTTCTTAATTGCAGCCAATTGAACAATATTGTGTTTGAAATTTGTAGTTGTCATGTTCTGTTATGACAAAAGAAAAAAGTAAAAATCAACCATATCTGAAATAAAGAAGTACACTTTCTCATTTGAAGATAACTTGGAAAAAGAATACAATGGAAGGTATAGTAATAGTCTTGAGTATGAAAAAATGTTACACTGTTTCTGAGTCAACTTTGATTCAGATATTTGAGTGGTGGATAATTTTATCATGTAACTGAATATTTTATAAAATATTCTGTTATTGCATGTCAACAAGTTCTCTAAATAAAATTCCTTTTACAACAGAGTAAAAAAAAAATGGAATTTTTTAACCCTCTAGGGCCATTCGTATCATATTTGATATAGTATTTCCCTATAAGGAAACATTTGGTATTCATTGACTGAGCAGTCAGTACTGCTTTCATTTGAAGTTTATAAAATATTTCTCTTAAAAATTTTTCAGGAAAATATTTCTTTCAAGGCTTGTTTTCATACTGTATCAAATATGATACGAATGGCCCTAGAGGGTTAATGAGCCAAATCCTAGTATCTCCACTTTTATTTTATTTTTTTAGTCAACTTTTATTCATATTTTGAAAACTACGATATAGGTGTAGAGATATCAATAAGTCTGAATATATATTTTCAATATAACTGCCTTTGTCAATACAGACTTAGCCCAATGATCCTTTACTATATTGAGTGATCTTTCTTGAAACTTGGGCTATGGGAGTCCCTTGATAGTGTGTCATTAGCTGAATATAAAGTTACCATCTTTCATGATGAAGGGAGGCTGTTTTTTATAGTTGCAGAGCCTACATGTGACTGTGGGTAAACAATCACAAGCAAAGATAAGCAAAGTATTAACAAATTACATAAATTAAGCATTATTAAATTAAATATTCAGATACAAAATCAACTAATAATATTGTCTTACTATAAACATAGTAATGCACATGATTGTTCTTATACTTTTATTTAAAATCCAAATATATTTATATATAATTTGTGCTTTTAAATGACTCAAAGGAAGGTTTTTATAGGCAAAATGAAAGGCTTGAATCCAGAAATGAATAAGATTATAGCATTTTGATCTAAATATGAAACTTTTCATGAGAACTTGTTTTTATGAATACTGCTTATGCAGACAAAGTTTGGGCACATAATGTAGGAGTGCAGGCAGTTTGAAATAAAGCTGACTACTGTGATGATGATCAGGTCTTGTCATGTTACTTATTGTCGGTGACCATAAATAGAAAATGAGCATCAAACATGCTGGCAGTGGTGCATGTGTTTAGTGACTACAGAACCATGAAAGGGAAAAGATAACAGTGTAGAAGAAAATGGATGTTATTTTTTTCAAGTTCAGTGTTTGAATTCCAAAATTTGGAAACTGTAAACTACTTAGAAGTAGCATAACTATGCCATTATCACATTTATACAGGCCATCACTAGAGTACCAGACAGGGTTACTGCTCCACAAGGTGATGTGCTAAAAGTATATAATGGTTTCCTACCTGTTGAACAGTGGACACAGGAAGAAATTCTATAAGCTTTTAACAGGTATGCAGTTGGTGAAATTAATGTCACATATGAACTTTTTGTGTTAGATATGATGAAACGAGTTTGGAAGCTTTTATAACTTTGTTGTAGATGTTGATAAAAACTTGTTACTTTTATGGCAACTGCATGTTGTCGATAGTGTGTCTTCAAATTGTCTTTGGGACACAAAATCCCAAACACAAGCAAAATTGCTAAAAGTGAGAGAGTTGGAGTTGCATCTTTATCCATAAACTAATGGAGAATGCTGCTCAACAAAGTTGTTGCAGAAGAATCTACGGAAAAAGCCAAAACTCAGGAAAGAGAGCTGGTTCTGTACTTCTTGCCTTGAACCAGACAGGGAGCAATGTCTAGCTGATGGAAAAATGTGTTTAAAGTGTCTAGGCAAGAATCATTTTGCTTCTTCACTGACTTGCATTTTGCTGCAATGTCCCAGAGAACAAGTTCTCATGAAATAGAAATAATGGTTGAGAGATATAACTTTAAGGAACAAATTTTAATTAGGTAAGCAAATGGATTTATGAACCATCTACTCTTTTATGTTTAAGGAATAATAAAACATCAGATTTAAATTCTTATTTAATCAAATTTTAATAGCTATCAAGAATGTTGCTCAACTAGTTTATTCTTTAACATTTTCAAATTAATGATTGATAAAAAATG
The DNA here is from genome assembly GCA_037127315.1 of Ascarosepion bandense. NCBI lineage: Eukaryota > Metazoa > Mollusca > Cephalopoda > Sepiida > Sepiidae > Ascarosepion > Ascarosepion bandense. The sequence goes on along the minus strand of JBBBDQ010028397.1, from coordinate 451,944 downwards.
GTTTTATTTTCTTTTAAAAAGATTTATGCTAAAATTAAACATTCAGGTATGATTTCCAAAAGACTGAATGTTCCAAAAAACTTAGGAGTAACAAAAATGTCCAGTAAATATTTCATAGATCAAAGTTTATAGAAAGAGCTTACAATTGTTACTTGAAACAAATTATTGATTTGATAAGTTGTTTGCAATATAACAATGTATATATTTGTTTGAAAAATTCACTTAGTCACATACAGCTCTTTATACTGTACAACTGTGTTCAACAAATTATTCCTTCATTTTAGCATTTATGTTCTGAGTAATTTGACTTGAAAATAGTATTAAACTTTCCTTGAGAAAGTTAAAACTGATTTAACTTTAACTAAAAGTGGCATTAATTCCTAATGTAATTACATTGATTTTTTTTTAATCAATATATTTGGTTTGCTATGGATTCTGATGGAATATTTAAAAAATTGCCTTTTATTCTGAAACTTGGTATACAGTGCACTCAATATTCATTTTAATGTGACTGCTGGTGCAAGAAAAAATCTAAAATAAAAATTTCTGAAATTATTAGGCTGTCTAGAAATATTTTGAAATTGCAAGTAAAAGAAATTTAATAAAAGTCTGAATTATTAAAGTCTGTCTATACCAGTGACTCCATCTTACTTCTGCCAATCTGTCACAACCCTGTTTAAGTCATGGTGTTTGGTTGATGTTTTAGATAAATTTAGTGATCTGTTTATAAGTCATAAAGAACAACCAGCTGAAAGTCCTTTTTTGTTCAGGTTTCCTTATAAGTAGCAAAACTTTGAAATGGTTAAAGGCAGATAACCATATCATTGTTGTTACATATTCAGTATATATAACTCTTTTAGTTTTAAAATGGCACTTATTTCTAGACAGTGTAGTAATTCAAAATTATTACTAAAAATTTGAATTGTTTCAGCTTTTCAGGCTGTGAAAAAAAAAATTGAGCTTTTGTGATTGTTTTTTTTCTTTTTCTTCAAAAATATTGATTCATCCCTTCACTTTTTTTTTCAAATACTAGTTGACTGTAATTTGTATTATTTCATTGAGAGTTTATATAAATGTTTATTGAACTCATTTTACACATGAGTTATGATAAAAAGATTGCTGTTTACAGTCAGACTAATATCCTCATCTTTGTTATTGTCACAATGTTTTGGCCAAATGAGAACAATCTCTCCCAATAGATAAAAGGTTCAGGTTTTAAATGCCATGAAGATTACCAGATTCACAGACACCCGAAGAAAGCTGCAGGGTACAATGGCTAAAATTATGTGATAACAACAACAAAGCTGAGGTTTAATTGTAAATAATGATAACTCCTCATGCCATCAGGTTGTGTTGTATCATTCTTGCAAAGAGGGTGAGTTTAAACTTTTATCTAAGCTCAAACACCTCAGAAAAATATACAAAAACCTCACTTATGAAGCATATATTTTATTTAGTAATAATGTCGGCAAATCTTCCACCTCCTGCAGTGGTAGAGTGGGCCACAGGCTTGTTGGTCTGATTTTGTACTTCACTTATTTTTGGATCATTTGCAGAAATTCATAAGAAAGAAAACAGAATTGGCTTACAAATGCCAGTTTCTTGAACTGGCTTTATTGATTCCAAATTTACTGATCTTTATAGAATATAACAAGTTTGAGGGAATATCTTTTTTGAACAGGAATAATGAGAAAGTCTAGATAAAAACTAAAATTTTTGTTGATTTTCAAGGCAAAAGAACTCTGGAAGATTAGCAATACACAATCTTTCTTGCAGTCAATGTATAAATATACTCTTGTGCATGGATATCCAGATATAGTGGACTTGGACCTTATCATTGAGCAGGAACATTTTGAACAACTTGCAAATTTCTTTTGTTCATAAAAAAATGGCTTCTGAAACATAAATGTCACCAAAGATAATTCAAAGAAAAATTGTCGGTAATTATCATTCTATTATGGATTAGCAGCAGTCGAATGGATAATGGTTCAAAATGAGAAATCTGAGAGCCAAGTTTGAAATCCAGTTAAATTAGTTACATTTGCTTATGCATATATATTCTTGGGAAATATCTCTCTTCTCCCTCCAGCTATGGGTAAATAGTGAGAAAGGCTAGGTCCTATAGCCTTGGTTGGCAACTAGTCTAGGAGAAGGAAAACTGAATTCAAACCATCCTGAAGATAGTTGGGCTCCACCAGATTATCTTGCTCAAGGTACACCACTGCTGCTATGGTTGCTGTATATGTGGTGTCCTTAAAACCCTCAGGGATTACAGGACTTGTGGATCTTTGGTTTAGAACAAGAAATCAGTTCGAATTCCAGTTGAATTTATTGCATTCATTTATGTGCAAATACCCTGGGGGAGGAGTATTAATCTATCTCTCTCTCTCTCTCTCTCTTCCAGCCAGGATGAGAAATCAGAGCTGAGTTCCGATTCCAATTTAAATTCATTGCATTCACTTCTGTGCAAATGCCCTTGGGAAAGCTATTAATCTGTCTTTTCTTCTTCCAACTATGGGTAAAATAACAGGGCAGATTGAGCTGTATAGCCCTGGTAGGCAACTAGTTTACTGCAGAAAGTAATGAAAACCTACTGCAGGAAAATCTCTTGCTCAGTCAGTCAGGTCTCAAAAGAGACATGATCACCCAAGTATGTACCATGTATGGCACTTATGACTGATTGTGAACAAGATATGAAGACATGAATGGGAATTTGAAAGAGTATGAAAATAAATAAATACCTGTCCCATAATATGTTACATTTGCAACTACATTTCATATGCTATATATAGTAACTATTATGGGACAGTGGTTATAGTTTTGACAATCACATGATTTTTTTTTTTTTTTTTTTTTTTTTTTTTTTTTTTTTTCTTAGTTTTGAAAATGACCAGCTGCTTTAATACATCAGCCAGATTCTTGATATTTTCTATTTTGGGGTCAGACATTTTCTCTATTTTCAGATAATTTTCACCTCTCTTGTATATATTCTCATTTATTTTATATTTATACATGTGTAACATCTTAAACAAAAAAAATCACCCAATTTTCATAAAATGCTCTTTACCACTTACATTTCTTTCCTGGCATTTTTCTTAGCTTGTTATTAATTCAAGAATTTGCCAGCAATAAAAAAAATTAACCAATAGTTACTGTTGTGTTTTAGTGCGAACTGTATTTGAACTTCGTATATTCAAGTACTTTTTTAAATTTTTAAGCTTTATCCCAACATTCTTGTTTAGCTTCAGTCATTTTATTCTCTTAATAGTCTCAGTATCTCTGCTTTTTAATGGGCAGTATTAATGAAGCCATAAATATTGCAATTTGTGTTCTAAGCTTTATTTTAAGTCAAATTGTTTGGCTTTGAAAATCAAGGAAGAAGTCAGTGATCAGGTATTAAAAGCAAACTTATTTAATGTTATAATATGTAGAATAAACAAATAATCACCTATCAGTATATTTGTTGGAATTACTTTTAGCCACTTTGGTTTAAAATTATCTAAGGGGAAATGATCAAGTTTTATATATATATATATATATATATATATATATATATATATATATATATATATAAAAGGGCATTTTAAAGACTTAAAAAAAATTTTTTTTTCCCTTTTATATACAAAAAGTGAAACCAGTCTTCACTGGGTGATCCACATTTCAGCATTTCATAGTCGGAGACTTAATTGCATATCTTCTATAGTTTGGTATTTAAAGACAGGTAAAAGTCAATATTTTGAATGATAATTATTTTCAAAACAGCCAAGACTTCCTTACTTGGTACAATACATTTATTTATCTACACTTACCTCATGAGTGGCTTTCCACCATACTTAAATATTCACATACATAATTGAGGAAAAATACTTTGGATATACATAATAGCTTCTCTTTAATGAGTAAACATTTGATTTTTATAAGAGATGTTTTAATCTTTATCACAATGAATAAAAAATATAACCCAAAAAACATATATATGGTTATGGAAAAGTAACTCCCCATTTTTTAAATATTCATAATTTATTCATAACTTTAATTGTAACAAGAAATGAATAAGCGAGGAAAGCGTTTAGCATGAGGTTTTATATCTAAAACTTGATATGGGTACCAGATTTTGCTACCAGCTTCTCGTACTGTCCAGGAATCACATTGACTGATTTTACCAGGAACGGAACTCTTGTGGGATGAAAGACATAACTTATTGTGCTTGCCCTTCAAGTTTTTCCAAAATCTTGCTTCTTTTAACCAAATAGTCACCGGGTGTTAAGTTAGGACTCCTTGCTGGCAACTCATATGAACCACAACGACCATCCATCTCCCTTGGAAGTGGGCATCCAGCAATTCACAAATTCAGCAGGAAGTGATTGGAAGTAGTGCAGCTTCCAAGTAGGCCATTTAAGCTCCTTCTTGAGCACAGTTTGTATTGTATGAAAGGAAAGCCCACTTTTCCTTGCTTGCTTTATTGACTTTCTTGGGGTACATGTAAACATTTTTTTAACTGCTTGCAATGTCTCTTGGTTGCTGGACTTGGAAGGGCGACCACTTCTTCAAGTATCAGCTACAGACCCTGTAGCCATTAGTTTTGTATGACAATTCTTGATTGTTTTTGCATCAACTTGAGCATATGCTCCTCTGGTGATCCTCCACCATCCTTGCACTTGAACAACGGATTTCCAAGCTTCATAATGGGCTGCTAGCTAGGCATGCTCCAGCAGGGTAAGACGTTTAGCTATGCTTTCACATTTCAAACAAAATAATCAGAAAAGACTGATAAAAACATATTAAGATCTCATACTTTTTCCCTTCCGTTTTTTTTTACACACACACACAAATTTACCTGTCAAAATGGCCATTCAATTTATGAAATTTGAATTAAATATATGAGTGTTGATTTCAATATCCACTTTTATATTTACATACACTCTATCCCTGACATTGAGCCCTTTAACCCATGAATGTATCATACCTTAAAACTACACTTTTATCATAATTATTTTAATTTGATATTTCATGTTTGTTTTCATGGAACTGTCAACTTGTAAATTTTTTTATTTCATATTCAAATAATTCAACAGCTTTGTCTTTCATCCAGTTGTCTTTTGAAATCTTCATGGTATTTCTCAGCAAAATGTAATTTATTTGGTAGTACCCATCTCCTCTCTAAATGAAATGGTACTAATAGAAACGAGTAATCTGACCTGATGCAGAAAATGGATTCATGCCATTCTTAAAGGCACGAGTATAAAATTCACATTGACTGCCTCAAATAGAATTTGAGCTCTTATTTGCTGATTCTATTTTCTCTACCGTTAGGTCAATTCTACACTTCCAAACTTTTGTATATAGCTCTTCTCATTGTTGAACTTTAGACTGAATGAAAAGCAAGAAACAATGACAATGATTAATACACTTAACCATCGTATTTTGAAATATATCCCAATTTCTATATCTTAACAGTTGTACAATTTATTTTTTCTTGAAGAATTCTTTCAAGCATAAATTAGCTAAAATAATTTTTGGTGAGAGCTACAAAATTTTAAATTAATCTGACTCACCAAAAATTAAATTTATATAGAGGTAGGCAGATAATCAACAGATCCTCAGTACCAACCTTTTGGAAAGATTAAGAAGTAGAAATAAATTTTCTTCTTTTCTTACATATAAAGATGGAATGGATGTTTCAAAAACCTGGTAGATTTCTAAGACATATGACTCTTATAAACAGATCTTTTACTCTTTTAAAAAAATAATTTTCAACCAGTTTTTCTCAGTTATAGTTGACCTTCCATTACGCATGCATGCACACATATAGAATATATATTCACATTATTCATGCCTTATTGTAACTAAGTTTTACAATGTTATTTTTCTTTTTTTCTTTTTTTCTTTTTTTCTTGGAATTTTCTATAATTCCATGAATTTTTCATCCATGTATCCTTATTGTTTTTTTTCATCACAATATTTCAGCTGAGGAGTTCTTTGCTTTTTCTCAGGAGTAAACTAAATCTAGTAATTACTGGAGGCTCTAAAAAATGTAAAATAACAAACCAAAAATATAGCAATTCATCAGAATTATAACAAAATCTGAGTTAAAGAGAATTTTGTTTATTTTTGGTCAGAGGAACAATTTTGATAATGACTTTATATGTTAGAAGAAACAAGGTTCATAAGTATATGCAGTTTTTTTTTTTATCCAAATCTGTTAATGTTAGTTATGTATTTTTTCATTTTTCAATACATATATATCTCAGTTGATTTTAGAACTTGCAAGAATTAACAACATCAATCATTTATTAACCAATTGGTTGATACTTTTTACTGTTTTGTAACTAGGATGTCATTATTCAGAATCAAAAAATTAATAATTACTGTGTGCAATGGATCAATTGTTATCTTTTTAATTTCATACATGTGTGTTGTTTTTGATTTTGTTGACTGCACAGTATAGTAGGGTTAGTTGGGTACCACCTGTGATACAAATAGCACCATGATGCAATTCACTCCACCAGAAATTTGGAAAGAGCATGCTGGACTGTTTGGAATTTGTGCTAATACAAACATTTCGGAATGTTTGGGTATCTGTTGATTGTACAGATGACTCAGAAGGAATTGGATTAGTTTAATGATGTTTTGGAATGATCACTAGTGATGATGATGTTATGTCTTCGTTCATCTTCCCACAGGGCCTCAGACTGAACACAAAGTGCCTTGAGAAGGTAGTGCTAACCTGGGTTGAGAGTGTGGCTACTGAAAGACCTTATTTCTGGTAACAGAACTCTGCACCATGTCACACAAGTAGGAGAACTCAGTTATGGCTGTTAAACAATTTCTGCAACCACATTACCACTTACATGTGGCAACATAACTCCCCAGAATGCAATCTCCTTGATTATTATGTATGGGGCACAGTTGAGCTAGAGACCAACAAAATTCCTTGTAATGAACTGAAGGAATATGGCAGCATTTATCAACTTAAGGAGACCATCCAGAAGAGTTATAGGAGATTCCAAAATTGTCTGGAGGCTGTGGCCAAAGCCAATGGCGATTTTATTGAATAATTTTACTCTTTAGCATTTCCAGATATTTTTGTGTAATTTTGGTAAAAATATCTATGAGAATGAGCCATCTTACCCTGTATATTTGACAGTTATCTCCCTTTAACTTTACTGCCATAAATAAATTTAGATAAAATTTTTAGAAATTTAAGATCAAGAAAATCTCAACTGAAAGGTTATAATCAGTTTAATTCTTATATTTACCAATTGTTAAATAATTTTCTCTTAATAATTATGACTTTCAATTTTACAATTTTAATCAACTCTTTTCTGCTGAAGATAATTTTACACCTCCCCACATTTCTTTCTTTTCAAAGTTTCAAATGTTTCAAAATTAAACCTGAAATTGCAATTTTTTTTATTTAGATTTTGTTTTCACGCTTCATATTAATTTTTTATTAATCTTCAATTCATGAAATCTGTCATAGCAATGTAAGACAGCATTCACATCACTTCTCCAATTAATATTTGATAGGTTATACCTAGTTATATGGTACCAGCAGCAACAAACTGTCTCTGATCCTTATCAAATATCCAAGATAGTTTGCCTTACAAGACTGAAGGGCTTCAACTTCCCTAATCTTAAACTCAGGGAAGCAGTGGATTCAGGCATTTCAGTTATCATTTTTTATTCATAAGCTTTAAGATTTTCCCTTTGGATCAGTCATAAATTCTTTATTTACCAGAAATGTGATTAATATAAATGCTATTAAAGAATCATAATCTTATGTGTGATTTTCATGATAATATAATTATTGGTTATTCAGAAAGTTCATGCTGATTTTTAGTTTTTCATGTGCCAACACATTAGAACATGTCAAATTTATTGACATAATATACATTTCCAATTAAAGCACTCTTTAAGCTCTTGCTTGAGAAAGAAAATTTAAAATTACTTAATTCATGTCAATTTTACATTACTATGAAAATGGAAAATTATAAGGTGCATTTTAGATACTTGATGTTACTTTTGTTGTTATAAAGGCAAAAATGCAACAAAAAAAGATATGTGCTGTGTACAGTGAAGGTACTTTAACTGACAGAACTATATGGAAGTTGGTTCACTAATTTTGCTGTTGGAGATTGTAACCTTATTGATGAATAACACTCAGGCAATCCCCCTGTCCCACCCCCAACTACAGATGATGACTAATTCAAGACATTGATTGAGAAGAATAACCTGCATTAGTCAATGTGGGAATCGACAAGAACACTATATGTATCAAAATCCATCAGCCATGAGCACTTAGTGAATCCTGGGTACTCAAATCGCTATGATGTTTGGGTACCACATGATCTTAATGAAAAGAATCTCTTGGATCGCATTGCTATCTATTATTTGCTGTATAAACACAATGAAAATGAATTGCAAATTGTGACATGATAAAAAATGGATTGTTTACAACACTGTTCAGTTGGAAAGGAATCCTGTACTACAAGCTTCTGCCAAGCAACCAGTCAGTTGATTCTAAAAAGTACTGCTTGCGACTGGGTGAATTAAAGGCAGCAATTCAAGAAAACTGCTTAGAATTAGTGAACAGGAAAGGTGTTGTTTTCCATCAAGATAATGCCAGACCTCACATTTCTTTGGTGACCAGGCAAAAATTGTTGCAGCTTGGCTGAGATATGTTACCCCACCTGTCATATTCACCAGCCATTGACCCTTCAGATTTTCATTTATTCAGATCTTTGCAAAATAATCTCAGTGGTAAAAATTTTAATTCTTTGGAAGACATAAAAAAAAATTGAGTTCTTTGTTGAGAAACCACCAAAATTCTGGGAAGATGGAATCTTTAAGTTGAAAAAAAAATGGAGAAAAGTTCTGCAATAAAAGTATTCATATTTAGTTGAATAAATAGTTAATGGCATAATTTTGTTTTATGTTTTAATTTCCCTTAAAATTGTCATGAACTTTCTGGACAACATAATAGTACAATGATAATTTATTATCAATAATGATAGAGTATGAATAATAATATATCAATAAATCAGAAGATATAATCTCAACATTTTCAGTGTGATTTTTGAACTGCCTTCATAGTCTAAGTAAAGAGATTTTCTTTAGAATATCTGTTTTTCATACAATCTGAAAATGTGGAAATGTCTATTAATTTAAGATCAGTAAGGATTTTTTAATTTCTATTGGTTACAGTTTTGATACACCATATTGTTCTAAAACCAATGAAATGAAAGGTCTATCATCAAACCTTACAAAAAAGTTACAAACCTTAGATGAGTGTGTATGAATAGCATATCAGTTATTGGAGCAGAAAGTAGAATTGGTAGGCAAAGTTCCCTTTGCATTAATGCTTTCAGAAAAGACATGGATCTATCTCTTCTCCTCCCCCGGGCAAAATAATAGGACAAACTAGGCATATTTGTCTTATTAGAACAACCAGTTTAAGAGAACTGAAACTCTAAATTAAATCATTCTGTTAACATGTGAGTAATTATTTCTCATCTATATATAAAATTCTGTGGCTTCTGTTAGTCTGTCCATCACACCCTCTAAAATGGCCATACACTGAATGATCAAAACCAAATTTTGATAAGTGTAAACAGGTAAGGTGGTACAAAGTCTAATTGATTTTACTAGGGTGTGTAGCTTAGTACAATAAATTTTTATTTAAAAATCATAATGACCTGAGTCCTTCAATGAATAAACAGATAAAGGCTGATATGTGAAGATGTGCGGAAAAGTTTTAGGCATTACAAATTTCTTAAAATGGGTAAAAGTTAGGTTGAAAACTTTTCAGCACCTCTTGTAAATATTTGTACATATCTCTATGCCGCTCTTAGCCGACTAAAGTTGTTTATAATTATTAGTTTATTTGGCGCATCTTAAAAATTGTGTTATAGTTTCGTTTATTTAAACTAAATAAATACGAAGAAAAAGACTGTTTTTTTCTTTAAGTTGTGTCCAGATGATCAGCATGTATTATGAGCTTACTAATGACTCATAAATAAGTAATTGTGAAAATTTTAGGCAGTTGGAAAGAAAATATTTCTTTTGACCCGATTATAAAAAAGGACTTATGTTATGAAAGAACTGTAATGTTGAATATTGGGTTATTGCAAATTTAATGAAAAGAGACTTTAATACCAGACCAGGAAAAAATGTACTTTCAAACTTCACATTTTCTTATAAATTATTAGTTTAGTGCCACTACAAAAACCAATTTATCCATGAGCCATCTTGCTTGCAAGAATTTTGGAATGGCCAAATAGTTTAAGAAGTGAGATACTGATTATATTGACAGAACTAATCAGAGGTTAGAGGTAAGTTTTGATCAGCACTTACCAGCTAAAGTTCAGTTCTTTCTGTGGTTGCCAACTAAGGTTACAGAACCCAATCTGTCCTGCTATTTAACCCATTGCTGGGGGGAGAAGAGATGGATTAATACCTTTCCTAAGGGTATTTTCACGTAAGTGAATGCAACAAATTCAACTGGAAATCAAATTTGGCTCTCCTATTACACATTTCAAGCAGATGTCCATCGCACCAAAATGCATATCCAAATGTACTAGGTGATAATTCAACATCAATAACAAATATCTTATTTAAAGAGAGTGTGCACATCAGTTGATTTTTATTATGCTTATTCTGGAGAAGTTATCTTTCTTGTGAAGTTATTTTTCTTGCTGAATTGTTGCTATCATTTCTGAACTGGAACATACCTTTGAGAATGCTTTGAACAAACTGTCCACTTTGTAGTATATAATGCCTTTCACTGAAACTGTACAACTGTTTGATGATCTTAACATTTCTATATCATAGTATAACATATTTAGGTAGAATACTTAATGGGTCTTTAAAGGTTGTAATGGGTAAATTGTCGCCATTTTATATTATTTCTGTCTGCACACTATAGTAGGGTCAGTTGGGAACTGTCTGTGAGAAAATAGTGCCATGATGCAATTCACTCTGCCAAAAATTTGAAAACAGCATGCTATACAGCCTGGTATTTCTTTTGGGAGCTCCAATACAAACATTTCTGAGTGTTTAAGAGTCAATCTGTGGAAAGTGCAGAAGATTCAGAAAAATCTCCCAATATAGTTAAGGAGGGTTTCAGGCTTAATAAGGAGGCATATATCATGTGCCTAGAGGAGGTAGTGCTTCCCTGGGTCAAGAAGGTGGCTGCTGGAAGACCTTATATCTAGCAACAGGACTCTGCACCATGCTAAACAAGCAAAAGATCCCAGTCATGGTTGTCAGACAATTTCTGCAACTGCATCATCCCTTACACCTGGTTACTTAATTCACCAAACTGCAACTTCCTTGATTATGTGTGGGATGCAGTTAAGCAAGAGAACAACAAAACTTGTAACACCAAAAATTAACTGAAGACAAGGATTATGGCAGCATTCACCAACTTACATAAGGAAACTGTCCAGGAAAGTTGTAAGAGATTCCAAAATCAAAATATACATGTATGAAAAAGAAGTTAAAAATACAACTGAATTTTCTTAAGAATATTTAGAGTAATTTTATTGGTTTCACATTTCTATGATTTTCAAAAGTTAAACTGAGATGGAGATGCAAGACATATTATGACATAGCCACACACATCACTATTTCAATTTAACTTTTAAAAATCATAGAAATGTGAAACCAATAAAGTTACTCTAAATATATATTATTAAAAACTAATTGCATTTTCAACTTCATTTTTCCCTGTATTTTTACCCTTGTGGAATATATTAAAAGAAAAAAATCTCTCTCTCTCTCTCTCTTCATTTATTTTTATTTATATATAATACTTATTTTGTTTGTTGCATTTTTGTATTTATTAAAGAGTGGGACAAATTAAAATGACCCACAAAATTTACAGTTTGTATTATAATCAGAAAAGTATGATAGCAGAAAAAAAAACTATTAGCAATTTTATTTTTTTTATTGAGCACTCTTGTATTTATTTAACTTTTCTTTTTCTCCCAAATATGGCTCTAGAAATTTTTTTTATAGCAATAGCATTAATTTCTATAAATGAAGACATTAAATAAAAAAATCTCTTTCTAATTTTCAATTTGTCTATATTCTTTGTTAATTTTTCTTTATTTTTATTTTTTCAGATCTATACGATAGTTTTGGTGAAGATGAATCACATTTTCCTCCAATCACCCAAAGGATGATCTTACTAAAGTTAAATCGCTAAAAAACAAAAATATATATAAGAAATCTACACCAGTGAAGGCAAAGAAGAAGCATCCACATAGGTCTATATATTTAATAGATATCTATGATATTATGATATTCGATATCTATATATTTGATAGATGAGCAAAACCTACCAAACTTTTAATCATATCTACTCATATTCATGTTTAATACATATATGTGCACAGACATGGATTCCTTGTCAGTTTCTCTCAAAAATCATTAATAAAAAAAAGACAATTTTTTTAAAAATATCAATAATTAAAAAAAAGAATAATGGGGAAGAGAAAATGCAAACATATCCTTAAAAACAAAACAAACTGGCAACCATTTCTCATTTGTACAAAAATTCATCATGTCCTCATTATTATCAGGTGAAAGCAGTTATTAGAATATAGGGTGATTTTTTTTTATTATGTCCTCACATTGTAGACACATTAAAAATAATTCAAATAATTTTTTTAAAAACTCATCAAAGTAAGGAAAAAAATAATCATTAATGAAGCTCACTGACAATAGGAAAATAACTACTAGAAGTGAGTTATTTATTTGCTTGTCTACTGTACATTTTACGACAAGGATCACACAATCAAGCATATTTGTATAATGGGAATTGTATGCATTGGAGCAGTTTCTAAATGATGTTTTTCAAACAAATTTTTTGGCTGTTAATTAAAAGAAAAAAGAGTTGAGTATGTTTTGCATAAAGTTTTGTACTATATAGAATCCTAATTAACACTATATGCAATATGAGGTTAGGTAAAAATCTCATCACATAGCTATTACTTTTTTCATCTCATTAATGTGTCAACTTAGGATGCAATTTTTGTGTGATCCATGTCTTTGTTGATTTAAATAGATGACAAAGTTATCCAGTGTTATGCAGAATAAACAGTTTTTGAATTACTAAGATACAACCAATATTCCAGCACTCTCCAGTCTTCATCTCTGTAAGATTAACCCTTTTTCTAGACCAAAAAGGTCACATAATAATTAACCTTTGACCAATTGATTATGCATATCTTATGCTTTAAAGCATTAAGATTGTTAGAAATACTAACACATTAACAAGACTGAAGGAAAGACCTAAATAACCCAAGGAAATTTTAAAAATCATTTATATATATGAAAACATTTTATATATAACACTGAAATATACAAATATGTCATACAAATATAAATACATATATATCAAAATACATATCAAAATTTGTTCCACACAGAGAAATTGAAAATACCTGGGGAAAAAAAAGTAGGCAATATGTGAAAGGATGAATAGGAAGGAAGTTTGACTCATAATAGCCCTAAGAGGAATACGGTACAGCTCTGGTGATTTAGGATACATGCTATTTCTCATTTGCTGAACTATTGCTAGCTACCATATTTGTCTCTCTTAGCTGCTGTTCTTACCAATGGACTGTCATATGACTTTAAAGGGCCCCTTAGGACATCAGTAAAATTGTTCTGTAAAAAAAGAGATAATCGCCACATGCATCCTTACAAATTTATTCCTTCATTTTGTTGTAGAAAGAAAATGTACTGTTTGGTGGTAATATATATTCTTGCATAACATTTCAGATTGCTGATAAACTGAACAGTTGTCTGGAAGAAGAAGAATAATATTATTGTCTTCCAGTAGGTCTACTAATAAACAGTATGTTTATAATTTTGTCTCATTTAGAAGAAATGAGGTTATCAGGTGCTGGAAAATTGGTGGTCTTACCTGAGTTATTAATTTTATTAGGTTAACTCCATTTTACATTGTCCACTTTTAAGAAAAGCAATTAACAAATTTAATTTTATAATAAAAAGGAAACTATTTAAAAATCTTTTTACATTACCAGACTTCAGAGCATAGAATTTTTTATTTTTCTCAGTGAGTTCGAGGAGGTAAGGGTATTTGAATGTTAACATTACTACCTCAAAAATCAAATCAGTGTCATTTCACCATCACCATTCAAACCTTAATTTTTTTTTCCAATCCAGATGAATGTTTTCATTCTCAGTGATGTCTCATGCTTTGAACATCTGTTGGGTCTCAATCTTATATACAATTCATTGTTAAAAATGCTTGGAAAATAGTCAGCCCATTCTATTGCTTGAAGAAGTATGCCTCCTTCTACCATGCTTTATCTTTACATACAAGAGACAGATTAGTCCAAAAATGGATTATTGTTGCCATATCTGAGCAGGAGCTGTTCAATCTTCAACTTCAAGCCTTGATAGAGTTAAAATTGTTTGCACTGTCTTCTGTAGGGAGATTTATTTTTCCACTCTGCAACCTTTTTCTCACAGAAGCAATGTTGAAAGCCTGTTGCTTTTCTATCATTATTTCCATGACAAATATTTTGATGAGTTCCATTCTATAGTTCTACCAGTTCAGGCCTTAGTTGTTAGGACATGTCATACTACTTCCACAGAGTTGAATCAGTCTCATTTCCTTCTGGTTTCAAATATAAGAAGAAAGTTTGTTTTTGTTTTTTTTTTCTCAAGAACTGCTACTTTGTGGAGTGCTTCCCTGATCACTTCAACCTTGAGGTCAAGGGTAAATCATCATTTTTTCCTCTTTACTCTCATAATCTACCTTCTCTTCAATTTATATCATTCACCTCATTCATTATTACTATTTCAACTTTGAGTGGTTTTCAAGGCTTATATTGAGTGATATTTAGTAAAAGCAAAAATATCTTAAATTTTCATATAAGATAACATAGAAAATTATCTGTTGATTTCTGGGTTTTATCCAGACAAAGAAATACAATGGGAGAAAATAGATTAACTTTCTTTTGCTTGATTTTATATCAAAGACTAAGAAGTAAATTTATTTGAAATGGCCCTGTCAGTTTACTTTTTGAACCTCTGTACAATGACACAAGCTTTTTTTTATGTAATCATTCAGTGAAGTTGTTATGAACTAATTGTATATTCAAGTTTGGTTATCAAATGCTTATAAACCTAAAAGTACTGAGGTTTTTGGAGGAAACCTTATAAAAATATATTGTCTTGTTAAAAGAAGATAAAGAATCTCTAGTTTGAAGAAAGTTAAATTTTAAAATATCAGCCATTTGCAGTCTTCATCAGATGATAATATATGTATTTTCTTAAGGAAAAATGAACTTTCAAATAATGATTGAAACAACTAAACATTTCTTCAGCTCAAACTCAGTTAACAGTTCTATCTTTTCCTTACCAAAAATCACAACTTTGTTTTGATTTTTAAAATTTCATTTTCAAAAATAAGATTATTTCAGTAATTAGCTTGAAAAGATTTTTGTTTAGTTTTAGAGTATTTTAACTTTAATTTTAGCCTAATTTAAAAACTCTTCTTTTATCAAGACAATCTTTCTTTCTTTCTTTCTTTCTTTCTTTCTTTCTTTCTGTTGATAGCCTTTCTGGTAGATATCATTAAATCAATAGAATGTTTAAAGTATTTCTCCTATTACAAATTGCTTCAAATACCCGTAAAAATCATAATTAGTGGAGGCTTTCTTTCTGTTGTCAACCCCCTGGTAAATATAAAAAGAGATGGAAAACATTATTTTTTTGTTGACTTTCTACTTCATGACAAGGACTTTATATTTTCTGAAGTCAGAACTGTAATCATATTGATCACTTATTTTTAAGTTATTCAGTCATTCCAAAAGTTTTTATCATCAAGAGCACTATTTTATCTTTATCCATTGTATTTATTTATTTTAGAAACTGTTTGTTTTAAATTTTGTTTTTTATATATAAAACTTAAATCTAAGTACAATTTTCTTCATTTTTAATAGGAATCTATAATAGTGAGAGAGGTCATTAGTGTTGATTGTAATTCTTAAATTATATTTGGTTAAATGATATCTTGAGTATTATAAACATGTAAAAAGATGGCTGATTGAAATATTTATGTATTTTTGTAACTTCAAGAAATTTAAAGCAATAATTAATCATAATTTATTTTTATTTCTGTTTTTTAGTAAGTATCACAATAAATGAATGACTATAGCCTCCCCCCCCAAAAAAAAAAATGCAGAATTTTATCAAAAATGCAGAGGAAGTGGGTCTGATTAAAAATATATCTGTAACAAAGTGCATGATCACTAGTAAAGAAAATTCTTTTTTCAACATAACTGTCTATGAAAAACCAATTCAACAAGTGAATTTGTCTGTCTTGACCACAAATTTTCATCTTCAAATGAATGTTCAGTTCCTATTCAACAGAATAGGTCTGGGTTGGGCAGCATTTGAAAAGAACAAATTCCTTCTAACATCCTCTTGTGTTCCCTGTAAAAATCAAGGGTAAGATCTATAACACACAATTTCTCCCTATGCTGCATTATGGCCTGGATTGTGTAAACTTGAGTTTAAGATTAGGAAACATTCCTGAATCAAATGCAATTCAGGAGCAACAGTCACCTAACAGATTGCATAAAGATACAAACCCTTGTGGACATAACTAACCCAATCTCAATTGTCCACTTTATAAAAAATAAAACCCTTAAGTTATATAGTAATGGAAATTTATAATATTAGTTATATTCTTATTTATGTGTCATTGTCACTTGAAATTTATAAGATCTTTCTCCTCAAACAATTTTTCAGAAAAATAGATTTTTCATGACCAGTCACTGTTAATGCTCTTTTCAGTATTGATGGGAGTTTCCTTCATTGCCTTTTGTTTGATATAGTGTAGAATGGCAGCATTTTGATCATGCCATTATTTTCTCTTTGAGTTACATGTGCTGTTGA